>CM039447.1:6000000-6737797 GCA_022388445.1 Zophobas atratus | reverse complement strand
GATTTCACTTGACATGGCTTGATTTGACCAGGTGTTTTGAAGATCCAGGATAGTAATAACTGGACGGATTTGATCTGATCTGAACCTAAGTAAATCCAATATAATCTGACTTGACTTGGTCTAGGCTGAGCTAAAATGGCCCGATATGATTTGATTAGGCAATATCTGACTTGATTTAACACCTGATTCTGTATTGACCTGACCTGATCCTACCCGATCCGATCTGAGTTAATCTGATCTGACTTGCCCTGACTATGATTTAACTTGATTGGATATGACCTTGTGTTTGGAAGATCCATGATAATGAAAACTGCCTGGATCGTTTCTGATTTGGCTTAGTTTGACCTGATTTGTCTTTTATTGATTCGAACTGTTCTCTGGTCTGATCTGATCTGATCTGACGTGATCTGGCCTGACTTGATCTACTCAAACCTATCTTAATCTAACCTGGCTTAATATGATTTGACTAAGTTGACCTAACGTGATTTAACTTGACATGACTTGATTTGACCAGGTATTTATGAAGGTCCTGGATAGTGAAAACTGGACGGATTTGATCTGATCTGAACCTAAGTAAATCCGATATAATCTAACTTGACTTGGTCTAGTCTGACCTAAAATGACCCTATGTGATTTGATTAGACAACATCTGGCCTGATTTCACACCTGATTTTGTATTGACCTGACCGGATCTGACCCGATCTGGTCTGAATTAATCTTATCTGACTTGCCCTGACTCTGATTTAACTTGATTTGATATAACCTTGTTGTAACTTGAAATCTGGTCTAATCTAATCTGAGCTGATACTGAATCTTTCAGACATCAGGTCAAACCAAGTCAAGTTAAATTAAATCAGGACAGATCAAGTCAAGTCAGATCAGGTCAGGTAGGATCAGGTCTAGCTAAATCAGATGACGTCAGACCAAACCAAGTCAGATTAGATAAACACATAATTACTTATGTGTTTATCTAAGTAATTATATATTAAGTCAAGCCAGCTCACGTCAGTTCAAATCAAATCAGATCCAATCGGACTTAATCTGATTTGACCTGATTTGACCTGACCTTATTTTAAGTCGACTTAACCTAGTATCTAGGAGATCTAGAATATTGAAAACTGTCCGCACCTTATCTGATTTGAAGTGACGATGACTTTGTCTTGGTTTGACCAAAATAAATCTGTCCTAACCTAAATTGACTTGGTCTGCTCCGACGTAACCTGGACCTTTTTTAACTCAACCTGACCTGACTTAATTTAATTTAACTTAATTTGACCCGGTGTCTGGAAGATACTTAACCTGGACTTGATTTGACTAGACCTGACTTGTCCTGATTTGTCATGCTCTGTTGTAACCTGTTCTTACCTCACCTGATCTGACACGACTTTGTCTATGACGACTTGACTTGATTTGACTTAATCTGATTAAAATTTAGTCTAAATATGAGCTAATTTGTTCTGACTTGAAATTACCTACTTAGGATAAAATCTGATTTAGTTTTGCGTAAATATAGTCAATTTAATCAGATGTAATTATTACAATTTAAACTGAAAATAATTATTCTTGATTAAGTAGCAATTAACTTTGTCCAAAATAAATCAAAAGACACCAAACCACCAACTCTGCTTTGATTTTTGTCAACAAGCTATCGAAATTTCACCATATTTCAAACACTGAACTCGTACATGCAGTTGCAAGGTTTTATTTTCCACCGCGTGTAAACATAAATGACAACTTCCCCATCCGGCTTCGGCAGTCTGAAATGTTTACTCCGATGTTTAACAACGAACCGCTACTGAAGCACACATTGAAACTCGACTGCTTACAATTACAAAGAGAAGAGTTTCGTAAGCTTTCCATTATTTACCGCGTCGAAGCAAAGATTTATTTGCTTGCAACAAAAAATTGTATTGGGAGGTGAAGTAGGTACTCAGACTGGCGTAACCTACTCGGCTCGTCTTTGTTACAAAATACACAGCAATATTGTACTTAAGCGTCGTCTTTTTAAGAGCACAACAATTTGGGCCGTTATTCACAATCGGCTTTCCAATTGGAGTCCCTCATTTTGCCGGATTTGCCTTAAGCGCTCCCAAGTACAAGCCCTCGAAGACTGCTCGCCATATTTCGATTGTTCCCATATTTAAATCCTCCTTGAAAATAATTTTTTGTATTTTAGAACGAATGGGGAGTGGAATGAGAAAAAAATTACCAAGGTATGACGAATATTATTTCGTAATCAAAGTAATGGGTTCAGTAGTTTCGGGACACTATGCATAATCAAGTTGCAGTTTTCAGCGACCTGTGAAATTATAGCCACATCTCTGGGAATAAAAACGCGATTAAACTGAAACCATTCTGAATAACTCTGCAGTAATTCTCATTTCCCATCTGGGCCCTTTCCACTCCTAATTTTATCCGGTTTAAGTTTCCCATTTCGCCGCCACTATTTCTTTTCTAAACATCCACTCAAACTGCACTCGGTGGCAAAACGAAACCCGCAACCCCCACATCAAAGGCTTGATCAAAACCCACTGCATCTCCACTACTTAAACCGCTAAAACATCATTTCCGCTAATCTGGCGGGAAAGCTGCATGTCCCGGAAACTGGGTACCATTACGTCGCTGTCTTTCCCCGTGTCAATTATCCTTTCCGGGGCGTGCATTCGATACAGAATGATAATGCGGTCCTTCTGCATTATCCTGTCAAACGGGCGCATCGGGCGCAGACACTCTTATTAAATTTCATCGATCGTCCACAGCGTGTGAGATTCTTCGACTTATCCCTAAATTCCCTTTTCGTAACCTTGATCTGGCCATAAGCCGGGACGTGACTTTGCAGAGTTGCTGCAAGCTGGCGAGTGGGTTAACGTTGTTACAAACAGGAAGGGATGCTGGGACAAAAAGTAATTTGTCGGAGTGTGGACATCGGGAAAATCTTAACGACGCGAGGTCGTAATTTGGTTATCAAGTGAGGAAAAAATTGGGCGCAAATTCGTCGCTTACCTCCGCTACGAGGGTTATATCCAGAGAGCGGATTTCTAGCTTTAATGCTTTTTGTGAAAAATGTAAGCGCGTCAAAACTTTTTTATATCTGTAACTATGATACAATTTGGAGTCATTTGACACATTTTTTTTATGCTTATTTTTTTTTCAGTTTTATATATTTATTTATATTAAAACTTATATGCTTATTTAATGCTTTTTTCGACGAATATGAGTTTCAATGCATATTTTGTTCAAATGCCGGCCTTGTCGGGATGACAAATACTGGTTAGTTAGGCCTATCGTATCGTATGCATTTTAGCTGGACTTGACCATTGAAGTACACTTACTCAAGACCATTTCTGTGAATAGGTTCCGGTCATTTGGGTAATAAAATTTTATTATAGGATTGGAAAAATACTCCATAGATTTTATGACTTTAAATCCTTACTTCCGTTGATAATGAATTAAAGCTTTTAACCAGATGTTCTTTTTCGGCATTTTGCGGCAAGACCGTTGAAGATTTTCTAGAAAAAAGGATTATTGTACCCAACTACCTACCTTAAAATTTTTCTAATGGAAACTTTTAAGTAAATGAACCGTTTATTTCACAACCATCAGTCTATGGCATCTGTCGTAGTACCACGTATAACACTGTACAATCGCACGCAAATGTTTTGAGCCTATGGGCGGATCGTTTTTGCCTGCCCTCACCGAAGAAGGCGGTCCAAATCCTTCAAGGGCAGAATTTGTAGGTAGGCTCAAACTACAACGAAATTCACATTTTACCCAATAAAATTTTATTGACAATAACGGGACGGACAGTAGTTACAATTGGTAAGAAATATGTATGGTTTACACCAGTTCTCCCGAATTTGTCGGAGAAGATTTAGCAGGTAGTTGTTCCCATAAAATAATGGTCACTTTCGTTCGTGAGTAACGATGGTCCGGACATGAATTATTTTGCTTTCTAACATCTTTCGACCAATTGTTCCGTATAAAAAATTTCATCACTTTTTCAAATAAAATACTCTAAAAAAAAACGATATTGTCGTTGAGTGACATGTAACTGGCATAAAAATAAAAACGTGCCATTTTTGTTAACTGATTTTTTTTTTCATAAATGTCGCAAATTTATTAAATTTGTCTAATCATCCCCACCAATAATGTGATGACGTCACTTCAAATTTATGCATAGTAAATGGGTTTTAAATTGTATACAGTAACATAGTCCTACACATGTATGACTCCGTGTGCCAAAAGTATAAAACAAAATTTTGATATTTAATTTTGAAATTGCAAAATCGAATACTTTGAAATCTTGCAGATATTTTAAAGTCATGATAAACATGATACATTTTTAATTAAAATATATTTGGTTATCCCCTCTAAAAAAAAAAATTATGACGTCACCTCAAAATTTTGCAGAATAAATCCTTTCTTAAATGTATACAATATGATGAGTTTTTATACTTGTGATTTATCACTGCATTAATATTTTTTAGATTTGGTTATACAGGGTGTCTCAAAAAAGTTAATGAATACTTTGAAATATTGTAGATGTTTTGAATTTTTTATAAGCATGGTAACTTTTTCGAAAATTTGATTAATCAAATATGCGCAAAATCAAAAATCGGAAAAACTGAAATTCACTAATGCAAAAAACAGAAAATCTAAAAATACAAATCGTAAAAATCGAAAATCTAAAAATGGCTAATCAAAAAATCGAAAATTCAATGAATCAAATACCTAGGTTTATCGAAAAGTGGAAATTCACAAACCTCAAAAATCGAAAAATCGAAAATTGAAAAACGGGAAAACCAAAAAATCGAAAAGTCAAAAATTTGTAATATTGAAAATTAAAAAAATCAAAAACAAAAATAAAAAAAATCGGAAATTAAAATAATCAAAATATATAAAGTAGAAAAAATTGCAAAGCCTAAAAACTGAAACGAACAGAAAAATCGAAAAAGCAAAAAATTGGAAAAACAAAAATTCGAAAAATCTAAAATCTAAAAAGTGGAAAATCGAAAATCTGAATAAAGAAACTTGGGAATTCTGAAAATTGGAAAATCGAAAACCAAAAAATCGGGAAGTAACAAAATTGAAGTCTAACAGTTGAGAATGGAAAAATTGAAAAACCGAAAATTCTAAAAATCGACAATGGACAAATTGAAAATCGCAAAATTTAAATTGAAAAATTGAACATAGAAAAATCGATGAATTGAAAAATCGAAAATTCGACTACTTAAATTTTCTAAAAATCGAAAGTCTGAAAACTGAAAATCGAAAACTCTGAAAAGCGGAAAATAGAATATCGAAAAATTTAAAAGAAAGAAAATTGAAGTCTAAAAACCGAAGAATGGAAAAATTAAAAATCAAAAATGCTAAAAATCAAAACGGAAAAATTCAAAGATTTAAAAAGAAAATCGAAAAATCAAAAATCTGAAAATTGAAACTCGAAAATTTGGAAAATCGAAAAGTAAAAAAATTGAAGACTAAAAGCTGAAAAATGGAAAACTGAACAATCGAAAATTGGAAAATCAAATATCGAAAAATCGAAAAGCCGAAAAATTGAAAATTTGAAAAATCAGATATGCGAAAAACAGAAAATCTGAAAATACAAAACTGGAAAATCAAAAATCTAAAAATGGAAATACCGAAAATCGAAAATTCAATGAATCTAATACGTAGGTCGATCGAAAAACTGGAAATTCACAAATCTGAAAAATCGAAAATTTGCAAGATTGAAAAACCGAGAATTGAAAATTCAAAAAACCGAAAAATGGAAAAATCAAAAATCGAAAAATAGGAAAACCCAAAATTCGAAAATTCATAATATTGAAAACTCTAAAAGTCGACAATTCAAAAATCAAAAAATTGGAAAGTAAAATAATCGAAAAATCGAAAAGGTAAACAAATTGCAAAGCCTAAAAACTGGCGAACGGAAAAATCGAAAAATCGTAAAATCAAAAAGTGGAAAATCGAAAACTGGAAATTGAAAAATCGAAGATTGGAAAATCGAAAAATCGAAAATCGGAATATCGAGAATCGACAAATTAAAAAACCGAAAAATCGAAAAATTAAAAAATCGGAAATCGAAAAATGAAAAAAAAACGAAAATTAAAAAATCGAATAATCCGAAACTAAAATAATAGAAAAGTGGAAAAGTAAAAATTACAAAGTCTCAAAACTGACGAACAGAAAAATTGAAATATCAAAAAAATCGAAAAATTGAAAATCGGAAAATGGAAAAAACCGATAAATCGAAAATCGAAAACTCGAAAAATCGAAAATTCGATGAAACAAATACTCGAAAAAATTGCAAGGCCTAAAAATTGAAAAATCAAAAAATCGTAAAATGAAAATCAAAAAAACCACGATCGAAAAAAAATAAAAAAATCGAAAAGTGGAAAATCGGAAAGTAACAAAATTGAAATCTAAAAGCTGAAGAAGGGAAAATTCTAAAAAGGAACAATCGAAAAAAACAAAATTAAAAATTGAAAATTTGAAAAATGGAAAATCGAAAACTCGAATATCGAGATTTTGAAAAATCGTAAAAATGATAATCGAAAAATCGAAATGCTCAAAAATCGAAAATTCGATTAATCAATATTCTAAAAATCGAAAAAACGGACACAAATCCACAAATCTGAAAAATCGAAAATCGAAATATGAAAAATTAAAAAACCGAAAAATTGAAAAATCCCAAATCGAAAAATGGAAAAACCGAAAATTCAAAAATCAAACTATCGGACAGTAAAATAATCGAAAAATGGAAAAATAAAACAAATTGCAGAACCATAAAAACTGAAACAAACAGAAAAGTCGAAAAACCACAAAAGCGGAAAAACGAAAATCGAAAAATCGCAAATCGAAAAATCGTAAAATCCGAAAATGGAAAATCGAATAATCGAAAGTTGAAAAATCGAAGGTCGAAAAATAAAACAACCGAAAAATCGAAAAATTTAATGATTAATGGAAAATCGAAAAATCGAGAATAGAAGAATTAAAAAACCAGAAAATTGAAAAATCGGAAATCGAAGAATTAAAAACGTAAAATCGAGAATTCAAAAATCAAAAAAATCGGAAAGTAAAACATAATCGAAAATGCAAAAAAATTGCAAAGTCTAAAAACTGACGAACAGAAAAATCAAAAAATTAAAAAATCTGAAAATGGAAAGACGAAAAATCGAAAATTCAAAGAATGGCAAATCAAAAAATCGAAACATCGAAAAATCAAAAAATCGAAAAATTAAAAAATCGAAAAACGAAAAAACTGAAAACTCGAAAATTCAAAATACCGCAAATTTGAAAAATCAGAAAATTGGAAAGTAATAAAATCGAAAAGTTGATAGAAAAATGGAAACTGAAAAATCTAATTCGATGAAACGGTTGGTTGAAAAAACGAAAAATTGAAAATCGAGGTGACCTTTTTTTGAGACAGGCTGTATAAGTAAATCTAAAAAATATTACTGAAATGATAAATCACAGGTATAGACTCATCATATCAAATTTTACGATGACGTCATGCATTTTTTGGCGAAGATAAGCAAATACATTTTGATCGTGGCTTTGAAAGTATTCTTCGAATTTCGTTCCATTTCAAAATTTACTCTTTGTATATTTCAGTGGTCACAACGAGTTCACTAACTACGCTGAAGTATAGAAAGAATAAATTTGTCACCGAAAAGATGTCGGAAGTAGTAAATTATCCTATCGGTCGAAGAACGTTCGGTCCGGTGTTACACCTCGACCCAAGAGAGGCCGCAGTAAAGGATAACAAATGGAATGAATAAAATAAAGTGTCAAACATGATTGATAAACTTTAAACCAAAATTATGAAGTTTATAAACTGAACATTTTTTTTGCTTTTTGAAATGTAGTACACTTCAAAAAATGTCCGTGACTTATTTTAATGTGAATTTTATAACTACGGTCGGCACAATTAGACCTAATATTAGTGTGATTTTGAGCATATTCTCGATGTTATTAGAGCAGGACAGGTTTTTTTTTTCTAACTAATTGACAAGATTTCAAAGCATTCAGTTTTGCAATTTTTGATTTCTTCAATAAAATAAATTGACTCGGTCATTATTTTTTTTTTGAGTCACCCTGTATGTATAAACAAATCCAAAAAATATTAATGGAATGGTAAATCACAAATATAGACTCATCATATTCTGAATATTTTAGATAGGGTATTTATAAAATTAAAACTAATTCCAAACATACCATTGCCCCCACAGCCGATTATAACGAGGTGGGGAACATGGTTACAGGCCACATTTTATTATGACAAATATATCAAAGAATTTGAGGAAGTAGTTAGGGAGTTTAGCCAAGATTCTTCTCAATCGATTAAAGATTGCATAAATATTTTGGAAAACAAAGATTTGCGACAAGATCTAGTTTTTCTAAGAAGCAATTATCAATTCGTATGTGAGGTAATAGAAAAGTTAGAAAAACCCAACATGTTGTTGGTAGATGCCATAAACTTAGTGAAAGAATTTAAACAACAAGCAAACGCAGTAAGGGGTGATATTGGCACTAGAGTATCTCAAAAACTTGACGAAGTGTTAAATAAAAATGCAGGTTTCGGTGTTCTTTCCGACGTTGCTCGTGTTTTACAAGGCCAGAAGGTGGAAAATTTGGAGTTAGATTCAACATTAGTTGCAAAATTCAAATTTGCGCCAACAACGAGTGTGGATGTTGAACGCACATTCTCCAGTTTTAAACACATTTTAAATGATCGGCGAAAAAATTTTACAGTGGACAACATGGAACATATTACAATCATAAATTGTTTTAAAGAAAACTGAAATACGTGTGTAAAATATAAAGTCTAGGATTATTGTAATAATATTTTATCCGAAGTTCTAAGAAGTGTTCTTTGATTTGTAATATGATTATGTTTTTAATTGCTTTTTTGCTTAAAATAAAACTTTTTTATTGAAAGTGTTATGCTTATTTAATGCTTTTTTGCTTAAAATAAAACTTTTTTATTGAAAATGTTGTGCTTATGTAAGCGCTTATTCTTAATTTTTTTGTGCTTATAAATCCGCTCTCTAGTTATATGTTTGTGCGAGACATAACCCCCCTGCACCATGCAAACTACCCCATTCATCCGCTCTCGAAACTTTATTAAATTTCCTCGCAGAGGTCATCACCGGCCGGGTCGGACTTCCGCCCAGATTAGACCGTCCAGTTAGCGAGACAATAAGGACTCCGACGACAGCTACTCACCTACGACGGACAGTGACATGGAGAATCCTATCGGGGGCGTCGTGCCGACCTGACACTCGTAGACGCCGCTGTCCCGACGCTGCGGATAGCGCACTTGAAGCGTCCAATCCTCCGTCATGGGATTGTGGATGCTGGTGAACCGCTGGTCGGAGGTGTACGTCGATCTGCCGACGGTGAGCAGGTGCAGGTCGCGGTGGCGGATCCAGGACACCTGGAACAAGAGGAGGTGTATTGTTGGTTGTCGGAGACGGGTCTGGGTTGCGCGAAGAGTGTTTATTTTTCATTTGCATCTGAAATGGGCCGTGCTGTTTGATGTGTGTTGTGAGTATTTGTTCGGGGTAATTATAGGGCGGGGGAGTGGAAGGGGTGGGGTCGTTGGACTTGGCGAACGGGGATGTTTTGTGGGGGTTTTGGGGGAATTGACACTGAGAGAAGTGTAATTTCTCTCTGTCTGTTAAAACAAAAATAACGATCGCGACAGAAATGGCGGACCTACTTTTCCAAGGCGCAAAACGAACCATGCGTTCATATTCATACGTTTCACCTGTTCTGTATAAACAAAAGCAATTTTTATAAGTGACTAAGCACAGACGGTGAAAACATTTACTTTCTTGGAATGTTTATTCCGTACTTGGTCTGGAATAATTTTGACTGGGAAGGCGATATTTGTTGATTTAGCCATGTGAATTTTGCGCTCGAGTTTGGCAATGGCAGAAAGTGCATTTTAATGGCGCAGTTAGCAACAGGCGTCTTCATAAACTACCGTACTTTAGTTTGCGAGTTAAAGAATTTTCTACGAAACTGGGATCGTTTAAAACTCCATTACGTTGTGGCAGTAACAGTAATAATAGTAGTGTATTTTCGCTAGTAAAACACTTGAGTCTCCTGAGATTCTTAATTTTTTTTAAATTGAAACACCAAAGATTCCGCAAGATATTTTTCATTTTTTCAAAAATAAAACATCAAGAGATCTGAGATCCTATACGGGAAGAGTAACACACCAGGGATCTTCGACATTCTTATTTTTATGAATATAAAACATCCAAGCTCTTGCAATTGTTTTTTTTTTTATAAAACACTAGGCCTCTGAGACTTTTTGAGATGCCTATTTTTTTTTTAAATTGAAAAATCCAAGGTTCCTTAAGTTTCTTTAAATTCTATCGAAAATAATACATTAAGAACCGCTGACATTCTTTAATTTTTTTTCAAAATTAAAACACTGAAGCCCCCGAGACTATTATCTTTTTTTAAATTGAAACACCAAAGATCCAATAAGATTTTTTAAATTTCTTCAATAATACAATACATGGGACGCCCAATTTCAAAATTACCACATCGATAAAAAACAAGGACCTCCCAGCTTTTTAAATTCTTCCAAAAATGAAACACCATGAGGTCTGAGCAACCTTAAAATCTTTCCAACACCAGATAGACCAAGATTCTTTTAAATTTGTTCGATAATCAAACACTCGGGGCCTCTGAAGATGTTGAATTCTTTTAAAATTTATACACTAAATACAAATAGTACACTAGGGACCTCTGAGATACTTAAATTATTTTAAAATTGCAGCATGGAAAATCCTCGAGATTCTTAAATTTTTTCAATGATAGAACATTTCGAGGTTTGAAATTTTTAAAAATTTTTTCAGTAATAAAACACTTCGGAGCCGTGAGATTATCAAGTTCTTTGAAATATAAAACAAAGCACTCCGAGATTCTTAATTTTTTTTTTAAACAGAACACCATGAGACCCGAGATTCTTTAATACGTGAAACACTAGGGTTCCCTGGCATGCTTAAATTCATTTAAAATAGAAAAACCCAATATCTCCCGAGATTCTTCCAAATTCCTAAAAAATACATCTGGATCCTTCGAGATTCTTTCAAAATTTTAAAAAATAAAACACCAGCCCCCCCCCGAGATTCTTAAATTTTTCAAAAACAAAACACCAAGTGGCCCGAGATTCTTCAAAATTTTTACAATAGTAAAATACTGGCGACGCGACGCCTGAGATTCATAAATTCTTTTAAAATTAAAACTACAGATTTTTTTAATTTTCTAAGAAATAATAGACAAAGGAACCGACATTTTTTTTAAATTTGTTCAAAAAAATATAATACACCTCTGATCATTGACATTTTTCAAAAAAATGTCTAAAATAAAATATCAGGGCTGTTGGGATAATTATTTTTAAAAATAAATATCTGGACGCCTGAGATTCTTTAATATATTTTTTTTTAAATAAAACACTGTAGGCGCCCTAGATTCTTAAATTCTTTCAAAATTGAAACACCAAAGACATTGGAAATATTTTAAATTCCTTCAAAAATAAAACAGTAGGGGCCCCTAAGATTGTTAAATTATTTTAAAATTGCAGCATGAAAAATCTCCGAGACTCTTAAATTTTTTCAATGATAGAATATTTAGACGTTTGAAATTCTTTAAAAATTTTTCAATAATAAAACACTTCAGAGTCCTGAGATTATCAAGTTCTTTGAAATATAAAACAAAGTACTCCGAAATTCTTAAATTCTTTCAAAAACAACACCATGAAACTCGAGTTTCTATAATATGTTTTCGAAAGTGAAACACTAGGGTTCTCGGGCATGCTTAATTAAATTCATTTAAAATTGAAAAACCCAATATCTCCCGAGATTCTCCCAAATTCCTGAAAAATACATCTGGGTCCTTCGAGATTCTTCCAAAATTTTTTAAAATAAAACACCAAGCGCCTCCGAGATTCTTAAATTTTTAAAACATAAAACACCAGGTGGCCCGAGATTCTTCAAAATTTTTTCAATAGTAAAATATGGCGACGCGACGCCTGAGATTCGTGAATTCTTTTAAAATTAAAACTACAGATTTTTTTAATTTTCTAAGAAATAATAGACAAAAGAATCGACATTTTTTTTTTAAATTTGTTCAAGAATAATATAATACACCTCTGATGATTGACATTCTCTAAAAAAATTTCTAAAATAAAATATCGGGGCTCTTGGGATAATTATTTTTAAAAATAAATATCTGGACGCCTGAGATTCTTTAATATATTTTTTTTTAAATAAAACATTATAGACGCCCTAGATTCTTAAATTCTTTTAAAATTGAAACATCAAAGACATCAGAAATATTTTAAATTTCTTCAAAAATAAAACAGTAGGGGACCCTAAGATTTTTAAATTATTTTAAAATTGCAGCATGAAAAATCTCGGAGACTCTTAAATTTTTTCAATGATAGAATATTTAGACGTTTGAAATTCGTTAAATTTTTTTCAATAATAAAACACTTTGGAGCCCTGAGATTATCAAATTCTTTCAAAAACAGAACACCATGAGACCCGAGATTCTATAATATGTTCTCGAAAGTGAAACACTAGGGTTCTCGGACATGCTTAATTAAATTCATTTAAAATTAAAAAACCCAATATCTCCAGAGATTCTCCCAAATTCCTGAAAAATACATCTGGGTCCTTTGAGATTCTTTCAAAATTTTTTAAAATAAAACACCAGGCGCCTCCGAGATTCTTAAATTTTTAAAAAATAAAACACCAGGTGGCCCGAGATTCTTCAAAATTTTTTCAATAGTAAAATACTGGCGACGCGACGCCTGAGATTCATAAATTCTTTTAAAATTAAAACTACAGGTTTTTTTTATTTTCTAGGAAATAATAGACAAAGGAACCGACATTTTTTTTAATTAGTTCAAAAATAATATAATACAGCTCTGATCATTAACATTCTTTAAAAAAATTTCTAAAATAAAATATCATGGCTCTTGGGATAATTATTTTTAAAAATAAATATCTGGACGCCTGAGATTCTTTAATTTTTTTTTTTAATAAAACATTATAGGGGCCGTAGATTCTCAAATTCTTTTAAAATTGAGACACCAAAGGTCACAGAAATATTTTAAATTTCTTCAGAAAAAAAACACTAGGGGACCCTAAGATTCTTAAATTATTTTAAAATTACAGCATGGAAAATCCTCGAGATTCTTAAATTTTTTCAATGATAGAACATCTAGATGTTTGAAACTCTTTAAAAATTTTTCTATAATAAAACACTTCGGGGTCCTGAGATTATCAAGTTCTTTGAAATATAAAACAAAGTACTCCGAAATTCTTAAATTTTTTTAAAAACAGAACACCATGAAACTCAAGATTCTATAATATGTTTTCGAAAGTGAAACACTAGGGTTCTCGGGCATGCTTAATTAAATTCATTTAAAATTGAAAAACCCAATATCTCCCGAGATTCTCCCAAATTCCTGAAAAATACATCCGGGTCCTTCGAGATTCTTCCAAAATTTTTTAAGATAAAACACCATGCGCCTCCGAGATTCTTAAATTTTTAAAAAATAAAACACCAGGTGGCCCGAGATTCTTCAAAATTTTTTCAATAGTAAAATACTGGCGACGCTACGCCTGAAATTCATAAATTCTTTTAAAATTAAAACTACAGATTTTTTTAATTTTCTAAGAAATAATAGACAAATGAACCGACATTTTTTTTTTAATTTGTTCAAGAATAATATAATACACCTCTGATGATTGACATTCTTTAAAACAATTTCTAAAATAAAATATCGGGGCTCTTGGGATAATTATTTTTAAAAATAAATATCTGGACGCCTGAGATTCTTTAATATATTTTTTTTTAAATAAAACATTATAGACGCCCTAGATTCTTAAATTCTTTTAAAATTGAAACATCAGAGACATCAGAAATATTTTAAATTTCTTCAAAAATAAAACAGTAGGGGATCCTAAGATTTTTAAATTATTTTAAAATTGCAGCATGAAAAATCTCGGAGACTCTTAAATTTTTTCAATGATAGAATATTTAGACGTTTGAAATTCGTTAAAATTTTTTCAATAATAAAACACTTTGGAGCCCTGAGATTATCAAATTCTTTCAAAAACAGAACACCATGAGACCCGAGATTCTATAATATGTTTTCGAAAGTGAAACACTAGGGTTCTCCGGCATGCTTAATTAAATTCATTTAAAATTGAAAAACCCAATATCTCCAGAGATTCTCCCAAATTCAGGAAAAATACATCTGGATCCTTCGAGATTCTTTCAAAATTTTTTAAAATAAAACATCAACCACCTCCGAGATTCTTAAATTTTTAAAAAATAAAACACCAGGTGGCCCGAGATTCTTCAAAATTTTTTCAATAGTAAAGCACCGGGGACGCCTGGGATTCTTGAATTCTTTCAGAAATAAGAGACCAAGATTTTAAGATTTATACAAAAATAATATAACAAGATTTGTACAAAAATAATATAATACACTTGCGATCACTGACATTCTTTAAAAAAAATCTAAAATAAAATATCAGGGGTCCTCGGATTATTAAATTCTTAAAAATAAAAGATTGGATCCCTGAGATTCTTTAATATTTTTTTCAAAAATAAAACACCAGCGGGGCCCTAGATCCTTCATTTCTTTTAAAATTGAAACACCAACGACCGCAGAAATATTTTAAATTCCTTCAGAAATAAAACACTAGGGGACTCGGAGATCCTTAAATTATTTTAAAATTGTAGCAAGGATAATCTCCGAGATTCTTAAATTTTTAAATGATAGAACATTTAGAGATTTGAGATTCTTTCAAATTTTCTCAATAATAAAATTTTAGATTCTTTGAAATACAAAACGAAGGACTACGAGATTCTTAAATTCTCTTTCAAGAACAGAACACCATGAGACCCGAGATTCTTTAATATGTTTTCGAAAGTAAAACACTAGGGTTCTCTAACATGCTTAAATTCAGTTAAAATTAAAGCACCAAAGATCTCTCGAGATTCTTCCAAATTTCTAAAAAATACACCTGGAGCCTCTGGGATTCTTTCAAATTCTTTAAAAAGGAAACACCAGGGGCCTCCGAGATTTATAAATTTTTAAAAATAAAACACCAAGTAGCCCGAGATCCTTCAAAATTTTTCAATACCTAGTAAAATACTGGCGACCCCTGAGATTCATAAATTCTTTTAAAATGAAAACAACAAGTCTCCCCCGAGATTTTTTAACTTTTTTTTACAAATAATAGACAAAAAAACGATGTTTTTTTTAAATTTGTTTAAAAATAATATAATACACCTCTATTAAATTTTTAAAAATAAAACTCTGGATCCCTGAGATTCTTTAATAATTTTTCCAAAAATAAAACATTACCCGCGGTCTAGATCCTTAAATTCTTCTAAAATTGAAACAGCAAAGACCCCAGAAATATTTTAAATTTATTCAGAAATAAAACACTAAGAGCCCCCCATATTCTTAAATTTTTAAAAATTAAAACACCAGGTGGCCCAACATTCTTCAAAATTTTTTCAGGACTAAAATACTAGCGACCCCCAAGATTCATAAATTCTTTTAAAATTAAAACAACAAGAGTCCCCCGAGATTATTTTTTTTTTTAAATAATAGTCAAAGGAACCAATATTTTTTAAAATTTGTTCAAAAATAATAAAACACACCTGTGATCAGTCATTCTTTAAAAAAAAATTCTTAAGTTAAATTTCAGGGTTCTTGGGATTATTAAATTAAAAAAACAAAAATCTCTGAACCCCTGAGATTCTTTAATATTTTTTCAGAAATAAAACACTAGGGTACCCGGAGATTCTTAAATTATTTTAAAATTGCAGCATGGATAATCCCCGAAATTCTTAAATTTTTTCAATGATAAAACATTAACAGGTATGAAATTCTTCTTTTTTGAATAATAAAAGACTTCGGGCCTCTGAGATTCTCAAATTCTTGGAAACATAAAACAAAGGACTCTGAGATTCTTAAATTCGTTTAAAATTGAAACACCAAAGATTCTTCGAGATATTTTTCATTCTTGTAAAACTAAAACACCAAAAGATTTGAGATCCTCTAGTGGTCCCTAAGATTCTTAAATTCTTCTAAAATTGAAACATCAAAGGTCCCACAAAAGTCTTTAAATTCTTTCAAAAATAATACGCCAGGGCTTTTGATATTCCTTTCTATTAATATAAAAATCCAAGCTCTAGACATTTTTAAATTTTTTCAAAATAAAACACTAGGCCTCTGAGCATTTTTAACATTTTTCAAAAATACAAGACTTGTGGCCTTGAGATGCCTAAATTCTTTTAAATTGAAATATCAATATCAGGTTCCTCAAGTCTGAGATTCTTTAATTTGTTTTTTTTTTTTTTAATAAAACATCAGCGGCTCCCTAGATCCTTAATTTTTTTTTAATTGAAAGACCAAAGATCTCCCCTGATTCTTCCAAATTCCTACAAAATACATCTGGAGCTTCCGAGATTCTTTCAAATTCTTTGAAAATAAAACACCAGGGGGCCCCCAGGATTCTTAAATTTCTAAAAATGAAACACCACGAGATTCGAAATTCTTCAAAATTCTTTCAGTAGTAAAACACTAGAGGCCCCTGAGATTCATAAATTCTTTTAAAATTAAAACGACAATGATCAGAGATTATTTATTTTTTTTTTAGAAATAAGAGAGTAAGAGACCGATATATTTTTTTTAATTTGTTAAAAATAATATAATACACGAACATTCTTTCAAAAAATTCCTAAAATAAAATATCGGCGTTCCTGGGATTATTAAATTTGTAAAAATGAAAGTCTGGACCTCTAAGATACTTTAATATTTTTTTCAAAATAAAACACTAGTGTCCTAAATCCTTAAATTCTTTTAAAATTGGGACACCAAAGACTCCCGAAATATTTTAAATTCCTTCAAAAATAAAACACTAGGACACCCTGAGATTTTTAAATTATTTTAAAAGTGGGGACCCCTGGGATTCTTAAATTCTTCAAGAAATAAAAGACCAACAAAGAACTGACATTTTGTTAAATTTGTACAAAAATTCTTTTAAAATAGCAGCATGCATAATCCCTGAGAATCTTAAATTCTTTCAAAATAGAACATCAAGAAGTATGAGATTCTTTAAGTTTTTTTCAATAATAAAACACTTTAGGCTCTGAGATTCCCAAATTCTTTCAAAAACAGAACACCACATGATACCCGAGATTCTTTAACTTGTCTTCGAAAGTAAAACACTGGGGTTCTCTAATACACCTGAAACCTCCGGGATTCTTGCAAATTCTTTAAAAATAAAACACCAGCCTCCCCGAGAATTTTAAATTTTTAAAAAATAAAACACTAGGAAGCCCGAGACTCGTCAAAATATTTTCAATTGTAAAACACTGGGGACCCTTGGGATTCTTAAATTCTTTCAGAAATAAGAGACCTAGGGGCGCACTTTTTAAAATTTGTAAAAAAATAAGATAATGCGCCTGCGATCACTCACATTCCTTAAAAAAAATCTAAAATAAAAATATCAGAGCCCTTGAGATTGTTAAATTTTTAAAAATAAAAGACGTGATCCGCGAGATTCTTTTTTTTCTCAAAAATAAAACATCAGATACTTAATTTTTTTTTTAAATTGAAAGACCAACGATCCCCGAAATGTTTTAAATTCCTTAAAAAATAAAACACTAGTGGACCCTGAGATTCTTAAATTATTTTAATATTGAGACAGTTAAGGTCCACCCAGATTCTCTAATATTTTCAAAGATAAAGTAACAAGTGGCCGCAAACTCTTGAAATTTTTTGAAAGTAAAACACCAATTAAAACACAGAACATCCTTTAATTTTTTTATTTTTTTTTTTTTTTCAAAAATAGAACATTAGAGTGTAGTGAAATTCTTAAATTCCTTTAAAATTAAAATACCAAAGGTGTTTAAAATTTGCTCAAAAATAAATCATTAGGACCGGTTACGATTCTCAAATAACTTTAAAATTGAAACATCAAAAACTTCAAAATTCTTCAAATTCTTTCCAAAGTAGTACAGCAGGAAGCTCTGACATTCTATGAAAAAAAAATCAAAAATAAAACATCAGGGGCTCTGGAATTTTTTGACCTGACTAAGCGTCCGACATTTTATTAAAGTTGTTCAAAAACAAAACTTTAAGGGCCCTTGAGATCTTAAATTCTTTCAACGATAGAACACCGAGGGGCTCCGAACTCCTAAATTTCTTTCAAAAATAAAACTCCAGGAGCTCCGGAGTTTCCTTTCAATTTTGATCTTAGATTTTGACAGTTTCATCTTCCTGTTTTCCTAATTTCTTCAGAATCTATGAACCTACCAAAATTTGCTTTTTAGAAAAACCCAATCTGCCTTTCGGTTTGCGGTTTGTCTAGAGGCAATCGTTTTTTCTTTTTTCTGACAAAGATCATGACTTTAGAGTATCTTAAGCATTGGTATATTTTTCAGCGAGCGAAGCTAGCGTCACTAGCAAATACCAACTTAAAAATAAATCACTGCTCAATTCGACGTTGTACAAACACAAATCACTCATTTATTAACACATAAAATAATAATTATCCGTTATAATTGAACACGTTCCTGCTTGTTATTTATTTGTAATTATAAACATATCACTGTTCCAATTTTAATAAATCCAATTATCCCCGTTATCTCCCATCGCTCGCATTTACCTCCACGTCGAAACCCAAATAAATTTAACAAAACTTACAAGGGGACGAGTTGAAGTTTATGAAACACGACATGTCAGGGCAGGCTTTCAGGGGCATCATTTTTATTTAAAGTTTCCTTAAAGTGAGCAGGAATCCATTAGGTGACAACGGTTTCCAATCATTCTCTTTCTTCAGGCTTCTCCTACGTTTGATGTTCTTTTGTGTATTGATTTGGCAGCTCGGTGGTACTAAAAAGATCAATACCGACTCTTGTCTTGATGCGTTCGCTGTTTTATTCATAGCGAACGGCCATAAATTTATTAATAATTGACATAGGCGGACTGGAAATTGGTGAAGCCAATGTCGGTTACGTGCCATGTTGAAAAGTAATCGGCTCTCATTATTAATTTCAAATCATGTAATCCATTCTATATTATGCGATTTATTGCATGTAATGGCTGCTGAAATTGCGATTAAATGTTGTAATCGAATCACGTATTTCGAATGAAATTCTGAAATTCTTGTTTTAAATTGAACAATTTCCGGCAATCGGATGTTGACAAGTGGTAAGGATGCTTCTAGACGACGCTGGAATCAAAATTGATTTGCTTACTCGAGCGCCAAGGGTTCTGTAATTTTAAACAGTACAAGATGCAGAAACTTAGCTCGAGGTGTGATACTCGAGTTGTATTTGTCAATGAAATTATGTGTCCGGGTGATTTTCCAACCGAAAAATGCGAATAATAAGCGCACTAAAGCAAGCGATTTCCCACCACCGTCCTAATAGAAAAATTGATAGCCCTCCTGGCATCCCCTTCCGAAAAACATATCGATCACCCAGCAGCGATTTTTCCGCCATTAATTAACGACGACCCAAGAACAGGGAATTCCGGTGGCAGAAAAAGCGCCCATCTTGAGGTTATCTAGTCGATTAATCGACTCTTATTCGACTTCCACACACGCAGTTACGCCTAATGGAAGCGAAAATAATTTAGCATAAACACGCCAATAAATCACTCGAAAAATACCAAAAATTGAATCAACAAACATACGGCCGAGATCGGTGTTGACTCAATAACGGTCTCGGTTGATTTACATCACAAACGAGCCAAAGCCGCCATAATTAATTGAAAGCCGGCCGAATTAGGCGCGAAAAGATGAGAAAAAATGTCTTTTACGTGGAGAATTTGATATTAATTCAATGGTGCGGGTTCATTACGGGCCTCCGCAGGGTGTAATCAGTAATCGGAGATTTTTCGGTCGAACCGGTGGACTAATTAGTGGGGCTGTGTGCCAGACAGATGAATCAATAGACCGGCAACGGGGGTTTGTCACCTAGTGGCAGAATGTTAAGCCGGGAACTAAATTGTGAATTAATGTAATTCGACGCACATGGAAATTTATTGAATTAATTTGGGGTGGGTTTTCGACGGGTGTCTTTGCCGATTCGGAGAGGTGGAAATAAATTATGGCCGCGGCGGGCTTACGTGGGTTTGTGTGTTGGGTGAACGGGACGGGGGTGGGAGTGCTGGATGCAGCGCAAAATTGGGTAACGAACTGCATGTAAACTCACTGGGGGAATAAGAAGAGGATTCGTGATTTGGCTAAACGTGCAACTGCTCCTAGAAAGAATGATAGCGTTTCGTGTCCTAATCCGGGTTTCATGTTGTTTTCTAGAGCTGACAGTTTAGTATTTTTAATTTTTTTGCACTAAATCAGGTCAAGTCAAGTCAGGTCAGGTCAGATCAGAACAAGTCAAAAATAGTTCCAATGTCTATCTTGTTTTTCAAATTTTGATTATTATTGTAAAGGTCAAAGTCCACCAGTTTATTAACAAGAAAGAATTTGAAAAATCTCGGGAACTTTTGATTTTTCAATTTTAAAAGAATTTAAGAATCTCAGGATCTCCTAATGTTTCATTTTTGAAAAAAAATTAGAGAATCTTGGGACACTTGGTGTTTTAGTTTTGGAAGAATTGTTTTATTTTTAGAAAAATTTTAAGGCACCTCAAGAGCCCTTGGTGTTTTCTTTTTAAAAGAATTTGAATTTTAACTCTTTTACCTTAAAAAAAATTGACATAATCTGGGAATCTCCTGAAGGATAATTTTTGAAACAGTTTAAGGATCTCGGGAGCCTCTGGTCATTTCTAAAAAAATTAAGGAATCTCAGCGAACCCTAATGTTCATTTCCAAAAAACATTTTAAAGAATTTCAGGAGCTCCTGGTGATTAATTTTTGAATGAAAAATTGCGGCAGGCCATAGTATTTTATCTTTGAAAAAAGTGAAAATTTATTTTTGGAAGAATTTAACGGTTTCTAATGTTCTATTCAAAATAAATAATTTCAAAGAATCTCGGGACTCTAGGTTTGTTTTTGGGAAAGTTCTAGGAAATCTGTGAATATTTTGTGTTTCAATTTTAAAAAGATTTAAGAATCTCAGAGAAAATGAGTACTTTATTATCTAAAATAGCTCAAAGAATTTCGTACCTCCTGTTGTTTTATTTTTAAAAGAATTTAATTAATCTCTGGGGATCCTTAAACTTTCAATTTTAAAAGAATTTAAAAATCTCAGGGTATCTTAGTATTTTACTTTTTTTCAAGAATTTAAGAATCACAGGGACCCCGACTGTTTTGTAGTTGAAAATATTTTCAAGAATCTCGGAACTTTTGGTGTTTTATTTTTGAATAAATTTAAAAATCTCGAGCCTCCCTAATGCATATTTTTGAAAGAATTTGGAAGAACCTCATGGGTTCCAAGTGTTTTTTTTTTTAAGAATTTGGGAGAATCTAGGAGGATATTTGGTGTTTCAATTTTAACAGAATTTAAGCGTGTCAGGGAATTCTGTGTTCAATTTTTGAGACCATCTTAAAGAATCTCTGGTTTCGTAGTGTTTTATTTTTGAAAGAATTTAAGAATCTCAGGGGCAGTTAGTGTTTTATTTTTTAAAGAAAGTAAGCATCTCAGGCCTCCTTAGGGTTTAATTTTCGAAATAATTTGAAAGAATCTCGAGACTCTAGGTTTTTTTTGGAAAAGTTTTAAAAAGTCTGTGAATCTTTTGTGTTTCAATCCTAAAAAGATTTAAGAATCTCATAGGAAATTAGTGTTTTATTATCTAAAACAGCTTAAAGAATTTCAGATCTCCTGATGTTTTATTTTTTAAAGACTTTAGAATCTCGGAGCTCCTTCTTGTTTTATCTTTAAAAGGTTCAAACGATCTCAGGGGTTCCACTGTTTCATTTTTAAAAGAATTTAATTAATTTCTGGGGACCTTCAAAGTTTCAATTTTAAAAGAATTTAAAAATCTCAGGGTCTGTTAGTATTTTACTTTTTTAAAGAATTTAAGAATCTCAGGGACCCTTGGTGTTTTATTTTTTAAGAAATTTGAAAAAAACTCGGGAACTCCAGGTCGAAGAACTCTAGTTGTTTTCGAAAACATCTTAAAGTACCTCAGTTCTCCTGGTGTTTTATTTTTTTTTATGTTAAGAATTTCGAATCCCTTGTTTGGTTTTTTAAAGAGTTTCGCGAATCTCAGGTAATCTTAAATGTTCCAATTTTAAAAAAATTTAAGTATCACAGGGGCCCCTGACTGTTTTGTTGTTGAAAATATTTTCAAGAATCTCGGGACTTTTGGTGTTTTCTTTTGAATAAATTTAAAAATCTCGAGCCTCCCTAATGCATATTTTTGAAAGAATTTTGAAGAACCTCATGGGCCCCAAATGTTTTTTTTTAAGAATTTGGGAGAAACTAGGAGGATATTTGGTGTTTCAATTTTAACAGAATTTAAGCGTGTCAGGGAATTCTGTGTTCAATTTTTGAAACCATCTTAAAGAATCTCTGGTTTCGTAGTGTTTTATTTTTGAAAGAATTTAAAAATCTCAGGGGCAGTTAGTGTTTTATTTTTTAAAGAAAGTAAGCATCTCAGGTCTCCTTAGGGTTTAATTTTCGAAATAATTTGAAAGAATCTCGAGACTCTAGGTTTTTTTTGGAAAAGTTTTAAAAAATCTGTGAATCTTTTGTGTTTCAATTCTAAAAAGATTTAAGAATCTCATAGGAAATTATTGCTTTATTATCTAAAACAGCTTAAAGAATTTCGGATCTCCTGGTGTTTTATTTTTTAAAGACTTTAGAATCTCGGAGCTCTTTCTTGTTTTATCTTTAAAAGGTTCAAACAATCTCAGGGGTCCACTGTTTCATTTTTAAAAGAATTTAATTAATTTCTAGGGACCTTCAATGTTTCAATTTTAAAAGAATTTAAAAATCTCAGGGTCTGTTAATATTTTTCAAATTTTCGATTTCTCAATTATTTTAAATTTTTCGAAATACCAGTTTTCCGATGTTTCAGTTTTAAAATTTTTTAGTTTTTCTTTTCTTCAGTTTTGCGATTTTTAAATATTTCGATTGTTCAATTTTTCAGCTTTTGACGTTTTTAGATTATCAATTTTTTGTTTTTTCAGTTAATCGATTTTTTGATTTTTCCATTTTTCGACTCCTCGACTTTCGATTGTTTCGATTTTTCACTTCTTCAATTCTTCAATTTTTCGATTTTTGAGGTTCTGATTTTTCAGTTTTTCGACTTTTCGACTTTGCTTTTTGATTTTTCGATTTCTCAATGTTTCAGTTTTTCCAATTTTCAATTTTTCGATGTTTCAGTTTCCGGATTTTTCCATGTTTCAATTCTACGACTTTTCGATTTTTCAACTTTTTGTATTTTTCAACTTTGTTTCAAATTTCTCAATCTTTCGATTGTTCGATTTTTCGTCCTAAAATTTTTTTTCTATTTTTCTATTTTTAGATTTTCAGATTTTCAATTGTTTGATTTCTCGATTTATCGAGATTTGGATGCTTCGATGTGTTTATTGTTCATTTTCTCAATTTATCAATTTTGCAATTTTTAAATTTTCGATTTTGGCCTATTTCTCTTTCGCAATTTTTCGATTGTTCGACTTATCGACTTTTCAACTTCCCGAGTTCTCAGTCTTCCGATTTATCAATTTTTCAGTGTTTAACTTTTCGATTTTTGGATTTTGGTCTCATTTGGCTTCCCAATTTTTCGATTTTTCGACTTCTTGACTTTTCGACTTCTCGATTTCTCGATCTTTTGATTTTTCGATTTCTTGATATTTCAATTTTTCAGATTTTCGAATTTTTCAATTTTAGATTTTTCATTTTAAAGAATTTAAGAATCTCTGCGACCCTTGGTGTTTTATTTTTTAAGGAATTTGGAAAAACTTTGGAACTCCAGGTCGAGAAACTCTAGTTTGTTTCGAAAACATCTTGAAGTACCTCAGTTCTCCTGGTGTTTTATTTTTTTTAATGTTAAGAATTTCTAATCCCTTGTTTGGTTTTTGAAAGAGTTTGAAGAATTTCAGGTAATCTTAAATGTTCCAATTTTAAAACAATTTAAGAATCACAGGCACCCCGACTGTTTTGTTGTTGAAAACATTTTCAAGAATCTCTGGTCTTTTGGTGTTTTATTTTTGAACGAATTTGGAAGAACCTCATGGGCTCCAAGTGTTTTTTTTTTTAAGAATTTGGAAGAATCTAGGAGGATATTTGGTGTTTCAATTTTAACAGAATTTAAGCATATCAGGGAATTCTGTCTTTAATTTTTGAAAGCATCTTAAAAAATCTCGGGCTTCGTGGTGTTTTATATCTTTGAAAGAATTTAAGAATCTCAGGGGCAGTTAGTGTTTTATTTTTTAAAGAAAGTAAGCATCTCAGGCCTCCTTAGGGTTTAATTTTCGAAATAATTTGAAAGAATCTTGGGAATCTAGGTGTTTTTCTCGAAAAGTTTTAAAAAATCTGAATCTTTTGTGTTTCAATTTTAAAAAAATGTAAGAATCTCAGGGAACATTAGTGCTTTGTTATTTAACACAACTTAATGAATTTAGGATCTACTGGTGTTTTTATTTTTTAAAGAGTTTAGAATCTCGAAGTCCTTGTTGTTTTATCTTTAAAAGAATTGAACAATCTAAAGAGCTCCACTTTTTTAATTTAAAAAAAATTTAAAGAATCTCTAGGAACTTTTAATGTTTCAATTTTAAAAGAATTTAAAAATCTCAGAGTCTTCTAGTATTTTACATTTTTAAAAGAATTTAAGAATTTAGAGGACCCTTGGTGTTTCATATTTTAAGAGATTTGAAAAAACTCGAGGATTCCAGATCGAGGATTTGTAGTTATTTTCGAAAACATCTTTAAGTATCTCAATTCTCCCGGTGTTTCATTTTTTTTTAAATTTAAGAATTTAAGATCCCTTGCTATATTTTAAAAAAGTTTAAAGAGTCTCAAGGAATCTTTAATGTTTCAATTTTAAAATAACTTAAGAATAATAGAAATCCCGATTGTTTTGTTGTTGAAAACATTTTCAAGAATCTCGGGACTGTTGGTGTTTCATTTTTGAATGAATTTAATAATCTCGAAGGCCCCTAGTGCATATTTTTAAAATAATTTGAAAGAATCTCATGCGCTACGAGTTTTTTTTTAAGAATTGGGAAAAACCTAGGAGGATATTTGGTATTTCAGTTTTAAAAAAAATTAAGCATATCAGGAAATTCTGGTGTTTTATTTTTGAAGGCATCTTAAAGAATTTCAAGCCTCCTGGTGTTTTATTTTTGAAAAAATTTAAGAATCTCAGAGGCCACTAGTGTTTTATTTTTTAAAGAATGTAAGAAACTCAGGTTTCCTTAGGGTTTTATTTTCTAAAGAATTTGAAAGGATCTCGGAGCTTCAGGTTTTTTTTGAGGGAATTTCGGAGGATCCTTATATTTCAATTGGAAATGGATTTAAGAATCTCAGAGAAGATTAGTGTTTTATTTTCTGAAACAGCTTCAAGAACCTCGGAACTCCTGGTGATTTACTTTTTAAAGAATGTAAGATTGATGATTTTTTTTTTTGAAAACATTTAAGAATCTCAGGAACCATAAGTGTTTTATTTATGAAAGAAATTAAAAACATCGGGAGAATTTTGATGTTTACTTTTTAAAGAATTTGAGAATCTCGGAGGCCTGTGGTGTTTTATTTTTTAAATAATTTGACAGAAAGTCGGGTGCTCCAGGTGTTTTTCTTAAAGCATTTGGGAGAATTTCATGGGATCTTCCATGTTTCAATTTTAAAAAAAATTAAGCATGTCAGGGCATTCTGGTGTTTTATTTTTGAAGGCATCTTAAAGAATTTCAAGCCTCCTGGTATTTTATTTTTGAAAAAATTTAAGAATCTCAGAGGCCACTAGTGTTTTATTTTTTAAAGAATGTAAGAAACTCAGGTTTCCTTAGGGTTTTATTTTCTAAAGAATTTGAAAGGATCTCGGAGCTTCAGGTTTTTTTTGAGGGAATTTCGGAGGATCTTTATATTTCAATTTAAAATGGATTTAAGAATCTCAGAGAAGATTAGCGTTTTATTTTCTGAAACAGCTTCAAGAACCTCGGAACTCCTGGTGATTTACTTTTTAAAGAATGTAAGATTGGTGTTTTATTTTTGAAAAAAATTAAGAATCTCAGAAACCATAAGTGTTTTATTTATGAAAGAAATTAAAAACATCGGGAGAATTTTGATGTTTACTTTTTAAAGAATTTGAGAATCTCGGAGGCCTCTGGTGTTTTATTTTTTAAAGAATTTGACAGAAAGTCGGGTGCTCCAGGTGTTTTTCTTAAAGCATTTGGGAGAATCTCTTGGGATCTTCCATGTTTCAATTTAAAAAAAATTTAAGCATGTCAGGGAATTCTGGTGTTTTATTTTTGAAGGCATCTTAAACAATTTCAAGCCTCCTGGTGTTTTATTTTTGAAAAAATTTAAGAATCTCAGAAGCCACTAGTGTTTTATTTTTTAAAGAATGTAAGAATCTCAGGCTTCCTTAGGGTGTCATTTTCTAAAGAATTTGAAAGGATCTCGGAGCTTCAGGTTTATTTTTTTGAGGGAATTTCAGAGGATCTTTATATTTCAATTTGAAATGGATTTAAGAATCTCAGAGAAGATTAGTGTTTCATTTTCGAAACAGCTTCAAGAACCTCGAAACTCCTGGTGATTTACTTTTTAAAGAATGTAAGATTGAGGTTTTTTTTTGAAAAAATTTAAGAATCTCAGGAACCATAAGTGTTTTATTTAGAAGAAAGAAATTAAAAACATCGGGAGAATTTTGATGTTTACTTTTTAAAGAATTTGAGAATCTCGGAGGCCCCTGGTGTTTTATTTTTTAAATAATTTGACAGAAAGTCGGGTGCTCCAGATGTTTTTCTTAAAGCATTTGGGAGAATCTCATGGGATCTTCCATGTTTCAATTTAAAAATAATTTAAACATATCGGAGAACCCAAGTGTTTTATTTTTGAAAACATCTTAAAGAACTTCGGATCTCCTGGTATTTTATTTATTTTTTTTTTTATTTTAAGAATGTCGAAGCCTCTTGTTGTTTTATGTTTGTAAGAACTGAACAATGTCAGGGGTTCCAAGTATTTTATTTTTGTTAGAATTTAAAAAATCTCGGAAAATCTTTGATATTTCAAAAAAAAAAGACTATCTGGGACTCCAACTGGTTTATTATTGAAAAATATTTCTAGAATTACAGGACTTCTGGTGTTCTATTTTCTAAGAATTTAAGAATCTCGAAAGTCCCTAGTGATTCATTACCGAAAAAATATGTTAAAGAATCTCAAGAGTCGCTAGTGTTTTATTTTTGAAAGAATGTAAGAATCTTGCCGCCTTGGAGTTTCATTTTTGAAAGAATTTAAAAGAATCTCTGGGACTTCAGCTGTTTTGTTTTTGAAAGAATTTGAATGAATCTGGAAGGATATTTTGTATTTCAACTTTAAAAAGATTTAAGAATCTCGAAGAACATTAGTGTTTTATTAAGTAAAACAGTAAAGAATCTCGGATCTCCTGGTGTTTTAATTTTCAAAGAATTCAGAATCTCGGAGCTCCTTTTTGTTTTAGTTTTGAAAGAATCGAACAATTTCAAGTGCCTCATTTTTAATTTTTAAAACAATTTAAAAATCTCAGCGTCTCCTAACTTTTTACTTTTTTTTTTAAGATTTTAAGAATCTGGAGAACCCTTGGTATTCCATTTTTGAAAGAATTTGAAAAACACTCGGGGACTCTAAGTCGAGAAACCTTGGTATTTTATTTTCGAAAACATCTTAAAGTATCTCAGTTCTCCTTATTTTTGAAAAAGTTTAAAGAATCTCGGGAATCTTTTATATTTTAATTTTAAAAGAATTTAAGAATCACAGACTTTATTATTGAAAACAATTTCAAGAATCTCGAGACTTCTAGCGTTTTATTTTTTAATAAATTTAAGTATCTTGGGGGCCCCTAGTATTTATTTTTGAAAAAGTTTGGAAGAATCTCATGGGCTTCAAGTGTTCTTTTTAAGAATTTGGAAGAATCTAGGAAGATATTTGATGTTTCAATTTAAAAAAAAATAAATATTTCAGGAAATTTTCTGTTTTATATTTAAAAGCATTTTAAACAATCTCGGGGCTCCATTTTTTTTTTTAAATTGAAGCAATCTTCCAAGGATCTTTTGTGTTTCCATTTTAAAAAATTTAAAAAAACTCAAAAAAAAAATGTTTTATTTTCTAAAACAGATTTTCTGGTGTTTTATAATTTTAAACAGTTAAGAATCCAGAGCCCCTCGTTGTTTTATTTTTGAAAAAATGAACTTTGATTTTACTTTTTAAAAAATTAAAATCTGGAGGCCTTGGTGTTTTAGTTTTTAAAGAATTTGAAAGAAACTCGGGTGCTCCAGATGTTCTTCTTCAAGGATTTGGAAGAATCTCTGGGGATCTTCAATGTTTCAATTTTAAAATAATTTAAAACTTGTGGAAGAACCTAAGTGTTTTTTTATTTTTTAAAACATTGTAAAGAACCTCGGTCTCCTGGTGTTTTTTTTTTTAATTTAAGAATCTCAGAGCCCCTTGTTGTTTTATGTTTGAAAAAATTTAAAGAGTCAGGGGTTTCAAGTGATTTTATTTTTGTTATAATTTAATAAATCTTTAGTGTTTCAAAAAAAAAGTAAGATTCTCAGGGAGATCGCTCATTTATTTTTGAAGAAAATCCAAGAATCTCGGGAACCTTGTGTTTTATTTTTCTAAGAATTTAAGAATTTCGAAAGCCTCTGGTGTTTTAAATATTTTAAAAATTTAAAATCGGGTTCAGGAAAGAATTGAAATCTCGAGGATCTTTGGTGCTTCAATTTTAAAAGGATTTAAGAATCTCAGAGAAGATTAATGTTTTATTTCAGAAACAACTACAAGAATCTCGGATTTCTGTGTTTTATTTTTTTTTTAAATTTAAGTATCTCGGAGCCCCTTGTTGTTTTATATTTGAAAGAATTGAAGAATCTCAGGGGTTCCAAGTGTTTTATTTTTGTTAGAATTTAAAGAATCCCGGGGAATCTTCGATGTTTCAATTAAAAAAAAATAAAGATTCTCAGGGACATCAACTCATTTATTTCCAAGAATCTCGGGATCCCTGATATTTTATTTTTCTAAGAATTTAAGAATCTCGAAAGCCTCTGGTGTTTTCAATAGTTTTGAAAAATTTTGAAAATTCCGGGGTTTCAAGTATTTTATATTTGAAAGAATTTGATCTTTGGTGTTTCAATTTTAAAAAAATTTAAGAATCTCAGAGAAAAAAAAGCTGCGAAGTGTTATTTACGCCACTGATTTTAATTTTATAAAGGTTATCAGAAAAGAAAAATCGCAAAAAATGTTTATAATTTTTCAAAGAAATGGGATTTTTTGTGTGCACATAACTTCAACTTTTGCTATATTTTTTAAGCTTGGCTTACGGTATCAACTGAACATTATTATTATTATTGAAAATTAAAAACATGGTTTGTGTGTTTGTAGCCAGCATCGATTTCAAGCTGCGCACACAGGAATATTTATTGTTTAATGAAAATATGTATTGAAATGCATGAGCATTTATTGGGATTTTCGTATGTCGCTGCAAAATTGCTTCCATTATCGAGTTTCATCAAAATATGGAACGAAATTTGAACCCAGGATTTTAATAAAATTTGATTGAAACTAAAATAAAATCATTAAACCTATCCGCGTTCCCAACTTTCCAAGTTTTATCGCTCTTCGGGCCGCCATGCGACGAGTTGTTTATTTTGTCGGTGTGCTTGCTACACATGTCAAAGAAACAGAATTAAAAAAATTGATCAACGCGGCTGAACCGCATAAGTTATGCAACCAGTAAACCAACCCCCCTCTCCCACCCCTCGTGAAATATCGCGCGTCGCCCCTGTGAGTTATAAAACACATCCATCCCGTCGCGACATCATGTGCGTTTCATATTTGATACATTACTCTGTATAGGGCTGAAGGTATAACAAAGTACAAGACCTAAGGGAAGAGCCGGCGCCATTAACATGCCAAACAGTTCCGGGGCATTTTACTTATTCATGGTCGACGTCAACTCGACGCTGTTTTTTTGCGATTTTTCATCATGGCTTCATTACCATCGGGATAGGCCGGGCCTACCTGGAAACCTCTAATCTACAAATCGAAGAGTTCGACGGCTGAATTTTACCCCTGATTTTCGAGGGTAAGCACGGGTTGTGGATTATAGATGAGCTCGGCGGTCGCTCTGAGCCAGAGAGAGACTAATTACCTCATGAAATTAAGTCGGCTTGTTTATTAAAATACGGTTTGCTGTGCACGTGCGAGGGGATAGATCGGCGGTTTAAGGGAGCCGGGCGATGGGGCAGGGATGTGTAATTGCAGAAAAGAAAAGGGACGGGGTAATAACATTTACATAATTATTAGGTCGTGTTACAAGTGCTGGTCACGACACCTTTAGATTATATAGTTTCGGTTTTTGCTGAAAGCGGAAGGTGCGGCAGGGCACGCCACTGGAAATTAATTTTCGGAATATTTAATTATTTAGAACTTGCTGTTGTTGAGGATTTTGGAATTTTCAACTTAACTTATTAAAATATTATTATTATCGTTGAAAGTTATATATCAGTCATCAAGTTCTTAGAAATCTTCTTTATGATATAATTTTTCGAATAGTTTTATTTTTAAATTCTTCAATTTTTCAATTTTCCAAATTTTGCGATTTGCATTTTTTCGTTTCGGTATTTTTTTCTTTATTTCTTGAATTTTTTGAATTGCAATTTCAAAATTCCCTCGTTTTCTCAATTTGAATTTCTTCAATTTTTCGTTTCTTCATCTCGTCGAGTTTTCATTTTTAAATGTTTTATTTTTCCGATATTGCAACTTTTAGATGTTTCCGTGTTTTGATTTTGCTATATTTCGATTTTCAGTTTCAAGAGCTTTCTGATTTATCAATTTTTCGTCATTTGTTTCTCGATTAGCAACTTTTCGTTTCGGCTTTTTATTTTCCTTGTTTCTGCAATTTTTCGATTTTTCACTGATCCGATTTTATAATTTTTTTTTTTTCCAAATCCAACTTTTTCAAAAACTTGTTTCTTCAATTTTTTGATTTACAGTTTTTCCATTTTTTATTTTTATTTGTTTATTCAATTTTACGATATGTATATCTTCGAGTTTTCATTTTTAAATTTTTTAGTTTCCGATTCTCTAACTTTTGAATGTTTGTTTTAATTTTTAGATTTGGCAATTTTTCATTATCCAATTTCTAGATTTTTCAATTTTTCATTTCTTCAATGTTTTGATTTGCAATTTTTGGTTTCGGTTTTTTATTTAATCTTTTTTTTTAACAATTTTGCGATTTTTCAGTATTCCGATTTTATAATTTTTTGTTTTTTTCAATTTCAATTGCTTCGATTCATTGTTTCTTCATTTTTCCGATTTTTCAACCTTTGGATGTTTCAGTTTTTACATTTTGCAATTGTTCAACTTGCTATTTCACGAATTTTTTTCAATTTTTAGATTTTTCAATTTTCAATTATCGATTTTTTTTTCATTTTTTTATTTTTACCCATTTTCAATATTCATTTATCATTTTTTTTTTCGAATTTCAACTTTTTCAAATACTCTTTTCTCGTTTTTTCGATAATTTACAGTTTTTCAGTTTTTTATTTTTATTTGTTTAATCAATTTTACAATGTGTATCCCTTCGAGTTTCTTTTGAATTTTTTCACTTTTCGGATTTCTAACTTTTGAATTTTTCAATTTTTGCAATTAACAATTTTTTATTAACAATTTCACTAGTTTCAATTTTTAATTATTCATTTTCTAGATTTTTCAATTTTTCATTTCTTCAATTTTTCGATTTCAATTTTTCGTTTCGGTCCTCCATTCTCTTTATTTTAAAAATTTTTCTGTTTTTCGATGTTCTATTTTATAATTTTTCTTTTAAAACTGTCGATATTTTCAATTTTTGATTTTCTAATTTTTGGATTAAAACTTCTCTGCTTCTCAATTTTTAGCTTTTTCAGTTTTTTCATTCTTATTTTTTCATTTTTTCATCACTTTTCGATTGTCAATTTTTGCTTCTTTTCTTTTTCTCAATTTTTACTTTACAATTTGAGTTTCCATTTTTAATTTTGATTTTCATTTCTTTAATTTTCCATTCCTGCAAGTTTTCAATTTGGAATTTTCATTTTTGTTTTTTATTTTTTTATTTTTACAATTTTTCGAATTTTCAATGTTCTGATTTTATTTTGTTTTTCAATTTCAATTTTTAATTTTTCGAATAGAAATTTTACAATTTTTTCATTTTTTTTTTTTCAATTTTACGATATGCAATTTTTTCGTTTCACTTTTCATTTGCTTTATTTTGACAATTTTATAATTTTACTTTTTTTCTATTTTCGATTGAAATTTTTCAATTTTTTATTTTGTCTATTTCCTGAATTTTACGATACGACTCTCCTCAATTTTTCAATTTTAAATTTCTTAGTTTCCAATTTTCCAACTTTTGGATGTTTCAGTTATTAATTTTGTAAATTTTCGATTTGGATTTTTCAGGAGTTTACAATTTTTTATTTTTTGTTTTAATATAATTTTTTGTGTTTTCAATTTCAACTGTTTAAATTTATTATTTCTTCAATTTTACGATTTACAATTTTTCAGTTTTTATTTTTATTTGTTTAATCAATTTTACAATGTGTATCCTTCGAGTTTCATTTTGAATTTTTTACTTTTCGGATTGTCTAACTTTTGAATTTTTCATGTATCAATTTTTTTATTAACAATTTCAAGTTTTCAATTTTTAATTTTCAATTTTTCTAGATTTTTCAATTTTTCATTTCTTCAATTTTTCGTTTTCCATATTTTTCGTTTCGTCCATCCATTCTCTTTATTTTAAAATTTTTCTTATTTTTCGATGTTCTGATTTTATAATTTTTCTTTTTAAATGTGTTATTTTCAAATTTTGGATTTCTAATTTTTGGATTTAAAATTCTCTGCTTTCTCAATTTTAGCTTTTCAGTTTTTTTCATTTTTCTCATATTTTTCTCGATTGCAATTTGGTTCGTTCTTTATATTTTACCTTTTCAATTTTCGATTTTCTATTTTTTTATTTTTTTATTTTCCATCCAATTTTCAATTAATTTTTCATTTGCAATTTTTTATTTACATTTTTCGAATTTTCATTTCTGATTTTATTTTGTTTTATCTTGTTTTCATTTTTAATTTTTACAATTTTCATTTTTTTTTTCAATTTTTAGATATTGCAATTTTTCATTTCCACTTTTCATTTGCTTTAATTTTGTACAATTTTCATAATTTTTCGATTTATTTATTTTTTTTTGTTAAATTTTTCAATTTTTTATTTTCTATATTCGATTTTACATATTCATTCTCTCTCAATTTTCAATTTTAAATTTTTCTTAGTTTTCCATTTTCCAACTTTGATGTTTCAGTATTTTTTTGTAAATTTTCGATTTGGATTTTCAGAGTTTACATTTTAATTTTTATTAATATAATTTTTTTGTTTTCAATTATCAACTGTTTAATTTATTTTTTCTTCATTTTTCGATTTACAATTTTTCAGTTTTTTATTTTTATTTGTTTAATCAATTTTACAATGTGTATCCTTCGAGTTTCATTTTGAATTTTTTACTTTTCGGATTGTCTAACTTTTGAATTTTTCAATTTGCAATTTTTTTATTAACAATTTCACTATTTTCAATTTTTAATTATTCATTTTCTAGATTTTTCAATTTTTCATTTCTTCAATTTTTCGTTTTCCAATTTTTCGTTTCGGTCCTCCATTCTCTTTATTTTAAAAATTTTTCTGTTTTTCGATGTTCTATTTTATAATTTTTCTTTTTAAATGTGATATTTCAAATTTTGGATTTTCTAATTTTTTGGATTTTAAAATTGTCTCTGCTTCTCAATTTTTACTTTCAGCTTTCTTTTCAGTTTTTTCATTCAACTTTTCGAATTGCCAATTTTTCGCATTCGTTTCTTTATATTCTTTACCTTTTCAATATTTTCATTTTTTTTATTGTTTTTTTTCATTTTCTTTAATTTTCCATTCCTGCAAGTTTTCGATTTGGAATTTTTCTTTGTTTTATTTTTTTTTTTAATTTTTCGAATTTTCAAATGTTTGATTTTATTTTGTTTTTTCAATTTCAAATGTTTTAATTTTTCGAATGAATTTTACAATTTTTTTTCTTTTTTTTTAATTTTACGATATGCAATTTTTCTTTCACTTTTCATTTGCTTTATTCTGACAATTTTATAATTTTTCTTTTTTTCTATTTTTCATTGGAAATTTTTCAATTTTTATTTTGTCTATTTCTGAATTTTACGATAGCATCTCCTCAATTTTTTCAATTTTAAATTTTTTAGTTTCCAATTTTCCAACTTTTGAATGTTTCAGTTATTAAGTTTTGTAAATTTTCGATTTGGATTTTCAGGAGTTTACAATTTTTAATTTTTATTTTAATATAATTTTTTGTGTTTTCAATTTCAACTGTTTAAATTTATTATTTCTTCAATTTTACGATTTACAATTTTTCAGTTTTTTATTTTTATTTGTTTAATCAATTTACAATGTGTATCAGTTCGAGTTTCATTTTGAATTTTTTACTTTTCGGATTGTCTAACTTTTGAATTTTTCAATTTGCAATTTTTTATTAACAATTTCACCAGTTTTCAATTTTTAATTATTCAATTTCTAGATTTTTCAATTTTTGATTTCTTCAATTTTTCGTTTTCCAATTTTTCGTTCGGTCCTCCATTCTCTTTATTTTAAAAATTTTTCTGTTTTTCGATGTTCTGATTTTATAATTTTTCTTTTAAATGTGATATTTACAAATTTGGATTTTCTAATTTTTGGATTTAAAATGTCTCTGCTTCTCAATTTTTAGCTTTTCAGTTTTTCATTCAACTTTTCGATTGCAATTTTCGGCTTCGTTCTTTATATTCTTTACCTTACAATATTATCATTTTTTATTGTTTTTTCATTTTCTTTAATTTTCCATTCCTGCAAGTTTTCGATTTGGAATTTTCATTTTGTTTTTTTTCGGATGCTTCAAATTATAGATTTTTCAATTTTTCATTTCTAAAATTTTTCGATTTGCAACTGTTTTTTTCGGTTTTTTATTTTCTTTATTTTTACAATTTTTTCGATTTTTCAATGAACCGATTTTATAATTTTTTTGTTTCTCCAATTTCACCTTCTTCAAATATTTGTTTCTTCAATTATTCGATTTTAAGTTTTCAGTGTTTTATATTTGTTTGGTTATTCAATTTTAGGGTATGTATCTCCTCAAGTTTTCATTTTTAAATTTTTTAGTTTTCAGATTTTCTAACTTTTGGATGTTTCGGTTTTTAGATTTGGCAATTTTTCCATTAAAAATTTTAATAGTTTTCAATGTTTATTTTAATTATTCAATTTCTAGATTTTCCAATTTTTCATTTCTTCAATGTTCCGATTTGCAATGTTTGGTTTCGGTTTTTTATTTTTTTTTACTTTAACAATTTTTCGATTTTTCAGTATTCCAATTCTATAGTTTTTTTTTTAGATTTATTGTTTCTTCAATCTTTCCAGTGCTAAGTTTTTCAGTGTTTTGGAGTTTTAACTCCTTTCTTGTCGTAATATAGAACACGTATACGCGCCGGAATAGGAATGTCCAGTTCCAGCTACGAGCTTGGTGTCGATGTCGGTGTCGGTGTCGAGGTCACCGAGACCAGTCTAAACTGAGTCTGAACATCGGCATATAACGCTGCACTATAGAAAGAGAAAGAGAGAGATTCTATTATTTTTTATTTTTCACTCTTTGAATGTTAAAATTTTTCAATTCATTCGTTTTTTCTTCTTCTAACTTTTCTATTAGTTATTTTTTATCGATTTTTAATTTTTCAATGTTTCAATTTTTTTTCTTCTCTGATTTTATCATTTTTCGTTTTTCCAATATGAATTTTTTAAATTTTTGGGTTTACAGTGTTCTAATTTTCTAATTTTTCTTTTTCAATGTGAAATTTTTCGGTATTGAAATTCGATTTTTCGAATTTGAGATTTTTCAATTTTTCGTTTTTTCAATTTTAGATTTCTCGATTTTCTCAATTTGTCGTTTCTTTCAGTTTTGGTTTGCAATTTTTCTAGTTTTCGTTTTAATTTCTCTGTTAAAATAAATATGTATCTAATAGTAATTATACTTTAAAAAAAAAATCGTTTTTTCAGTTTTACGATTTTTGAATTTTTTCATTTTCAGTTACTGGATTTTGAAACGATTTTTAATTTCCAATTTCTCAATAACAATTAAAATTTTTCAATCTATTTTCAATGTTACAGTTTTTCGACTTTAAAATTTCGAGGATTCTATCTATAATTTTTTGATTTTCCAATTTTCCGATTCAACTCGTTTTCTCTTCTTTCCAATGTTATGATTTATTGATTTTTTCCAATTTTTAATTTCCTCGATTTTTAGTTTTTAATTTTTTCTTAAGCTCTTCGATTTGCAATTTTTTGATTTTAAAATTTTTCATTTTTCAGCTTTTCGAATCAAAAAATTAAAAAAATGTAAGACTGTAAAATGGAAAAATCAAAAATGAAAAAACGTAAAGGATAAACAACAGTTTAAAACTCATCAAAAAATTGGAAATCGAAAACTTAAAAAATTCACGGAACGAAAAGTTGAAAAATCGAAAGATTAGAAATTGAGAAACATAAAATTTAAAAAAAACGAGATATGCAAAATCGAAATAATGAAGATTGAAGAAATCGGAAAATGAGATAAATCAGGAATTGAAAAATCAAAGATTGAAATTTTGAAGAACTGAATAAACGAAAAATTATAAAATCGAAAAACATCGAAAAAAAAAAAAATGAAAAATTGGAAAAATGAAAAAATTGTGATATCAAATTGTAAAAACGAAGGAACAGGAAAAACGAAAAATTGTATATAAAAAAAATTGGTTATTTTACATTAAAGTTGGGAAAACACACACGGAAGCAAAAATGTCTAGTTTTCGATTTTGAAAATTTCAGAAACCTGTAATTTTTTTCTAGTAAAACTTCCAGCTACATTTGACTCCACCACCACCCAATCATCTCAGACAATTTAATTCGAACACACTCACGCCACCCTCTCCATTCCATACCCTAATTCAATCATCTCATCTAATTATTAACAACACGTCTAATTCCGCAGCGAAAATTCCCCTCTCCACCTAATTAAACATTTTCACTTGTTCGAAATTTCATCCAATTAAAACAATTTCGTGATACATCAAACTGTTAAATTACCAATTAAAATTCGAAATGAATTTAATTGTTTAGAAACGATTTCAGACAGCCCCATTAAACTTACCCCCGTTTCGGTTGTCCTTTGAGAAAAAATTTCAACTTATAATTTTATTACTGGCCACAACACGCTTCCCGGCCCGTGCACAACAATCCATTTTGCGAAGGCTCCCACTGATTTATGTTTCAAATTTTATTAACAGGATCCGCGCTCTTCCCTTGGATAATAAAGTAATGATAATTGGACGTCTGGTGCTTGGGTTATTGTAAGAATAAGAAAATAGAATTTTAGAGTGGCTGTGTGGGCGCCGACAAGGGATGACATCGCGAAAGACGATGATAATATTTTCAGGGAAAAAGTGCGGCTGTTTTCTTTGCAGCCGATTAAATTACGGAGGAAAGAGGCCTTTGGCGAAAAATGGCATCGTAGATAGTTTTTGCTGTTTTAAGTTGGTGTAGAGGAGATAGAATTCGGGCTTTAAGGCTTGAGCGGAGACGTCATTTGTATCAACAATGCCCGAACAACCTCCTGGGTAAAGATCCTCGTTAATATGACGCTTGCGCTTTGAAAGCTAAGTAAATAACAAGGGCGTTTGAAATATATGTAATAATGTTTGAAACTATAGGAGAGCTTTAATCACGACTGTGTACATGAAATTCTATCAAACACCAAGTCTGATATATCAAACCGGTTTATTTGAATAGTAAACAAACAGTAACTGAACGTTAATTGAATATTAAACTAGCAGTTTGTTTTTATTTCGTTGTACAGTTTGATTTATACCCTCAGGCACTTATTATTAATACGTCTGATTGATTTACCTTTTGATGAAACTGTTTTCATGATTTGAAGCGACTACTGAACACGGAACAGCCGGTAGAAATGAGTCATAATTGATTTGTTTTTTTTTTAGTAGGCTTTGACGTCAGCGACACGTTGCTAAGCATAATTGGGTTTTCGTTTGTCCTCAATGTGGATAACACAGATTTAATTACTCAAATCAAGTGTGTCAGCGATGGCCCGTGTGACTTAATTTTAATTATAAAATATTCTGCGTAAAGAGAAATTTCACCCCAGGTGATGTGGAAATATAATTCGTTTCGGCTGACACGGTGAAAATTACGGCGAAAGTAAGCACAGATTCGTGACCGTGGGAAAATTTCAGATGTACTTTTAAAGCACGAAATGTGAAAAAATTAGTTTTTTGACAGTAGCGAACTATGCACAGATTTGGACGCGATAAATACCCTTTCAAATTTTTTAAGTTAACAATTTTTGTATAGAAATGGTGAAAGCACGTCGACAGAAATTAATTAAAAAAATCTCTTCAGCATTTTCAAAGATCTTCTTGATAGAATAATGCGTTGTGAAGGTAAGTGGAGTCCTTGAGACATCTTGAGATCCAAATAAAATTACGCAGAAAACACAGATTTTCGTTCTAAGAAAGCTTAAGTTTTTCAGGCCAATTACGCCGAATTAAATTTTTTTAGACACTCGTTTTCTTAAAAAAAAATGTAATCCAGAGACAATTTTTATTAAGTCTCCTGTGGTTCAGCTATTTATTTTTTGTAAAAAATGGTGGATGCGCCGGGTCAGAAAATAAAAAAAAATTGCCTCAAACAACCTTTTTGAAAAAAAAGTACGCATTTTCTTATCAAGAAAACTCAGCTGCTTTCAAGCCGATTTTTCCCAATTTATTGTTTTTATAAAAACGAATTTTTTGTGTAAAAATGGTGAACAGAAAATAGTAAAAAATCTCTTCCCCAAAAATTTGTAAGCGTCTTATTGATAAAATAATCCTTCGTACATATAAGTCGAGACTCTTTAGCCCTCTTAAGACCTAAACAAACATATACAAAAAATACAGATTTTCCTACTGAAAAACTCAACCATTTTCAACTCGATTTCATCGCATTGAATTTTTTCCACAAATACGGTTTTTCTCCATTTATTTAGACAAATTGCAAATATTAGCACAAAATTGTGATTTTGAGACTGTTTTTGGACAGAATTGCCTGTTTTCTGAAGAGTTTCAAGAAGTCAAACTTTTGCATAGAATGGTGGAGGTGCCGGGCAAGAAAATTATTTAAAAAATATTTTAGAAGAAACAGCAAATTCCTTTAGACATCTTAACATTCGAACAAAATTCGCCAGCAAATTTATTGCAGAGAAATACGAATTTTGAAATTATGCTCCACCCCTCTCTGAGGATTGCAATTAAGCTCCGCCCTCTCAACTTGCGACGAATACAAAAAAATCATCACAATCGGGGCTTATATTTTGCATTTAATTTTTTTTAATATACATAGTCTTCTTTTCACAACAATAAACTTAAAACATGTTTAAAATCGTAAATTTTTGCAAAGAAATATAGATTTTGAAATTACGCTCCACCCCTACGAATGAAAATTTCATCACAATCGAGATGAAGGCGGGTTTAGGTGTAGCTTAATCTTTGACTATCTTTTTTACTTAATACATAGAGGTTTCTTTGACTAACACGATTACTTAAGAACGTGTTTCACATGAAATTTTTTGGAAGAAACTGAAGATTGCAATTAAGCTCCGCCCCTCGACTCACGACGCATAAAAAAATCATGACAATTGAGACAGGGCGCGTGGGCGGGGCTTATATTTCTTTTTTTTTCAATATACATAGTCTTCTTTTCACAATAAGAAACTTAAAGCATGTTTAAAATGGTAAATTTTTGCAGAGAAATATGGATTTTGAAATTACGCTCCACCTCTTCATATGACAACGAATGAAAAATTCATCACAATCGAAATGAGGGCGAATATACTTTCTTTTTTACTTAATACATATAGTTTTTTTTGATAATACGATTAATAAACAACGTGTTTCACACCGAAATTTCTTGGAGAAAACTGAGAATTGCAATTAAGCTTCGCCCCCCGACTCACGACGAATAAAAAAATTATCACAATTGAGACAGGGCGGGTGGGCGGGGCGTATATTTCTTATTTGTTTTTCTTAATATACATAGTCTTCATTTCACAACAAGAAACTTAAAGTTTAAAATGGTAAATTTTTCTGGAGAAATATGGATTTTGAAATTTCGCTCCACCCCTTCGTCGGACAGCGAATGAAAAATTCATCACAATCGAGATGAAGGCGGGTATAGGTGGAGTTTAATCTTCGACTTTCTCTTTTACTTAATATACATATAAATATAGTTTTGCTTGAATAACACGATTACCGAAGAACGTGTTTCACCTGGAAATTTCTTGGAGAAAACTGAGGATTGCCATTAAGCTCCGCCTCTCGATCCACGACCAATAAAAAAATCATCACAAGGGAGATAGGGCGGGTGGGCGGGGCTTATATTTTACATATGATTTTAATGTTTCTAATTTACGTAATCTTCTTTATTTTGAAATTGCGTCCCACCCCTTCGTCTGACCACGAATGAAAAATGCATCACAATCGAGATGAAGGCGGGTATGGGTGGAGCTTAATCTTTAACTTTCTTTTTTACTTAATACATATAATTTTCTATGATTAACAGGATTACGTTTTTAACTAAGTAAATGTTTCACATTGAAATTTCTTGGAGAAAACTGGGATTTCAATCAAGCTCCACCTCCCGCTCACGACGAATAACAAAAATCGTCCCAATTGAGATAGGAAAGGGGGGCAGGGCTTATATTTTGCTTTTTTTCGTAATATACATAGACTTCTTTTCACAACAAGAAACTTAAAATATGTTTAAAATGGTAAATTTTTGCAGAGAAATATGGATTTTGAAATTACGCTCCACCTCTTCGTCTGACAACGAATGAAAAATTCATCACAATCGAAATGAGGGCGGATATACTTTCTTTTTTTACTTAATACATATAGTTTTTTTGATAATACGATTAATAAACAACGTGTTTCACACCGAAATTTCTTGGAGAAAACTGAGAATTGTAATTAAGCTCGCCCCCCGACTCACGACGAATAAAAAAATTATCACAATTGAGACAGGGCGGGTGGGCGGGGCGTATATTTCTTATTTGTTTTTCTTAATATACATAGTCTTCATTTCACAACAAGAAACTTAAAGTTTAAAATGGTAAATTTTTCTGGAGAAATATGGATTTTGAAATTTCGTTCCACCCCTTCGCCGGACAGCGAATGAAAAATTCATCACAATCGAGATGAAGGCGGGTATAGGTGGAGTTTAATCTTCGACTTTCTTTTTACTTAATATACATATAAATATAGTTTTGCTTGAATAACACGATTACCGAAGAACGTGTTTCACCTGGAAATTGCTTGGAGAAAACTGAGGATTGCCATTAAGCTCCGCCTCTCGACCCACGACCAATAAAAAAATCATCACAAGGGAGATAGGGCGGGTGGGGGGGGCTTATATTTTGCATATGATTTTAATGTTTCTAATGTACGTAATCTTCTGATTTTGAAATTGCGTCCCACCCCTTCGTCTGACCACGAATGAAAAATGCATCACAATCGAGATGAAGGCGGGTATGGGTGGAGCTTAATCTTTAACTTTCTTTTTTACTTAATACATATAATTTTCTATGATTAACAGGATTACGTTTTTAACTAAGTAAATGTTTCACATTGAAATTTCTTGGAGAAAACTGAGGATTTCAATCAAGCTCCACCTCCCGGCTCACAACGAATAACAAAAATCGTCCCAATTGAGATAGGAAAGGGGGGCAGGGCTTATATTTTGCTTTTTTTCGTAATATACATAGACTTCTTTTCACAACAAGAAACTTAAAATATGTTTAAAATGGTAAATTTTTGCAGAGAAATATGGATTTTGAAATTACGCTCCACCTCTTCGTCTGACAACGAATGAAAAATTCATCACAATCGAAATGAGGGCGAATATACTTTCTTTTTTACTTAATACATATAGTTTTCTTTGATAATACGATTAATAAACAACGTGTTTCACACCGAAATTTCTTGGAGAAAACTGAGAATTGCAATTAAGCTCCGCCCCCCGACTCACGATGAATAAAAAAAATATCACAATTGAGACAGGGCGGGTGGGCGGGGCGTATATTTCTTATTTGTTTTTCTTAATATACATAGTCTTCATTTCACAACAAGAAACTTAAAGTTTAAAATGGTAAATTTTTCTGGAGTAAATATGGATTTTGAAATTTCGCCCACCCCTCCGTCGGACAACGCATAAAAATTCATCACAATCGAAACGAAGGCGGGTATAAGGGGGCTTAATCTTTGACTTTCTTTCTTACTTAATACATATAATTTTTCTTGAATAACACCATTACCGAAGAACGTGTTTTACCTGGAAATTTCTTGAAGAAACTAAGGACTGCATTAAGCTCCGCCCTCGACTCACGACAAATAAAAAAGAACGATCGCAATTGGGATAGGGCGGGTGGGCGGAGCTTATAGTTTGCATTTGTTTCTCTTAATATTCGTAGCCTTCTTTTAACAACAGAAAACCTAAAACATGTTTAAAATGGTAAGTTTTTGCAGAAAATTAGATTTAGAATTACGCTCCACCCCTACGTCTGACAACGAATGAAAATTTCATCATAATCGAGACGAAAGCGGATTTAGGGTGTGGCTTAATCTTTGACTATCTTTTTTACTTAATACATAGAGCTTTCTTTGAATAAACGATTACTTAAAACGTTGTTTCACATGAAATTTCTTGGAAGAAACTGATGATTGTAATTAAGCTCCGCCCCTCGACTCACGACAAATAGAAAAAGAACCATCGCAATTGGGTTAGGGGGGTGGGCGGGGTTTATATTTTGCATTTGTTTCTCTTAATATACGTAGCTTCTTTTCACAACAAAAAAACTTATAAATGTTTACAATAGTAATTTTTTGCAGAGAAATATAGATTTTGAAATTACGCTCCACCCTACGTCTGACAACGAATGAAAATTTTATCACAATCGAGATAAGGCGAGTTTAGGTGTGTGGCTTAATCTTTGACTATCTTTTACTTAATACATAGAGCTTTCTTTGAATAATACGATTACTTAAGAACGTGTTTCACATGAAATTTCTTGGAAGAAAACTGAGATTGCAATTAAGCTCCGCCTTCCGGCTCAGGACCAAAAAGAAAATCGTCACAATTGAGATAGGGTGGGTGGGCGGGGCTTGTATTTTGCTTTTTTTTCTTAATATACGTAGTCTTTTTTTCACGACAATAAACTTAAAATATGTTTAAAATGGTGAAAGATTTATTAAGAAAACTGAACTAGTTTTTAAACCAATTACATGAGTTTTCTTTTTTCCGCATAATTAAGTTTTCTCCATTCCTTGGAGATATACAATGGAAATTAGACACAAGACCGTGCTGACGAAAATGTTCTTAAAACTATTCAGCCCGTCTCAGACTAGTTTCACAATTTTATTTATTTACTTGTTAATAATAATAATAATTAAAAACATATTCATCAGAATTTTTTAAAATTTACTTCAAAAAGAAAATATTTTCAAAAATTAACTATCAATTTCCTTAGATAACTTAACATTTGAATAAAAGTACACAAAAAACACAGACTTTCCTTTCAATAAAATAGAGCGCTTTTCAGACCGATTTGATCAAATTTGCTATAAAAATAACACACGATTTCTCCGCTCCTTGAAGATGTACTGCAAAAATCCGTCACAAGATCTAATTTCAAGAAGGACCTGGAAGCGATTTAGTCATTTTTAAATTAGTTTTAAAAAATTCAAAATTTTTTACTCATTTCATCAAATTTCTTTTTTTCACGAAAACGCGTTTTCTCCGTTTCTTGGAACCATACTACACAAATTAAGCACAAGATCGTAATGACAAACAGGTTTTTGAAAATGTTTGGCATTTTCAAACTTGTATCACAATTAAAAATGCTTCGAGCAAAAATGGAGGAGGCGCCGGGACATTTAATAATTAAAAGTATTTATATTAACCATATTTATAAATCTAAAAATTAATTGTAAATTGTCTTAAATGAAACACCGATTTCCTTTCAAGAAAACAGAGCTTTTTCACAACAATTTGATCAAATTTGCTCTAAAAAAACGCGTCTTCTCCGTTCCTTGAAGACATTCTGCGAAAATTAGATACAAGTTCTTAACGATAATGTTAACGTTAACGATTTAACGGAATTCCTTTTTTCTACAAAAATCGGATTTGTCAGACTTATTTCATGGTTTAAAAATGCTTTGAATAAAATGGTGGAAGCGTCGGGATGTACAATATTTAAAATATAATTCAAGAATTTAAAAAAATTTACTTTATAAACAAGATGCTTCCAAAAATTAATTATAAATTCCCTTGGATATCTTAACATAATGAATAAAATTACACAACAAACACAGGGTTTCCTGCCAAAAAAAAAACTGAACCAATTTCAGACCGATTTGATCAAATTTGATCTAATAAAATCGCTTTTTGTCCGATCCTTGAAGATATTCTACCAAAGTTCTTGATTTCGAGAGGATCCTGAAAACGATTTAGTCCTTTTCAGATTTGTTTCACAAGTTCAAATTTTTTTAACGATTTCACGGAATTTCTAGTACGTCAATTAAGCACAAGATTGTCATCACAAACAGGTCTTTGAAACGATTTGGCATTTTTCAGACTTATTTCATAATTTAAAAATACTTTGATTACAAATGGTGGAGGCGCCGGGATATAACACAAAAGTATATACTTCCAGAATTAAAAAGAAAATACTTTATAAACAATATGTATTCAAAAATTAATTGTAAATTTACTTAGATATGTTAACATATTTAATACACAAAATCGCACCAGAGGTTTCCTGTAAAGAAAACTAAACCTTTTTCAGATCGAGTTGATCAAATTTGCTTTTAAAAAAACGCTTTTTCCCCATTCCTTGAGGACATTCTGCGAAAATTATGCACAAGATATTAATTTCGAGAAGATTTTGGAAGCGATTTAGCGTTTTTCAGATCAGTTTCACCAGTTTTTTTTATAAAAAAAACGCTTTTTCACCGATTCTTGTAAACATAATACGCAAATTAAGTGTAAGATCGTGATGATAAACATTTTTCAGGCTTACTTCATAAGTAGTTTAAAAATGCTTTGATTAAAAATGGTGGAGGCGTCAGGATATCCAATAATGAAAAGGATATGCTTCAAGAATTTTTAAAAATTTACTTTATAAACAAGCTATTTTTAAAAATTAATTATAAATTCCCGTGGATATTTTAACATAATGAATAAAATTACACAACGAACACAGGTTTTCTTGTCAAGAAAACTGAGCTTTTTTCGGATCGATTTGATCCAATTTACTAAAAAAAACGCGTTTTTCTCCGTTCCATGAGGACATTCAAGATCTCAATTTCGGGAAGATTCTGGAACCGATTTATCCTTTTTCAGGTTAGTTTCACCAGTTCAAATTTTTTTTACGATTTCAACAAATTTCCTTTTTTTTCTAAAAAATCGCGTTTTTTCCGATTGTTGAAAACATACTACGCAAATTAAGTACTACGAAAGCTTTTTGAAAAGATTTGGCATTTGTCAGACTTATTCCATAGTTTAAAAATATTTTGATTAAAAATGGTGGAGGCGCCGGGATATTCAATAATTAAAAGTATATCTTAGTTCAAGAATTTTAAAAAATTTACTTGATAAACAAGATGTTTTCAAAAATTAATTATAAATTCCCTTGGACATTTTAACACAACGAATATAGATTTTCCTGCCAAGAAAACTGAGCCTTTTTCAGACCGATTTGATAAAATTTGGTCTAAAAAAATGCGTTTTTTTCCGTTTCTTGAAAACATCCTACGCAAATTGGCACAAGATCGTGATGACGAATAGATTTTTGAAAAGATTCGGCATTTTTGGAAATAGTTTAGACATTTTCAGAAATTAATTTTAAATTTCCTTGGATATCTTAACACAATTTCAATTTTTTTTAATAATTTTACGGAATTTCCTATTTTTCTATAAAAATGTGTCCGATGCTTGGAATTTACTATGCAAAATAGCCACGAAATTATGATGACGAAAAACGAAAAGATTTAGCCGTTTTCTGCCTAATTTCATGATTTCAAATTTTTTTAATAAAAATTAAGAATTTTTAAAAATCTGCTTTCTCAAAAATTACTCGTGGATTTCTTAAATATATAAAATTATACAACAAACACAGGTCGAGAAAACAGCCTTTTTTAAACCAATTTGATAAAATTTACTTAAAAAAGTTCAAAATTTTTGCCGATTTCATCGAATTTCGTTTTTTGAGAAGATTGTGATGTCGAAAAGGTGCTTGAAAAGATTTAACCCTTTTCAAACTAGTTTCACAATTTTAAAATTTTTTAATAAAAATGGTGGAGGCGCCGGGATATAACAAGCATAAAATCATTTATTTCAGGAATTTTTCAAAATTTTCTTTATGAGATTTGCAAAAATCAATTCTAGATTTCTTGAGATATCTTAACATTTGAATAAAATTACGCAAATAACATAGACTTGCTTGCAAAAACAAAACAAATCATTTTTATAATTTTTTTGTAGAGAACACATTTCTAAAAGTAAATGTAAATTTTCGTCAACTTTAAAAATGCTACGTCTAGAACAAAAATAGTCACAGGTAAATTGTCAATATCAGGAAAGACATTCGCTGTCTTACTGTTGTGATGAATAGGTATTTACACTGGTATAAAAAACCTACTTCGAACAACACAACTCCCCTCATTCCTACCACATGTTTGTCTACAAACATGCGACATGTGTAAACCTAGTACCCATCAATCAACCCCGACCAACCCTCTAAATTTATCCGCATCATCAATTACACTCTATTCCGTTTCCAATTATCCTTGCATTATTTTTGCAACAAGAAACACCCATTTAATTAAAAACACCACATTATTAGTCCATCGAACGAGCACCCCGTCCAATTAACTTTATACTGTTTTTCTACCACACCACCTCAAGCAAAAATAAATTTCCACTACACTTTTTTTCCGAAATAAACACACATTCGATTTTACGGCAAATTCCTTGCAAACACGCGTTCTAACCCACATCATACTTCATGCTATAAAGTCATATTACGCTTTACGTCCTGTTTTCATCACCACACCCCAAGCCACTGTTTAAATCTCCAATCATCTCGCTTATTTAGCTCATGAAAATGTTCCGGTGTATTAAAACCGGGCTGATAAAAGCGGCGCTGCCTAATTCGCAAGATTTATGTTCGCGAAAGAGGGAAAATCCGTCCTAATTAGGCCCCAGTAATTATCATTTTTCTTCGGCGGTTGCTGAACGAGCGGCGATTTGACTCAGGAATCGATGCTTGAGGAATGCCGGAGATGGACGACAGCGTCGGAGTGTGCGGATATCCATTACTGAGACTCTTACTGTTACTTTATGGGTCACGGAATACCGTTAAATGCGTTTACGGCGAGCCTTGAGCTTAGTTTGGAATGGACATTGTTTAGGGTAGTTTTGGGGATGATTTAGGTGAAGTGCCATTGCGGGAGCGAAGAAGAGACGGAAAAGGGTACTTTCGAGGGCCATTTTTCTCAACTTTGCTAATTTACTACATAATGAAGTTAAAAAATTCGAAACTGAACACGGATTCATAAACTACTATAAAAATTAACAAGTAGCTTCACTCAGGAATTAGAAATAATTTTAATAATCCAGCAATTAACAATGTCGAAGTTCTTGGATTAACTCTTAACAAGAAGATTTACAGTGATGTGTAACTCTGCTTTTATGGCTTGAACCACTTTATTCCCAGTAAAACACAAAGCTTGAACAAAGTAAATGCATCACGCTGTAAACGGCAATGCAGTTTAGACACTTAATCTACCCCGACGTCCTCAGCTTATAAAACTGTTTAGTAATTCCAAAGAAATCTCTCAAACTTAACTCATCAAACTATAAAAGCAACCATTTTATTTCTCCTCAATACGAATATATTTTCGACTCGCGCCCACTCACCATCAAAAAGTATCTCCTAAGCTGCTTTTGTGTGTACTTCCACGCTTGTACGGGGGCGTTTCGAAAAACCCGAAGACGATTTTACACCCGAATATTAAATAAATGACGATTTATATTAGGTTTCGATCCTTTCGCGAACCTCCCTCGTATCTCGCATCCACTTCCAGCTTCTTCGACACTCACCACATCCGCTTCCCCTCCCACGCATCCCATCTCCCACATACTCCAACAATAGCAAAAAACCCCGCAAAAGCGCTTTTCTATAAGCATTCCACTTCTTGAACGCGGATATTGCTTCTACTTAGTCGTAAATTGTTTCTCTTTCCCCTCGCCAGGCAAAAACAAGATTTATTGCGACGAAGGAGGGGGTTTTTATTGTTTTCGAAAATGCCGGCGGTGGTTAGGACCAGGAGCAAGCTGTTTCTGACGGGGCTTCAAAGACAATGTATGCGGGGTCTTGGAACGGAACGTCAGTTTCCTGACACGAGATGTGTTTCACTCGATGCAGCGCTCGTTCCGCTAAGATGGAACTAATTTCGCTGCACCAATGGGGCTGCGGGCTTGTGCAGCCAAAGGTTGAATCGAATCAAGGAAATTGGGGCAGGATAAGAAGGGCCGGTGGAGTCGGAGAGGAGCTTGAGCACGAAATGAGAGTCGGGGCCAGGGAGCTGGAAAGAAGTACAAATTTGGTTATGTTTTGGAATCTAATAAACAAAAGGATAAAGAGTTTCGTGAAATATTTGGGCAAGTTTTATTGCTAAACCTATTTAGATGTTTGACATTGTACTTTTGTAGGTGATTATAGGGTTAGAACGGATATTGGAGTTCAGGATATTTGGATGGCACTAGATGAAACTACAAATTCTAATGGGCAATACGTTGCAGATATTATAGTAGGAAAATTGTCTGTAGAGGCAGCTGCTACACCACATTTACTGGCATCGAAAATATTAGAAAAATCCAATAATGTAAAAGTGGCACGTTTTATCAATGAGCCGTTAGGCAATTCTATTAATTATAAAAAAAATCCGTGTTTCTCTCAGATTCGGTCCAATTTTTTCGGATTATTTCGGATTGTTCCAGATTCTTTGGAATTTTCAATATTCTGTCAAATTATTCAGTTCATTTCTGATCCCTGCAGTCTAGTCAAATTTATCTAGATTCTTCGAGATTATCTAAGACTCTCAGATTCCTTAGTTTCCTGCTCATTCGCTCAGATTCCTCTTCAGATTCTTTACAAATCTTTCAAATTATCACAAATTCTTTCAAATGCTTCAAGATCCTTTCAAATTTCTCCAGATTTGACTAGAATCATCTAGATTTTTTTTAAATGATTCAAAATTTCTCTAGATTTTTCTACATTCTTCTAGATTTTTCCAGAATAAGAGAAATTCTCTTAGATGTCTTCCAATTCCTTCCGATCGATTTTTTTCATGTTTCTTCAGATTTTATTAGATTCGTTCAGATTTCCTCAGATTCCTTCAGATGCTTTGAGACTCTTTCATTTTCTTTACGATTCTCCTCTCGAATTCTTCCCGATTCTGATTCTTTAGATTGTTTTTAGATTCTTTAAAATTCACCGTCAGAAATCCTCAAGATTTTTTCGGTTTTTTCAGTCGTGTACAGATCGTTTCAGATTCTTTCAGATCCTTTCAAATCCCTGCAGATTCTTTCAAATTCTTCTAGATTGTTCCAGATTCCTTTAGATTTTTGTAGATTCTTCGAGATTATTTGAGATTCTCTCACATTCCCTCAAATTCATTTACATTCGTTCAGATGCTTTCCAAATCCCAAATTCTTCCCGAATTTTCTAATTTCTCTTCGCTTCTCTCAGGTTCCCTCAGTTTCCTGTGGATTCGCACAGATTCCTTCGTACTGCTTCACATTCTTTACAAATTTCTCAGGTTATCACAAATTCTTTCGGATTCTCTCAGATTCCTCCAGATTTTTTCCAATTTTCTCAGATTTTCTCAAATTCTATCAAAATTTTTCACCTTTGAAATCGTTTCAAATACTTCAAGATCCTTTCAAATTTTTCCAGATTTGTCTAGATACTTCTAGATTTTTTCAAGTGCTTTAAAATTCCTCTAGATTTTTCTATATTTTTCTGATTCCCTGATATTCTCTCAGATTTTTTCCGATTCCCTCAGATTCTTCTTGGCTCTTTTTACTTTTTTGAATCTATATTCGTCTAAATTCGATGACATCCTCCCAGATTTTTTTCGATTCTTTCCGATCCCTTCAGATTCTTTCTGATGTTTTACGATTCTTTTTGCATGTTTCTTCAGATTTCCTTAGATTCGTCTAGATTCTCTCAGAATTACTTAATTCTCTCATTCAAATTCTTTCGTTTTTCGGATTCTGACGGATTATTCTAGATGCTTTCGGTTTGTTTCTGATTCTTTCGATTTTTTGCTGTTTTAGATTCTTTCAAATTCAGTTGTATTCAGATCGTTTCAGATACCTTCAGATCCTTTCAGATCCTTGCAGACTCTTCCAAATTCTTCTAGGTTTTCCCAGATTCCTTTAGATTTTTGTAGATTCTTCGAGATTGTTTGAGATTTTCTCAGATTCCCTCAGATTATTTCCAAATCTCTCATCTTCTTTCCGGATCTGCTAATTTCTCTTAGATTCTCTCAGATTCCCTCAGTTCCCTGTAGATTAGCTCAGATTCCTTCAGATTGCTGCAGATTGTTCACGATTTTTTTAGATTAGTACAACTCTTTCGGATTCTTTCAAATTCTGCTAGATTCTCTCAGATTCTATTAGATTTTTTCCAACTTTCTCAGATCACCTCAAATTTTCTCAGAATTTTTCACTTTTGAAATAGTTTCAAATTCTTCAAGATCGTTTCAAATTTTTGCAGTATAAATTCTTCTAGATTATTTTAAATTCTACAATATTCCTCTAGAGTTTTCAACAATCTTCTAGATTTTCAAAGAATCTTTGAAACTCCCTCAGAGTTCTTCCGATTTCTTCAGATTCCTTTTGATTCCTTCTGATTTTTATCGATTCTTTGTTTCATGTTCCCTTAGCTTCTCCCAAATTCTTCCAGAATCTAGATTCGTCTAGATTCCCTGAAATCCTTTCAGATTTCTTTCGATTCCTTCCTTCCTTTCTGATTCTTTTTGATTCTTTCTGATTTCTTGCTACAGGTTCCCTCAGATTTTTTAAGATTCTTCCAGGTTAATATAGATTCGTCTAGATTCGCCAAGATTTTCTGAAATTTTTCTAGATTTCTTCCGATGTTCTTTCAGTTTTTCTTAGATTCGTTCAGATTCTTTCAGATACTTTCAAACTCTTTCATTTTCTTTACGATTCATCTTTCAGATTCTTTCAGATCCTCTCAAATCCCTGCAGACTTTTCCAAATTCTTGTAGACTCTTGGAGATTCCTTTAGATTTTTGTAGATTATTCGAGATTATTTGAAACTCTCTCAGATTCCCTCCGTTTCCTGTAAATCCGCTCAGATTCCTTCAGATTTATCCAACTTTCTCAGATTTCCTCAAATTTTCTCAGAATTTGTCAACTTTCAAATCGTTGCAAATTCTTCAAGATTCTTTAAAATTTTTTCCAGATCGCTTCAGATTCCTGCATAAGGTTCCAAATTTCTCCAGATCCTTCTAGATTTTTTTTTATTAATTCTTCAAAATTTCTCTACATTTTTCTACATAATTCTAGATTTTTCCAGATTCCCCTTTCTGATTTTTTCGATCCTTTGTTTCATTTTCACTCAGCTTCTCTCAAACTCCTCCAGAATCTAAATTCATCTAGACTCCCAGAAATCCTCTCAGATTTCCTTCGGATCCATTCTTCCTTTCTGATTCTTTTTCATTCTTTCCGGTTCTTCCAGGTTAATCTAGATTTGTCTAGATTCGCCTAGATTTCCTGAAATTCTCACGGGTTTCTTCCCATTCCTTCCGATACTTTCTAATTTTTTACGATTCTTTTTTCATGTTTTTTCAGATGAATTCAGATCCTTTCAGATCCTTTCAGATTCCTGCAGACTCTTTCAAATTCTTTTAGATTTCTCGATTCTTCCAGATTCCTTTAAATTTTTTAGATTGCTTCAGGTTTTTTACAAATTTTTCAGATTATCACAAATTCTTCAGATTATCACAATTGCTTCAGATTTTCTCAGATTCTACTCGATTCTCTCAAATTCTTTCAGATTCCTCAGATTCTTCCAGACTTCTCACATTTTTTCAGATATTTTTTAACTTTCTCAGATTCTTCGAAATTTTCTCAAATTTTTTCGATTCAGTCCGATCCCTTTTTAATCTTTCTGATTTTTTCCGATTCTTTGTTTCTCATCTTTTCTCAGATTCTTTCACAATTCGTCTAGATTCCTTCAAATCCCCTCGGATTTTTCTCGACTCCTTCCGTTCCTTGCTGATTCTTTTGATTCTTTCCGATTCTTTGCTACATCTTCCCCAGATCTCCTCAGATTCCTCCAAGTTAATCTAGATTCGTCTAGATTCACCTGGATTTCTTCATTTTCTTTACGATACTTCTTTCGAATTTTTTTTTATTTTTTCGAAGATTTTCAGATTCCTTCGAATCATTCCAGAAATTCACCGTCAGGAATCCTCAAAATTTTTTCAGTTTTTTCAGATCGTTTCAGATTCTTAAGATCCTTTCAGATCCCTACAGACTACCAAATTTCTTCTAGATTCTTTCAGATTCCTTCAGATACGTATATGTAGATTTTTTTTAAATTCTTCAAAATCCCTCTAGATTTTTTTATATTTCTTCTAGATTTTTTATTTTCTTCTAGATTTTTCGAGAATCGCTAAAATTCTCTTAAATTTCTTACCATTCATTCCGATCTCTTTTGATTCTTTCTGATTTTTCCCGATTCTTTGCTTCTCTCAGATTCTTCCACAATCTAGATTCGTCTAGATTCCCTGAAATTCCCTCAAACTTCATTCGATTCCTTCCATTTTTTCTGATTCTTTTTTTATTCTTTCCGATTCTTTGCTACAAGTTCCCTCAGATTTTCTCGGATTCTTCCAGGTTAATCTAGATTTCGTTTTGATTCACCCAGATTCCCTAAAATTATCTCAGTTTGCTTCCAGTTCCTTCCGATCCCTTCTGATTCCTTCTGAATTTTTGCGATTTTTCTTTCATGTTCCTTCAGATTTTTTTTGATTTCTTCAGACTCCTTCAGATTCCTTCCCATGGTTTTTAGACACTTTCATTGTTTTAACGATTCCTCTTTCGAATTCTTTCTGATTCTTTCGATTGTTTTTTAGATTCTTTCAACCTCATTGTCAAGAATCCTCAAGATTTTTCCAGTTTCTTCAGTTGTATTCAGATCGTTTCAGATTCTTTCAGAGCCTTTCAGATCCTCAGACTTCCAAATTATTCTAGAATTTCAGACTCTTTTAGATTTTTGTAGATTCTTCGAAATTATTTCAGATTTTCTCAGTTCCCCAGATTCCTTTACATTCTTTCCAAATCTCTGAGATTTCTTTTCGAATTCTTCTAATTATTCAATTTCCTCAAGATTTGCTCAATTCCTTCAGTTTCTTCAGATTCTTTCAGATTTTTCAGATTGATCACCAATTTTAGGATTCTCTCAGATTTCTGCTGGATTCTCTCTTATCCTTGAGATTTTCCCAACCTTCGCGGATTCCTCAAATTCTTCATTTCCAAAATCGTGTCAAATTCTTTTCCGAATTGCTTCATTAGACTGCAGCTGCTCTAAATTTTTCCAGATTTGTCAGATTTTTCTAGATTTTTTAATTCTTCAAATTCTTAGATTTTTTTACATTCTTTCTAGATTTTTCAGATTCCCTGAATTCTCCAGATTTCTTCGATTCATTTCGATCCCTTTTGAATTCCCTCAGCTTCTCTCAGAAATGTCTTCAGAATCTAATTCAGATCGTTTCAGATTCCTTCAGAACATTTAGACCTCAACTCTCAAATTCTTCTGAATCTTCCAGATTCCTTTTACATTTTTCGATTCTTCAGATTAGTTTCAGGTTTTTCAGAGTCCCTCAGATTCCTTTAGATTCTCCATCTTTCAGATTCTTTTCGAATTCTTGATTAGTTTAACTTCGTCAGATTCCTCAAATTTTTCCAGTTTTTCAGTATTCTCTTCATATTCCTTCAGATCCCGAATGCTCTTTCAGATTCTTTCCGATTTTCAGATTTTTGTTTCGATTTATTTGAGATTATTCAGATTCACCTTCAATTCCTCAAGATTTTCCATTTTCAGATGTATTCAATTTCAGATTTCAGATCCTGTCAAATTCTCTCCGAATCTCCCGATTCCACTTTAGATTCTTTCAGTTTCTAGATCTGTAAATTCGCCAAGATCCCTGCAGATTGCTTCAGATTCTTTACAAATTTTTCAGCTATCACAAATTCTTTTGGATTCTCTCAGTTTCTGCTGGATTCTCTCAGATTTCTTCAGATTTTTTCAACTTTTCAATTCCTCTTAAATTCTCTCAAATTTTCACCTTTCAAATCGTTTCAAATTCTTCAAGATCGTTTCAATTTTTCCAGATTCTGAATCTTCACATTGCTTTCTCGATTCCTTCCAATCCTTTGATTATTCTGATTTTTTTCCGATTCTTGTTTTTCATTTGTTCCCTCAGCTTCCTCAGAATCTTAGAATCTAGATCGTCTAGATTCCCTGAAATCCGTCTCAGTTTTTTTTCATCTGTTACTTTCTGATTCTTTTTGATTCTTTAAGGTTTTCTTAGATTCGTTCAGATTCCCTCAGATTCCTTCACATGTTTTCAGACTCTTTCATTTTCTTTACGATCCTTCTTTCGATTTTTTTCTGATTCTTTCGGATTATTCCAGAAGCTTCTGGATGCTTTCGCTTTGCTTCTGATTCTTTCAATTGATTTTAGACTCTCAACTTTAACTCCTCAAGATTTTTCCAGTCTTTTCAGTTGTATTCAGAACGTTTCAGATTCCTTCAGATCCTTTCAAATTCCTGCAGACTATTCCAAGTTCTTCTAGATTCTTCCAGATTCCTTTAGATTTTTGTAAATTCTTCAAAATTATTTGAGATACTCTTAAAATCTCTCAGATTCCTTTAGATTCCTTCAGATCTTCATTCCGAATCTCCTAATTTCTCCTGGATTCTCTCAGATTCCTTCAAATTTTTTTTAACTTTCTCAGATTCCCTCAAATTCTCTCAGAATTATTCACATTTCAAATCGTTTGAAATTCTTCAAGAGTCATTCAAGTTTTTCCAGATTTGTCTAGACTGTTCTAATTTTTTTTTAATTCTTCAAAATGCCTCTAGATTTTTCTACATTCTTCTAAATTTTTCCCAGATTCCCTGAAAATCTCTTAGATTTCTTTTGATTTTATCAGATTCTGCCTGGTTAATCCAGATTCGTCTAAATTTGCCTAGATTTCCTGAAATCCTCTCACTTTTCTTCCGATTCCTTCCGATTCTTTTTGATTTTTTAAGATTCTTTTTTCATGTTCTTTCAGATTTTCTTAGATTCCTGCAGATTTCTTCACATGCTTTCATTTCCTTTACGATTCTTCTTTCTAATTCTTTCGAAGTTTTTCGGATCCTTTCGGATTATTTCAGAATCCTCAAGTTTTTGTAGTTGTATTCAGATTATTTCAGATTCTTTCAGACCCTTTCAAATCTCTGCAGACTCTTCCATATTCTTCTAGATTCTTCCACATTTTTTTAGATTTTTGTAGATTTTTCGAAATTCTTTTAGATTTTCTCAGATTTTCACAGGTTCCATGAAATTGTCGCAGATTCCTTCAGATTTTTTTCCGAATCTCCCAATTAGATTTTAAATTTCTCTGCCTATTTTATTCTAAAATCTGAATTTTCTATAACCCTAAACACATGTTTCTTGTCACATTTAATATTTCCTGTACGATAAAAAATAACGATAACGCAAATCAATGTTTCTGCATAAACCATCAAGGAACAAATTTTATGGCACAGCTAATAAAATAAATAATAAAAATTTGTTACGCAAATTTTAACGAAATTTAGGAACGCTGATTATGTAAAATAATAAAATAAATAATGTAGATCTCAAAGAAAACCAGAGAGAGTTCCCTAAACTTTTTAGACACATTTTGTAGATAAATTATCAAGTTCATAATATTGGTAAAGGTAAAACCGTTAAACCGATGGTAAATTAATACCAAGGATTATTGCGTTATCTAATACAACTAATTTAACCTAAGTCGATAAAATCATCTAAAATTGAGCGAAAAATATAACACTATTTTTGAACTTGAACTTGAACGCGGATTCGTTCCGAATGATCTTGACTTAAGTATTTTCGACGCAGCGATTCAGCAAAGGTCACCGACTCTCACAAAATTTCTCCACTGATGCAATATAACACGAAAACTAAATAATGACTGGCATTTATGGAAAGAAATATTTTAAAAATTTTCCAGGACCAAACACCAAAGCGCTGCGTCATTCTCGACTGATAATACAACTAATAAAATGCAGCCTTGAATCTGATAATTTCAGCGTAGCCGATATAAATGTCGTCACATATTAGCTCATTGCAGTAAACAGTGTGGTGCGCATTTAACAACGCTGACATGGTAAAAGCGAAAAAATTCGTCCTGGAAAAACCATTCGACGGTTTTCCTAAAGCCAGCGACTTGAAATTAGTGGAAGAGGAATTACGACCCATCAAAAATGGAGGTAAATGATAATAAATGACAATTGTTGAGTGTTTCTATTGAACGATGTCTGCCAGAATTTTTGACAGAGGCGGTTTTTTTGAGTGTGGACCCGTACATGAGGTCCTTAGCACACGATGTTTCTATTGGACAGACATTCATAGGCTCTCAAGTGGCAAAGTAAGTACTAGTAAAAATAAAACCCTGAAAACATTTTTGTTTTTAATTATTATTATAGAATAATAGAAAGTAAGAATCCCAAATACCCGATGGGCAAATACGTGGTGGGTGAGTTTGGGTGGAGGACTCACACCATTGCGGATGAAACACCGCCACTACCTAAAGGGTACCCCATCCCATGGGTTATTCCAGATCTGGAGGGGCTGCCGCTTTCCTTGTCCCTAGGAATTTTGGGCATGCCTGGGTAAGTACCTAAATACAGTCCCATTGCGATGTTGTCATGTTTTTTATTTATCCTGGCTTTAGCAACACGGCCTATTTCGGTTTTCTGGAAATCTGCAAACCCCAACCCGGGGAAACCGTGGTGGTGACAGGCGCCGCAGGCGCCGTTGGCAGTATCGTGGGCCAAATCGCCAAAATTAAGGGATGCAAAGTCATAGGGGTGGCCGGATCGGACGACAAGGGCAAATGGTTAACCCAAGAACTAAAATTCGACCACTACGTCAACTACAAGGACAAAGATTTTGAAACGAAGTTAGCTGAAGCCGCTCCTGATGGCATCGACTGCTACTTCGACAACGTGGGTGGAGACCTTGCCAATAAAATCATGAGACAAATGAACCTGTTTGGAAGGGTGTCGGTGTGTGGGGTTAGTTCAGCCTACAACAACAAAGACGGAGCCAAAGGTGACTTAGTTTCCACTGAGGGGATGGTTTTAATTTTGAGTATTTCAGCTGATGTGGTTCAGTTCGCTGTGCTTTTCAAGCAACTGAAAGTGGAGGGATTTATTTTTACGCGATGGCTGGATAGGTGGTTTGAGGGTATTTTGCAAAATAAACAGTGGATTAAGGAGGGAAAATTGGTTTATAGGGAAAGTGTGAGACAAGGGTTTGAAAACATGTTCAACGTGTGCTAAAAGGAGACAATGTCGGAAAAGCTATTGTTAAAGTTTGACGATTTTTTTTATTGTACTTACATGAATCTTCCGTTTTGAAAAAAATTATTAAATTTATCTTCGTGTTTACACCGCAATCGCGTCAAACACCCCATATTAAGAAATCCCTTTCATCCGTACAAACAACCCTGTTAAACTTTCCGACCACACAAGTCTCACACCAAATCCAGAACGTTCTAACGAGCTGCGAAGTAAAAAATATCGAGAACGTTACGTTTTGACGTTTAGGGCCGGAACGTGGTGTGGTCCTGCGGAATCCGAGCAGTCACGTGAGGTTGCAGCTGGATGCAAATTCTCTCTGATTCCTTCAAACGTTTTCCAACTTTCTCAAATTCCCACAAATTCTCTCAGAATTTTCACTTTTCAAATCATTTCAAATGCTTCAAGATCCTTTCAAGTTTTTCCAGATCGCTTCAGATTTCTGCAGACCGTTCCAAACTTTTTCAGAATTTTCTACATTCTTGTAGATTTTTCCAGATTAACTGAAATTCACTCAGATTTCTTTCAATTCCTTCCGATCCCTTCTGAGTTTCTTAGATCCTTTCAGGTTCCCTCAAGTTCAGACCCTTTCATTTTCTTCACGATTCCCCTTGCGAATTCTTCCTGATTCTTTCGAAGTTTTTCGGATTCTTTCGGATTATTCCAGAAGCTTCTGGATGCTTTCGGTTGGTACTGATTCTTGAGATTGTTTTTAGATTCTTTCAAATACACTGTCAGAAATCCTCAAGATTTTTTCAGTTTTTTCAGTTGTGTTCAGATCGTTTCAAATTCTTTCAGGTCCCTGCAGATTCTTTCAAATGCTTCTGGATTGTTCCAGATTCCTTTAGATTTTTGTAGATTCTTCAAGATTGTTTGAGATTCTCTCAAATGCCCTCAGACTCCTTTATATTCCATCAGATGCTTTCCAAATCCCAAATTCTTCCCGAATCTTCTAATTTCTCTTCGATTCTCTCAGGTTCCCTCCTGTGAATTCACAGAGATTTCTTCATATTGCTTCACATTCTTTACAAATTTTTCAGATTCTCACAAATTCTTTCGGATTCTCTCAGATTCCTCCAGATATTTTCCAATTTTCTCAGATTTCCTCAAATTCTATCTTCTTTCTGATTCTCTGATATTCTCTCAGACTTCTTCCGATTCCCTCCGATTCCTTTTGGTTCTTTTCACATTTTTGAATCTATATTCGTCTAAATTCGATGAAATCCGCCCAGATTTTTTTCGATTCTTTCCGATCCCTTCTGATTCTTTCTGATTTTTTATAATTCTTTTTGCATGTTTCTTCAGATTTTCTTAGATTCGTCTGGATTCTCCCAGAATTACTTCTGATTCTCTCATTTTAATTCTTTGGAAGTTTTTCGGATTCTGATGGATTATTCTAGGTTCTTTCGTGTTGTTTCTGATTCCTTCAATTTTTCGTTGTTTTAGATTCTTTCAAATTCACCGTCAGATTTTTTCAGTTTTTCAGTTGTATTCAGATCGTTTCAGATACTTTCAGATCCTTTCAAATACTTGCAGACTCTTCCAAATTCTTCTAGCTTTTTCCAGATTCCTTTAGATTTTTGTAGATTCTTCGAGATTGTTTGAGATTTTCTCCGATTCCCTCAGATTCTTTCCAAATCTCTCATCTTCTTTCCGAATCTGCTAATTTCTCTTAGATTCCCTCAGTTTCCTGTAGATTCGCTCAGATCCCTTCAGATTCTTCGCAATTTTTTTAGATTATCAGAAACTCTTCCGGATTCTTACAGATTCTGCTGGATTCTCTGAGATTCTGTCAGCTTTTTTCCAACTCTCAGATTACCTCAAATTTTCTCACTTTTCAAACCGTTTGAAATTCTCAAGATCATTTCAAAGTTTTCCAGATGGCTTCAGATTCCTCCAGACTGTTCCAAATTTTTGCAGACTTGCCTAGATTCTTCTAGATTATTTTAAATTCTTCAAAATTCCCCTAGGTTTTTCAACATTCTTCTAGATTTTCAAAGATTTACTAAAATTCTAGCAGATTTCTTCCGATTCCTTTTGATTCTTCAAAATTTTTTCAGTTTTTTCACTTGTATTCAAATCGTTTCAGATTCCTTCAGATCCCTGAAAACTCTTCCAGATTCTACCAGACTCCTTTAAATTCTTGTAGATTCTTATAAATTATTTGAAATTCTCTCAGATTCCCTCAGATTCCTTCAAATTCCTTCAGATTCTTTCAAAATCCGTCAGATTCTCTCCGAATCTCCCGATTTCTCTTAGATTCTTTCAGATTCCCCAAGTTTCCTATAAATTCGCCAAGATTCCTCCAGATTGCTTCAGATTCTTTACAAATTTTTCAGGCTATCACAAATTCTTTTGGATTCTCTCAGTCTGCTGGATCCTCTCAGATTTCCACTGATTTTTTCTAACTTTCTCATAATCGCTCAAATCCTCTCAGAGCTGTTCATCTTTTAAATCGTTTCAAATTCTTCAAGATCCTTTCAAATTTTTCCAGATTCTGAAATTCTCTCACATTGCTTCCGATTCCTTCCGATCCCTTTCGATTCTTTCTGCTTTTTTTTCGATTCTTTGTTTCATGTTCCCTCAGCTTCCCTCAGATTCTTATAGAGTCTAGAGTCATCTAGATTCCCTTCTTTACGGTCCTTCTTTCGAATTTTTTCTGATTCTTTCGGATTATTCCAGATGCTTCTGATTCTTTCGGTTTGCTTCTGATTCTTTCGATTGATTTTAGATTCTCTAAACTTCAATTCCACAAGATTTTTCCAGTCTTTTCAGTTGTATTCAGATCGTTTCAGATTCCTTCAGATCCTTTCAAATTCCTGTAGACTATCCTAAATTCTTCTAGATTCTTCCAGATTCCTTTAGATTTTTGCAGATTCTTCGAAATTATTTGAGATTCTCTTAAAATGTCTCAGATTCCTTTAGATTCCTTCAGATTCTTTCCAAATCTCTCATCTTCTTTCTGAATCTCCTAATTTCTCCTAGATTCTCTCAGATTCCTTCAGTTTCCTGTAGATTCGCTCAGATTCCTTCAGATTGCTTCAGATTTTTCCCAAATTTCTCAGATTCCCTCAAATTCCCTCAAAATTGTTCACCTTTCAAATCGTTTCAAACTCTACAAGATTCTCTCAAATTTTCCCAGATCGCTTCAGATTCCTGAGGACTGTTCCAAATTTCTCTAATTCTAATTTTCTATTTTTTTTTTTTAATTTTTCAAAATACCTCTAGATTTTTCTTCATTCTTCTAGCATTATCCCGGTTTTCATCCGATTGCTTCTGATCCTTTTTGATTCTTTCTGATTTTTCCAATTCTTTATTTCTCAGGTTCTCTCAGATGCTTTCACAATCTATATTTGTCTAGATTCCTTGAAATCCTCTCAGATTTCTTTCGATTTCTTCCTTCCTTTCCGATTCTTTTTTTCTTTCCGATTCTTTGCTACACGTTTCTTTAAATTTTTTCAGATTCTTCCAGATTAATCTAGATTCGTCTAGATTTGTCTAGATTTCCTGAAATTCTCTCAGTTTTCTTCCGATTCCTTCCGATTCTTTCGAAGTTTTTCGGATTCTTTCTGATTTTCTTAGATTCTAACACATTCCATGAAATTGTCTCCGATCCCTTCAGATTTTTTCCGAGTCTCCCAATTTCTCTGAGATTTCAGTTTCCTCTGACATTTTTATTCTAAATCTGAATTTTCTATAAGCATAAGCACATTTTTCTTGCAATGGTCACATTTAATATTTCCTGTTGGAAGGGTTTAGATGTGTGGGGTTAGTTCAGCCTACAACAACAAAGACGGAGCCAAAGGTGACTTAGTTTCCACTGAGGGGGTGGTTTTAATTTTGAGTATTTCAGCTGATGTGGTTCAGTTCGCTGTGCTTTTCAAGCAACTGAAAGTGGAGGGATTTATTTTTACGCGATGGCTGATTTTTACGATTCTCTTTCATGTTTTTCAGATTCTTTCGGTTTATTCCAGATGCTTCTGGATGCTTTCCGCTTATTTTTGATTCTTTCGATTGTTTTTAGAATTTTGCCAAATTCATCGTCGGGAATCCTCAAGATTTTTTCAGATTTTTCAGTTGTCTTCAGATCCTTCGAGATTCTTTCAGATCCCTGCAGACTCTCCCAAATTCTTCTAAATTCTTCCAGATTCCTTTAGATTTTTGTAGATTCTTCTAGATTATTTGAGAATCGCTCAGATTCCTTCATATTGCTTCAGATTTTTTACATTACTTCAGATTATCGCAAATTCTGTTCGATTCTCTCAGATTCTTTCAGATTCTCTCACATTCCTTCAGATATTTTCCAACCTTCTCAGATTCTCTGAAATTTTCTCAGATTTTTTTAGATTCAGTCCGATCCCTTTTCATTCTTTGTTTCTCATCTTTTCTCAGATTCTTTCACAATTCGTCTAGATTCCCTGAAATCCCCTCACATTTCTCTCGACTCCTTCCGTTCCTTTCTGATCCTTTTGATTCTTTCCGATTCTTTGCTACATCTTCCCCCAGATCTCCTCAGATCCTTCCAAGTTAATCTAGATTAGTCTAGATTCACCCGGATTTCTTCATTTTCTTTACGATTCTTTTTTCGAATTCTTTCTTATTCTTTCGAAGGTTTTGAGATTCCTTCGGATTATTCCAGATGCTTCTGGATGCTTTCGGTTTGTTTCTAATTCTTTCGATTGTTTTTAGAATCTTTCAAATTCACCGTCAGGAATCCTCAAGATTTTCTCAGTTTTTTCAGTTGTATTCAGATCGTTTCAGATTCTTTCAGATCCCTGCAGACTCTTCGGAATTCTTCTAGATTCTTCCAAATTCCTTTAGATTCTTTCCAAATCTTTCAGATTCTTTTGGAATCTCTTAGATTCTTTCAACTTCACCGTCAGGAATCCTCAAAATTTTTTCAGTTTTTTCACTTGTATTCAAATCGTTTCAGATTCCTTCAGATCCCTGAAAACTCTTCCAGATTCTAACAGACTCCTTTAAATTCTTGTAGATTCTTATAAATTATTTGAAATTCTCTCAGATTCCCTCAGATTCCTTCAAATTCCTTCAGATTCTTTCAAAATCCGTCAGATTCTCTCCGAATCTCCCGATTTCTCTTAGATTCTTTCAGATTCCCCAAGTTTCCTATAAATTCGCCAAGATTCCTCCAGATTGCTTCAGATTCTTTACAAATTTTTCAGGCTATCACAAATTCTTTTGGATTCTCTCAGTCTGCTGGATCCTCTCAGATTTCCACTGATTTTTTCTAACTTTCTCATAATCGCTCAAATCCTTTCAGAGCTGTTCATCTTTTAAATCGTTTCAAATTCTTCAAGATCCTTTCAAATTTTTCCAGATTCTGAAATTCTCTCACATTGCTTCCGATTCCTTCCGATCCCTTTCGATTCTTTCTGCTTTTTTTTCGATTCTTTGTTTCATGTTCCCTCAGCTTCCCTCAGATTCTTATAGAGTCTAGAGTCATCTAGATTCCCTTCTTTACAATCCTTCTTTGGAATTTTTTCTGATTCTTTCGGATTATTCCAGATGCTTCTGATTCTTTCGGTTTGCTTCTGATTCTTTCGATTGATTTTAGATTCTCTAAACTTCAATTCCACAAGATTTTTCCAGTCTTTTCAGTTGTATTCAGATCGTTTCAGATTCCTTCAGATCCTTTCAAATTCCTGTAGACTATCCTAAATTCTTCTAGATTCTTCCAGATTCCTTTAGATTTTTGTAGATTCTTCGAAATTATTTGAGATTCTCTTAAAATGTCTCAGATTCCTTTAGATTCCTTCAGATTCTTTCCAAATCTCTCATCTTCTTTCTGAATCTCCTAATTTCTCCTAGATTCTCTCAGATTCCTTCAGTTTCCTGTAGATTCGCTCAGATTCCTTCAGATTGCTTCAGATTTTTCCCAAATTTCTCAGATTCCCTCAAATTCCCTCAAAATTGTTCACCTTTCAAATCGTTTCAAACTCTACAAGATTCTCTCAAATTTTCCCAGATCGCTTCAGATTCCTGAGGACTGTTCCAAATTTCTCTAATTCTAATTTTCTATTTTTTTTTTTATTTTTCAAAATACCTCTAGATTTTTCTTCATTCTTCTAGCATTATCCCGGGTTTCATCCGATTGCTTCTGATCCTTTTTGATTCTTTCTGATTTTTCCAATTCTTTATTTCTCAGGTTCTCTCAGATGCTTTCACAATCTATATTTGTCTAGATTCCTTGAAATCCTCTCAGATTTCTTTCGATTTCTTCCTTCCTTTCCGATTCTTTTTTTCTTTCGGATTCTTTGCTACACGTTTCTTTAAATTTTATCAGATTCTTCCAGATTAATCTAGATTCGTCTAGATTTGTCTAGATTTCCTGAAATTCTCTCAGTTTTCTTCCGATTCCTTCCGATTCTTTCGAAGTTTTTCGGATTCTTTCTGGTTTTCTTAGATTCTAACACATTCCATGAAATTGTCTCCGATCCCTTCAGATTTTCAGAGTCTCCCAATTTCTCTCAGATTTCAGTTTCCTCTGACATTTTTATTCTAAAATCTGAATTTTCTATAAGCATAAGCACATTTTTCTTGCAATGGTCACATTTAATATTTCCTGTTGGAAGGGTTTAGATGTGTGGGGTTAGTTCAGCCTACAACAACAAAGACGGAGCCAAAGGTGACTTAGTTTCCACTGAGGGGGTGGTTTTAATTTTGAGTATTTCAGCTGATGTGGTTCAGTTCGCTGTGCTTTTCAAGCAACTGAAAGTGGAGGGATTTATTTTTACGCGATGGCTGGATAGGTGGTTTGAGGGTATTTTGCAAAATAAACAGTGGATTAAGGAGGGAAAATTGGTTTATAGGGAAAGTGTGAGACAAGGGTTTGAAAACATGTTCGACGTGTTTGTGGAAGTGCTAAAAGGAGACAATGTCGGAAAAGCTATTGTTAAAGTTTGACGATTTTTTTTATTGTACTTACATGAATCCTTCGTTTTGAAAAAATTATTAAATTTATCTTCGTGTTTACACCGCAATCGCGTCAAACACCCCATATTAAGAAATCCCTTTCATCCGAACAAACAACCCTGTTAAACTTTCCGACCACACACGTCTCACACCAAATCCAGAACGTTCTAACGAGCTGCGAAGTAAAAAATGTCGAGAACGTTACGTTTCGACGTTTATGGCCGGAACGTGGTGTGGTCCTGCGGAATCCGAGCAGTCACGTGAGGCTGCAGCTGGATGCAGACAATTCGTGCAGGAAAATCGGCTTAAAACCGACTTCTTCCATTAGGAAATTACCTATTTCATACCGATCCTCGACTTCGCCCCTTTTATGAATAAACAAATTAAAGGGCGCTGAATGAACTCATCAGGGAATTGATTTTCAAACGGGCTTCCTTCAGGGAGCCGGGCTCTGCGAATCATCGGATATAATTGATGAGACAGCCATGAATAAAACTCAATACTGATCTGAACTTTTTCAATTTGAAAAGAAGCAAATTAGGCCTGCGAGGGAGTCGAGTAAAGGGTGGTGTAAAAGAGTATTTTAAAATCGGGCGCTTTCACTCACTGAATCTGATTTCGTGCTCGAAAGCGAGTTCCGCAACAAGAATTTTTTATCTGAATAGAGCATCGCGTTTTGATGCATTACGGATAGCTCGCTCCGCGAGCTCGTCTCGTCTGTCATTTTCAAACAAATAATTACCGCGTGACCTTTTCGAGTATTATTCGCTTCTTCGTTCCTAATGAATACACTTACAAAATACCCTCTTAACGAAACCGTCGTTGTTACCAGCAAATAACATCTCCTTTATTTACCTCCTCACATCTTAAACACCCTCTCAGCCTTTCAGGCGTACTCATGATTTACGATTCCGAAAGCGTAACAATACTTGTTTAATCAACGATCCGTTATAAACGCAAATCGTCGAATTGAAAACAATCGCGACCTCCTCGGAGACTTGCAAACAAGAGACAATAACGCACCCTAACCCCAGCCAATCGATCGCGACGGAGACGTGCCAAAATTTACCAGGAAGCTAGGAGTGACACGGAATGTGCGTGCTGTCTCCGAATGGCGAAGTGTTCTAGATATACCAGATGGCCAAAAAAATTAAATATTTCAAACGATTAAATCTGCGTTAAGAGGCGAGATTTGTGCAAAAGCGGCCGTGTAGGTTAAATTTTACAACCTCGTTATTAGAGGTAAGCATTACGTTTGAAATAATTACCAACAAGTTTCTTGTAATTTAGGAGTTGTTTCTAAAATACTTCAGAAAATTCCAATCACTTTTCCAAAATCAACAAAATGGATTATGATATTTTAAAAATTTGCTTTTGAAATAAAAATTTTCAAAATCTTGGTCTGGCTAATGAAAAGGCTAAGTTTACACTTACTTTTCAAAAACGGAAAAATGATTTATTTTTGTGATATTTTAAAAACCTGATTGTGACATGAAAATTTTCGAAATCTGGGTCTGGGTAATCAACAGGATAAGTTTTTTCAATTAGGTCATCGAGATTTATATTTCAGGACTGTTTGTGTATGTTTAGGTAACTTTGTAAAAAATTAAAATTTTCAACAATCTTTTGAAATTTTTGATTTTTATGGACCACTTTCAAAAATTACCTGAAAATATATTTTTTTTACACTAGGAAAAGTTACTTTCGAGAACATTTCATGGAAAATTTCAGTTACTTTTGCAAAATCAAAGAATGATATATTTTTGTGATATTATTTTAAAAATCTGATTTTGAAGTCGCAATTTTCGAAATGTTATTATGGGTCCGTCAACAGCCTAAGTTTTTCTAATTATTTAATGGAGATTTATATCCCAGAAGTAGTTTTTTGTATTTTTAGACAACTTTCTAAGAAACTGAAATTTTTGACTTTTTTCGGAATTCTTTGAAAAATTTCCTGAAGACTTTTTTGTTGAGTCTAGAAGAAGTAATTTTTAGCAACATTTCTTGAAAAATTACAACCACTTTTCCAAACCCATCGAGATGAAATAAGGTCATTCTTCTGAAATTTTAAAAATTTTATTTTGGAATCGAAATTTTCGAAATTTTGGTCTGAGAAATCAACTGGCTAAGATTCTCGAATTAGCTCATCGAGATTTATTGTTCAGGATTATTTGTGTATTTCTGGGCAACTTTGTAAAAAAATCGAATTTTCAACAATTTTTAATTTTTTTTTGCTTTTTTTGGAGCACTTTCAAAAATTACCTGAAGACATTTTTTTTTTATTTTCCACTAGGAAAATTCACTTTCAAGAACATTTCGTGGAAAATATTTCAATTACTTTTACAAAATCAAAGGATGATATATTTTTGTGATATTTTAAAAATTTTGTTTTGAAATCGAAATTTTCGAAATATCCTTCCGCGTCCATTTACAGCTAAATTTTCCTAATTAATTCATGGAGATTTATATACCAAAAATATTTGTTTATTTTTAGACAACTATGTAAGAAACTCATATTTTCAATACGCTTGTGGAAATTTTTGACTTTTTTCAGAATTCTTTGAAAAATTCGCTGAAGACATCTTCTCTAGAAAAAGTAATTTTTAGCAACATTTCTTGGAAAATTCCAATCACTTTTCGAAACCCATCAAGATGAAATAAGGTCATTCTTCTGAAATTTTAAAAATTTTATTTTGGAATCGAAATTTTCGAAATTTTGGTCTGAGAAATCAACTGGCTAAGTTTCTCGAATTAGCTCATCGAGATTTATTGTTCAGAATTATTTGTGTATTTTTGGGCAGCTTTGTAAAAAATTCGAATTTTGAACAATTTTTAATTTTTTTTTACTTTTTTGGAGCACTTTCAAAAATTTCTTGAAGACATTTTTTTTTATTTCCACTAGGAAAATTCACTTTCAAGAACATTTCATCGAAAATATTTCAATTACTTTTACAAAATCCAAGCATGATATATTTTTGTGATACTTTAAAAATTTTGTTTTGAAATCGAAATTTTCGAAATATCCTTCTGCGTCCATTAACAGCTAAATTTTCCTAATTAATTCATGGAGATTTATATACCAAATATATTTGTTTATTTTTAGACAACTATGTAAGAAACTCATATTTTCAATACCCTTGTGGAAATTTTTGACTTTTTTCGGAATTCTTTGAAAAATTCGCTGAAGATATCTTCTCTAGAAGAAGTAATTTTTAGCAACATTTCTTGGAAAATTCCAATCACTTTTCGAAACCCATCAAGATGAAGTAAGGTCATTCTTCTGAAATTTTAAAAATTTGATTTTGGAATCGAAATTTTCGAAATCTTGGTCTGAGAAATCAACTGGCTAAGTTTCTCGAATTAGCTCATCGAGATTTATTGTTCAGGATTATTTGTGTATTTTTGGGCAACTTTGTAAAAAATTCGAATTTTGAACAATTTTTAAATTTATTTTACTTTTTTTGGAGCACTTTCAAAAATTACCTGAAGACATTTTTTTTTATTTCCACTAGGAAAATTCACTTTCAAGAACATTTCATGGAAAATATTTCAATTACTTTTACAAAATCAAAGCATGACATATTTTTGTGATACTTTAAAAATTTTGTTTTGAAATCGAAATTTTCGAAATATACTTCTGCGTCCATTAACAGCTAAATTTTCCTAATTAATTCATGGAGATTTATATACCAAATATATTTGTTTATTTTCAGACAACTATGTAAGAAACTCATATTTTCAATACCCTTGTGGAAATTTTTGACTTTGTTCGGAATTCTTTGAAAAATTTACTGAAGACATCTTCTCTAGAAGAAGTAATTTTTAGCAACATTTCTTGGAAAATTCCAACCACTTTTCGAAAACCATCAAAGTGAAATAAACTCATTCTGTGATGTTTTAAAAATTTGATTTTGGAATCGAAATTTTCGAAATTTTAGCCTGCGAAATCAGCTGGCTAATTTTCTCGAATTAGCTCATCGAGACTGACATTCCAGAACTGTTTATGTATTTTTTGGTAACTTTGTAAAAATTTTAAACATTCTTCTGAAATTTTTTTACTTTTTTGGAGCATTTTCAAAATATCCTGAAAACTTTTTATATTTCCACCAAGAGCAGTCATTTTCGACAACATTTCGTGGAAAAATCCAATAATTTTTCCAATATCAAAAAATGATATATTTTTGTGAGATTTTAAAAATTTGATTTTGAAATCAAAATTTTCGAAATCTTGTTCTAAGTTCTCTAACAGACTAAGCTCTAATTAATTCATGGAGGTTTATATCCCAAAAAGATTTATGTATTTTCAATACCCTTGTGAAAATTTTTGACTTTTTTCGGAGTTCTTTGAAAAATTTTCTTAGAAGAAGTCATTTTTAGCAACATTTTTTGGAAAATTACAACCATTTTTGCAAAACTATCACAATGAAATAAAATGGTTCTAGTGATAAGTAATTCAAAAATTTGATTTTGAAATCGAAATTTTCAAAATTTTGGCGTGGGTCCATCAACAAGGATGTTTTTAAAATCGTCTCGTGGGTATCATATACAAGAACTTTTTTTTTTGGTAACTGCAAAAACTCGATTTGAAATATTATGATGAGATTTTTGAGCTTTTTCCGACCATTTTCAAAAAGACCGAAGAGATTTTTTTGTTGACTTCTATTTGAAAGAATTTTTTCGTATTCATTTTCTCGAAAATTTCAATCATTTCTCCAGAATCGCCAATATGAAATACGGCAATTTTTACGTGATTTTGAAACCGAAAATTTCCAAAATCTTACTCTGAGTCCACCAAGAGACTATATTTTCAAACAACTTTGCGAAAAGCTCAAATTTTTAATACCTCCTACTTGTGAAAATTTTTAATTTTACCCAAAGACATTTTTTTGTTGATTTTGACTTGCGGAAGGCATTTTCGCCAAAATTTCTTAAAAATTCGAACCACTTTTTCAAAATTATCAAAATAAATGTGGCAATTTTTGAGACCTTTTAAAAATTTGATTTTGTGAAAAGTGTCGAAAATCTTGTTCTGAAACCATAGACAGCTGTTTTTTGAAGCACCTTGTCAATATCCATATCCAAGAATCTTTGCAAACCTTGCAAATTTTTTTTGCCACTTTGCAAAAGCTCAATTTTTCCAAATTTTTGAGCTTTTACCGAGCACTTTCAAAATTATCCGAAGAGGGATTTTTGTTTTTAGTTCGACTTCATTTCTCCGAAAATTGCGACTAGATACATATTCTAAAACTGTTTATGTAATTTTAGGCAACTTTGCAAAAAGTTCAAATTTTCAATACTTCCTATTTGTGAAATTTTTGATCTTTTTCCGAAAACTTTCTAAAATTATCTAAAGACATTTTTTTTTTTGTAGATTTCGACCTGGACAATTAATTTTCAGCAACATTTCTTAGAAAATTCCAACCACTTTCCCAAAATCATCATAATAAAATATGGGTATTTTTGCGATATTTTAAAAACATGATTTTGAAAACGAAATTTTCTAAATCTTGCTCTGGGTCCATCAACAGGTATTTTTTTTTAAATCATCTCGTCGGTATCCCAGAACTTTTGTGAATTTTTTTTTGGTAACTTTTTAAAAACTCAGTTTTTCGAAATTTTCATATATTTATTATTTATCATCAAATTTTTGAGCTTTTTTCGAGCATTTTCAAAAAGACCGAGGAGATTTTTTTTAATTAACTTCGATTTGCAAAACATTTTTTTTTGTGTTCATTTTTTCGAAAATTTCAACCATTTCTCCAGAACCACCAAGATGAAGTATGGCAATTTTTGCATTTTTTCAAAAAGTGGTTTTTGAAATCGAAAATTTCCAAAATCTTGCTCGGAATCCATCAACAGACTCATGTTTTCAGAGTCAGCTCCAAAAATGTTTGCGTATTTTTAGGCACCTTTTCAAAAAGCTCAACTTGTAACATTTTTCACTTCTTTCCGAGAACTTTTGAAACATACCCAAATTTTTGTTGATTTCATCTTGCAGAAGATATTTTCGGCAAAATTTCTTAAAAAATTCGAACCACTTTTCCAGTAGCAAAATAATTATGGCAATTTTTAGGTATTTTCAAAATTTGATTTCGAATCCAAAAATTTCGAAAATCGTGTTCTAAGTAGAAGCATGGACAGGCTATTTTTTGAAGCACCTTATCAATATCCATATTCAAAAATTTTTGCTAATTTTTTTGCCATTTTGCAAAAACTCAATACCTCTCTAGGACGAAATTTTTGAGCTTTTACCCGAGCATTGTCAAAAAGATCGAAGACATTTTTTTGTTGATTTCGATTTGCATAAGATTTTTTCGTATTAATTTTTTTGAAAATTTCAATCATTTCTCCAGAACAGTCAAGATGAAATATGGCAATTTTTGATTTTTTTTTTTAAGAAATTTTCCAAAATCTTGCTCTGAGTCCATCAACAGACTATGTTTTCAGAGTTAGCTCGTCAAGAAGTATATTCCAAAAATGTTTGCGTATTTTTAGGCAACTTTGCAAAAAGTTCAAATTCTTAGTACCTCCACTGGTAAAATTTTTGACCTGTTTTCAAAAAATTTCGAAAAAACCCCATTTTTTTTTATTTAGACTTACAGAAGACATTTTCGGAAAAATTTCTTAAAAAATTCGAACCACACACAATATGACGAATTTTAAAAATTTGATTTAAAACCAAAAATTTCAAAAATCTTGTTTTGTGACCATAGAAAAACTCAGTTTTTCTAAGACGAAATTTTTGAGCTTTTTCGAGCATTTTTGAAAAGATCGAATGGTCTTTTTTGTTGATTTTGAATGCGGAAGTTATTTCTTACAAATCTTCAAGATGAAATGTCATTTTTTAGATTTTTTAAAAATTCGATTTTAAAATCAAAATTTAAAAAATCTTGCTCTGGGTTCTTCAAAAGATCATGTTTTCCGAGTTAGTTCGTCGAGATGCATATCCTCAAAATGTTTGTGTATTTTTTGGCAAAAACGCAAAAAGCTCAAATTTTCAATACCCATGAAATTTTTAACCTTTTTACGGGAACTTTAGAAAATTACCTAAAGACATTTTTTTGTTGATTTCGACCTGGACAAGTCATTTTCAGCAAGATTTTTTAGAAAATTTCAACCCCTGTTCCAGAATTATCTAAATGAATTATGGCAATTTTTGTAATATTTTAAAAATATGATTTTGAAACCCAAAATTCGAAAATCCTGTTCTGGGAGTATAAACAGGGTATGTTTTCAAACCATCTCGTGAATGTCATGTCCAAGAATTTATTGTGGATTTTTTTCAATTTCGCAGAAAGCTTACTTTTTCGATTTATGATGAAATTTCTGAGCTTTCTCCGGGAGCTTTAAAAATGACCAGCGAAAGTTTTTCCTTAATTTCGATTTGGAGAAGTTATTTTAGTCTTGATTTCCCCGAAACCATTTCGCCAGTATCGCCAAGATGATACATGACAATTTTTGGATTTATTAAAAATTTTATTTTGAAACCGAAATTTTTACTAAACCTTCCTCTGGGTCTATCAACAGGCTATGTTTTCTAAGTTAGCTCGTTGAAATATGTATCCTAAAAATTTGTGTTTACTTTTAGGCGACCTCACAAAACTCAAATTTGCAATATCTTGAAAACTTGTGAAATTTTTTACCTTTTTCAGATCATTTTCGAATTTGCCTAAAGACATTTTTTGTTGATTTCGACTCCGAGAAGTAATTTTCAACAACATTTCTTAGAGAACCCAACTACTTTTCCAGAATCATCAAAAGAAAATATGCCAAATTTTGGAATATTTGAAAAATTTGATTTTGAAACGAAAAATTTAGCAAATCTTGTTCTGGAACCATGAACAAGCAATGTTTTTTTAATCATCTCGTCAATATCCATATCCAAAAATTTGTATGGATTTTGTTGGCGACTTTGCAAAAAGCTCACTTTTTGAGCTTTTTCCGAACACACTCGAAAATCACCAAAAAAGAGGTTTTTGTTGATTTAGACTTGTAGAAGTTATTTTTGCCTTCATTGCAATAGTCACTGCGAAAATTAGCACAATTTCGCCAAGTTTAATTTTTGGCATAAAAATTTTGTAAGGATCGAGATTTTTTGACATTCAGTCAAATAAATATTTTAGCTTAGAATAGAATTAATTTAGGAAACCAACTGCTTTATACATATTTCTAGTACCATTAAGAAAATTCCAATTAACGCTCCAAATTGCAAAATAGAGCTACTGAAAATGTAATAATGATTTCAACGGCAAAATATTGCAATTTGATGGCTGTAACCTTGTTAATGATAAGTAAGAAATCTATCAGTTTTTTGTATTGCATTTCTTCGGCAATTTCATACATACAAACTTTATTTAATTTAGTAGCCACTAAATAATACACCTTATGTCAACAAATTATCAAAAAATCAGAGACAGTTCTGGTATCAGCGGAAATCTTGACTACTTCAGATGGAATGACCGTAATTCCGACTTTCTGATGTTTTCCGCCCCAAAAAAATCCGTACACTTTCACCCCCCAAACGATACTTTATCAGTGATTCCATTGCCAAATCTGAGGAAGCGCCTTAATGGCCTCAATAATTTTTCCGCAACGGCATTTGCACCATTTAACCCCGATGTAATAGTCTTGCAGGTGTTGAGGCCTCCCCGAATCATATTTTCCTCAGTAAAATAAAATTCGTCCGGCTATTATTTATCGACGCCGCGGGAATAGGAACGGTTATGATTACGGTTCCATAATGGACATTTCCAGCCGTTAAATCAAGCAATGATCGACTCCTCCGATAACCTAGTCTATTACCTAACAAGACAAATGACGAGGTCGCTCACGCACCCGAAAACGGCTTTCCGGGCTCCGAGGGGATGACCACCAACCCTATAAATATCACGCTCGATTTGAGACATCAACGAACGAAAATAATTCACGCCTCTCCGAGAGTTTTAAAAAATTGAAACTTAGTGCTAGAACGAGCGCTCTAATTATGTTAATGCCTCATTTTTGCCGAAACGATCGCCTATAAATTGAAACATTCACCGAGGGTGAGCAAAGCGAATTTATTGTTTGCGAGCTGGTGAATTTATTCGGGTTGGTGTAAGGGTTGAGGAGGCTCTTATTGGACCGCAACTCCCTATAATTTACACTTTATTAGGTTTTAACTGAGAAAACTGGTGGTTTTTATTAAAATCGAAGCGGCGATTGCTTTACGATCGTTTTTACTAGGGGTGGTAATGTGGGGCCATCGATCTAGGTGCCGCTGGGAAGGCTCCGAGCGGCGTGTTCTTTGTTTTACGAGTTTTTCGGTTTTCGTGTCGTTTGGCCAAATGAGCTGGGGGAACTCGGGCGGGGTGGGAACAGGTGCGATGGTGTGACTGATTAATCAAGACGCCAAAGAAAATTAAAGTGGGGGTTATTTTTACAGAATTCGCCAACCCCCACACCAATAATCAGCTTGATATTTCCACAACGGTTACCTCTCTGTTTTCCCCCCGGTTTGTCTCTTATTGAAATATCTCAACAACCCGTGGTCTCACATCACTCCCACATCACACGACCCAGCATCAAAGCACCGCAGCATTTTTCTCGCTTTGATAAACAAACGATCCGCCGCAGCCTTCTCTCAATAATCACAGACGTCTCTTCTCACTTTGCTAGACAACGTGGAATAAATCCGCCGCCAGCATAAGAGGGGACGTTATCAGCCGCGAGTCGTTGGAAAATGTGCGCACTTAGTCAGCGTCGAAATTCTTACGAATTAAATGCGAATTGCGACACGCTGCATCACTAACGCCGAAGCAAGCCGTGAGGGTTTACGAAATCGTCAAGGTGCGGTTGCGTGTCATTGAATGCATGGAGGTCCGTTTGGGAAGTCGTTATTTAAATAACTGTCGCGAACGTAACGCTGCAAAGTTTCCTTTAAAATAATAAAAGCAACTTTATTTGTCTTAAGGGTGTTTTATTTATGGTCGTAAGCATATTTCATGTTGCATGTGATAATAGTGAAAGTCGTTTTTCCCGTGTTTTTATTTGGTCGTATAATTGCGAATAACAATTAAGGGAAGGGTTTGTGTGTGTTGGATACATATGTGGGGGGAGTCGTGCGGGGATGGGATATTGGCTGGATTGCATGCTACTAATAAGTAGTTCCTGGAATGTGGGACGTGTTAAACGGTTTCAATCGCAGATTTGAATAAATAGGTGCGTATAAGTGGATGTAAATTGTTTTTTTGACGCCACTGAAAAATAAATTCAAGTTGGCACTGGTGGTAATTAGGCAGCCTCGTATGGTTAATCACAGTACAGCAATTCTTATACACCACATTTTTTCAATACATAAAGCATAAGCTAGAGTACGAAGAAATAAGTCTCCTGTTTCCGTCTGTCTGTCCGTCTGTCTGTCCGTGTGTCTGTCCGTCCGTCTGTCTGTCCGTCTGCCGTTCCGATTTTTATTAAACAGATAATCTTCGAAAGTGCTGGGTGAATTATTATCAAATTATTTAGGTTAGGAATATCATGTAGATGGTAAAACGCTAACCAAAATTTGTCTAATCATCCGCACCAATAATGTGATGACGTCACCTCAAAATGTTGCTGAATAAATTTCATCTTAAATGTACAAAATTTGATCCGTCTATACTTGTAATTTATCACTGCATCCATATTTTTTTGATTTCCTTATACAGGGTGACTCAAAACAAAATAATGAATCAGTCAATTTATTTTATTGAATAAATCCAAAATTGCAAAGCTTAATACTTTGATATCTTGCAGATGTTTTAAAGTTATTGTATGCATGGTTAATTGTTAATGAAAATATATCTGTCTATTCCGCCCCAAAATTCGGTGACTTTATCTAAAAATGTTGCCGAATAAATTGTACCCAAAATGTAGATATTCATTCATATTTTTTAGATTTTCTTAAACAGGTGGCTCAAAAAATTAATGAATGAGTCAATTTATTTTATTGATTAAATCAGAAACGGCTCATTTCATTTTCCCCGAAAATTTTAGGGATACAATACTGTTATTTTTCAATTTCCCTTTTACACTAAATAAAATCAGTCAGTGAAATGGAGAAAGGAGGTGGGCAAGGCTAAATTTAGTCATTTTCTAGTTTTTTGAGAAAGTAGTAGCCCACGGATTCTTCATTCCAGAGACTACTCTTAATATTGTTCAGTCCTACCTTAGCAAGTTTTAGCCCCGCCCACCCACCCTTTTTTTTTTCTTAAAAGATACCTCATTTACTAAAATCAATCTTATCTTAACAAATAATAGCCCCTGGACTTTTCGTTCCGGTGACTACTCATAATACTGTTTAGTCCTAACTTAGCAAGAGGATATTTCATTTACCAAAATCAATCTTATCTTAACAAATATTGGCCCACGGATTCTTCGTACCAGTGACTATTCTAAATATTGTTCAGTCCTATCTTAGCAAGTTTTAGCCCCGCCCACCCACCCTTTTTTCTTAGAGGATATCTTATTTACCAAAAAACAATCTTATCTTAGCAAATACTAGCCCACGTTCCAGTGACTACTCTTAATGTTGTTCAGTCCTATCTTAGCAAATTTAAACCCCGCCCACCCACCCGTTTTCCCTCTTAGAGGATATCTCATTTACAAAATCAATCTTATCTTAACAAATACCACCCACAGATTCTTCGTTCCAGTGACTACTCTTAATATTGTTCAGTCCTAACTTACCGAGTTTTAGCCCCGCCCACCCACCCTTTTTTTTCTTAGAAGATATTTCATTTACCAAAATCAATCTTATCTTAACAAATATTGGCCCACGGATTCTTCGTTCCAGTGACTATTCTAAATATTGTTCAGTCCTATCTAAGCAAGTTTTAGTCCCGCCCACCCACCCTTTTTTCTTAGAGGATATCTTATTTACCAAAAACAATCTTATCTTAGCAAATACTAGCCCACGTTCCAGTGACTACTCTTAATGTTGTTCAGTCCTATCTTAGCAAATTTAAACCCCGCCCACCCACCCGTTTTCTCTCTAGAGGATATCTCATTTACAAAATCAATCTTATCTTAACAAATACCACCCACAGATTCTTCGTTCCAGTGACTACTCTTAATATTGTTCAGTCCTACCTTACCGAGTTTTAGCCCCGCTCACCCACCCTTTTTTTTTCTTAGAAGATATCTCATTTACCAAAATCAATCTTATCTTAACAAATATTAGCCCACGGATTCTTCGTTCCAGTGACTATTCTTAATATTGTTCAGTCCTATCTTAGCAAGTTTTAGCCCCGCCCACCCACCCATTTTTTCTCTTAGAGGATATCTCATTTACCAAAATCAATCTTATCTTAGCAAATACTAGCCCACAGATTCTTCGTTTCAGTGACTACTCTTAATATTGTTCAGTCCTATCTTAGCAAATTTAAGCCCCGCCCACCAACCCTTTTTTTTCGTAGAAGATATTTCATTTACCAAAATCAATCTTATCTTAACAAATATTGGCCCACGGATTCTTCGTTCCAGTGACTACTCTAAATATTGTTCAGTCCTATCTTAGGAAGTTTTAGCCGCGCCCACCCACCCTTTTTTTCTTAGAGGATATCTTATTTACCAAAAACAATCTTATCTTAGCAAATACTAGCCCACGTTCCAGTGACTACTCTTAATGTTGTTCAGTCCTATCTTAGCAAATTTAAGCCCCGCCCACCCACCCGTTTTCTCTCTTAGAGGATATCTCATTTACAAAATCAATCTTTTCTTAACAAATACCACCCACAGATTCTTCGTTCCAGTGACTACTCTTAATATTGTTCAGTCCTACCTTACCGAGTTTTAGCCCCGCCCACCCACCCTTTTTTTTCTTAGAAGATACCTCATTTACTAAAATCAATCTTATATAAATATTAGCCCACGGATTCTTCGTTCCAGTGACTACTCTAAATATTGTTCAGTCCTATCTTAGCAAGTTTTAGCCCCGCCCACCCACCCTTTTTTTTTCTTAGAGGATATCTTATTTACCAAAATCAGTCTCATCTTAACAAATACTAGCGCCGCCCACCCGCCCTCTATTTTCTTAGAAGGTATGTCATTTGCCAAAATCAGTCATATCTTAGCAGATACTATAGCTCCACCCACACACGTTCTTATTTCTGAAGAAAAAAATGAGAGAACGGGTGGGTGGGCGGAGCTAAGTGTAACTTTTTCCTACAGAATCTTTTATCAGCAAGCAATAGCCCCGCCCCTCTTCATTTCAGTGATTATTCTTAATATTCTTCAGTTATTTACCAAAATCAATCGTATCTTAGCAGATACTATAGCTCCGCCCACACAAGTTCTTATTTCTGAAGAAAAAAAACGGGAGAACGGGTGGGTGGGCGGGGCTAAGTGTAATTTTTTCCTACAGAATCTTTTATCAGCAAGCAATAACCCCGCCCATCCATTTCCTCTTCATTTCACTGATTGTTCTTAATATTCTTCAGTCATTTACCAAAATCAATCGTATCTTATAAGATACTATAGTTTCGCCCGCACACGTTATTATTTCTGAAGAAAAAACGAGAGAACGGGTGGGTGGGCGGGGCTAAGTGTAACTTTTTCCTACAGAATCTATTATCAGCAAGCAATAGCCCCGCCCATCCATTCCATCTTCATTTCAGTGATTACGTTTAATATTGTTCAGTTATAATACCAAAATCAATCTTATCTTGGCAGATAATATAGTTCCGCCTACAGACATTCTTATTTCTGAAGAAAAAAAACGGGAGAACGGGTGGGTGGGCGGGGCTAAGTGTAATTTTTTCCTACAGAATCTTTTATCAGCAAGCGATAACCCCGCCCATCCATTTCCTCTTCATTTCACTGATTGTTCTTAATATTCTTCAGTCATTTACCAAAATCAATCGTATCTTATAAGATACTATAGTTTCGCCCGCACACGTTCTTATTTCTGAAGAAAAAACGAGAGAACGGGTGGGTGGGCGGGGCTAAGTGTAACTTTTTCCTACAGAATCTATTATCAGCAAGCAATAGCCCCGCCCATCCATTCCATCTTCATTTCAGTGATTACGTTTAATATTGTTCAGTTATAATACCAAAATCAATCTTATCTTGGCAGATAGTATAGTTCCGCCTACAGACATTCTTATTTCTGAAGAAAAAAAACGGGAGAACGGGTGGGTGGGCGGGGCTAAGTGTAATTTTTTCCTACAGAATCTTTTATCAGCAAGCGATAACCCCGCCCATCCATTCCCTCTTCATTTCAGTGATTATTCTTAATATTGTTCAGTTATAATACCAAAATCAATCTTATCTTAGCAGGTAGTATAGTTCCGCCTACACACATTCTTATTTCTGAAGAAAAAAACGAGAGAACGGGTGGGTGGGCGGGGCTAAGTGTAACTTTTTCCTATAGAATCTTTTATCAGCTAGCAATAGCCCCGCCCATCCATTCCCTCTTCATTTCAGTGACTAATCTTAATATTGTTCAGTCATTTACCAAAATCAATCTTATCTTAGCAAATACTATGGCTCCGCCCACACACGTTCTTATTTTTGAAGAATAAAAGGAGAGAACGGGTGAGTGGGCGGGGTTAAGTGTAATTTTTTCCTACAGAATCTTTTATCAGCAAGCAATAGCCCCGCCCATCCATTCCCTCTTCATTTCAGTGATTACTCTTAATATTGTTCGGTCATTTAACAAAATCAATCTTATCTTAGCAGATACTATAACTCCGCCCACGCACGTTCTTATTTCTGAATAAAAAAAAGAAGAGAGGGGTGGGTGGTCGGAGCTAAGCGTAACTTTTTTCTATAGAATCTTTTATCAGCAAGCAATAGCCCCGCCCATCCATTCCCTCTTCATTTCAGTGATTACTCTTAATATTGTTCAGTCATTTCCCAAAATCAATCTTATCTTATCAGATACTATAGCTCCGCCCACATATGTTGTTATTTCTGAAGAAAAAAACGAGAGAACGGGTGGGTGGGCGGGGCTAAGTGTAATTTTTTCCTACAGAATCTTTTATCAGTAAGCGATAGCCCCGCCCATCCATTCCCTCTTCATTTCAGTGATTACTCTTATATTGTTCAGTCATTTGCCAAAATCAGTCATATCTTATCAGATACTACAGCTCCGCCCACACACGTTCTTATCTCTGAAGAAAAAAACGAGAGAACGGGTGGGTGGGCGGGGCTAAGTGTAATTTTTTTCTACAGAATCTTTTATCAACAAGCAATAGCCGCGCCCATCCATTTCTGCTTCATTTCAGTGATTACTCTTAATATTGATCAGTCATTTATCAAAATCAATCTTTTCTTAACATATAATAGCCCCGCCCACCCGCTCTCTATTTTATTAGAGGGTGTGCCGTTTACCACAAGTAGTGTTATCTTAGCAAGTACTAGCCCCTCCCATCCATGCTTACATAAAGTTAATTTACACACCTTCCAAATCAAAATTAGTTTGCCACTATTCAGTAGGAGTTGTACGCTTAGCTCGCTTCAGGAAACGTAAATTACAATTAAAGTCATCTTCATTTTTAGTTTCTGATAACGCATCATTTATCCAACAGATACTAAATTTTAATGGACAGCCACTCTGATAAAGAATTACAACTTCTTATCAGTAAACACGATTGTTCGTAATTAGATAACACAAAACGACACAAAAATGGACCAAACCACAGTTAGCTGTATCTTCTGGGTCGCTCTATCTCTAACAGTCACCCAAACAACCGCACAAGGTACTTTTCAAACCCCAATAGCCACAAATTTAACGAACTTTAGGTTGCAGCGTCGATTTATTTCAATGCCCGGACACAGGCCCACTAATCCTCAAAGTACTAAATAATTCGTACTACTTTCCCGAATCATCACCATCCGACAACCGAAGCGTCGATTTCGACTAAGAAGAAGAAGCAATAGTGGCGTGTCCTGGTGGTCAGTTCACCCAATTAGGCTTCAACACGAACGGCCAACATGGTACCTGCAAAGGTGGTACCGGTTTCATGGTTGCTGGTTATTTGTACCTCTACCACCTCTTGAATTGTACCTTACCCGATGTAACGAGACCTGCATTAAGTGAGTCGTACGACAATCCAGACCTTGCGTGTGAAGATTCGAGCAGACACGTCCAAGTGGGGTACCACATTGACGACACGTTAGTACCAGTTCTGGATGTTTGTTTCAATGAAACCAATCTAGTGACTACATACACCAAGCACCGTCTATCGAAATGGGTATCTTCGGTCCAAGCCATCACGCGACACCACCAACGTACTACTTCTTCCAACTCGAGCTTTTCCGTGTCGACGTTCAATCGTTATACAGGAGCGTCGACTCGATTTTGGCAAGTCTAGACCTTGACGGGTACATCAACGACACCCACTTTATCAAAATCGGGAATTTAGCACCATATGAACACTTTTTCTATACTTTCCAGCGAGACGCGACGTACCACCTAGCGAATTCAGTCCCTCAGTGGAACACCTTCGACGAAGGCAACTGGAAAGTGGTAGAACAAGGGGTTTTAGGCTTTTCCCAAGACGCTTTCGTCTATGGAGACGCCACGGTACTAACTGGTACTTTGAAAGTAGTCACACTTGCCAATTCCTCAGGTGTGCCCGTCGAAATCTATTTATACTATGGTCGAGTACCTGTCCCCAGGTGGTTCTAGAAGCTAATTTACTACGACGATTTCAACGTCGGTGTGATTTTCTTCGGCTTCAACAACCCGTACGTGTCAAAAGAGCAAGTGGATTCTGAATTTTTGACAGAAATGTGTTCCGTTGATGTTTTTGAAAGCGCGGCGACAAGTTGGCATTTGGAGGACGTCGACAATACGGATCCAGCTTTGGGGTTCATTTATGCGTGTCGGGTGAACCTGGACGAGATTTTGGACCCTCTTGTCAACAGTATTGTTAGTAATGTCCTCCCGATGGAGATTAGGAGAGCAGACATTTTCTAGCCAATAAAATTATCTATATCATGAACCTGATTACGATGAGATAACATCCACAAAATCACAACCCAAAGTAGTGTACATTGTTTGTCACGACGACGACAATAGCACCATGTTTAGTACCAATCTTGTCACAATCTGTGTTATTTTCACCCCAATAGTGACACAATTGGCAGCTCAAAGTACGTCCTTTTTAACCCATTTCACTAGTTAACTGAATCAAATTCTAGCTTGTCAGCTCGACCTTCTCGTCAGACCAGAAACCATCCCCCTGGTTATCAAAATCAACAATAACTCCTACTACTACCCCGTCCCCACCGCCTACGACGACCGACTTCTCGACTTCCTCTATGAAGAAGACGCAATCTTCGCATGCCCCGGTGGCCACTTCAACCAACCCGGTTTCAACCCAGATGGGCAACATGGGTGGTGTAAGGGTGGCGGGGGTTTCATGTGCGACTGGTTACTAACTTTTTACCACACCATGAATTGTACCATGATTGACATAATGAGACCTTTTTTAAGCGAGTCGTACGACAACCCAGCCACTAGTTGCCAAAACTCGGACCGAAACATCCAAGTGGGTTACCAAATCGACGACGTGTTGGTACCAGTTTATGATATTTGTTTCAATGGAGAAACCTTGATGGCCACTTACACCAGACATGTTCTGACCCGTTTTGCCCCCTTGGCTAGTGTCATGCGACCACCACCGAGTCACTATTTCTTCTTGGTTTCTCTTTATCAAACAGATGTAGAAGCGATTTATGACAACTATGTCACCTATTTTGGTGAATTGGGAGTCCAGAATTATGTAAATGACACGTACTTTCTGACACCCGGACACTTGGTACCGTACGAGGACTTTCTGAGTCCGTTTCAGAAGGACGCGGCGTACCACTTCGCCAACGTGGCGCCTCAATGGAACACGTTCGACGAAGGCAACTGGAAAGTACTAGAAACCGGAGTTTTGACTTTTATAGAAAACTCGACAACGTTCGAAGGGGTACTAATTGTGGGAGACGCCACAGTACTAACCGGTACTTTGAAAGTGGCCACGCTTCCGGCTTCAACTGGTACCACCGTCGAACTATACTTGAAAGAAGGACAGTTTCCCGTTCCAAGATGGTTCTGGAAGATCATTTACTTCGCTGCTGTTAACACCGGTGTTATTTTCTTCGGATACAACAACCCTTTCGCTACAAAGGGCGACGTCGATGCCGAATTTGTAGCAGAAGTGTGTTCCGTTGACGTGTTTGAACTAATTAGGGATGAGTGGTACTTGGACGACGTTGATAATAGGAGTCCAGGTTTGGGTTTGATGTATGCTTGTCGGCTGCACCTGGACAGATCCTGGACCCTGTGGTGAACGGTGTTGTCGATAATCTTCTTCCAGAGGGTGTTACAAAGCGGAATTGTTTAAAATGATAAATAAATCTCGACGGTTTAAAATTTTATTTTTCCATTAAGTGGTACCTGTTGAAAAATCTCCACACTCGAAAAATTAAGATAACGTAAAGTGGCGAGATATAAACTCAAATCAGAACTAGTATAGATTAAATTATCACCAGTTTCAACAACGAAATGATCGGGAAATTAAAATTAATTATAATCTGCTTATCGGTGTTTCCGTTAACACTAGCACAAGGTAGGTACTTTTCTCTATTTGTAGCCCTAGTGTCTAGTTCTAGATTTCAGATTGTCAAATCGACCTCCTCGCTAACCCCACCGCATCACCTCTACTTCTAACAGTACTCGACGGTACTTACTCCTTCCCCGACCCCACCTCCACCGATAACCGAACCCTAGACCTACTTCCAACCAAGAACTAGTTTTTGCTTGTCCCGGGGCCAGTTCACCCAATCCGGTCTAAACACAAGAGGCCAACACGCTCTCTGCCAAGGCGGTACCACCTCTCTTCCAATTCGTTCCTCTACGACTACAACATCCTCAATTGCACCCTCACCGACCTAACAAGACCAGCCCTCGCCGAATCGTACGACGAACCCAATCCCTCCTTGTGAGAAACTCCGAAGGTCCGTCCAGTTGGTTACAAAATCGACGGTACTTTAGTACCAGTAATAGACGTTTGCTTCAATGAAGCTACCGCGCTAGCAACATACACCGACATCGACTGACCGCTTTGCCCCTTCTAGCCCAAAGTACTGCCCGTCCCACCAACGTACTTCCAGTTCTATTTATCACTATACAACAAAGACGTCCAGTCGGTGTACGACAGTTTCGAGTTCTATTTCGAGAAACTGGGACTTGAGGAGTACCTCACTGACGCGTACTTTTTCGTGCGGTCACCTCGCGCCGTACGAAGACTTCTTCCACCCGTTCCAGCGCGATGCGGCGTACCATTACGTGAACGCGCTCCTCAATGGAACACTTTCGATGACGGGAATTGGCGGGTTTTGGAAGATGGGGTTTTGCAGGTGGTAGCGAATGGATAAATGGGTGATGGGGTGGTGGTTTCAGGCGATGCTACGGTGGTGACTGGACCTTGAAGGTTGGTACTTTGGTTTCAAATGCCACTGGAACGCCGAGGTTGTGGAGTTTATTTTGCGGTACGGGCAGTTCCCGTTCCGAGGTGGTTCTGGAAGGTGGTTTATTTGGGGAGGTAGATATTGGGGCTGTGTTCTTCGGGTTTAATAATCCGTACGCGGGGTTGAAAGATGAGGTTGATGCGGAGTTCGTGGCTGAAATTTGTTCCGAAGATGTGTTCGAGAGTTGTGAGGGCGAAGTGGTACTTGGACCATGTGGATAATAGTGGGCCGGCTTTAGGGTACATGTTTGCTTGCAGTTTAGATTTGGGTGGATACTGGATCCTACTATTAACAGTATTGTTACAATGTTCTTTCTAAACAATAAAAATGTAATATATACTTGTGTTTATTAATCCACCTTGATTTTTTCCTCTTGGATTAATAATTGCATTACAGGCTAAGTATCGAATTTCCATGCAGCTCTGACCGCTGAAGGACGTCCCTTTTCTTGATTCGTTGGAGCTCAACCAACCCCTTTTTTAATTTAATTTAAAACACTCTTACCTTAGTAGCAACTAGCCCCGCTACCACCCTCTCTTTTCTTAAAGGTATCTCATTTGCCAAAAGCACTCTTACCTTAGCAGGTACTACCTACCTGTTGAAATAAGACCGATTTTGGCAAATAATGGACCTTCAAAGAAAGAGAGGGAGCATGGGCGGGGCTAGTACCTACTAAGATCAAGCTGATAATGGCAAATGACCTACTCCCTAAGAAAATGAAGGACGAGTAGACGGGGTTGGTACTTACTAAGATAAGACTGATTTTGCCAAATGACATACCCTCTGACGAATGGACGGTGAAGGATATATGATTTTGCAAAATCAGTCCTATTTGGCAAGTATTGGCCCCGCCCACCCACCCTTTGTTTTCCTGGAAGTATGTTATCTGCCAATATCAGCCGTATCTGGACAAGCACTATCCCCACCTACCCGCCCTTTGTTTTTTTAGAGAGCTAATATCTGCTAAGAAAAGACTGATTTTGGCAAATGAGATACCCTCTAAGAAAAGAGAGGGTGGGTGGGCGGGTCTAGTACCTTGTAAATAAGACTGATTTTGGCAAATAACATACCTTCCAAAGAAAGAGAGGGTGGGTGGGCGGGGCTATTACTTGCTAAGATACGAGTGATTTTGGCAGATGAGATACCTTGCATGAAAGAAAAGAGAGGACGGATGAGCGGAGCTAGTACCTGCTAAAATAAGACCGATTTTGGCAAATGAGATACCCTTTAAGAAAATGGAGGGTGGGCGGAGAAGGCTAGTACCTACTGAGATAATATTGATGTTGTCAAACGGCATACCCTCTGATGAATGGAGGGTGGAGGGTATATGATTTGGCAAAATCAGTCTTCCGTTGGCAAGTATTGGCCCCGCCCACCCACCCTTTGTTTTCGTAGGAAGTATGTTTTTTGGCAATATCAGCCGTATCTGGACAAGCACTATAAACACCCACCCGCTCTTTGTTTTTTTAAAGGGCTAGTATCTGCTAAGAAAAGACTGATTTTGGCAAATGAGATACTCTGTAAGAAAAGAGAAGGCGGGTGCGCGGGCCTACTACCTGCTAAAATAAGACCGATTTTGGCAAATGACATACCCTTTAAGAAAATGGAGGGTGGGCGGGGAGGGCTAGTACCTACTAAGATAAGACTGAGTTTGCCAAATGACATACCCTCTAATGAATGGAGGATAGAGGGTATATGATTTTGCAAAATCAGTCTTAACTTGGCAAGTAATAGCCCCGCCCACCCACCCTTTATTTTCTTAGGAAGTAAGTTATTTGGCAATATCAGCCGTATCTGGACAAGCACTATCCCCACCCATCCGCCCTTTGATTTTTTTAGAGGGCTAGTATCTCCTAAGAAACGACTAATTTTGGCAAATAAGACACTCTGTAAGAAAAGAGAGGGCGGGTGGGCGGGGCTAGTACCTTCTAAAATAAGACTGATTTTGGCAGATAACGTAACTTCCAAGGGAACAGAGGGTGGGTGGGAGGCCCTAGTACTTGCTAAGATACGAGTGATTTTGGCAAATGACATACCCTTTAAGAAAATGGAGCGTGGGCGAGGAGGGCTAGTACCTACTGAGATAAGATTGATTTTTGCAAATGGCATACCCTCTGATTAATGGAGGGTCGAGGGTATATGATTTGGCAAAATCAGTCTTATCTTGGCAAGTATTGGCCCCGCCCAGCCACTCTTTATTTTCTTAGAGGGCTAGTAACTGCTAAGATAAGACTGATTTTGGCCAATGAGATATCCTGTTAGGAAAGAGAGGGCGGGTGGGCGGGGCTAGTAACTTCTAAATAAAACTGATTTAGCAAATAACATACCTTCCAAGGAAAGAGAGGGTGGGTGGGCGGGGCTAGTACTTGCTGAGATAAAAGTGATTTTGGAAAATGAGAGACCCTGTAAGAAACTCTCTTTTCTTGTGTCATTTGCCAAAATCAGTTTTATCTTTAGCAGCTACTAGCCCCGCACACCCACCCTTTCTTTTCTTAGAAGGTAGCTCATTTGCCAAAATCAGTCTTATCTTTAGTAGATACTAGCCCCGCCCACCACCCTGTTTTCTTAGAGTGTATGTCATTTGCCAGAATCACTCTTACCTTAGAAGGTACTAGCTACCTGTTCAAATAAGACCGATTTTGGCAAATAATGGACCTTCAAAGGAAAGAGAGGGTGGGTGGGCAAGGCTAGTACCTGCTAAAATAAGAGTGATTTTGACAAGTGAGATATCCTCGAAAAAAGAGAGGGAGCGTGGGCGGGGCTAGTACCTGCTAAGATCAAGCTGATAATGGCAAATGACCTACTCCCTAAGAAAATGAAGGAAGAGAAGACGGGGCTGGTACTTACTAAGATAAGACTGATTTTGCAAAATGACATACTTTCTGACGACTGGAGGGTGGAGGGTATATGATTTGGGAAAATCAGTCTTATCTTGGCAAGTATTGATCCCGCCCGCCCACCCAACCTTTATTTTCTTAGAGGGCTATTACCTGGTAAGATGAGACTGATTTTGGCAAATGAGATCTGGTAAGAAAAGAGAGGGCGGGTGGGCGGGGCGAGTACCTTCTAAAATAGGACTGATTTAGGCAAATAACATACCTTCCAAGGAAGGAAAGGGTGGTGGGCGGGCGTTAGTACCTGCTGAGATAAAAATGATTTTGGCAAATGAGAGACGCTTTAAGAAATTCTCTTTTCTTGTGTCATTTGCCAAAACCAGTTTTATCTTTAGCAGCTACTAGCCCGCCCACCCACCCTTTCTTCTCTTAGAGGGTATCTCATCTGCCAAAATCAGTCTTATCTTTAGCAGCTACTAGCCCCGCCCACCCACCCTGTTTTCTTAGAGGGTATGTCATTTACCAAAATCACTCTTACCTTAGCAGGTCCTAGCTACCTGCTCAAATAAGACCGATGGCAAATAATGGACCCTCAAAGGAAAGAGAGGGTGGGTGGGCAGGGGTAGCAACTGCTAAGAATAGAGTGATTTTGGCAAATGAGATACCCTCCAAAAAAAAAAGAGGGAGCGTAGGCGGAGCTAGTACCTGCTAAGATCAAGCTGATAATGGCAAATGACCTACTCCCTAAGAAAATGAAGGACGAGTAGACGGGCTGTACTTACTAAGATAAGACTGATTTTGCCAAATGACATACCCTCTGACGAATGGAGGTTGAAGGTATATGATTTGGGAAAATCAGTCTTATCTTGGCAAGTATTGATCCGCCCGCCCACCCAACCTTTATTTTCTTAGAGGGCTACTACCTGGTAAGATGAGACTGATTTTGGCAAATGAGATCTGGTAAGAAAAGAGTGGGCGGGTGGGCGGGGCTAGTACCTTCTAAAATAGGACTGATTTAGGCAAATAACATACCTTCCAAGGAAGGAGAGGGTGGGTGGGCGGGCGTAGTACTGCTGAGATAAAAATGATTTTGGCAAATGAGAACGATTAAGAAATTCTCTTTTCTTGTGTCATTTGCCAAAACCAGTTTTATCTTTAGCAGCTACTAGCCCCGTCCACCCACCCTTTCTTCTCTTAGAGGGTATCTCATCTGCCAAAATCAGTCTTATCTTTAGCAGCTACTAGCCCCGCCCACCCACCCTGTTTTCTTAGAGGGTATGTCATTTATTAAAATCACTCTTATCTTAGCAGGTACTAGCTACCTGTTCAAATAAGACCGATTTGGCAAATAATGGACCTTCAAAGGAAAGAGAGAGTGGGTGGGCAGGGGTAGCAACTGCTAAGAAAAGAGTGATTTTGGCAAATGAGATACCCTCCAAAAAAAAGAGAGGAAGCGTAGGCGGGGCTAGTACCTGCTAAGATAAAGCTTATAATGGCAAATAACCTACTCCCTAAGAAAATGAAGGACGAATAGACGGGGCTGGTATTTACTAAGATAAGACTGATTTTGCCAACTGGCATACCCTCTGATGAATGGAAGGTAGAGGGAATATGATTTGGCAAAGTCAGTCTTATCTTGGCAAGTATTGGCCCCGCCCACCCACCCTTTGTTTTCTTAGGAAGTATGTTATCTGGCATATCAGCCGTATCTGGACAAGCACTATCCCCACCCACACGCTCTTTGTTTTTTTAGAAGGTTAGTATCTGCTAAGAAAAAGACTGATTTTGGCAATGAGATACCCTGTAAGAAAAGACAGGGCGGGTGGGCGGGCTAGGACCTTCTAAAAAAAGACTGATTTTGGTAAATAACATACCTTCCAAGGAAAGAGAGGGTGGGTGGGCGGGGCTAGTACTTGCTAAGATACGAGTGATTTTGGCAAATGAGATACATTGTATGAAATAAAAGAGAAGTGAGAGCGATTTTGGCAAGTAACATACCTTCCAAGGAAAGAGAGGCTGAGTCGGGGGGCTAGTACCTGCTGAGATAAAAATGATTTTGGCAAATGAGAGACCCTGTAAGAAAACTCTCTTTTCTTGTGTCATTTGCCAAAATCAGTTTTATCTTTAGCATCTACTAGCACCGTCCACCCACTCTTTCTTTTATTAGAGGTTATCTCATTTGCCAAAATCAGTCTTATCATTAGCAGCTACTAGCCCCGCCCACCCAGTCTGTTTTCTTAAACGGTATGTCATTTGCCAAAATCAGTTTTATCTTAGCAGGGTTTTGGAGGATGGGGTTTTGCAGGTGGTGGAGAATGGGAGAATGGGTGATGGGGTGGTGGGTGTCCGAGACGTTGAAGGTGGGTACTTTGGTTTCTAATGCTACTGGGACGCCGAAGATTGTGGAGTTAATTTCGCGGTACTTATATACTTGTGGTTTATTAATCCGCCTTGATTTCTCCTCTTGAATTAATAATTGGATTGCATGTCTAAGTATCGGATTTCCGTCGCAACTCTGACCGCTGAAGGACGCCCCTTTTCTTGATTCGTTGGAGCTCAAACAATCCCTTTTTTAATTTAAATCATCGGGCATCCCTCCAGCCTCCTGTAGTCAAAAAGCGCCTCCAAAGCATTCATGTCGTTTCCAAATTCCAATTAAATTCCTCTTTTATGTGAAAAACTAATTAAGAAAAGCTTCACACGTAACTTTCACTTTGATAAAACAATACACGTACCCTCGAGGCGCCCGCATGCCGCCGCCCCCGCAGCCTTATCTCCGACATAAAAGTGAGTTTTGACTTCATAAAGCGATTTACTCGAGCCTTTCTCGTGCTAAAAATCAAGCAGCTTCCTTCCAATCGATTTGATTCTTGTGCAGCTGAAAGGGGGGCCACATTGCTTGTTAAGGAACTGCTGCAGCGGCGATATCGGAATTTTCAGACAGTAAGTCGAGATTCTCGAAACACAAAAACATCCGCGACGGGAATTACTAATCACTTAATCAGTCTCCAAAAATCCGGACTAAATTGACCGTGTTTTAAAACAAAACAATTCGATAAAAACCCATTTCGGCGTCCCCGAAAACTGGTAATTAAAGCGGTTTCGGGTTGCGAACACGTCAAAGCGTGCCACCCCGCCGAGGCGGCTCGATATTTCACCCCCGAAGTTATTTCCCGACATCTCGAAGCTTCTGCATCGCTTAACACCGCAAACATGCGATTCTTTTTATTCACCACAACCCAATTGAGTGGTTTTATTTCATTTACAATGCAGCCAGCGGAATGTGGAACACACAAATTCTCGGCCTGTCAATGTTGGGGTTTTATTTTCTTCATGTTCAACACTTCTCTCCTTCCCGCTTCATTTTTTATTTACTTATTTATTTGATAGACTCGAGGTTTTATTGGGTTTTTACGTTCGCTTTTTTCGTAAATATTTATGGAGTTTTGTTGTGGGGGTGCGGGCCGCTGACGTCAGAGGGGAGTGACGTCACGATGCATGCGGCCGATCGGGATAACGGGATAACTAATTTACAGAGTATTATTTTTTCAAATGATGGTGGGAGACTGTTTCGCAAATTTAGAGCTTTCAGTTATTTCTCTTCCGAGAGACTTCAAATGAGTTTAATGATTGCGCTTGTGTTATGTAACGTCGCTAGTGCAACTGCAGTGCATTTTGTGTGTAATTTCAGATTCAATTGGCGCAAAGGAGCGTTCATAAAGCCCTCTTATCACGCGCTGCCGATTTCAAACCGTCATTTGGATCCTCTAGAAACATAACCTATAAATTCGAGACATAACCTCAATTCAGACATCCATTCCGAGTTCAATTACAACTCCGGTTTGTTATCGCAGACACTCGCTTTGTATCTGCAAGTACGGATTTAAGATATTCTATACGTCAAACTGCAGTTTTTTTTATGTACAATCGACCAAAAAAATGTGACAGAGATATCGTATAAAAAGCACCATTGTCTTCTCGTCGCCCGCGAACTTGTTTGATCTACAGACCACAGCTGAATCAGGCCAATGTCGACCCTAAGCGTTCAGAAGCGATTTGATCTTAAGCCAATCTAAACGTTAAAAAGTAACATAGTCCTTAACTTGTGGTTTATGAAGCCGCGATGATTTTTTTATCCAGGTACAAGAATTTTTCGATGTTTCAGTTTTCCGAATTTTCGAATTTTCGGCTATTAGATTTCCCGATTATCGAATTTCAATTTTCGATTCCTCGATATTTTTGTTTACGAATTCCAATTTTCTGATGTTTCATTTTTACGAATTTTTAGTTTTTCTAATCTTCTGTTCTGGGCTTTTTAAATATTTTGATTTTTCAATTTTCAGTTTTTGATGTTTCTGAATTTTCGATTTTTCGATTTTTTCCATTTCTCAACTTTCGACTGTTTCGAATTTTTACTTCTCCAATTCTTCAATTTCTCGATTTTTCAGGTTTTTGATTTTTCAGTTTTTTAACTTTTCAACTTTACTGTTTGATTTTTCAGTTTCTCAATTTTTCAATTTTTTTATTTCTCAATTTTTGGATATTTCAGTTTTGAGGTTTTCCAGTTTTTCCATTTTTCCGTTCTTCCTCCAATTTCAATTTTTCGATAATCACTTTTAGGATTTTTGAATTTTTCGATTCGTCAAATTTTGAATTTCTCAATTTTTTCAATTTTTCGATATACCAATGTTCCGATGTTTCAGTTTTACTATTTTTTAGTTTTTCTCTCTTCAGTTCTGCGATTTTTAAATATTTCGATTGTCAATTTTTCAGTTTTTGACGTTTTTAAATTTTCAATTTGTCGATTTTTCAGTTAATCGATTTTTTGATTTTCCCATTTTGCGACTTCTCAACTTTCGACTGTTTGGATTTTTCACTTCTCATTTCTTCAATTTGTCGATTTTCAGGTTCGATTTTTTAATTTTTCGACTTTTCAACTTTGCTTTTTGATTTTTCGGTTTCTCAATTTTTCAATTTTTATTTCTCAATTTTTTTTATTTTTCAGTTTTTTTTCCATGTTCAATTTTTCCATGTTCAGTTTCCGCATTTTCATCCCAATTCTTCGACTTTTCGACTTTTCACTTCTGATTTTTCGATTTCGATTTTTTACTTTTTGTATTTTTCAATTTTTCGTATTTTTATTTTAGATTTTTCAACTTTTCGACGTGTCAATTTCTCATCTTTGATTGTCCGATTTTTTGTTTTAAATTTTTCTTATTTTTCTACTTTTAAATTTCAGATTTTCAATTTTTGATTTTGGATTTATCAGATTGATGTTTTCATGTTCATTTCTCATACTTTTTTAATTTATTTTCGATTTTGCCTATTCGTTTCACATTTTTTCGATTTTTTGATCTGACTTTCGACTTTGTTTCTGATCTTCCGATTTTCAATTTTTCATATTTACTTTTCATTTTTGATTTTGCCCTTTGGCTTCTCAATTTTTCGATTTTTCGACTTCTTAACTTTCCGACTTCCGATTTTCTCTTTATTTTCGATTCTCACCTTTCGATTTTCGGTTAATTTTTTTTCAATTTTTCGATTCTTCAAATTTTCCGATTTGTCGATTTTCTTATTTTTTAGTTCTCAATTTTTTGTTTTTCATGTTTACGATTTTTTCAATTTTCTCCTCTTCAATTTTCAGTTTTTGACGTTTCTAAATTTCCAATTTTTTCGATTTTCAGTAATCGATTTTTATTTTTTCATTTATGGACTTCTAGACTTTCAACTGTTTCGTTTTTCACATCTTCATTCTTCATTTGTTGATTTTTCAGTTTTTGATTTTCCAATTTTCGATTTTTAAACTTTATTGTTTTGATTTTCAGTTTTTCCATTTTCAATTTTCTTCCAATTTTGATTTTTCGATTTTCACTTCTCGATTTTTTGATTTCTCGATTTTTATTTTTGTGTTTTTCATTTTTCGTAGTTTTAAATTTTAGATTTTTCAACTTTTTGACGTTTCGATTTCTCAGTCTTTCGATTTTCGATCTTTTTTTTTTCGATTTCTCGATGTTTCAGTTTAGAACCTTTCAAAAATTTCAATTTATTTCGATTTTGCGGTTTTTCAAATTTTTCTTTTGATTTTTCGATTTTTTATCGTCCAATTTCTCGTTTTTAACTTTTTAGATTTTTCGATTTGGCATATTCGATTCAGTTTTTCATTTCGATTTCTTCACTTCTCGACTTCTCGATTTTTCGGTCTTTTGTTTATCGATTCTCCATATTCAATTTTTTAATTAGATTTTCAGCTTTTTATTTTCGATTTCTCGTATTTCGATTTTACGACTTGCCGTCTTAATTTTTGTTGTTTCGATGTTTCGATTTTTCAAATATTTATTTTCGTTCTCTTTATCTTAATTTTAATTTTTCAATTTTTTTTTTCGATTTATCGAAATTTTTGATGTTTCGATTTACTCATTTCGACTTCCTATTTGTTTCTCAATTCTGTCAATTTTTCGACTTCTCAAATTCTCGATCTTTTGATTTTCGATTTTCCAGTTTGAACTTTTCGAATTTTATTTTCGCATATTTCGATTTTTCTATTTCAATTTTCGTTTTGCCATTTTTCTGATTTTTCAGTTATTCGATTTTCGACTTCTTGACTTTTTACTTCTCGATTTCTCGTCTAATTTCGATTTTCGATATTTCAATTCTCAATTTTTCCAATTTTAAATTTTAATTTTCACTTCTTGATATTCGATTTCTCGATCTTTTCGATTTTTCGATTTTTATTTTTGGGTTTTTCGATTTTCTATTTCCAATTTTTCGTTTTGGCATTTTTCGGTTTAAAATTTTTCCATTTTTCGACTTCTTGACTTTTCGACTTCTCAATTCTGATCTTTTTTCGATTTTTGATATTCGATATTTCAAATTTTAAATTTTTCAATTTCAGATTTTTGTTTTCAAATTTTTTGTCGTTTCGATTTTCGAATTTTCGGTTAATTTTCTTTTTTCGATTTTCTCGATCTTTCGCTTTTCGACTTACCGGTTTTAGGTTTTTTGATTTTTCAATGTTTCAGTTTTTCAAATTTTCGAATTTTGATCTTTTGTTTTAATCTTTCAATTGTTTAGGTTTTCAATTTTTGGATGTTTCGATATTTACTCACTTTTTCGACTTGCCCTATTCGGTTTCTTAATTTTTCGATTTTTCGACTTCTCAAATTTTCGATCATCTGATTTTTCGATTTCTCGGTTTTCGATATTTACTTTTCAATCTTCCGACTTCTCAATTTTTCAATTTTTCAGTTTTTTCGGTTTGTAACTTCTCGGTTTTTTTGATTTTCGTATATTTCGATTTTCAGTTTTTTCGATTTTTCGCCTTCTTGACTTTTGTACTTCACGATTTCTCGGTCTGATTTTTCAATTTTTCGATATTTCAATTCTTCAATTATTCTAATTTTTAAATTTTAGATTTTTCAGCTTCTTGACAGTTCTATTTCTCGATCTTTCGATTTTTCGAATTTTCGATTTCACAATTTTTCGATTTTTTATTTTTCGGTTTTTCGATTTTTCTATTTTCCAATTTTTCGTTTTAGCATATTTCGGTTTTTCAGTGTTCGATTTTTCGACTTCTTGACTTTTTGACTTCTCAATTTCACGATCTTTGGATTTTTCGATTTTTCGATATTTCAATTTTTCAAATTTCCGAATTTTAAAATTTTTGATTTTTCAACTTTTTGACGTTTCGATTTTTTGACTTTCCAGTTTTCATTTTTTTTTTTTAATTATTCCATGTTTCAAATTTGCGTTTTTTTCGATTTTTTGATTTCTCGATTTATCGACTTTTAATTTTTACCTTTTCGATTTTTCGATTTTGGTCAATTTTGGTTTGTCAATTTTTCGTTTTCTCGATTTTCCATATTTTTAATGTTTAACTTTTCGATTTTTGGATTTTGGCTTCTTTAGGCTTCCGAATTTTTTAATTTTTCGACTTCTCAATTTCTCGATCTTCTGATTATTCGTTCTCTCGATGTTTCAGTTTTTGAATCTTTCGATGTTTCGATTGTTCGATTTTTTATTTTTGGGCTTTGCGATTTCATTTGTTCGCTGTTTAACTTTTCGATTTTTGGATTTTGACTTCTTTTGGCTTCTCAGTTTTTCGATTTTTCGACTTCTTGAGTTTTCGCCTTCTCAGTTTCACAATATTTTGATTTTTCGATTTATCGACTTTTTTATTTTTACCTTTTCGATTTTTCGAGTGTGGTCAATTTCGGTTTCTCAATTTTTCGATTTCTCGATCTTCCAATTTTTAATGTTTAACTTTTCGATTTTTGGATTTTGGCGCCTTTTGGCTTCTTAATTTTTCGATTTTTCGATTTCTTGACTTTTGGACTTCTCGATTTTTCGATATTTTGCTTTTTCAATTTCTTGATCTTTAAATTTTTCAAATTTCCGAATTTTTAAATTTTGGATGTTTGAACTTTTTGACGTCTCGATTTTGCAGTCTTTTGATTTTTCGACATTTCGGTTTTAAATTCTCTTTTTTTCAATTTTTCGGTTTTTCGATTTTTTGACTTCTCGATTTGTCAATCTTCTAATTTTTCGATTTCTCGATGTATCAGTAGTAGTCGAGAGCTCGTAAAGTGTGGACGCGTTGCAAGTTACTCGATTAAAAATGAAATGCAAAAAGTGTAAAGCCAGTTTAATAAGTGGTGTAAAATGCAATGTTTGTTTGTCTTATTATCACACAAGTTGTGGAAAGTTGCTCAGTAAAGGGAAGTTCAATTCTGAAGATGTTATATTGTGCTGTAATCGACCCTGTTCTCCGTTTACCGAAGACACTACTCCTGAGCCAAATGATATCATCGATTTATCAAACATCACTGAACCAGTTGATGCGACCATGTTTAAGTATGTCATGCAGCAGAAAGATGTGATCATTGAAGAACTACGGTCTAAAATCGATCTCCTACAAGAAAAAATTTGCCTTCTAGAACAACTGGAAAAAGAACGGCAAAAACTCTCCCAGTCCTCTATCACACCAGTTGCTGCTAAGCAAGATAAGCAAAAGGTAAACAAGGAAAATGGTGGAAGTTCTGTCAAAGTTTCTGTCAAAGGTTTAAGAAGTCCTGCGATGTCATCAAAAAGTCCTGCGATGTCATCTAAAAGTCCTGCAATGTCATCAAAAAGTCCTGTGATGTCATCACCCAACATAAAATCTATACAGCCCACAATGAAAGTACAGCCAAAGGCTCTTCCAAAACGCCATAATGATGAATGGAATCTAGTTGAGAAGAAAAAACGTAAAGCTGTAGTTGGTTGTTTCGCTGCTGCAGGTTGCAGTTTGAAAGCTATACCAAAACTAATGGATCTGCATGTTTATAGGTTACACCCTGATACCAAAAAGGAAGACGTACTAACGTTTGTTAAATCTCATTTTCCCGAAGCAAAATGCGAGGAACTGGAAGCTAAACACAAAGGCGAATATTCATCTTTCAAGCTGTCTGTATATGCTGACAATTTCGGAAAAGCCCTGGATCCCAACATCTGGCCTGTAGGAGCATGTGTTCGCAAGTTTTTTCATTTTAAAAAAATTAACGAGTAAAGCGGTAGTTAGTGATAGCTATTTTTCAATTTTCCATTTAAATGTACAATCGATTAGGAACAAAGTTGATGAAGTAGAGGTAGTTTTACATAACATTGAAGAATCTTATGATGTTTTATGTTTTACAGAACATTGGTTAACAAACTATGAGTTGGATTTATTAAAATTGGGTAGTTATAAGATAGCCTCTGCCTATACCAGGAAAGATAATGGTTATGGCGGTGTTGTGATACTAGTAAACGATAAAATTAAATACCAAGTTATTGATGTTTCAAAGTTTTGTAATGTAATTGACATTGAGCTTGCAGCCATTAAAGTTAATAAACCCAAACTAATCATAATAACTGTATACAGAGCACCAAAAGGCAATCTGGAAGTTTTATACTCTAATTTGACTAATTTATTTAATTTTATCAATATAATCGATTCAGATGTTATTATTAATGGAGACTTTAACATACATTTTGACCGCAAAACCAAACAGACTCTAGAGTTCCTTAACTTTTTAAAATCTTATAATTTGAGACCTCTAATCTTTGAGAACACGCGAGCAAATTCGTGTATTGATAATATACTTACAAATATCGCACATGATTGTAGGCACCAGGTCATGGAGACTCATTTATCTGACCATCGTGCTGCTACTGTAGAAATTCTATATAATCGTCATAAGTCAAAAGACTGCTCGAAAGTTGTATCATATCAACCTTTTACGGAAGTAGGATTCTTTAATTTTTTTAATATTATTAGTGATTGCAATTTTGATTTTATCAATGATGCTGGACTTGATACAAATACCAAATTTAATTTATTCACCAAATTAATTTCTGATAAAGTAAACATGGCCTTTCCTATAAAAGTAAAAAGAATAAAAAATGTTAAAAAGGATGATATTTACTGGTATGATGAGAAATTACATAAAATGAAACAAAATGTAGACCTGCTACACGAATTACACAATCAAAATCCTAATGACCCAACTTTTGTGACCTATTTTCAAAAATATAGAGAATTGTTTAGAACTGAAGTTAAGAAAAGAAAAAAAACCTTTAATGACAACCTAATTAAAAATTCTACTAATGTAGCAAAGGACAGCTGGAAATTAATCAATAGCAAACGATTAGCTAGTAGCAATAATTATTCAGAAAAACTGACTGCGGAGGACTTCTCTACATTTTTTGGTGATATCCCACATAATTTGGAGAATAATTTAAAATTATCAAATACGGATCCAATTCAGCTAATGCACAAAAATTTGACTCCGGTGAACTCTGTTTTCAATTTCAGAGAGATAACATTTAATGAAGTAAGAGATACAATTGATTCCATCAAAAAAAAGAAAAGTAAGGACTACTACAACATAAGTATCACCATTGTTAGGAATATTAAGAATCTCATTCTAGTTCCACTCACAAGATTGATCAATCGGTGTATTAATGAAAATCTTTTCCCATCCTGTCTCAAGGTGACCAAAGTAATCCCTATCCACAAAAAGGGCAACGTAGATGAAGTTGATAAATATAGACCAATCTCTATAACGCCTATTTTTGGGAAAATTTTAGAAAAGATTATGCTTAAACAACTTGAGGAATACGTTACTAAACAAAACATATTGAACCAACGCCAATTTGGTTTCCAACATGGCAAAAGTACAACCATGGCTATTAATAGGCTTGTTGATGAGGTCATTACCTGTTTCGAAACAAAACAATTCTTAGGATGCACATTTTGTGATCTATCAAAAGCTTTCGATAGTATTAATCACAACATTCTAATAAACAAGCTTGAGTTGTACGGATTGTCAAATGGAGCCTTACAGCTTATTTTTAGTTTTCTCCACAATCGCCAGCAGGTTGTTCTGTTTAATAATGTATACTCCGAAATGACAATAGTTAACATAGGAGTGCCACAAGGCTCGATTTTAGGTCCGTTGCTCTTTTTGTTATACATTAACGACTTGGCTAAACATCTAGACAATAAAATCATACTTTTTGCGGATGACACTACTTGCTATAGTGTGGACTCAGACATCCCGTCTCTCTTGGACAGGATGGAACAAGATATTAATGCTGCTAGTGAATGGTTTACTTCAAACAGATTAACGCTTAATGTACTGAAAACTCAAAAAATGGTGTTTTCCCTTCGTTACATTTCTGAGATTGACAATCCGAGGTGTGTCAAATTTCTTGGTGTGACACTGGACTCGAAATTATGCTGGGATAATCACGTCATTGATATCTGTAAAAAATTGTCCAAGTCAACTTTTCTTATTAGGAATTTGCAATATGAGGTTAGTGAGCAGATCCTTATGATGATATACTACTCTTTATTTCAAAGTATTTTTAGCTATGCCATTATAACCTGGGGCCACAGCAGTCATTTAAAAACCGTTTTTAAATTGCAGCGCCGAGTAGTTCGAATTATTGGAGGTCTATCTTACAGAGCTTGTGTTAAAAATTATTTTAAAGAAAAAAGTATTCTCACCGTGCCCTGTCTTTATATTTTATATGCTTTATTATATGTGAAGTCTAATCTCACCACTTATAATAATCTCACAAATATGTCATTAATCACGAGATCTACCCATAGCATTTACACCGAATTCTATCGTGTAGGTAGAAGTAGAAATGCCATCAATTATTATGGGCCCAAATTATTCAATAAATTACCGAAACGTATTGCTAACTTACCTTTTTCGCAATTTAGCCGTACTATAAGAAATTTTTTATTAAAAAACGCATTTTACTCTCTCGATGAATTTTTAAATTGTAGCGATGTCCTGTGTAGTTTTTACCATTCGATTTGAATTATCTTGTAAATTGTATAATTTTAAACTCTTTATATTGTAATTTCATCTGACTTGACTTATGTACCCTAACGGTCATTAATAAATACTTACTTACTTACTTACTTACTTACTTACCTACTAGAATCTTTCGACGTTTCGATTTTTCAATTTTTTATTTTTCGGTTTTTCGAATTTTCTATCGTCCAATTTATCGATTTTTAACTTTTCGATTTTTCGATTTTGGCATATTTTGATATTTCAGTTTTTCGATTTGTCGATCTTCCGATTTTTCGAGACTTTTATATTTTTCAATATTTAGATTTTTCAAATTTTCGAATTTTCATTTTCGTTTTTAATCTTTCAATGTTTTAATTTTTCAATATTTTGATTTCTCGATTTTGGCCTATTTCGGTTTCTCAATTTTTCGGTTTTTCGATTTTTCAGTTTTTCGATTTTTCGACTTTTCTCGATCTTTGGATTTTTCGATTTCACAGTTTTAGATTTTTTGTTTTTCACTGTTTCGATTTTTCACATTTTTGAATTTTCTTTTTTTGTTTTAATCTTTCAATTTTTTAGTTTTTCAAATCTGATTTCTCAGTTTATCGAGATTCGGATGTTTCGATGTTTTCTCGTTTTTTCGATATTGGCCTATTTCGGTTTCTCAACAAGTATTTCGATTTTTCCACTTATCAATTTCTCGATCTTTTGATTTTTCGAATTCTGGATTTTTAAATTTTTCGATTTTTAGATTTCTCTGTTTATCAGATTTTTCAATTATTTTAATTTTCCATTTTTTTTCGGTGTTAATATTATACTATATATCGAAAATAGCCACAAAAATTGTCACTAACAACTTTTAAAAAGTTATTTTGTTAATTTAAGACGTTTTGCTAATATAAAACACAATTAAAGAATTAATTCTTAGTTAAAAAGAATGTTCACTTATTCGTTAGAGTCGACATTGGCTTGCTCGCGCCCTGGTCTCTAGATCCAACAAGTTCTCAAGCGAAAGAAACTGAACTCGAAATAAATTACCTTGCATCTGAGTAAATAAATTCCAGTGTATCTACTTTATGTAAAAATTTAACTTATCCCATCACACAAAAAAACCGTCACAGAAAGTACTAACACAGCAGATACACAATAGCAGCGTACATAAACTTAGATTGTATTTTTATATTTATTCGGCAAATTTCATTAGCAATGTAGATGTAATACTAAAAAGACACTGTCAGTCCGCAACAATAAAAAATAATCCCCGGCATTATTCAGCCTTTGTTCTCCCTCCCGATAAACCCCCTCATTGACAACAAATGCATTTATGTTTGTATTTTTCGTATCGCCCAGATATCGCCTCCCAATTTCCCCAATCTCCACCCTTTCCCCATCCGCAAATGATAGATCTGCCGTTTTTTTCGTACATTAACCCTCTAAACCGCTTTCCTCGACACACTCCCCCTCTCCATACAAGAAAGCAAACAAAGGAAGCATTGTTTCAGCCCGGCCCTATCAGCCAATTGCCCTTTTCCTCGTTGTGTTATTGTTATATGGGAGAGGGTTGATTTTTCAAGACGGATATCGAGGAAATGGGATTCGTATCTAATCTGAGTAAATATTTTATTATTCCGACAACGGGTGCCACTAGTGGCGTAATTAATAAGCGCGGTAGGCTGAACCGGAGCTTAATGAATCCGGTGCGCTATTTTTGGGTGATGAGATGATACTCGAACGCTGGTAATTCAATCGGCCGGACCGACTGACCTTCGTCAACACTGTCAACACCGAAATGATTAAGATTGGGCGATGGAAGGGTGAGTGAAAGCATCGGCTAAATTAGAATGGAGATAAACAAGGTGGCGGCTTTGATCAGGGAAGACCAGGTTAATTCGGGAGACTGGGAGCCGCTTTGTGCTGTTATTTGGAAAGTTGAGTTTGATTGTGTTTCACATAATTTAAAGCTTCTATCAAACACAACCTCATTAGTGAGGGGAGCCGCAGGTGGGGGATAGATTAGGAAGTGATGTCTGAAACGAAAATAAAGTGTCTTTTGTTTCTTTAGAAACATATATACGAGTCCCGATTTTGTCTCTAGTCCCCAGCTTTCGCGTTCTGCTAATAATCGAAAGAACGGCTCCAATCTCACTCCCTTTGTGATTATTGCGAAATGTATCCATTACAGTGGGTGTTTATAGCTACAGAAATGGATTATTTTGTGGCCTAAACGAAAACCGATAATGGCTATTGTCATGAACTCATCCACAAACACCGAAAGTTATTTGTCGGGGCTAATAAACGACTTATTGCTACAATAACGATAAAACCAACACGAATCAAACTCAGATATCCGAAATCCATTAGCATCACTAGGCGGTACTCACCGTTCTGTTCCCTAAATTCCTAATTCGGCAGTTTAAATAAGTGGTCTTGCCGACGAGGGCCGTCACATTTCGGGAGGCGCTTTTATCGAAGTAAGGACCTCGGTCTATGATCAAAGGCTCAATTTCGGCGTCGGTGTCGCCGTTTTCGGAGTCGTCTTTCGTCTTAGGCCGGCTCCAACCTGTTGACAAAGAATTTCATTTTTTTAACTTCAACTAATAATTTCTACTACTCAGACTACAATGCCGGTAGTAATTTTTTAATTGGGCGATTTTCCGGCACTTCGGGCGGATGATATCGTTGCAGGAAAGTTGGTTCAGGACGCCTTAAACAACAATTAAGGAGCAATGGAAGTTTTACAGGTAACATAAAACCCAGGTCAGGAGATAAAAGACGCCATTGTGTTGACTCATAATCCTTACGAAATTAGAAATAAAGTGCTTGTAGTGATCGTAAAGGGTAAAATTTTCAATGCTACAATGTCGCAGGATTGTGAATGTAGCTTTGGTCGGGAAGCACTAAAACCAGTTGCTTTTGATTGTGGAATTCTATTACGGCTATTCCTGGGGAAACGGAGAGTGGAAACGTTGTTTTAGAATCAGTAACGCGTTGAAGTGTGGGTGGACTTTAATTTAAAATCGATGGATTAGAGAAAAAGTGAGTAAATAATTTGCAGGAAAGGTCGACAAATACAAATCGATCATTATATTTATGAAATGACGGGGTTGTTGTAAATTTAAACGTGAAACTTTATCACTAACATTTACGACAAGCTCAGATTTATATTAAAAATTAACTTGGGTTAACTCAAAATTAAACTGAAAATGAAATTATTTTGGTAATTTTCGACGATACCTACGAAAAGCTCAAAAATTTCATTTGTACTTTCATACTGGGAGACCGAGCTTTTAGAGGAGTTGCCTAAAAATCTACAAAAAATTTCAGGTCATAGATCTTGACAAGCTATACTAATAAACATAACGTAATAACATTTGCGGATCAAAATTTTTCAAATACATTTTCGGTTTCGATTTCAAATTTTTGAGATATCTCAAAAATTACCATAAGAATAAAATTGGTTTTCGAAAAGGTCGGGCTCAAAGTCAATTTTTAAATGTCTAAAAAATTCACAAATTGCACTTGGCGATTGTACGTACAAATAAAAAAAATCCAGATCAAAAATCTTGACGATCTGAAGTTTTAGTGTATCCCAAAAATTGCCATATTTCAATTTAGAGATTCTGAAAAAAGGATAGGAATTTAGAAGTCAAAATCAACAAAAGGATCTCTCTAGAGAATTTTCGAAGGTGTTCGATAAAAAGCCAAAAATTCAAAGGTGGGAGTATCGAAAAGTTACCTAAAAATCTACAAAAAATTTCAGGTCATAGATCTTGACAAGCTGTGCTAATCAACATGTTATTAACATTTCTGGAGAAAAATTTTTCAAATGTTCGGTTTCGAATTCAAATTTTTAAGATATCTCAAAAATTACCATATTTCATTTTGGCGATTCTGAAAAAATGATAATTCCTAGCAATGGAACTAAAAACCAAAACAAAAAAAAAACAATCTCTGGGTGTTGAAAAATTGAACTGTTAGCAAAGTTGCCCAAAAATCCAAAAAAAGAAGAACATTCTAGAAGAATCCTAACTATGTTAATGTATGTTAAGGACTTTGTAGAACTGTTCCGGAAAAAGTAAGTGTGCAAAAAGTGATGGAAAGTCAATAAGAAAATTGGTTTTCGAAAAATTCCGGCTCAAAGTCAATTTTTAAATGTCCGAAAAATTCTCAAATTGCATTTGGCGACTGTACGTAAAAATAAAAAAAAACTCAAGGTCAAAGATCCTGATGATCTGAAGCAAAAACCAAAGCGCATTGAAATTACTCATCCAAATTTTTCTCTAGGTCAAGTTTTAGGGTATCCCAAAAATTGCCATATTTCAATTTAGAGATTCTGAAAAAAGGATAGAAATTTAGAAGTCAAAATCAACAAAAGGAACTCTTTAGAAAATTTTCAAAAGTGTTCGATGAAAGGTCAAAAATTCAAAGGAGAGAGTATTGAAAAGTCACCTAAAAATCTACAAAAAATTTCAGGTCATAGATCTTGACAAGCTGTACTAATAAACATATTATTAACATTTCTGGAGCAAAATTTTTCAAATGTTCGGTTTCGAATTCAAATTTTTGAGATATCCCAAAAATTCCCATATTTCATTTTGGCGATTCTGAAAAAATGATAATTCCTAGAAATGGAACCAAAAACCAAAACAAAAAAAAAACAATCTCTGGGTGTTGAAAAATTGCACTGTTAGCAAAGTTGCCCAAAAATCCAAAAAAAGAAGAAAATTCTAGAAGAATCGTAGCATGTATGTTAAGGACTTTGTAGAACTATTCCGGAAAAAGTAACTGTGCAAAAAATGATGGAAAGTCAATAAGAAAATTGGTTTTCGAAAAATTCCGGCTCAAAGTCAATTTTTAACTGTCTGAAAAATTCTCAAATTGCATTTGGCGATTGTACGTAAAAATTAAAAAAAAATTCAAGTCAAAGATCTTGACGACCTGAAACAAAAACCAAAGCGTATTGAAATTTCTAATCCAAATTTTTCTCTAGGTCAAGTTTTAGGGTATCCCAAAAATTGCCATATTTCAATTTAGAGATTCTGAAAAAAGGATAGGAATTTAGAAGTCAAAATCAACAAAAAGATATCTTTAGAAAATTTTCGAAGGTGTTCGATGAAAGGTCAAAAATTCAAAGCAGGTAGTATTGAAAAGTTACCTAACAATCTACAAAAAATTTCAGGTCATAGATCTTGACAAGCTGCACTAATAAACATGTTATTAACATTTCTGGAGCAAAATTTTTCAAAAGTTCGGCTTCGAATTCAAATTTTTGAGATATCCCAAAAATTACCATATTTCATTTTGGCGATTCTGAAAAAATGATAATTTCTAGCAATGGAACCAAAAACCAAACCAAAAAAAAAACAATCTCTGGCTGTTGAAAAATTGAACTGTTAGCAAAGTTGCCCAAAAATCCAAAAAAAGAAGAAAATTCTAGAAGAATTGTAACTTGTATGTTAAGGACTTTGTAGAACTATTCCGGAAAAAATTAGTGTGCAAAAATGTTGGAAAGTCAATAAGAAAATTGGTTTTCGAAAAATTCCGGCTCAAAGTCGATTTTTAAATGTCCGAAAAATTCTCCAATTGCATTTGGCGATTGTACGTAAAAATAAAAAAAATCCAGGTCAAAGATCTTGACGATCTGAAACAAAAACCAAAGCGTATTGAAATTACTCATCCAAATTTTTCTCTAGGTCAAGTTTTAGGGTATCCCAAAAATTGCCATATTTCAATTTAGAGATTCTGAAAAAAGGATAGGAATTTAGAAGTCAAAATCAACAAAAGGATCTCTTTAGAAAATTTTCGAAGGTGTTCGATGAAAGGTCAAAAATTCAAAGCAGGAGTATTGAAAAGTTACCTAAAAATCTACAAAAATTTCAGGTCATAGATCTTGACAAGCTGTACTAATAAACATATTATTAACATTTCTGGAGCAAAATTTTTCAAATGTTCGGTTTCGAATCATTTTTGAGATATCCAAAATTACATATTCATTTGGCGATTCTGAAAAAATGATTCCTAGCAATGGAACCAAAAACCAAAACAAAAAAAAATCTCTGGTGTTGAAAATTGAACTGTTAGCAAATGCCAAAATCAAAAAAGAAAATTCTAGAAGAATCAACATGTATGTATAGGACTTGTAGAACTATTCCGGAAAGTAAGTTCAAAATGATGGAAAGTCAATAGAAAATTGGTTTTCGAAAAATTCCGTCAAAGTCAATTTAAATGTCCGAAAATTCTCAAATTGCATTTGCGATTGTACGTAAATAAAAAATCCAGTCAAAGATCTTGACGATCTGAAGCAAAACCAAGCGTATTGAAATTCTCATCCAAATTTTTCTCTAGGTCAATTTAGGGTACCCAAAAATTGCCATATTCATTTAGAGATTTGAAAAAGGATAGGAATTTAGAAGTCAAAATCAAAAAAGATCTCTTTAGAAAATTTTCGAAGGTGTTCGATGAAAGGTAAAAATTCAAAGCAGGAGTATTGAAAAGTTACCTAAAAATCTACAAAAAATTTCAGGTCATAGATCTTGACAAGCTGTACTAATAAACATATTATTAAACATTTCTGGAGCAAAATTTTTCAAATGTTCGGTTTCGAATTCAAATTTTTGAGATATGCCCAAAAATTACCATATTTCATTTTGGCGATTCTGAAAAAATGATAATTCCTAGCAATGGAACCAAAAACCAAAACAAAAAAAAAAAAATATCTGGGTGTTGAAAATTGAACTGTTAGCAAAGTTGCCCAAAAATCCAAAAAAGAAGAAATTCTAGAAGAATCCTAACATGTATGTTAAGGACTTTGTAGAACTTTCCGGAAAAAGTAAGTGTGCAAAAAATGATGGAAAGTCAATAAGAAAATTGGTTTTCGAAAAATTCCGGCTCAAAGTCAATTTTTAAATGTCGAAAAATTCTCAAATTGCATTTGGCGATTGTACGTAAAAATAAAAAAAATCCAAGTCAAAGATCTTGAGACTCTGAAACAAAAACCAAAGCGTATTGAAATTACTCATCCAAATTTTTTCTCAGGTCAAGTTTTAGGGTATCCCAAAAATTGCCATATTTCAATTTAGAGATTCTGAAAAAAGGATAGAAATTTAGAAGTCAAAATCAACAAAAGGATCTCTTTAGAAAATTTTCGAAGGTGTTCGATGAAAGGTCAAAAATTCAAAGGAGGGAGTATTGAAAAGTTACCTAAAAATCTACAAAAAATTTCAGGTCATAGATCTTGACAAGCTATACTAATAAACACATTATTAACATTTCTGGAGCAAAATTTTTCAAATGTTCGGTTTCGAATTCAAATTTTTGAGATATGTCAAAAATTACCATATTTCATTTTGGCGATTCTGAAAAAATTATAATTCCTAGCAGTGGAACCACAAACCAAAACAAAAAAAAAACATCTCTGGATGTTGAAAAAATGAACTGTTAGCAAATTTGCCCAAAATTCCAAAAAAGGAAGAAAATTCTAGAAGAATCGGAACATGTATGTTAAGGACTTTGTAGAACTATTCCGGGAAAAGTAAGTGTGTAAAAAATGATGGAAAGTCAATAAAAAAATTGGTTTTCGAAAAATTCCGGGTCAAAGTCAATTTTTAAATGTCCGAAAAATTCTCAAATTGCATTTAGCGATTGTACGTAAAAATAAAAAAAATCCAGGTCAAAGATCTTTACGATCTGAAGCGAAAACCAAAGCGTGTTGAAATTAGTCATCCAAATTTTTCTCTAGGTCAAGTTTTAGGGTATCCCAAAAATTGCCATATTTCAATTTAGAGATTCTGAAAAAAGGATAGAAATTTAGAAGTCAAAATCAACAAAAGGATCTCTTTAGAAAATTTTCGAAGGTGTTCGATAAAAAGTAAAAAATTGAAAAATTGAACTGTTAGCAAATTTGGCCAAAAATCCACAAAAATTCTGGCAGATACATTTCGACTAGCGGACTCAAAGAATAAAGGATTCTTTAGAATTATTCCCGAACAACTGAGTGTTCAAGAACCCACAAACTCTATCCTGGCAAACTAATTCCCATATTTTACTTTGGATATTTTGGAAATATGGTAAAAATTTTCAAAAAATGAAAGGTTGAGAACATTTTAGTAGCAATCAAAGCACTATAGATCGAAAAACTTGACTTAACAGAAATTGTGAAAAAGTGGTTTCCCAAATATTCGATTTCAAATTCAAATTTTATAATACCCCGAAAACTGTCATATTATTTTGGAAATTCTAGAAAAACAAGTTTTTTAAAAAATCGTTCTCTAAGTCAAATTTTTAAGTTATATTAAAAATTCAATATTTCAGTTTAGAGGTTCTGAAAAATAGGATAGGAATTTTTTAAGACAGGGAACCAAAAACAACCTCTAGAAATCAAAATCTACAAATGAAACCTTGACGAGCTGAACCAAAAAAAATTAATTTAAATATTCCCAAACCAAAATTTTTCAAATATTTAACATCTCATTTTGGAAGTTCTGAAAAAACGGTAGGAAGTTTCCAAGAAATGAAACCGAAAACAACTTCTGTAGAAATTAAAAAAACGGACTATTGAAAAATTTGAATTATGGCCAACTTGACCAAAAATCTACAACAGTTCTGAAAGACGGATTTCCACTAAGAAACTCAAAAAATATTGCGTGTTGACGATTCCAGATCAAGATTACAGACGAATATCGAAAATTCTGGAAGAAAAATAACAGGTATGTTAAAGACTCTTTTAGAATTAGATAAATATTTTGAAGTGTTTTGTGGGAATTGTAAGAATTTTCAATAACATGGAAAAGTAAAAAATTTTAGCAGCAATTGTAGCACTTTTGTTACAGACAGGAAAACATATGTGACCAAAAATTATGACAAATTTAATCTTTACGCCAGAATAACACATCTATCAATATTCGACAATTTAAAAATATTTATTCCAAGTTATTCTAAGAAAGTTCGATAAGAGATGTTGAATTATTATAAAAGGAATCATATATTTCCTAATATATCTTGAATTCTGAACAAAACAACAAAACAAGCGAAAATTGAAACTGAGGTAAATAAATTGTTTTCCGAGCGACTTGACAAACGATAATTTTTCGCCTAAAAACATCTTTCTCTCCTTTTTATGACGACCTGTGACGAAAATAAACACAGACTCGTGATGCTGGAGAAATATCTCTGCTAAGAATAACTCATTTCCGGACCGATTTGAGCAACTCCAATTTTTGTATAAAAATGGTGGAGGCGCCGGGCTACTAAATAAATAACAATTAAAAAATCCTTGTTTCACGATTTCGTAAAAAGTTTAGTTCCGTTCCTGTACTAAGTTTGAACTGGATACGCTTACCCGCTTTGTGTTTCCATCCCCCATCGCCCCGCCGCCGCATCCCTTTGTCGCATTCACGTCCGCTCGCACGCGAAAATCGCGCATTCGCTCGTCGCAAAGGGTCATCGCATCCTGCGGCTTAGCTTATTATGTGCGTAAGCTATCCGGGCCGGCTTATTGAAAATCGATCCGACAATATAAGAGGATATTTATTGTAAATTGCGAGCGATTGGTCCGTACTCCCCGCATTATTCTCTGCTTTTACAACAACATTATCCCGTCCGGGAATAACGTTTCAATTTAAGCGGAGCCTGCCGGAATCCGACAGAGATATAATTGAACGTGGCTTCTGTCACACGTATCCACCAAGTCGTATCTGTGCGATTAATATCCATCATGCATATTCATCGCAAAACAAGCCACGTTTCGTGTTTGATTTTGATAATCGCCACAAAATTAATATGGTAATGGTCGTGACACGTGCTTACAATGCCGAATTTACGGTCTTAGTCGGCGCCGAATGGAGGTGGATCCGATGGAGGGGACGGTTGCAAATGTTGTCTTGGTGAATAAGCGGATATTTTACGACATTGTTAAATATGGAAGTAGAGAAGACGCTGAAACTGCAAATTGGGTAGTTTTGCTAAGGTGGGTGTAAATAACAATGAGGAGGGGAGTTATCGAAGGCTGGGAGGAACAGGTGGTGTTGCGGTTGCGGCTTTGACACGTTTAGCTTCACATTAATGCTAATAGAACGCTCGCCAAATTTCATAAATAATTGAAATATTAAATCCTTTCATTATTTTTTATTAATATTTCTTTATTTCCCTACAGGGTAAAATACGCCAACTACAGGTACAGCTCATTTATGTGAAAATAATATACTCGTATATTATAAATTCAAATTATGTGATATCCATCACTCAAAAAGTAATAATAAAACATTTGGAAATACTTGACCAGAAAATATTATTTACTCAAAACCGATCCAAAGACATTTTATTTTGTGGTGATTCTGGAAAAATGGAGGAAATTTAAAAATAATGAATCCGAAAACAACTTCTGGAAGTCGAAATTATGAAAAAGATTTCTTTAGAGACTTTGCGTAGGTGTTCGATACAAAATCAAAAATCAAAGGAGGAGATATCAAGCAATTTTGCGTGTTGATTCCCGGACCAAGACCGCAGGAGAACACCGAAAATTCCGGAGGAATCGTAATATGTTTATTAAGGACTTTTTTAGCATAACTCCGGAAAAACTAGGTCTTCACATACTGATGGAAAAAAACGGGATTGTTAAAAAATGACGCATCTATGGGAGGAAACTAAAAAAGAATATTGGTTTTCGAAATTTCCGTGTTCAAAATCAAATTTCTAAAATATCCGAAAAATTTCCATATTTCATTTGGTAATTCTGGAAAAATGATGAGAATTTTCGAAGAAATAAAAGCGTCAAAAACTTCTGGATGTCTAACATAACAAAAGAAATGATCCTTCTGCTTTTCGAGGGTTCTTGCAAAAAGCGCTATATTTCATATGTGGGCGTACACAAAAATATCCTTTAATCTAGAAAAAAATTTAGTAACGATCGATAGCACTTTTATTCTAGACTGGGAAAACTGAGCGAACAAAAATTATGAAAAATAATGTGTTTTACGCAGGAATAACACGTCTATCAACAAAAAATAATCCCAAGTCGATAGGAAAACTAGTTTTCCACAGATTCGATTTCAACATAAAATTTTTCAAATATCCCAAAAACTGCCATATTTAATTTTGGCGATTCTGGAAAAATGGAAGAAATTTTCAACCAAATGAATCCGAAAACGACTTCATGAAGTGGAAATCAGGAAAAGGATCTCCTTAGAGAATTTTGTGGGTGTCCCATAGAAGATAAAAAATCAAAGGAGATGTCAAAAAAATAAAACTTCGGCAGTTGCCCAAAAATCCACAAAATTCTGAGAAATCGTTTTCGATGAGGGAACTCAAAAAGTGTTGCGTGTTGATTCCCGGACAAAGATTAAAAAAGAACACCAAAAATTCCGGAAGAATCGTAATATGACTAATATGTTTATTGAGGCTTTTTTGGCATAACTCCGAAAAAACTAGATCTTCAAATACTAATGGAAAAAAACGTGATTGTTAAAAAATGACGCATCTATGGGGGAAACTAAAAAGGAATATTGGTTTTCGAAATATTCGTGTTCAAAATCAAATTTCTAAAATACCCGAAGATTTTCCATATTTCATTTGGCTATTCTGGAAAAATGATGAGAATTTTCAAGGAAATACAAACGTAAAAAACTTCTGGATGTCTAACTTAACAAAAGAAATTGTCCTGCTGATTTTCGAGAGTCCTTGGAAAAAGCTCAAAAATTTAATATGTTTGTGTACACAAAAATATCCCTAAATCTAGAAAAAAATTTAGTAGCAATCGATAGCACTTTTATTGTAGACTGGAAAAACTGAGTGAACAAAAAATATGAAAAAAAATGTGTTTCCGCAGGAATAACACGTCTATCAGCAGAAAATAATCCCAAGTTGATAGGAAAACTGGTTTTCCACAGATTCGGTTTCAACGTCAAATTTTTAAAATATCCCAAAAAATGCCATATTTAATTTTTGCGATTCTGGAAAAATGAAGGAAACAAATCGAATCCGAAAACGACTTCAGGAAGTCGAAATTAGGAAAAGGATCTCTTTGGACAATTTTCATAGGTGTTCGATAGAAGATCAAAAATCAAAAGAGGAAATATCAAAAAAATAAAATTTTGACAAATTTGCCCAAAATCCACAAAATTCGGAGAAATAGATTTGGATAAGGGAACTCAAAAAATGTTGCTTGTTCATTCCCGGACCAAAATTCCAGGAAGACACAAAAAATTACGGAGGAATCGTAATAAGTTTATTAAGAACTTTTTTGGCATAATTCCGGAAAAACTAGCTCTTCAAATACTGATGGGGAAAAACGTGATTGTTAAAAATTGACGCATCTATAAAAGATTATTAGTTTTCGAAATATTCGTGCCTAAAATCAAATTTCTAAAACATCCGAATAATTTCCATATTTCATTTGGCTATTCTAGAAAAACGATAAGAATTTTTAAAGAAATACAAGCGTAAAAAACTTCTGGATCTCGAAGTTCTCAAAAGGAATTGTCCTGATGATTTTCGAGAGTCCTTGGAAAAAGCTCAAAAATTTCATATGTGGGCGTACACAAAAATATCCCTAAATGTAGAAAAAAAATTTAGTAGCAATAGATAGCATTTTTATTGTAGACTGGAAAAACTGAGTGAACAAAAATTACGAAAAAAAATGTGTTTCCGCAGGAATAGCACGTCTATCAGCAGAAAATAATCTCAAGTGGATAGGAAAACTGGTTTTCCACAGATTCGGTTTCAGCGTCAAATTTTTAAAATATCCCAAAAACTGCCATATTTAATTTTAGCGATTCTGGAAAAATGAAGGAAATTTTCAACAAAACGAATCCGAAAACGACTTCAGGACGTCGAAATTAGGAAAAGGATCTCTTTGGACAATTTTCATAGGTGTTCGATAGAAGATCAAAAATCAAAAGAGGAAATATCAAAAAAATATAATTTTGACAAAGTTGCCCAAAATCCACAAAATTCGGAGAAATAGATTTGGATAAGGGAACTCAAAAAATGTTGCTTGTTCATTCCGGACCAAAATTCCAGGAAGACACAAAAAATTACGGAGGAATCGTAATAAGTTTATTAAGAACTTTTTTGGCATAATTCCGGAAAAAACTAGCTCTTCAAATACTGATGGGGAAAAACGTGATTGTTAAAAATTGACGCATCTATAAAAGATTATTAGTTTTCGAAATTTTCGTGCTTAAAATCAAATTTCTAAAATATCCGAATAATTTCCATATTTCATTTGGCTATTCTAGAAAAACGATAAGAATTTTTAAAGAAATACAAGCGTAAAAAACTTCTGGATCTCGAAGTTCGCAAAAGGAATTGTCCTGATGATTTTCGAGAGTCCTTGGAAAAAGCTCAAAAATTTCATATGTGGGCGTACACAAAAATATCCCTAAATGTAGAAAAAAAATTTAGTAGCAATAGATAGCATTTTTATTGTAGACTGGAAAAACTGAGTCAACAAAAATTACGAAAAAAAAATGTGTTCCCGCAGGAACAACACGTCTATCAGCAGAAAATAATCTCAAGTGGATAGGAAAACTGGTTTTCCACAGATTCGGTTTCAGCGTCAAATTTTTAAAATATCCCAAAAACTGCCATATTTAATTTTTGCGTTCTGGAAAAATAGAGGAAATTGTCAACAAAATGAATCCGAAAACGACTTCAAGACGTCGAAATTAGGAAAAGGATCTCTTTGGACAATTTTCATAGGTGTTTAATACAAGATCAAAAATCAAAGGAGGAAATATCAAAAAAATAAAATTTTGACAAATTTGCCCAAAATCCACAAATTCGGAGAAACAGATTTGGATGAGGGGACTCAAAAAATGTTGCTTGTTGATTCCCGGACCAAGATTCCAGGAGAACAACTAAAATTACGGAGGAATCGTAATAAGTTTATTAAGAACTTTTTTGGCATAATTCCGGAAAAACTAGCTCTTCAAATACTGATGGGGGAAAACGTGATAGTTAAAAATTGACGCATCTATAAAAGATTATTAGTTTTCGAAAAATTCGTGCTTAAAATCAAATTTCTAAAATATCCGAGTAATTTCCATATTTCATTTGGCTATTCTAGAAAAACGATAAGAATTTTCAAAGAAATACAAGCGTAAAAAACTTCTGGATCTCGAAGTTAGCAAAAGGAATTGTCCTGATGATTTTCGAGAGTCCTTGGAAAAAGCTCAAAAAAATCATATGTGGGCGTACACAAAAATATCCCTAAATCTAGAAAAAAAATTTAGTAGCAATCGATAGAACTTTTATTGTAGACTGGAAAAACTGAGTGAACAAAAAATATGAAAAAAAATGTGTTTACGAAGGAATAACACGTCTATTAGCAGAAAATAATCCCAAGTTGATAGGAAAACTGGTTTTCCACAGATTCGGTTTCAACATCAAATGTTTAAAATATCCCAAAAACTGCCATATTTAATTTTGGCGATTCTGAAAAAATGGAGCAAATTTTCAACAAAATGAATCCGAAAACGACTTCAGCAAGTCGAAATCAGGAAAAAGATCTCTTTAGACAATTTTTGTAGGCGTTCGTTACAAGATCAAAAATCAAAGGAGGTGATATCAAAAAAATAAAATTTTGACAAAGTTGCCCAAAAACCCACAAAATTCTGAGAAATAGATTTCGATGAGGGAGCTCAATAAATGTTGCGTGTTGATTCCCGGACTAAGATTACAGGAGCACACCGAAAATTCCGGAAGAATCGTAATATGTTTATTAAGAACTTTTTTGGCATAATTGGGGGAAACTAAAAAAGAATATTGGTTTTCGAAATATTCGTGCTCAAAATCAAATTTCTAAAATATCTGATAATTTTCCATATTTCATTTGGCTATTCTGGAAAAATGATAAGAATTTTCAAAGAAATGTAAAAAACTTTTGGATCTCAAAGTTACCAAAAGAAATAATTCTGGTGATTTTCGAGGGTACTTGAAAAAAAGCTAAAAAATATCTTGGTAGAATCTTCATCTGAATAAAGATACGATTTGATAATTTTACAAAAATAGCATAACTATGAATTTTTTGAAGCCAATTGTTGTATGGCCAGAAAACATTTTTTTTCCCGAATATGTCACACAGTTGACAAGCTGTCCTAGTACCACCAAATAATGTAATTTTCGGAAATTATTTTGTAAAAAAAATCACTAAAACCTGAAAACAATGCTGAATTAAAGATAACGCTCGTTTAACTTCTTCACATCAATTTTTTCGATTGATTGATTTTAAAATAACTATTTTCTTAGAATGATAATCACATTTCACCATCTTATTTTCACAACGAATGACCGCCTACTCTGTCGAACACAACATCTGGATAACTTTAAAAATTTAACGTAATGTTAAAACGGAAAGCAATGAATGCGTTTCCACCACCAAACAAAGAATTTTATCTTTTAGTAAAATGGCGCAATTTCAGTTTAGTGTTCCCTGGAGTTGAGTTGTATCGTAGTTCCAACGACTGTAGCAGTCGAAGTATTACGAATCAAATTCAATTTTTCTTGTAACAAGGTTTTTAAATTTTAAACAAATTTTCCATCATTTCATTTGTGTAAAAAGTTCACAAAACCCGGAATGTTAACTTCCAGGTGAAACAGCCGCTACATTCCGCCCTCCAACTTCTCCCCTGTAAACCGCGAATCCTCCCCACAAAAATGCAAATACCCACCCCGGCACTCAATCGTCCGAAAGACGCTATTATCTCCGTGTCACGTGCAGACAATAATCGCCTTTATTACCATTAAAATTCCCGATTCCGGCTGATTCCGGGATAAATCGTGTCCGGAAAGGGTCCGGGCCGTTCCGCAAAGTCGACACATTTCGACTGCTGGATTAATCCGGAAAAATGTGTAATCCACCCTAAACAACGGCCTTCATCGTTGCTGATTCGAATAAAAATAACCGCTGCCGGTCGGTTTACACTTCGCCCGTCCCTCGGGGCTTTATTTTGGAAGAGGATCGATATTTCACAACATCAGACATGCTTCACTTATCACAGCCAAAAAAATTTAATGAAAACGGAGTATGTGCGCATGTTGCGGCTTCAGCAAGTCGTAAATTGCGGTCTATCGCAGATAAGTCGCGTCAGGGGGACAAGAGCGGGATTATCGGTCGGTTTTGAGCCAAGATCATTTTCGGGGGCGGCGAGAGAATGGCGGGGAGGCAATGAGGGGTGGCGCAGAGCCGGACTCTGCCATGTTAACAAGGAAGATATAAATTAGAGGTCGTGCCATGGGCTTAGTGTCGTTGAGGATAACAACAAGTTCTGAAAAGAACAACTCGGGTCTCTAAACATGTGAACCTCGGTTAATTATGACCCAGAGTGGTATTAATTTTCACAAATCTTTACTAGCATCCATGAGGGCTACAAAAGTGTTTATTTAACAGACCCTTGTCATGACAGCATTCCAGGACCGTACGCGAATTTAATTATTACTATTTTTGTTGGCCACGAGCAAACTTTCTTTTGTTTTACTTCAGTAGGACTAAAATACAACCCATCGACAATTTAGTGTTTAATACTAAGTATTTAAATTTTATAAAACACCATATTATGATATTTACTTTGATATTTTTATCTCAATTTTCTCTCAATAAAACACTTTTACGGATTTTCATTTCTTCCGAAACACCGTCAGTGCTACAACATATTCCACTGTATTATTTAAAGCAAAAATAAGAAATAAAGCAAAAAACTACTCCCAAATAAAATGTTCCATAACAATACAATATTTTCTCGTCGACGATGTTAGCTGCAGCTGCTGCCTCTGATACGTCTTGCACGAAATGATGTCCTAAAGCAACAACAAGCACAAACATTTTCCCTGTTATTTTATTGTGTTGCCGAATTTAAAAAAATTCAACCAGCACATTTTATTCGTAATTGCTTTTATGTTGATGGGGAAATATTTACCCACGACTGCAGAACAAACCCAATTAAAAATAGCGCACTATGGCAAATTTTATTTATACAAATGCGCACTGATTTTATGCTTTGTTTATTTTACGCGGTATTGGGGCGAAATAAAGTGCAAAATATACTCGTACATAACGAATATTTCATTACATTAACATCGACCGGAAATTGTAATTGAAATGTATTTAAATAAATAAATTTTAATTTGGGTCGTCGTGCGTCAATATGCATTTGGAATTTGCATCAGGTCGTAGAATATGAATGTGCAGGTTTTCTTTTTTAGTTCAGAATTAATAAATAACTAGCTTGTTTTTTTCCCGATTTACCCCCGACAAACAAATAAATAACGTCCAAAGCAGCACTATTCGGCAGATTCATATTTTACCAAAGTTTTTATTTATTGAGTCCTGGCGCAGTGGAAAAGTATAGGAACAGCACGGCATTTCGCAATTATTAACACCCTCCGAGTATCACTACATCCCTTGCTTAAACACTATTATTTCATGAGAGCTTTCGTTCCGTCTACCTGCACGATATCGACTCCGAATCATAATACCCACCAAGAGAAATTTTTATTTCCATTCAAAGCCTGTGCATTTCCTCCCTAGATTTACCCCTTCGGTGCACTCTGCACAACAACGCAATACTCTCCCCGAGATTGAACCGATGAAATTTCGCCCCCCGAAAAACTTCATCTCCTCGACTCAGTCATCCACTAATTCACTCTAGTCGTTGCGAGAAAATTAAAACGAGCAACAAGTCTCGGCAGTCCAATTCGTGCGCTACAATTCTCCTATATTAAATCTATAAAATGGAGGAAGAGTCCGTAACGCGAGTCCATTTCTGCCAAGAGAACGACTCTCCTTCAGGCAAATACCCCGACAATAGAACTCACGTATTCCCGACGACATGAAAAAACAAGCGCGAATCGTTTGAGGGGCTCATCCCGAGTTTTGCATGTGGACGCCTTGGGCCTAATTCGGGATCTCGTCCCGGAAAAAAGACAAGGAGGAATTGCAGGCGCAGGTGGCGTTCTTTACGCGAAATTAAGGACATCAGCGTTATTTCGACTTATTACATCAATTTGGGCGCATCGTAATGGCGGGATTAAGCGGCGACATAGATTACTTCTTGAGGGGATGTGAGCGATTATTATCACTTAGGAGGAGCGGTGATGGATCCTGGCTTGATTGTCCATTATTAAATTTTTAATTAATTATTCTGTTTGGATAGAGGAGTCGGGAGTTAGGGGGAAGTTCGGCCTAATCCGGGTTTAAAGTTCGGGAGTTCGGATGTACGAAATCGGGGCTCGGCTGGATTTGGCTGCTCGTTTAGAAACAATCGCGATTTGAAAGAAAAATGGATTTTGGTTCAAAAGCCGACTTTGGATCGCGATTCTGTGCTAATTTTCGCCTAAAGAAGCCAAGTAATGAAGAGAAGCCCATTTAATAAAGAAAAATTATTAACAAAAAACTTGTGTTATGTAATTTTGAACAGACGAGAAAATGTCCAAAGCTATGTAATTTTGTAAAAGTTTCTAAAAATTCCCAAACGAAGTACTTTTTTGATAATTTTTTATCTCCCAAATTTTTTTCCAGAAATTGAAGTGAATGAAACTATTCAGAAAAACGAAATATCGATTGAAAACCTTGTTTTAAATCACGATCTTGCGCTAATTTTGCTAAGGTAACTCCAATTAATGAAGAAAAACAAATTTTTATGAGAACCATTGATTTTCCTGACTCAAAAATCTATGTTTGTTCTATGTAATTTTGAACAGCTACATTTATCTAAAGTTACCTCCAGCGTATGTACTTTTGCAAAGAAGATTTGTAAAAATCACATCAAGAATTTTTTTTTATTATTTCGTATTCCGGAACCTCCACCAATTTTTGCTAAAATTAAATTTTTTGAAATTAATAAAAATAAAGAGATTTCTGCCAAAAACCCTTTTTTACATCATGATCTTGTTCTAATTTTCGTAATATAACCTCTAAGTAATGAAGAAAAACGCATTAACATTAAAAAATCAATTTTTCTGACTCAAAAAACTGTATTTGTTAAGTTTTTTTTTTTTCTACGAGACAGTATATATAAAGTTACCTTTAAAATATGAAGTTTTCCAAAAAATATTTCTGAAAATGTCTACGAGAATTTTTTTAATTATTTTCAATCCCGCGTCTCCACCAGTTTTAAATATAAAATTAATCGTGATAAAACTATTCGGAAAAAAAGATTTCTATTCAAAATCCTTTTTTAATCACTTCAAATCTTGCACCAATTTATTTTTCATAACTTCAATTAATACAAAAAAAACGCATTTTTATGAGAAACATTGATTTTTCTGAGTCAAAAATCTGTATTGGTTATGTAATTTTGTCCAGACGACATTTACCTAAAGTTACGTTTAACATAAATAATTTTATTAATAAATATTTCTAAATGTCTCCTCAAGGAATATTTTTTAAATTATTTTCTATCCCGGCGCCTCCACCAATTTTTGCAAAAATTAAACTTTCTAAAATTACTCAGAAAAAAGGGATTTTTGTTAGAATTCTTGTTTATATAAGGACTTTGTTCTAGTGTTCGTGATTTAACCCCAAGAAATTAAGAAAAATGCAAATCTATGAGAAACATTGATTTTTCTGACTCAAAAAACTGTATTTATTATGTACTTTTTTCCAGAACACTATATATCTAAAATTATGTCTACAATATACAATTTTGTAAAAAAGATTTCTAAAAATCCACACGAGGGATTTTTTCTTATTATTTTCTATCCGGCGCTTTCACCAGTTTTAAGCACAAAATTAAACGTGATAAAACTATTCAAAAAAAAGGGATTTTTATTTAAAATTTTTCTGTAATCACAATGTTGCACCAATTTACTTTTTATAATAACAAATATTACAAAAAAAAAAACATTTTTTATGAGAAATATCGATTTTTCTCAGTCAAAAATCTGTCCTGGTTATGTAATTTTGTCCAGACGACATTCACTTAAAGTTACGTTTAACATAAATAATTTTATTAATAATATTTCTAAAAGTCCCCACAAGGAATATTTTTTAAATTATTTCCTATCCCGGCGCCTCCACCAATTTTTGAAAAATTAAACTTTCTGAAATTATACAGAAACAAAAAGAGATTTTTGTTAAAATTCCTGTTTTATATAAGGACCTTGCTACAGTGTTCGTGATTTAACCCCAAGAAATTAAGAAAAATGCAAATCTAAGAGAAACATTGATTTTTCTGACTCAAAGAACTGTATTTATTATGTTTTTTTTTTCCAGAAGACAATATACCCAAAATTATGTCTACAATATACAATTTTGTAAAAAAGATTTATAAAAGTCCACACGACGAATTTTTTTATTATTTTCTATTCCGGCGCTTTCACTAGTTTTAAGTACAAAATTAAAGGCGATAAAACTATTCAGAAGAAAAGGATTTTTATTCAAAATTTTTCTGTAATCACAATGTTGCACCAATTTACTTTCTATAACATTAAATAAGAATACAAAAAAAAACATTTTTTATGAGAAATATCGATTTTCCTCTGTCAAAAATCTGTACTGGTTATGTAATTTTGTCCAGACGATATTTTTTTAAAGTTACGTTTAACATAAATAATTTTATTAATAATATTTCTAAAAGTTCACACAAGAAATATTTTTTAAGTTGTTTCCTATCCCGGCTCCTCCACCAATTTTTGCAAAATTAAATTTTCTGAAATTACTCAGAAAAAAAGGGATTTTTGTTAAAATTCTTATTTTATATGAAGACTTTGTTCTAGTGTCCCTGATTTAACCCCAAGAAATTTAAAAAAATGCAAATCTATGAGAAACAATGATTTTTCTGATTCAAAAACCTGTATTTATTATGTACTTTTTTCCAGAAGACAATATATCCAAAATTATGTCTACAATATGCAATTTTGTAAACAGGATTTATAAAAATCTACACGAGAAATTTTTTTTATTATTTTCTATCCCGGCGCTTTCGCCAGTTTTAAGCACAAAATTAAACGTAATAAAATCATTCAGAAAAAAAAATGTTATACAAAATTTTTCTGTAATCACAATGTCGCACCAATTTACTTTCTATAACATCAAATAAGAAAACAAAAAAAAAACATTTTTTATGAGAAATATCGATTTTCCTCAGTCAAAAATCTGTACTGGTTATGTAATTTTGTCCAGACGACATTTATTTAAAGTTACGTTTAATATAAATAATTTTATTAATAATATTTCTAAAAGTTCACACAAGAAATATTTTTTAAGTTGTTTCCTATCCAGGCTCCTCCACCAATTTTTGCAAAACTAAATTTTCTGAAATTACTCAGAAAAGGGATTTTTGTTAAAATTCTTATTTTATATGAAGACTTTGTTCTAGTGTCCCTGATTTAACCCCAAGAAATTTAAAAAAATGCAAATCTATGAGAAACAATGATTTTTCTGATTCAAAAACCTGTATTTATTATGTACTTTTTTCCAGAAGACAATATATCCAAAATTGTGTCTACAATATGCAATTTTGTAAACAGGATTTATAAAATCCACACGAGAAATTTTTTTATTACTTTCTATCCCGGCGCTTTCGCCAGTTTTAAGCACAAAATTAAACGTAATAAAATAATTCAGAAACAAAAATGTTATACAAAATGTTTCTGTAATCACAATGTCGCACCAATTTACTTTCTATAACATCAAATAAGAAAACAAAAAAAAACATTTTTTATGAGAAATATCGATTTTCCTCAGTCAAAAATCTGTACTGGTTATGTAATTTTGTCCAGACGACATTTATTTAAAGTTACGTATAATATAATTAATTTTATTAATAATATTTCTAAAAGTTCACTCAAGAAATATATTTTAAGTTGTTTCCTATCCCGGCGCCTCCACCAATTTTTGCAAAAATTAAACTGTCTGAAATTATCCAGAAAAAAAGGGATTTTTGTTAAAATTCTCATTTTATATGAGGACTTTATTCTAGTGTTCGTGATTTAACCCCTAGAAATTAAGAAAAATGCAAATCTATGAAAAACATTGATTTTTCTGACACTAGAAACTGTATTTATTATGTACTTTCTTCCAGAAGACAATATACCTAAAATTATGTCTGCAATATACAATTTTGTAAAAAAGATTTCTAAAAATCCACACGAGAAATTTTTTTTATTATTTTCTATCCCGGGGCTTTCGCCAGTTTTAAGCACAAAATTAAACGTAATAAAATCATTCAGAAAAAAAAAATGTTATACAAAATTTTTCTGTAATCACAATGTCGCACCAATTTACTTTCTATAACATCAAATAAGAAAACAAAAAAAACATTTTTAATGAGAAATATCGATTTTCCTCAGTCAAAAATCTGTACTGGTTATGTAATTTTGTCCAGACGACATTTATTTAAAGTTACGTTTAACATAAATAATTTTATTAATTATATTTCTAAAAGTCCCCTCAAGAAATATTTTTAAATTGTTTCCTATCCCGGCGCCTCCACCAATTTTTGTAAAATTAAACTTTCAGAAATTACTCAGAAAAAAAGGGATTTTTGTTAAAATTCTTGTTTTATATGAGGACTTTGTTCTAGTGTTCGTGATTTAACCCCAAGAAATTAAGAAAAATGCAAATCTATGACGAACATTGATTTTTCTGACTCAAAAAACTGTATTTATTATGTACTTTTCTTCAGAAGACAATTTACTAAAATTATGTCTACAATATACAATTTTGTAAAAAAATATTTCTAAAAGTTCACACGACGAATTTTTTTTATTATTTTCTATCCCGGCGCTTTCACCAGTTTTCAGCACAAAATTAAACGTGATAAAACTATTCAGAAAAAAAGGAGTTTTATTCAAAATTTTTCTGCAATCACAATGTTGCACCAATTTACTTTCTATAACATCAAATAAGAATACAAAAAAAAAAAACCATTTTTTATGAGAAATATCGATTTTCCTCAGTCAAAAATCTGTATTGGTTATGTAATTTTGTCCAGGCGATATTTATTTAAAATTACGTTTAACATAAATAATTTTATTAATAATATTTCTAAAATCCCCTCAAGAAATATTTTTTAAATTATTTCCTATCCCGGCGCCTCCACCAATTTTTGCAAAAATTAAACATTCTAAAATTATTCATAAAAAAAGGGATTTTTGTTAAAATTCCTGTTTTATATGAGGATCTTGTTCTAGCGTTCGTGATTTATCCCCAAAAAATTAAGAAAAATGCAAATCTATGAGACACATTGATTTTTCTGACTCAAAAAACTGCATTTGTTATGTAATTTTTTCCAGAGGACAATATATCCAAAATTATGTCTACAATAAGTAATGAAGAAAAACGCATTTTTATGAGAAACATTGATTTTCCTGACTCAACTCATAAAACTAGAAATAAGCTAAATTTAGCCCCGCCCATCTCCTTTCTCTGTCACTGACTTATTTTATTTAGTGTAAAATGGAACGTGAAAAATAACAATATTCTATTCCCAAAATTTTCTGGGAAAATGGAGTGAACCATTCCTGATTTAGTCAATAAATTAAATTGACTTATTCACTAATTTTTTGACCAACCTATTTAATCAAATCTAAAAAATATGAATGCAATGATAAATCATAAGCAAAAACTGCACACATTTTGCACATTTTGGGTAAAATTTATTCGGCAAAATTTTCAGATGACGTCATCAGTTTTTTGGGGGGCATGAACAGGTCTATTTTGATTAACAATTTACACAAAATTAAACGTGATAAAACTATTCAGAAAAAACGGATTTATGTTCAAAACCCTTCTTTAAATCACAATCTTGGGCTAGCTTTATTGCTATAACTTCAAGTGATGAAGAAAAACCCACTTTTATGAGAAACATTGATTTTCCTGACTGAAAAATATCTGTTTGTTATGCAATTTAAATATGATAAAACTATTCCGAAAAAAGGTATTTCTGCTCAAAACCTTTTTTGTATTACGATTTTGTGCGAATTTTAACATTTTGTCTAGAAGTAAGAAAGGAAAGCGCAATTTTGTCAAGAAAATGTATTTTCTTGATTCCAAAATTTCTGTTTGTTATGTAAATTTGTCCATTTGACAATATATTCAAAGTTACGTTTAAAAGATACTATTTTATTAAGAAAATATCTAAAAATTCCTGCAAAAAATACTTTTTTTAATATCTTCTATCTCGGTGCCTCCACCAATTTTAAGTGCAAAATTAAACGTACTCAAACTATTCTGAACAAGGCATTTTTGTTCAATACCTTTCTTGAGATCACGATTTTGTGCTAATTTGTACGTTATGTCTCCAAGTGGGAAACGAAAACGCAATTTTGTGAAGAAAAATTGATTTTCCTCATTCCAAAATCTGTGTTTGTATTGTAATTTTGTCCACATGACAATATATCTAAAATTACTTCTAAAAGATATTACTTTATAAAGAAAATATCTAAAAATCCCCGCAAGAAAATTTTTTTTTATTTTATCTACCCCGGCGCCTCCACCAATTTCTGTTCAAAGCTTTTTTTTTAAATCACGGTTTGATGCTAATTGTTACCTTAGAAAAGCGTAATTTTCTGAAGAAAAATTGATTCTCTATTCCAAAATCTGTATTTGTTATGTAGTTTTGTCTATATGACAACATATATAAAGTCACGTCTAGAAGATGTTATTTTATAAAAAAGATATCTAAAGATCCATGCAGAAAACATTTTTAAATTATTTTCTATCAAGACGCCTCCATCAAAATATTTGATATGTGATTTTCTCCATATGACGTCGCTAATTTCTAAATGAAGAAGACGCATTTTTCTGAAAAAACTGTATTCCCTGTCTTAAAAATCTGTGTTTTTACTTAATTATTCTGTTTAAATAGAGGAATCCGGAGTTAGGGTTAAGTTCGGCCTAATCCGGGTTTAAAGTTCGTGAGTTCTACGAAATCTGCCCCGGATTTGGCTGCTCGTTTCGAAACAATCGCGATTCGAAATCCGAAAAATCGGCTCAGCCCTAAACATCCGGCGACTTCTGGTGTCAATATTTTTCGGCAAGTTTTCCATTCGTCTATTTTTCCATTTGATTTGTTTCCGCTCCGCCGAACAGAAAAACATCAAAACTAACTTGCGTCTTCCGACCATTAAGAAGTTTACTTAGAAAGACTGCTCTTCCGTCCGCCGGGGGCCCGGCGAACTTATGGCCCCTCGGCGGCTTTTCATAAAATCGGCCGATTCGGCCGAACTTTCCTACCTTTTGGCGCTAATCCCGCGCCTCGATCCTGTTTCGTTAAAAATTTGACATTTCAATTAGTCCGCCGTTGTTTTTTAAAAAGCCCATTAAACTTTCGAGGCGCGCTCGCAACGATGTTGACATGTAAAGAGGAATTCTTTTTCTTTTCCATTTTTAATATAGCGATTCCGAGTGTTATTAAAATTCTACAAATGATGTTGTCTTGGGCGATTTTCACTCTCCTTTCTTTGAATCGCGAACGGACGAACTCTAACTAATTTACTTCGCGACTTATTCGTGCATTCAGTGTAATCTTTTTTCTTTGTCTGTACAATAAGATGCAAATTAATCATTAGGAATAAAGAGAGGTGGCAGACGGGCATCGGGCTCCTTGAATTTTTCATAAAATCACCCCTGTGCGAGTTTTCGCTGCGAATCTCTGTTTTATTATTTTAATCACTGGGCCTTTCAGAAGCACGACGGAGGGCGGGAATGACGAAAAAAGGCCGTGTGACTAATTATCCCGACTTTAAACGAAAAATATACTGTTTAATCGCCGGAGAAAGCTCGTTTTGGCTGAGTCGAACCGGAATTTATTATGATAAGCAGAAAATTGGAAAATCAACTACAAGCGCAATAATCCACACCCACTAAAGCCACAGAAATATACAAATTAACACCACAGCGTGACTCTCGAGGCGGCTCTTTGATGTACGCTTAATAGTTTCTCTGGCCTTGAGCGTTCAATCTACATTACTATTCAGCTTCAGGAACCGTTGCGCGCTTAGGCTGGGTGAGCAATCTTGACGGATTCAAGGTTCACCCCAAACCGTTAAATCTTTCGTTTCTTCTTGTTTATTTTTCTTCCTCCATTGCCATCGTCATCCTAAATGTCGCAGACTTATCTAGATCGATCGAGCGATGTAATCAGTACGACCTACTTCGACCCGAGTTTTCGGTCTCCTTCTCGTCTTGGTAAAAATCAATAACAATTACTAAATCCCATGAACTCTATTTAAATTCATATACACACATTTCACGTATGAAACTTGAACTTCGCAAAATAAATACAGAACGGTGTAATGTCAATTTTGCATTTAAATAATAAATATTATCATTTTCCATCAGCGAAATTTATATTTTGTTATAAATTAAAAGCAAATATTATTAAATTTCTAATAAGATAAGCAGATAACGTTAAAATATTTGTAATGCGATAAGATTTAAAAAAGATTATCGGGATACTGAAGCGCCGGCTCGTTTTGTTTGCTTACCGGGATTTTAAAAGGGTAATTTTATACTTATTCAGATGCACAATTTCGATTTTTCCAAAAATGTATATGTCGAATTAAAAAATCAAAATGGATTAATAAACCACAAGTACGAAACGACAAAAGACAAAAAAATTATAAATAAATCCCTCATAATAATGTAGTAAAATACTGAAGCCGCTTTCTGACTCCCTATTAACAACTTCCACCCACCACTCCCCCGTTTATTTAAATTCCGCACCCCGGAGCCTCACATCAAAAGTAAAACATTTCATTAAATCTGATCTCCAAATCTCCCGGTAGATTTTTTGTCAAAGCCGGCACTCCTCGTGAAAACGCACATACACATCCCAAAATAATACGTGTTGGGAGTTGTTACTCACCGTTTTTTCAGCCGTGCTCATCTAGAGCCAAAAAGCGGCAACTTTTTGCCTCCGGCAGCAAAGCAGCTCGAGCTTTTCACTTCATTATCATCGCACTGAGCGGCTTTGACAAAATGCGCTTTCCTCTTCTTTGCAGTGAAAAGTTCCAGCTCGGCTGATCGGTCTTGCATCGAGCCGATACGGGGCCGGAAAATGGGATTGGAGCGTCTTCGGATTTGCATTGTGGGCTGGTGCAGCATGCGATCACGCATACTTCTTGTAATGTTTATGATAACGCCGCCTCCTTACTTAATCCATCATCGTCCCGCTTTTACTTATCGTAAAGCGTGACGTGCTCGTGTGTTTCCGCCCGATTCGCCATGAAAGCGCCGCTAATTACACGAAAACGCCGCTTGGAGGGCTCGGCAAATTTGAAATCTATATGTCTGAGGGGTTTAAAGAGGGGTGTTGCTAAAGACGTGATAGTTGAAATGGTGGTTTTACAGGTATTGAAGTCGGGGTGAATAGCACACTATTACCTTTATGGATCTCGGGTTAAAAGTTCATTCAAATACCCTGCAAACACATCTGTGGTATTGGCGTGACTATAATATATAAGTATTATAACCTAAATAAGCCTCGTAACATTACAATGGAGTACATAGTAGAAAATTTCATTTTTGATTTCTGGTTCCAAAAATATAGCGTGTAGGGTCACGAAGCAATATTTTCAAAAAATTCGGTGTAAAATTAGGGTTTTTGAAATTTTTTAAAATTGCTATTATTTCAATTAAATTTGGAAATAGCCAATTTTTTATTCACAAATAACATCTACCCATATATTTCTTCCCGCGATCTACACGGATAGAGCATCCGGTCTGAAAATTTGCTTCTGGAACTATAAAATCTTCAGGGAATGCAACGCTTAAAACATAATGTTGAATCTATGCCGTTTTGGAGTCATTTTTTCTCAAATTTGAAAAAAATCCTGTTTTATTAAAATACATCTTCCAATATTCGTCTTCCGCGAATCTAAACGTTAGAGTATCCGGTCTGAAAATTTCCTCTAGAACTAGAAACTTCAAAGAAATGAGTGCTTTAAACCATATGCGTTTTTGTGCCGTTTGGATTATTTTCTTAATTTGAAAAAATGCCTTTTTGACTCAAAAACGACATCTTTTATATATTGTCTCTGCATTAAACTGATGAGCATCCGGTCTGAAAAATTTGCCTCAGAACTAGAAAACTTTAGAATGGAATGCTTTAACACTGAAAGCCATTCTTGTGTGCGTTTGTGGAATATATTTCATTAAATTTGAACAAAAACCTATTTTTACTAAACTGACATCTTCCTATATTGTCTCCGCGATATACATGATAGAGCATCCGGTCTGAAATTGCCTCTAGAACTAGTAAACTTAAGAATGAGTGCTTTAAACCATTATGCGATTTTTGTCCGTTCAGATTTATTTCTCGTTAATTTGGAAAATGCCTATTTTGACTCAAAACACATCTTATATATATTTGTCTCTGCTATTTAAACGATAGAGCATCGGTCTGAAAATTTGCCTCTAGAACCAGAAAACTTTAGGAATGGAATGTTTTAACCTGAAAGCCTATCTGTGTGGTTTGTGAATTATATTTCATTAAATTTGAACAAAAAACATATTTTTAATCTTTACTCAAAAAGGCATTTTCTATATATTGTCTTGCGAATACACTGATAGAGCTTCCAGTCTAAAAATTTTCTCTAGAACTAGTAAACTTAAGAATGAGTCTTTAACCAATCGATTTTTGTGCCGTTCTGATTATTTTCGTTATATTGGAAAATGCCTACTTGGCTCAAAAATACAGTCTAACTATATATTTGTCTCTGCTATTTAAACGGATAGAGCATCTGGTCTGAAAATTTGGCTCTAGAACCAGAAACTTTAAGGAATTGAATGTTTTAACCCAAAGCCTCTTTTGTGTGGTTTGTGAATAATATTCCATTAAATTTGAACAAAAAAAATTTTTAACTCAAAATTGCCATCTTCTATATATTGTCTCTCGCGATCTACATTGATACAGCATTTGTCTGAAAATTAGCCTCTAGAACTAGAAAACTTGAAACGAATGAGTGCTTGAAACCATGATGTGGATTTTTAGTGTCGTTCTGGATTTATTTCTCTTATATTTGGAAAAGCTATTTGACTCAAAAACGACATCTTAATTATATTTGTCTCTGCTATGTAAACGGATAGAGCATCCGGTCCGAAAATTTGCTTCTGGAACTAGAAATCTTCAGGGAATGCACCGCTTAAAAAATAAGTTAATCCTATGCCGTGTTTGTGATCATTTTTTCATAAATTTGAAAAAAATCATATTTTTCATTTAAAATTGACATCTTCGTGAATATATTGTCTCCGCGAATAAACGGTTAGAGTATCCGGTCTGAAAATGTGCCTCTATAACTAGTAAACTTAACATAATTGAGTGCTTTAAACCATTATGCGAATTTTTGTGCCGTTCTGGATTTATTTCTCGTTCATTTGGAAAATGCCAATTTTGATTCAAAATACGACATCTCTGCTATTTAAACAGATAGAGCATCCGGTCTGAAAATTTGCCTCTAGAACCAGAAAACTTTAATGAATGAATTTTTTTTTAAACCCGAAAGCCCTCTCTTGTGTCGTTTGTAAAGTATATTTCATTAAATTTGAACAAAAAACATACTTTTTACTCAAAAATGCATCTTCCAATATATGTGTCTGCGATCTACATTGATAGAGCATTCCGTCTGAAAATTTAGCCTCTAGAACTTGAAACTTGAAGGAATCGAGTTCTTTAAACCACGATGTCGATTTTTGTGCCGTTCTCGATTCATTTCTCGTTATATTTGGAAAATGCCTATTCTTGGCTTAAAAAAACATCTAACTATATATTTGTCTCTGCTATTTAAACGGATAGAGCATCTGGTCTGAAAATTTGGCTCTAGAACCAGACAACTTTAAGGAATTGAATGTTTTAACCCGAAAGCCCTCTTTTGTGTGGTTTGTGAATTATATTCCATTAAATTTGAACAAAAAATATATTTTTAACTCAAAAATGCCATCTTCCTACATCTTTGTCTCTGCGATCTATATTGATAGAGCATTTAGTCTGAAAATTAGCCCCTAGAACTAGAAAACTTGAACGAATAGAGTGCTTGAAACCATGATGTGGATTTTTATGTCGTTCTGGATTTATTTCTCATTATATATGGAAAATGACTCAAAAACGATATCCAACTATATATTTGTCTCTGCTATGTAAACGGATAGAGCATCCGGTCCGAAAATTTGCTTCTGGAACTATAAATCTTCAGGGAATGCACCGCTTAAAACTATAATGTTGAATCCTATGCCGTTTTGGAGTCATTTTTTCTCAAATTTGAAAAAAATCTGTTTTTCATTTAAAATTGACATCTTCGTGAATATTCGTCTCCGCGAAATAAACGGTTAGAGTATCCGTCTGAAAATGTGCCTCTATAACTAGTAAACTTCAAAGAATTGAGTGCTTTAAAACCATTATGCGAATTTTTGTGCCGTTCTAGATTTATTTCTCGTTACATTTGGAAAATGCCTATTTTTGACTCAAAAACGACATCTTTATATATTTTGTCTCTGCTATTTAAACTGATAGAGCATCCGGTCTGAAAATTTGCCTCGAGAACCAGAAAACTTTAGGAATGGAATGTTTTAACATGAAAGCCATATCTTGTGTGGTTTGTGAATTATATTTCATTAAATTTGAACAAAAACATATTTTTAACTCAAAAATGCCATCTTCCAATATATTTGTCTCTGCGAATCTACATTGATAGAGCATTTAGTCTCAAAATTGGCCTCTAGAACTTGAAAACTTGAACGATTAGAGTGCTTTAAACCATGATGTGGATTTTTGTGTCGTTCTGGATTATTTCTCGTTATATATGGAAAATGACTCAAAAACGACATCTTCCTATATATTTGAATGTGCTATTTAAGCGGATAGAGCATCCGGTCTGAAAATTTGCCTCCAGACCCAAAAAACTTTGAGAAATGGAATGTTTTAACCTGAAAGCCCTTTCTGTAGTCCTTTGGCAACTATATTTTATTAAATTTGAAAAAAAAAACTTTTAACTCAAAAATGGCATTTTTCTATATATTTGTCTCTGCGATATACACTGATAGAGCTTCCAGTCTAAAAATTTTCCTCTAGAACTAGTAAACTTGAAGGAATCAAGTTCTTTAAACCGCCATGTCGATTTTTGTGCCGTTCTCGATTCATTTCTCGTTATATTTGGAAAATGCCTATTCTTGGCTTAAAAAAAACATCTAACTATATATTTGTCTCTGCTATTTAAACGGATAGAGCATCTGGTCTGAAAATTTGGCTCTAGAACCAGACAACTTTAAGGAATTGAATGTTTTAACCCAAAGCCCTCTTTTGTGTGGTTTGTGAATAATATTCCATTAAATTTGAACAAAAAATATATTTTTAACTCAAAATTGCCATCTTCCTAATATATTTGTCTCTGCGATCTACATTGATAGAGCATTCAGTCTGAAAATTAGCCTCTAGAACTAAAAACTTGAACGAATAGAGTGCTTGAAACCATGATGTGGATTTTTATGTCGTTCTGGAAATATTTCTCGTTATATATGGAAAATGACTCAAAAACGACATCTAACTATACATTTGCCTCTGCTATATAAACGGATAGAGCATCCGGTCCGAAAATTTGCTTCTGGAATTAGAAATCTTCAGGGAATGCACCGCTTAAAACTATAATGTTGAATCTTATGCCGTTTTGGAGTTATTTTTTCTCAAATTTGAAAAAACCCTGTTTTTCATTTAAAATTGACATCTTCGTGAATATTCGTCTCCGCGAAATAAACGGATAGAGTATCCGGTCTGAAAATGTGCCTCTATAACTAGTAAACTTCAAATAATTGAGTGCTTTAAACCATTATGCGAATTTTTGTGCCGTTCTGGATTTATTTCTCGTTACACTTGGAAAATGCCTATTTTTGACTCAAAAACGACATCTCTGCTATTTAAACGGATAGAGCATCCGGTCTGAAAATTTGCCTCTAGAACCAGGAAACTTTAATGAATGAAATTTTTTTTTCCTGAAAGCCCTCTCTTGTGTCGTTTGTAAAGTATATTTCATTAAATTTGAACAAAAAACAAATTTTTTACTCAAAAATGCCATCTTCCAATATATTTGTGTCTGCGATCTACATTGATGGAGCATTTCGTCTGAAAATTAGCCTCTAGAACTTGAAAACTTGAACGAATAGAGTGCTTAAAACCATGATGTGGATTTTGTGTCGTTCTGGATTTATTTCTCGTTATATATGGAAAATGACTCAAAAACGACACCTTCCTATATATTTGAATCTGCTATTTAAACGGATAGAGCATTCGATCTGAAAATTTGCCTCTAAAACCAGAAAACTTTAAAAAGTGGAATGTTTTAACTTGAAAACCCTCTCTTGTGTGGTTTGTGAATTATATTTCATTAAATTTGAACAAAAAAACATATTTTTAACTCAAAAATGCCATCTAGATATTTTTCTCTGCAATCTATATTGATAGAGCATTTAATCTGAAAATTAGTCTCTAGAACTAGAAAACTTGAACAAATAGAGTGCTTTAAACCATAATATGGATTCTTGTGTCGTTCTGGATATATTTCTCGTTATATATGAAACATGACTCAAAAACGACATCTTCCTATATATGTATTTGAGTCTGCTATTTAAACGGATAGAGTATCCTGTCTGAAAATTTGCCTCCAGAGCTAAAAAACTTTAATAAATGGAATGTTTTAACCTGAAAGCCCTTTCTGTAGTCGTTTGGCAATTATATTTTATTAAATTTGAAAAAAAAATACTTTTAACTCAAAAATGGCATTTTCCTATATATTTGTCTCAGCGATATACATTGATAGAGCTTCCAGTCTAAAAATTTTCCTCTAGAACTAGTAAACTTGAAGGAATCGAGTTCTTTAAACCACGATGTCGATTTTTGTGCCGTTCTCGATTCATTTCTCGTTATATTTTGAAAATGCCTATTCTTGGCTCAAAAAATACTTCTAACTATATATTTGTCTCTGCTATTTAAACGGATAGAGCATCTGATCTGAAAATTTGGCTCTAGAACCAGACAACTTTAAGGAATTGAATGTTTTAACCCTAAAGCCCTCTTTTGTGTGGTTTGTGAATAATATTCCATTAAATTTGAACAAAAAAGATATTTTTAACTCAAAATTGCCATCTTCCTATATAAGTATTTGTCTCTGCGATCTCCATTGATAGAGCATTTCGTCTGAAAATTGGCCTCTAGAACTTGAAAACTTGAACGAATAGAGTGCTTGAAACCATGATGTGGATTTTTGTGTCGTTCTGGATTTATTTCTCGTTATATATGGAAAATGACTCAAAAACGACATCTAACTATATATTTGTCTCTGCTATGTAAACGGATAGAGCATCCGGTCCGAAAATTTGCTTCTGGAACTAGAAATCTTCAGGAAATGGAACGCTTAAAACTATAATGTTGAATCTTATGCCGTTTTGGAGTTATTTTTTCTTAAATTTGAAAAAACCCTGTTTTTCAGTTAAAATTTACATCTTCATGAATATTCGTCTCCGCTAAATAAACGGATAGAGTATCCGGTCTGAAAATGTGCCTCTATAACCAGTAAACTTCAAATAATTGAGTGCTTTAAACCATTATGCGAATTTTTGTGCCGTTCTGGATTTATTTCTCGTTACACTTGGAAAATGCCTATTTTTGACTCAAAAACGACATCTCTGCTATTTAAACGGATAGAGCATCCGGTCTGAAAATTTGCCTCTAGAACCAGAAAACTTTAATGAATGAAATTTTTTACCTGAAAGCCCTCTCTTGTGTCGTTTGTAAAGTATATTTTATTAAATTTGAACAAAAACATATTTTTTACTCAAAAATGCCATCTTCCAATATATTTGTGTCTGCGATCTACATTGATAGAGCATTCCGTCTGAAAATTAGCCTCTAGAACTTGAAAACTTGAACGAATAGAGTGCTTTAAACCATGATGTGGATTTTTGTGTAGTTCTGGATTTATTTCTCGTTATATATGGAAAATGACTCAAAAACGACATCTTCCTATATATTTGAATCTGCTATTTAAACGGATAGAGCATTCGATCTGAAAATTTGCCTCTAAAATCAGAAAACTTTAAAAAATGGAATGTTTTAACTTGAAAACCCTCTCTTGTGTGGTTTGTGAATTATATTTCATTAAATTTGAACAAAAAACATATTTTTAACTCAAAAATGCCATCTTGATATTTGTCTCTGCAATCTATATTGATAGAGCATTTAGTCTGAAAATTAGTCTCTAGAACTAGAAAACTTGAACAAATAGAGTGCTTTAAACCATGATGTGAATTTTTGTGTCGTTCTGGATTTATTTCTCGTTATATATGGAAAATGACTCAAAAACGACATCTTCCTATATATTTGAATCTGCCGTTTAAACGGATAGAGCATCCGGTCTGAAAATTTGCCTCCAGAACCAGAAAACATTAAGGAATGGAATGTTTTAACCTGAAAGCTCTTTCTATAGTCGTTTGGGAATTAGATTTCATTAAATTTGAAAAAAAGAACTTTTAACTCAAAAATGCCATCTTCCTATATATTTGTCTCTTCGATATGCACTGATAGAGCATCCAGTCTAAAAATTTGCCTCTAGAACTAGTAAACTTCAAGGAATGGAATGCTTTAAACCGAAATTCCGTTTATTGGGTCGTTTGGGAGTTATATCTCATTAAATTTGAAAAAAAACTGTTTTCACAAGAAAAATGATATCTTTCTATATATTTGTCTCTGCAATATACATTGATAAAATATTTGGTCTGAAAATTTTTCTGTAGAACTAGAAAACTGCAAGAAGGGAATGCTTTAAACCATGATGTCAAAAATTTAGGGTTATACATCCTAATGTGCTGATCCCAAAAATATAGCGTGTTTATAATCACGGAGCAATATTTTCGAAATTTTCGAGGTGAAATTCAAATTTTTGGAGATTTTTAAAAATTGCAATATTTCAGTCGGCGATTCTAGTTGGAGTTATCGAAGAAATGGGACCGTAAGTGTCTTTTGCTCCCGGAAATATACAAGAAAATGTATTTAGTTAAATTTCGAAAATCGTCGGAAATTTCATTTTTGAAAAAGTCGTCTAAATACGTTGTAGTGTAAAAATTATTAAAACGTAACTAATGTTCACTGGGTTATCCTTATGGCTCTTGCTTTAAAAGTCTATTTAAATATTACCCAATTCAGGCTAGTTACATTTCTCAAAGCAACCATTACTGAAAGTACCTCGACTCCTCCTCTTCCGTTATGGTGCTCATACATTCCTCCCAATAAAACGAAATAAACAAAAAAGTACACACCACCCCTAAAACCCACCACCCCTTCCCTCCCCACCAGGAACTCCGCTTGATGTACTCTTCATTACAACGTAGCGAACGTTCTGCGGTGAAAGTAATTAGTGTTATGGCGATGATGCAGTTTGCCCCGGCAAAGCGAGAGCTTTTGCATTAAGCTTTTGACATTTATTCAAATGCGTTTACGTAATGTTCCTCCACCAAATAAGAGCTGAAATGCACCACGCTAATTTATGTACCTTCGCAATTAGCGGCGCAGCACGAGCGCAATTCGCCCCTGCAAAAGTGTAATAATGACGTTACCGGCAAAAAACCATCACGGATGGAGTTTAAACCGTTCGGCCTGGACGTGAGTGTATTGCGAATTAAAATCTGCAATCGTAGATTGTTTTGTAGCTGGATTTGGGCCAATTCCATTACGGGGGATGAAGGGACGGCGTTCGGAGAATTTAAAAAGTGCGCCCGAGATAACAATGACAAGTTGTTAGGTGCAGCGGGGTGCATGCTAAAGGGATGACGGCGGGGATGGGGTGGGGAATTAGGTTGTGAAATATGGCTACGGTAGGGTAATGTATAATTCGATTTATGAGGTGACGTTTAATAATAATAAACAATAACTTGAGTTATCGGGCTTTTAGGGAGAAGGTTGGAGGGATGGAGCGACAGGGGAATTAGCAGACGGCGAAATTACTTGAGAGGTGATTATGTCTAAAAATACAAACATAATAATTTATAAACGGCACAGTATTTAGTTAAGAATTTAATTACCTTAACATTGTACTATGTAGTTTGGGACGTCGTGGCTGTGGCTAAAGTGTTTGTATTGAACTTCTGAAGTGATTTAAGTTCGAGGAAAATGTCGCAGACTTTTGCAGTTAGTACCAACAAACTAGTTCAGTTTTGATAGTTTAATAATGGAAGTTCTGTGGAATAAGACTCAGACTCCGCTATTAAAATGGAAGACTTTATTATGTCATGTAATAATATGACGGGAAGTACAAAGCACCATTTGTCTTAGTTGCCTTCAGACAACACTTAATGTTATTTTTCCAAAGCACAATTTATCATATTTTAATCTAAAAATATTTTCCTTGCCGATTTAACACGTTCTCACGTTCAACCTTGCTCAAAATGACCAACAAAAAAACAAATTTAGGTGGATACGTCTGCTAGAACTTATATTGTATAATAGGAATTTTAAAGTTGGTCCTCACCATTTCCGAAACCTATTTAAAGACGTTTCTTGTTGATTTCGAGTTGCAGAAGTCATTTCTAACATTCCTTAGAAAATTTCAAGCGTTTTTCCAGATCCGTCAAAATGGCTATTTTTTTGGATATTTAAAAAATTTCTATTTTGAACCAAAAAACAGTCTACGGTTTTTCAAATCAGTTCGTCGATATTTATATCTATGAATTTTTTTGGAATTTTTGGACAGCTTTACCAAATACAAACTTTTTCATTATGAAATTTTTTACATTTTTCTGAAAACTTAGACTTGAAGAAGTTATTTTTGGCTTCATTTCTTCGAAAATTTCAAACATTTTTCCAGATGCGTCAAAATAGCTATTGTCGGGATATTTCAAAACATTTTATTTTGAAACCAAAAACAGTCTACGGTTTTTCAAATAAGTTCCTCGATATTTATATATCCATGAATTGTTTTTGAATTTTTTGACAAATTTGCCAAATGCTCAATTTTTATTATGAAATTTTAGACATTTCGAAAAATTACTTAGAGATTTTTTTATTGACTTCGTCTTGAAGAAGTTATTTTGACTTCATTTCTTCGAAAATTTCAACCAATTTTCCAGCCGCCAAAATTGCTATTTTTGGACTATTTCAAAAAATTTTATTTTGAAACCAAAAACAAATCAGTTCGTCGATATTTATACCGAAAATTTTTTTTTGGAATTTTTTGACAACTATGCCAAATGTTTTTGTTTTTCATGATGAAATTTTTGACATTTTTCGGAAAACTTCGAAAAATTACACAAAGATTTTTTTGTTGACGTTGACTTGAAGAACTTAGTTTTGGCTTCATTTCTTCGAAAATTTTAACCATTTTCCCAGATCCGTCAAAGTGGCAGTTTTTGGAATATTTTAAAAATTTCTATTTTGAAACCAAAAACAGCCTATGGTTTTTCAAATCAGTTGTTCAATATTTATATCCAAGAATTTTTGGAAGTTTTTGACAACTTTGCCAAATGCTCAATTTTCCATTGTGAAATTTTTTACATTTTTCTGAAAATTTCAAAAAATTACTTCGAGACTTTTTTGTTGACTTCGACTTAACGAAGTTGTTTTTGGCTTCATTTCTTCGAAAATTTCAACCATTTTTTCAGATCCGTCAAAATGGCTATTTTTAGGATATTTCAAAAATTTTTATATTGAAATCAAAAATAGTCTATGGTTTTTCAAATCAGTTGTTCGATATTTATATCTAGGAGTTTTTTTCGAATTCTTTGACAACTTTGCCAAATGCTCAACTTTTCATTATGAAATTTTTGACATTTTTCTGAAAACTTCGAAAAATTACTTAGAGACTTTTTTGTTGACTTCGACTTGAAGAAGTTATTTTTGGCTTAATTTCTTCGAAAATTTCAACCATTTTTCCAGATGTGTCAAAATAGCTATTTTCGGGATATTTCAAAAAATTTTATTATGAAACTAAAAACAGTTACGGTTTTTCAAATCAGTTCGTCGATATTTACGTCTATGAATTGTTTTTGAATTTTTTGAAAAATTTGCCAAATGCTCAATTTTTATTATGAAATTTTAGACATTTCGAAAAATTACTTAGAGATTTTTTTTATTGACTTCGTCTTGAAGAAGTTATTTTTGACTTCATTTCTTCGAAAATTTCAACCATTTTTCCAACCGCCAAAATGCTATTTTTGGACTATTTCAAAAAATTTTATTTTGAAACCAAAAACAATCTGTGGTTTTTCAAATCAGTTCGTCGATATTTATACCGAAAATTTTTTTTGGAATTTTTTGACAACTATGCCAAATGTTTTTGTTTTTCATGATGAAATTTTTAACATTTTTCGGAAAACTTCGAAAAATTACACAAAGATTTTTTGTTGACTTTGACTTGAAGAACTTAGTTTTGCCTTCATTTCTTCGAAAATTTTAACCATTTTCCCAGATCCGTCAAAATGGCAGTTTTTGGAATATTTCAAAAATTTCTATTTTGAAACCAAAAACAGCCTATGGTTTTTCAAATTAGTTGTTCGATATTTATATCCAAGAATTTTTGGAAGTTTTTGACAACTTTGCCAAATGCTCAATTTTTCATTATGAAATTTTTCACATTTTTCTGAAAACTTCGAAAAATTACTTAGAGCTTTTTTTGTTGATTTCGACTTGAAGAAGTTATTTTTGGCTTCATTTCTTTAAAAATTTCAACCATTTTTCCAGATCTGTCAAAATGGCTATTTTTGGAATATTTCAAACATTTTTACTTTTAATAATAATAATAATAATAATAATAAGCTTTATTGCCCTACAGTTTAAACTATTTACAGGACAATATAAATTATAAATATAAATATAAATAAGTAGCTTAAATAAAAAATTAATTTTCTTACATCTTTGAAACCAAAAAGCAGTCTATGTTTTTCAAATCAGTTTCTCGATATTTATTATATCCATGATTTTTTTTGGAATTTTTTTAACGTCCTTGTCAAATTCTCAATTTTGTATTATGAAATTTTGACATTTTTCTGAAAACTTCCAAAATTGCTTAGAGATTCTTTTGTTGACTTTGACTTGAAGAAGTTATTTTTGACTTTATTTCTTGGAAAATTTCATGCAATTTTTTCAGATCCGTCAAAATGGCTATTTTTGGGATATTTCAAAAAATTTTATTTTGCAACCAAAAACAGCCTATGATTTTTTAAATCAGTTCGTTGATATTTATATTCAATAATTTTTTTGGATTTTCTTTGACAACTTTGCTAAATACTCAATTTTCCATATGAAATTTTAACATTTTTTTGAAATCTTCGAAAAACTACTTAGAGATTTTTTTTGTCGACTTCGACTTAAAGAAGTTGTTTTAGGCTTCATTTCTTCGAAAATTTCCACCATTTTTCCAGATCCGTCAAAATGGTATTTCTGGACATTTCAAAAATTTTTATTTTGAAATAGCTTACGGTTTTTCAAAACAGTTGTTCGATATTTATATCCAAGATTTTTTTGGAATTTTTTGACAACTTTCCCAAATGCTCATTTTTCTATTATGAAATTTTTGACATTTTTCCGAAAATTTCAAAAAAATTACATAAAAACTTTTTTGTTGATTTCGACTCAAAGAAGTTATTTTTGGATTAATTTCTTCGAAAATTTCAACCACTTTTCCAAAATTACCAAAATTATACATAGTTATTTTTTGAATATTTTAAAGATTCTATTTCGAAACTAAAATTTTCAAAAATTTTGATCATAAAAAACCAAAAATTTCAAAAATCTTGATTTGTCACCCTAAAGAGGTTATTTATTAAACCAATTCGTCGATGTCCATATCCGAGAATTTTTTGTGGATTTTTTGATAACTTTGCCAAATGCTCAATTTTTCAATAGGTACTCCTCCCTTATGAGATTTTTGACCTTTCTCCGAACCCTTTGAAAAATTTACCTACAAATGTTTTTATTGATTCGACTAAAAAAGTGGTTTTTGGACACATTTCTTCGAAGATTTTAACTATTTTTCCAAAATTGTCAAAGTAAAATATGACATGTTTTGAAATATTCGAAAAATTTGATTTAGATACCAAAAATTTAGGAATATGTATACATATTTTTTTTGTATATTTTTAGACAACTTTGGAAAAAGCTAAAATTTTCAATATTCCCCCTCATTTTGGATTTTCTATTTTTTTTTGAGCACGTTCGAAAATCACTTAAAATTTCACATTTTTCGAATATTTTAAAAATTTGAAATTAAAACAAAATATTTCGAAAATCTGGATTTGGGACAACAAACAAACTACGTTTTTTAAACCAGTTCGTCGATATCAATTTCCAAGAATTTTTTATATATTTTACTCTTGCCAAAAGCTGAATTTTTAATACTTCTTCCTAATGAATTTTCTGATTTTTCGAGATCTTCCAAAAATGTAACAAAAAATTTTTTTGTTCTTCAACTTGAAGAATTATTTTCGGACTCATGTTTTTAAAAATTCCAACCATTTTTCCAGAATCACCAAAATAAAATATGTCTATTTTTGGGATATTTTAAAAATTGCAAATTCAGACCAAAAATTTCGCAAATCTTGATGTTTTTTAAATCGGCTACATTCAAAATTTTTTGGGGACTTTTTTGTCAAGTTATATACTCCCACTTTCGAGAATTTTTGACCTTTTTCCAAAAACTCTCGAAAATTTACTTGAAATTTGTTTTGAACAAATTATTATTTTTAGCTTCATTTCTTCGAAAATTCCAGCCATTTTTCTAGAATCACCAAAATGAAATATGGCCGTTTTTGGGATACTTTAAAAATTTATTTTGAAAGTTGACGATTAGAAATTTCTTTTTCTAATTTTTCTAAAAATTCACCCCGAGAATTAAAAAACAGGAATGTCACTGTACTACAAATATTTGAAACTGTAAATAAATATAAACTTCACGAATTAAATTTAAATTGTGATGATTAAAGCACTTAATAAACAATTTTGTGTTGATCTCTTATAAATTGCAAAATTTATTAATAATTTAACACAAATATTTATATGTTTAAAGTTGGGGTGTTTATGGTGACATTTTAATTAATAATACAGATAATTAAAATGTAATTTTATAGAATGCTACTATTTTTAAGGATATAGCTTTTTCTGGACCACCTTGACGAGACTATTTATCAGTACAAATTTAGATTTTGTACAATTTGAAGAAAAAAATGTTTCAAAAGGTATTAAATTTCCCGGCAAAATTAGATTTAAATCTGCCTTCGACAAATTTATGGACTCATAACATAATCCAGAAAGCAAATACAAATAAAACGGTTTGCAAACATAAATCGACAAAATATTTAATTAAGTTGATTAAATGGAAACTGAAACATTCACAGCAAAGTTCATCCCGCCAGCGACAGTAATTTCTATTGTATATTTGTTGTTTAAAGGGTTAAATAAAGTTATTTCCGTCTATATTAAACCGCGATCCTCTTAAATAAAACAACGCTTAGCTTTTGAATTAAGTGCTCTAAGGAACAAAGTAATTAATTGTCGAGAAAATACAGTTTCAAATTTGGAATAAACAACGACTAAGGAATCGCAGTCATTCTAAATATTGATTTTTTTATAAAACCCCAATCTTGTGACACTATCGCAGAAACGTAATGCTCTTTTTCGAGTGGTATATTTGTAGAAAACGGGACACCAAGGCCACAATTTGCGTGTTGCTCCATTTTCTACATTTTTAAACAAAGAATAAAGATATCACGGTGAAATTAAATTTATGGTTCTCGTAATAACCGTCTTGGATTCCAGCAATGCCACTCGAGGGTAATTTCCTTCAAAACCGGACATCGCATGTACGTGAGACGTCTCACTCCCAATTCTTCGTTTAATTCCTTTCCACACCGGCAAAACACATAAAAGGGTGGCACCCGTCGAAATTTACATCCACCAGCACTTATCAGCCCCAACCCTTCCGAGTCCAAGCACGTAATTCCGCCAAATAAAGATCTCCGGGGGTGACCTCCGCCTAAATAATCGCCAATCGATATCTTAAAAATAGCATCCTGAACCGCCCCCTTGTTCCACCGCCCCGCCGATAAATCAAAACCGCGCTGTGTGTTGTACACGTTTCGTTTTTAAAGTGGCCGAATATCTGAATTATGGCTAATGCGAGTTCATGAAATTGATAGCAATAACTCTCCGATTTTATATATTGGCTCGGTTTCGACGGAAGAGATATCGTAATGAAAAAAAATATTGTTCCCTTTTATTGGCGGAGCGTAAAGCCCCGAATTTCTTCTCTTATCGGAAATAAATTATTCATCGTTGCACCTACATAAAATATTTTTCGAGCTACTCGTTAAATTCAAGTCAAAACACGTAAATTTACATAACTTTCTGGATATTTGATGTATGGGCGGGATCCAGTGGTTGCTGCGTGCTGGGTCCAGGGTAATATGGAAAAGATAATGTCGGGAGGTATTCGGAACGTATTCATGGCTTACAGCCGAAATCCTGCGCTGCCACAATTCATGCATATTAATGGGGCCGTTTCGGAGGGTTTTTTGCCGGGGCACGATTAGGCCACGCCGGAACGCCCTCCACGTGTCGATTAGGTGTGCGACGAGGCTCCGGGGCGAGAGCGAGGCGATTTTCACCGGAGGAATTGGCGGCGGACGGAATTCATGGACTAAACAAAAAACTAACAAGATCGGGCGTTAAGCGGTAATCGAACACGAAAAGGAGGGAGAGCGAAGCGAGCGACATGTAAATGTGAATCGTATTTTATATTTTTCTGTTTATAGCAACTAGCATGGTAGTAAATCGTTAAACTGGCAAGCAGACGTTTCAAAATTATCATACACATAGTAAATCCCTAAGCAGAATTTTGTTATTTGTCTTTCTAAAACCGTAATGGTCTCATCTCAAAATTTTTGTGGTTTGGTTTGATTATTTGTTTACAAATTACGTGTTTTTCTAGAAGAATCTGTTGCCGAAATCTCTTGCAAAATATTGATTAAATATTTTTAATATTATCTCGACGCCTCCACCATTTTTATGCAAAAATTAAAATTTGGTTAAATCGGTTCGAAAATGAGTAATTTGAATTAAAAATTCTCCCAAGAACGCAAATTTGTGATTATTTTTATGGTATCTCATCACATCAGACAGATAAAAAAATTTTTTACAAAAAGTAAGTGATCGTCAAATTGTTCCGAAAACAATTTGTTTTGTTTCAGATTTGCTATAGTTTCGGTATTTTCTACAAGAAACTTAAAGAAATGTGCATTTATTTTATAATACGAAATTTTTTACCGCCATTTCGGACGCAATCTTGAAATTACTACTTTTAAATTATTTGTTATCCCGGCGCCTCCACCATTTTTATGCAAAAATTAAAACTTGGTTAAATCGGTTCGAAAATGAGTAATTAGAATTTAAAATTCTCTCAAAATCGCGTATTTGCGATTATTTTCGACATATCTTGTCATATAACGAAGAAAAAGTTGTCTTAATACAAAGAATTATCGCTCATCAAATCGCTCCGAAAACAATTTATTTACCTTGGTGTAAATTTGTGTTTGTTGTGTTATGTTGTCCCGAACTCAAGATATTTAAAGAAGTACATGATGTCTGAAAGTGTACAAAGTCTAAAATTATTTACAAAATCTTGAATCAAGCGGTTTTTTAAGATTTAATATCCCGGCACCTCCAACATTTCTATATAAAAATTAAAGTTGATGAAATCGGTTCGAAAATCGATCACCCTCACCAGAAATTTCCCCGGAATCACTACTTTGTGTTTATTTTCGTCATATCTCATCACTTAAGACAAACAAAAACATGTGTATGCAAAAAATTAGTCATCGTCAAATTGTTCCGTAAACAATTTATTTGTTTTGTTTCACTTTTGTTATAAATTTGTTATTTTCAACAAGAAACTCATTGAAATGTGTCATTCATTTTATAATATGAAATCTCTTACCGCCATTTCAGAAGCAATCTTGAAATTACTATTTTCAAATTATTTGTTGTCCTGGCGCCTCCACCAATTTTATACAAAAATTAAAAGTTGGCTAAATCGGTTCGAAAATGAGTAATTTGAAATAAAAATTCTCTCAAAATCGCGAACTTGTGATTATTTTCGACATATGTCACATAGTGAAGAAAAAGTTCTCTTATTAGAAAGAATTTTCGCCCCTCAAATCGCTCCGAAAACAATTTATCTACCTTGGTGTAAATTTGTGTTTGTTGTGTTATGTTTTCCCGAACTCAAGATATTTAAAAAAGTACATGACGTCTGAAAGTGTATAAAGTCTCTTACTAAAATTTCTTACAAAATCTTGAATCAAGCGGATTTTTAAGATTTAATATCCCGTCACCTCCAACATTTTTATATAAAACATTAAATTTGATGAAATCGGTCCGAAAATGGATCACCCTCACCAGAAATTTCCCTGAATATCTCATCATCTAAGACAAATAAAAACATGTTTATGCAAAAAATTAGTCATCGTCAAATTGTTCCGAAAACAATTTACTTGTTTTGTTTCAGTTTTGCATAAATTTGTTATTTTCTACAAGAAACTTAAAGAAATGTGTCATTCATTTTATAAGATGAAATCTCTTACCGCCATTTCGGACCCAATCTTGATATTACTATTTTTAAATTATTTGTTATCCCGGCGCCTCCACCATTTTTATACAAAAAACAAAAGTTGGCTAAATTAGTTCGAAAATAAGTAACTTCAATCAAAAGTTGTTTCAAGATAACGAATTTGTGAATATTTTCATCATATTTCATCAACTTAGAGAGAAAAAGGTGTCCCAAATCAAAGAAATTATATCTCGATAAGTGGCTCAGAAAACAATTTATTTACCTTGGTCCAAATTTGTTTATCGTGTCAAGTTGTTCGGAACTCCAGATATTTAAAAAAAATATATGACTCCCAGCAGAATATTAAGTCTCTTATTGAAATTTCCTACAAAATATTGAATGAAGCGTTTTTTAATCTTTATTATCCCGGCAGATCCACCATTTCTATATAAAAATTTAAAGTTGATCAAATTGGTCCGAAAATAAACGAAACTTTCTCGAAAGCACCAATCTGTGTTCATTTTCCTCAGATCTCATCCTCATCACACACGACAGATAAACACATCTTTACACAAAAAAATTAGTAATCTTCAAATCGCTCCGAAAACAGTTTACTTGTTTTGATTGAGATTTGTTGTTATTTTGTTATTTTCGACAGGAGACTTAAAGAAATATCGAATTCTTTTTATAATGTCAAATCTGTTGCCGAAATTTCTGACGCAATCTTTAAATTACTGTTTTCAAATTATTTGTTATCCCGGCGCCTCCACCATTTTTATACGAAAAATCAAAAATTGTTTAAATCCGTTCGAAAATAAGTTACTTCAATCAAAAATTGTTTCAAGATAACGAATTTGTGAATATTTTTATCATATTTCATCAACTTACAGAGACAAAGGTGTCTCAAATCGAAGAAATTATATCTCGATAAATCGCTCAGAAAACAATTTATTTACCTTGGTCCAAATTTGTGTTTATCGTGTCAAGTTGGTCGGAACTCCAGATATTTAAAGAAATATATGACTCCCAGAAGAATATTAAGTCTATTATTGAAATTTCCTACAAAATATTGAATGAAGCGTTTTTTAATCTGTATCATTCCGGCAGATCCACCATTTCTATATAAAAATTTAAAGTTGATCAAATTAGTCCGAAAATAAACGAAACTTTCTTGAAAGCACCAATCTGTGTTCATTTTCCTCAAATCTCATCCACATTACACAAAACATTAGTAATCTTCAAATCGCCCCAAAAACAATTTATTTGTTTTGATTGACATTTGTTGTTATTTTGTTATTTTCTAAAGGAAACTTAAAGAAATTTCGAATTCGTTTTATAATATCAAATCTGCTACCGAAATTTCAAACGCAATCTTTAAATTACTGTTTTCAAATTATTTGTTATCCCGGCGCCTCCACCATTTCTATACGAAAATTCCAAAATTGGCTAAATCCGCTCGAAAATGAGTAATTTCAATCAACAATTGTTTCAAGATAACGAATTTTTGTATATTTTCATCAAATCTCATCGACTCAGGGAGAAAAAAATGTCTCAATGCAAAAAAATTATATCTCGTTAAATCGCTCAGAAAACAATTGATTTACCTTGGACTAAATTTGTGTTTATCATGTTAAAGTGTTCGGATCTCCAGATATTTTGAGAAATATGTGACTCCTAGAAAAATATTAAGTCTCTGATTGAAATTTCGTACAAAATATTGAATGAACTATTTTTTAATCTTTATCATCTTGGGACTTCCACAATTTCTAAATAAAAATTTAAAGTTGATCAAATTGGTCCGACAATTAAAGAAATTTTCTCGGAATCATCAATCTGTGTTCATTTTCCTCGAAACTCATTACATAAGATCGATAAAAATATTTTTTTGGCAAAAAATTAGTAATCTTCAAATCACTCCGAAAACAATTTACTTGTTTTGCTTGAGATTTCTCATTGTCTTGTCATTTTCAACAGGAAACTTAAAGAAATATAGACTTTTTTGATAATATTAAACCTCTTACCGAAATTTCTGGCGCAATCTTCAAATTACTATTTTTAAATTATTTGTTTTCCCGGCGCCTCCACCATTTCTATACGAAAATAAAAAATTGGCCAAATCCGTTCGAAAATGAGTAATTTCAATCAACAATTGTTTCAAGATGACGAATTTTTATATATTTTCATCAAATATCATCGACTCAGGGACAAAAAAAATGTCTCAATGCAAAAAAATTATATCTCGTTAAATCGCTCAGAAAACAATTTATTTACCTTGGACCAAATTTGTGTTTATCGTGTTAAGTTGTTGGGATCTCCAGATTTTTAGCGAAATATGACTCCTAGAAAAATATTAAACCTCTGATTGAAATTTCGTACAAAATATGGAGTGAAGTGTGTTTTAATCTTTATCATCCAGGCACCTCCACCATTTCTATATAAAAATTTAAAGTTGATCAAAGTGGTCCGAAAATTCAAGACATTTTCTCAGAATCACCAATCTGTGTTTATTTCCTTGGAATTCATCACATAAGATCGATAAAATATTTTTACGCAAAAAATTAGTAATCTTCAAATCGTTCCGAAAAGAATTTACTTGTTTTGCTTGAGATTTTTCATTGTCTTGTCATTTTCTACAGGAAACTTAAAGAAATATAGAATTCTTTTCATAATATGAAACCTCTTGCCGAAATTTCTGACGCAATCTTTAAATTACTATTTTTAAATTATTTGTTATCCCGGCGCCTCCACCATTTCTATACGAAAAATCAAAAATTGGCTAAATCCGTTCGAAAATGAGTAATTTCAATCAACAATTGTTTCAAGATAACGAATTTTTGTATATTTTCATCAAATCTCATCGACTCAGGGAGAAAAAAATATCTCAATGCAAAAAAATTATATCTCGTTAATTGGCTCAGAAACCAATGTATTTGCCTTGGACCAAATTTGTGTTTATCGTGTTAAGTTGTTGGGATCTCCAGACATTTAGAGAAATATGTGACTCCTAGAAAAATATTAAGTCTCTGATTGAAATTTCGTACAAAATATTGAATGAAGTGTTTTTTAATCTTTATCATCCAGGTACCTCCACAATTTCTAAATAAAAATTTAAAGTTGATCAAATTGGTCCGACAATTAAAGACATTTTCTCGGAATCATCAATCTGTGTTTATTTTCCTCGAAACACATTACATAAGATCGATAAAAATATTTTTACGCAAAAAATTAGTAATCTTCAAATCGCTCCGAAAACAATTTACTTGTTTTGCTTGAGATTTCTCATTGTCTTGTCATTTTCTACAGCAAACTTAAAGAAATATAGAATTTTTTTCATAATATGAAACCTCTTACCGAAATTTCTGATGCAATCTTTAAATTACTATTTTTAAATTATTTGTTATCCCGGCGCCTCCACCATTTCTATACGAAAAATCAAAAATTGGTTAAATCCGTTCGAAAATGAGTAATTTCAATCAACAATTGTTTCAAGATAACGAATTTTTGTATATTTTCATCAAATCTCATCGACTCAGGGAGAAAAAAATGTCTCAATGCAAAAAAATTATATCTCGTTAAATCGCTCAGAAAACAATTTATTTACCTTGGACCAAATTTGTGTTTATCGTGTTGAGTTGTTGTGATCTCCAGATTTTTAGAGAAATATGTGACTCCTAGAAAAAGATTAAGTCTCTGATTGAAATTTCGTACAAAATATTGAATGAACTGTTTTTTAATCTTTATCATTTTGGCACCTCCACAATTTCTAAATAAAAATTTAAAGTTGATCAAAGTGGTCCGAAAATTAAAGACATTTTCTCAGAATCACCAATCTGTGTTTATTTCTTCGGAATTCATCACATAAGATCGATAAACTATTTTTACGCAACAAATTAGTAATCTTCAAATCGTTCCGAAAACAATTTACTTGTTTTGCTTGAGATTTCTCATTGTGTTGTCATTTTCTACAGAAAACTTAAAAAAATATAGAATTTTTTTCATAATATGAAACCTCTTACCGAAATTTCTGACGCAATCTTTAAATTACTATTTTTAAATTATTTGTTATCCCGGCGCCTCCACCATTTTTGTACGAAAAATTAAAAATTGGCTAAATCCGTTCAAAAATGAGTAATTTCAATCAACAATTGTTTCAAGATAACGAATTTTTGTATATTTTCATCAAATCACATCGACTCAGGGAGAAAAAAATATCTCAATGCAAAAAAATTATATCTCGTTAAATCGCTCAGAAAACAATTTATTTACCTCGGACCAAATTTGTGTTTATCGTGTTAAGTTGTTGGGATCTCCAGATTTTTAGAGAAATATGTGACTCCTAGAAAAATATTAAGTCTCTGATTGAAATTTCGTACAAAATATTGAATGAACTATTTTTTTAATCTTTATCATTTTGGCACCTCCACAATTTCTAAATAAAAATTTAAAGTTGATCATATTGGTCCGAAAATTAAAGAAATTTTCTCGGAATCATCAATCTGTGTTTATTTTCCTCGAAACTCATTATATAAGATCGATAAAAATATTTTTACGCAAAAAATTAGTAATCTTCAAATCGCTCCGAAAACAATGTACTTGTTTTACTTGAAATTTGTCTTGTTATTTTCTACAGGAAACTTAAATAAATATACAATTCTTTTTATAATATGAAATCTCTTACCGAAATTTCTCAATCGTTAATTACTGTTTTTAAATTATTTGTTGTCCCGGCGCCTCCACCATTTTTATACAAAAATCAACAATTGCTGAAATCGTTCGAAAAGAACAGTTTGGATCAAAAATTCTCTCAAAATCACGAATTTATGATTATTTTCGTCACATCTCGACACATAAAGAATACGAAAAATTATATCTCGTCAAGTCGGCCCGAAAAAACTTATTTACCTTGGTCCAAAAAATTTGTGTTTTTGTGCTATCTATATATAATACAACTGTTTCTACAACGTATAATTTCTAATCGAATGTTCTTAAGAAATCGTCTTGTAAATATTACTAAATAATACGGTCTACAAATTTTCAACTTCACTAGAGAAAGTTCTGATAATAGATCAAAGAATTAAATCCACTCAACTAAAACAAAAAAAGTTCGTTGCTCTTACTAGTTTTTCCAAACTCTATTGTTCACTCCATTTTCATTTTCCCCCCTTCTAGTAACTCGTCAGACAGACCCAACTAAGATTGAAGTACAAAAAAAACTACAAAGCAAACTCTTATAAACAAATACTTACTAAAATCTCGATAATCACTTTAAAAAGTTTGCTTTTTTCGCCCACTCTCCTATTCACAACCCAAACAAGATTCGTTTTCGTCGACCGAACTTAATACAGCGTGAGGTCGCCGGCATTAAAACCAGTTTCTCTCCCAAACTTGTTTAAAACAAACACACGTCGAAGTTGGCCAAACTCTAGAAATTTTTTAGGCCGTCTAATTGGCCGAACTTGGTAGTAATTCGCGTAAAAAATTATGGAAATTAGCGACGGTTTGTTCGGAAACCTCCTGATTATTTAGTAGGGGACGACGGGACGATGTTCACATTTCATTTTGCATTTTCAGCAAAACAATCCGAAATAGCGGACGTGTTGCTTGGGGCTGATTTGCATTCGCAGCCGGAGATATTGCAAAAAGGGAAATTATGCAGGTTGTAATTAAAACGGAATTTTTGGCGGGGAAATGAGCGGGTTTTGAGCTGTAACAATGCGGGGAGAATTGATTGTAATCTATTATATTATAGTTAATTAAAAAGCGACACTATGCGGATATTCGCTTTCACGTAAATAATATAGTTGAACAAAAATATGATTTGGATAATTTTATTTATGTTATGGAAATTGGCCGGATTCATAAAATTTTGAATATGCTTTTATATCATATTTATTTAACGCTTTAAATTTCAGTTATTGCATTTGTTAGATAGAAACACGGGACAAAGTTGTCAGCGAAATCAGTAAATGGATTTATAATTTTATTTAAAAATTGGACTAGTCAAATCTAAATTTAGCTGCCATTTTCATTATTTCAGTGTAACAAGTTTTTTCATGGATTTAATTTATTTATTTAATTTTCCTGTGCAATTTAAAAATCGATGATGCAAATCCGAATTTTCATTTAACCACGAAAAACCCCAGCCCTTCCACTTTCATTAAGGATTTCCAAACAACACACAAAAGCTTGATTTTTACAACCGAGTAAAACAACATCCAAACACCCAAACATTCTGAAAGGTTTTGTGTTCCCTAATACATTTTATAAAAAATTTTGAGGACTTGAAAAAAATTTCCCGGCTCATCCTTCCCAGAAAAATGACCTCCGCATAAGCAATTAGAAATCCTCGTTCGTTTCCCTTAAACGGGGGCGGTGGGAAGTAATGAAATTATTTAAAACGAAACGAAGACGGTAAAGTGACGTATTCCTTCTAGGCTGGATACTCATTAAACCCGTTGCTTTATGAGCGAGAGAAACCCTCCGAGGATTTAATAAAATACGGAGGTCAATTAAGGAAAGTGGCTTTTTATCAAAATTGCTCGAATGCACGGCGCGAATAACCGAAACGGTTCTTTCAGAGTGTTAATGTTCTTTTCTGCACTGGCTCTTAAACACTGTGACGGCTCCCCGTCGAAGGCGGCTGATAAGTTCGAAAGTCGGAAGATATGGGGCTAATGCGCGTCTTTTGTGCTATTGAATTAGGGGAAGATTAATCGTGAATAAAGGGGTTGGGGGTGGCGTGTTTATTGCACTGGAACAACATTCGAGGAAAATTCGTGTTTTGGAAATGTGGGGTGGCGCAAAATCGACCAGCCGACTTGGAATTACAGACAAATTGCTTCCATAAAGTTACCTTTCATGAAATAGCGACAACCAACTGTGTTTTTCTTTCAAGAATCGCAAACCCGTCTTTACTTTTCGTACCGAAAATGCGATTAAAATGATAAATCAAAGTGATGTGCTGCTGGAAGTGTTTTTTAACGGCTAGACGAAAGCGTCATGTGTGCTTGCTACGTTTGAAATGCATTTCTATATTATTAAAACGTCGGTGTACAATTTCATGAAGTTTGTTATTTTTGCATTTTTTCTTTGTCCTATTCAGAAGGTATTGATTTCCCCGATATTTGTATGCAGTTGCATGGAAGATATTTCTCGGTTCCACCACATCATTGTTCGACATGCAGCCTTTTATCTACCTGTAAGCTCCTTTAACAATTTATAAATTCCCTGTGCTTCCAAAGCTCCATAAAGCTAGCATAACTTCCTCATTTTCGGATAGAGAGATAAGAAAGGAAGCGTCGCGGTTATTTTGCTCTCTTTGATAAAATTCGTAACTACAAACTTAAAACCCATTTACTTCTCATCAGTTGAGAAACTACGAAAGCTCCAGCACCCAGAACGTCTCCAGGGTAATCCTAATCGATCGCGATGGTTCTCAACGTCCATGATTTTTTTATACGCAATCATGAAGTCATTCGGCCGAAAAACGTTAATGAAAAGCCCAATTTAACGTTCCTGTAGAAATCTCTTTCTGTAATTAACAATTTCGTATTAAACGGTGGCTGGATCGATCAATGATGGATCTTAAAATGACAAACCTAGTTCTAACCCATTCAGGAAGTTTTGTCTTTGTCCTAACCTAATCTGACTTGATCTAACCTGACTTCATCTGACCTAGCCGAATCTGACCTGACCTGACTAGATCCAAGCTGATTCAATATAACCTAATTTGAAGTGACTTAGAACTAGAACATCACTAACAAAATCCACGTGACCAAATTTTACCTGACCTGACCTAGCCTAGAACTGACATAATCTCAATTGTCCTAACTTGCCACAATACCTAGAGTACGAAAAAGTGGGTCTCTCATTTCCGTCTGCGATTTTTGTTAGGGCCGATAATAATCTTCGAAACTACCGCACAGACTATTGTCACATTTTATATGGAAAGCTAATTATTATTTGGGCGATTTTTAAATATTCAGTGGTTGCATTTGGCAGTTAATAATAATTCATATGGGCATTATTTAGTTAGTAGAATAATGGAATTTGTTTATTAATTTACCACTATATCGACAGCTCAAAATTACTCGAGTGTCACTGACATTTTTATTTCTGTAAAATGGGAAAATTGAATTCTATTTGGCAATGTGAATCTAAAATTTAAAACAACGTCAAAGTGGCCCCGCCCACCACCCCTATTCTTTTGATGACTTATTTTATTGGCTCCGATACGGAGGTTCGATTTTATATTGACAAATAATGGAATCTAGGACTACATTTTTTTTAACAAAACTTTTTTACTAAATTTTAATTTGTATTTGAAAAACAACCTTGTCGTAGTGTTACTATACGTAAATAATAACAAATCATAAAAGTAGACACAATGATGTACAATTGAAACGCCGCTCTGTCTTCTCTGGACCAATGAAATGATTTAGTTAAGGTGGAGCTTGTGCGAGAGGGAGGAGCATCAGTAATATTGCCTTTTAAATAACACCCGCTTAACACTTTCTAGATAACTTTGTTAACAATTTGTCTATTTTCTCAGCACGGTCCACCAAATTTGTCTAAAATTCTAAAAATAATAACATGTGATTAATTAACAATATTAATAGTGGTCATTACAATGAAGAGGGGGTGGGTGGGTGGGTGTGTGTTTATACATGTCGAAAAAGTAATTAGTCCTGCACTCAGATAATACGTTTCAAAGCAAAGTCAAAATGCCGCCATCACCTATTCAGCTTTTATCACTCATTTTATTGGCTCTAATGAGGAGTTGGATTTTATATTGACAAATAATGGAATCTAGTACTCCATTTTTTTAACAAAACGTTTTTACTAAAATTTAAGACCTGATTTGATCAGATCTAAATGGCCAGACTTAATCAAATTCGACTTGTCCTGACCTGACCTGACCTGGCTCAGTTTGACTTGATCAACTATGGTCGGACATGACCTACCTGTCTGCCATCAAATTTGACTACGTAATTTATCTGATGAATGAGCGACTTGACAAATTACTTGAACTGACTTGACATTGACTGCACAGTATGATATATTATCAGATGAACTCCGGGTACAAGATTCATTGGATGACCTGACTGACCTACTAAACTGACCATACTTGACTTGACTTGATCCACCTGACTAGAGCTAAACTGAATTGATCTATTTTGACATGATCTCATTTAGCCACACCTAACCCAATTCGAATTGACTTGACTTGACCTGAAATGTACAGTTTTATACCGGGTGTCTGGAAAATGGTGGATTAACTCCCGCTACGACGGGCGGATGGGGCTAGTACGTGCCACAAAAAAGACGACTTTGGCAAATAACTACTTTCTAAGTAAAACAAGTCGGGTGGGCGGGGCTAGTACTTGCTAAGATAAAACTGATATCGCCAAATGGCATACCCTGAAAAAATAGAGGGTGGGTGGGCGGCGCCAATACTTACCAAGATAAGACTGATTTTGCCAAATGATACACTCTACCCTTCATTTCTTAGAGGGTACGTTATTTGGCCAAACTCTATATAAATCTTAGTAAGTACCAGCCCGTCCGCTCGTCCTTCATTTTCTTAAAGAGTAGATCATTTGCCAATATCAGTCTTATCTTAGCAGGTACTAGTCCCGCCCACCCACCCTCTCTTTTTCAGAAGATGTAGCATCTGCCAAAATTGTTTTCATCTTAGCAAATACTGAGGACTAACTTTTACAAAAATATGTCATATGCCAAAATCAGTTTTATCTTAGCAAGTACTAACCCCGCCCACCCACCCTGTATTTTCTTGAGGTAAGCAGATCTTCATTTTTTTGCCAAAATCAAATTCTTTACCACACAGCACCACCACACACCCTCTATTTTCTTAGAAAATCTCATTGTTTGCCAAAATCAGTCTTATCTTGACAAGCACAGCCCCGCCCACCCACCCTTATTTTCTTAGAGGATATGTCATCTGCAAAAATCAGTCCCATACTTGCCAAGATGAGATTAATTTTTGCAGATGACCCATTCTTCCAAAAAATTAAGGGTGGGTGGGCGGGGCTAGTACTTGTCAAGGTTCTATTTTTAGAAGAGTAGTTATTTGCCAAAATGAATCTTATTTTGCCAAATACTAGCCCGACAGTCTTATCTTAGCAGTACAGCCCCGCCCACCCACCCTTATTTTCTTAGAGGATATTCATTTGCAAAATCTTCCATACTGCCAAGAAGATTAAGTTTTGCAATACCCATCCTCCAGAATAAAGTGGGCGGCTAGTACTGTCAAGGTCTATTTTCTTAGAAAGTAGTATTCCAAATGAATCTTATTTTGCCAAAACTATCGACAGTCTTATCTTAGCAGGTACTACCCCGCCCACCCACCCTCTTCTTTCTTAGAGACAAGGTCATTTGCCAAAATGAATCTTATCTTGACAAGTACCAGCCCCGCCCACCCACCCTTATTTTCATAGAAGATATGTCATCTGCAAAAATCAGTCCCATTCTTGCCAAGATGAGATTAATTTTTGCAGATGACCTATTCTTCCAAGAAAATAAAGGGTGGGTGGGCGGGGCTAGTACTTGTCAAGGTTCTATTTTTTAGAAGAGTAGTTCATTTGCCAAAATGAATCTTATTTTGCCAAATACTAGCCCGACATCATTTATCTTAGCAAGTACAAGCCCCGCCCACCCACCCTTATTTTCTTAGAGGATATGTCGTTTGCAAAAATCAGTTCCATACTTGCCAAGATGAGATTAAGTTTTGCAGATGACCCATTCCTCCAAGAAAATAAAGGGTGGGTGGGCGGGGGCTAGTACTTGTCAAGGTTCTATTTTCTTAGAAGAGTAGTTCATTTGCCAAAATGAATCTTATTTTGCCAAATACTAGCCCGACAGTCTTATCTTAGCAAGTACCAGCCCCGCCCACCCACCCTTATTTTCTTAGAGGATATGTCATTTGCAAAAATCAGTTCCATACTTGCCAAGATGAGATTAAGTTTTGCAGATGACCCATTCCTCCAAGAAAATAAAGGGTGGGTGGGCGGGGCTAGTACTTGTCAAGGTTCTATTTTCTTAGAAGAGTAGTTCATTTGCCAAAATGAATCTTATTTTGCCAAATACTAGCTCGACAGTCTTATCTTAGCAGGTACTAGCCCCGCCCACCCACCCTCTTCTTTCTTAGAGACAAGGTCATTTGCCAAAATGAATCTTATCTTGACAAGTACCAGCCCCGCCCACCCACCCTTATTTTCATAGAAGATATGTCATCTGCAAAAATCAGTCCCATTCTTGCCAAGATGAGATTAATTTTTGCAGATGACCTATTCTTCCAAGAAAATAAAGGGTGGGTGGGCGGGGCTAGTACTTGTCAAGGTTCTATTTTCTTAGAAGAGTAGTTCATTTGCCAAAATGAATCTTATTTTGCCAAATACTAGCCCGACAGTCTTATCTTAGCAAGTACAAGCCCCGCCCACCCACCCTTATTTTCTTAGAGGATATGTCGTTTGCAAAAATCAGTCCCATACTTGCTAAGATGAGATTAATTTTTGCAGATGACCTATACTTCCAAGAAAACAAAGGGTGGGTGGGCGGGGCTAGTACTTGTCAAGGTTCCATTTTTTTAGAAGAGTAGTACATTTGCGAAAATGAATCTTATTTTGCCAAATACTAGCCCGACAGTCTTATCTTAGCAGGTACTAGCCCCGCCCACCCACCCTCTATTTTCTTAGGATCTCATTTGTTTGCCAAAATCAGTCTTACCCCGCCCACCCACCTTCTATTTTCTTAGAAGGATCTCATTTGTTTGCCAAAACCAGTCTTACCTCAGCAAGTACTAACCCCAACCGCCCGCCCTCTTTTTTCTTAGAAACAAGGTCATTTGCCAAAATCAGTCTTATCTTGACAAGTACCAACCCCGCCCACCCACCTTTATTTTCTTTAGAGGATATGTCATCTGCAAAAATCAGTCCCATACTTGCCAAGATAAGATTAATTTTTGCAGATGACCTATACTTCGAAGAAAATAAAGGGTGGTGGGCGGGGCTAGTACTTGTCAAGGTTCTATTTTCTTAGAAGACTAGTTCATTTGCCAAAATGAATCTTAGTTTGCCAAATACTAGCCCGACAGTCTTATCTTAGCAGGTACTAGCCCGCCTACCCACCCTCTTTTTTCTTAGAAGGATCTCATTTTTTTGTCAAAATCAGTCTTACCCCGCCCACCCACCCTCTATTTTCTTAGAAGGACCTCATTTGTTTGCCAAAATCAGTCTTATCTTAGCAGGTACTAACCCCAACCGCCAGCCCTCTTTTTCTTAGAGACAAGGTCATTTGCCAAAATCAGTCTTATCTTGACAAGTACCAGCCCCGCCCACCCACCGTTATTTTCTTAGAAGGATATGTCATCTGCAAAAATCAGTTCCATACTTGCCAAGATGAGATTAATTTTTGCAGATGACCCATTCCTCCAAGAAAATAAAGGGTGGGTGGGCGGGGCTAGTACTTGTCAAGGTTCTATTTTCTTAGAAGAGTAGTTCATTTGCCAAAATGAATCTTATTTTGCCAAACACTAGCCCGACAGTCTTATCTTATCAGGTACTAGCCCCGCTCACCCACCATCTTCTTTCTTAGAGACAAGGTCATTTGCCAAAATCAGTCTTATCTTGACAAATACCAGCCCCGCCCACCCACCCTTATTTTCTTAGAGGATATGTCATTTGCAAAAATCAGTCCCATACTTGCCAAGATAAGATTAATTTTTGCAGATGACCTATTCTTCCAAGAAAATAAAGGATGGGTGGGCGGGGCTAGTACTTGTCAAGGTTCAATTTTTTTAGAAGAATAGTTTATTTGCCAAAATGAATCTTATTTTGCCAAATACTAGCCCGACAGTCTTATCTTAGCAGGTACTAGATCCGCCCACCCACCCTCTTCTTTCTTAGAGACAAGGTCATTTGCCAAAATCAGTCTTATCTTGACAAGTACCAGCCCCGCCACACACCTTATTTTCTTAGAGGATATGTCATTTGCAAAATCAGTCCCATACTTGCCAAGATAAGATTAATTTTTGCAGATGACCTATTCTTCCAAGAAAATAAAGGATGGGTGGGCGGGGCTAGTACTTGTCAAGGTTCAATTTTTTAGAAGAGTAGTTCATTTGCCAAAATGAATCTTATGTTGCCAAATACTAGCCCGACAGTCTTATCTTAGCAGGTACTAGATCCGCCCACCCACCCTCTTCTTTCTTAGAGTCAAGGTCATTTGCCAAAATCAGTCTTATCTTGACAAGTACCAGCCCCGCCCACCCACCCTTATTTTCTTAGAAGATATGTCATCTGCAAAAATCAGTCCCATTCTTGCCAAGATGAGATTAATTTTTGCAGATGACCTATTCTTCCAAGAAAATAAAGGGTGGGTGGGCGGGGCTAGTACTTGTCAAGGTTCTATTTTCTTAGAAGAGTAGTTCATTTGCCAAAATGAATCTTATTTTGCCAAATACTAGCTCGACAGTCTTATCTTAGCAGGTACTAGCCCCGCCCACCCACCCTCTTCTTTCTTAGAGACAAGGTCATTTGCCAAATGAATCTTATCTTGACAAGTACCAGCCCCGCCCACCCACCCTTATTTTCATAGAAGATATGTCATCTGCAAAAATCAGTCCCATTCTTGCTAAGATGAGATTAATTTTTGCAGATTACCTATTCTTCCAAGAAAATAAAGGGTGGGTGTGCGGGGCTAGTACTTGCCAAGGTTCTATTTTCTTAGAAGAGTAGTTCATTTGCCAAAATGAATCTTATTTTGCCAAATACTAGCCCAACAGGCTTATATTAGCAGGTACTAGCCCCGCCCACCCACACTCTTTTTTCTTAGAGGGTATGTCATTTGCCAAAATCTTAGCAAGTACTAACCCTACCCACCCGCCCTCTATTTTCTTAGAGACAAGATCTTTTGCCAATATCAGTCTTATCTTAGGAGGTACTAGCCCCGCCCACCCACCCTCTCTTTTCTGAGAAGATGTATCATCTGCCAAAATTAGTTTAATCTTAGCAGATACTGAGGACTAACTTTTTCAAAAATATATCATACGCCAAAATCAGTCTTATCTTAGCAGGTACTAACCCCAACCGCCCGCGCTCTTTTTTCTTAGAGACAAGGTCATTTGCCAAAATCAGTCTTATCTTGACAAGTACCAGCCCCGCCCACCCACCCTTATTTTCTTAGAGGATATGTCATTTGCAAATATCAGTCCCATACTTGCCAAGATAAGATTAATATTTGCAGATGACCTCTTCTTCCAAGAAATAAAGGGTGGGTGGGCGGGGCTAGTACTTGTCAAGGTTCTATTTCGTTAGAAGAGTAGTTCACTTGCCAAAATGAATCTTATTTTGCCAAATACTAGCCCCACAGTCTTATCTTAGAAGGTACTAGCCCCGCCCACCCACTCTCTCTTTTCTCAGAAGGTGTGTCATTTGACAAAATTAGTTTTATCTTAGCAAGTACTGATGACTTCTTTTTACAAAAAATGATCAAAATCTGGAAACATTACGAGCTTACTTATATACACGAGTCAGAAATTTTAAACATCTTTTTTAGTGTTTAGATGGTGATGCTCTGCACTGCTCAGTATGACCAAATCTAACCTGACTTGACCAAATTTGACTTGACCCAATTTAATTTGACTTGAGTTGACACGACACAGTTCTCAGATATAAGATGATGATTTAGAATACTAATGTTAAAAAATTCTTATGGATAACGAAATCAGTCCGATCTAACATGACCTGACCTTATCTGCTCTAATTTGATCTGACATAACCTGACCTGGCTTGACCAGACGCAATTTAACTTGATCTAACCTACTTTGACTAACTTGACTTGAGTTGTCACATTCGCCACATATAAAAGGATCTAGAACATTACTCTAGAAGTTTCATTAGTATAACGAACTCAGTACGACTTGATCTAAACAGTCTTAACCTGAGTTGACTTGTCCTGATCTGAACTGACTTAACTTGACTAGATTTGACTTGACCAAAGCTGATCTGAACGGACCTAAACTGACATGATCTCACTTGGGTAAACGCAATCTAATTCGAATTGACCTGACTTGACTTGACTTGACTTGACTTGACCTGGTTCGACCAGACCAAATCTGAAATTACTTGATTTGCACTCTGGCACTTTCACCACATATTAGAAGACGATCTAGAATGCTACTGTTACAAGAATCATATGGATAAAAAAATCAGTTTGACCTAAAATTACGTCACCTGCTCTGAATTGATCTAATTTGCCCTGACTTAACCTGACTTGACTTGACCTAACCCAATTTGAACTACAACATATAACCAGACGATCTATAATACTACTATTACAAGGTTCATATTTACAAGAAAATCAGTATGATCTCACATGACCTGATCAAATCTGACCTGACTTGATCTGACCCAACCGGACCGGACCTAACCTGACCCGACTTGGCAGAAGCAAGGTAATTTAAAACGACTCAAAAGTATCCTTTCTTTTCACGATAAAAAAGTCTAATAATGTTTATTAATGGGAAAACAATTAAAATTATACTTACAAGCGAATTTATTGATTTAAGGTACAAAAAATAGGGACAAACGCTACTATATTTTCAATTGTGTCGACCACCTCCTCACACCGCCGCCATAAAATTTCAGTGTACACAAACCCACGTTCAACAAACTAACAAAATCTGAAAGTTTGAAGCCACATATGTCAACACCATACCCTGCTAATTTTTTATCGAAGTGTGCATTCAACTGTGCAAACCTGGCGATATATACCAGAACCGTCCCCGCGGCCATGTTTAACATGCATCCCCCACCCACACCGCGGCAAACCGCCCAACTTGTAACGAAGCGGTTGGCAAGACTGATGCTTCATTACCAGTGTTACCACAAGATGCACTCGCACGCAGTCAAACTCCCTCACCTCACCTAAACCCATAATTAACCCGCCCTCCCACAAACACGCCCCAATTAATCACAAACAATAAAAAAGCCCGCGTTTTTTGCCATCCAACAAATCAATGTTCCATCAGACAGCTCCTCGATGAACAACAAATCCTTTTTGTTTCCATGCTGTACCGGCGCTATTTAGGGAATGTGTCTGCCGATAAATAATTTCAACCGGCAGAATAAAAAAGCGCAGAGACAGCGCACAAGATCGATGGAAATACTTCACCTTACCTCACATTCCGTTATGTTAGGAATTTTCATTTTGTCATGTTTACACTGGGATAAAGTACTAAATAACCGCGCCGCCTCTTATTTACCTATTCGCACCGGTTTGTTTACACTTTTAACGCTCGGTGAAAAGGCGAAATCTTATTCTAGGCACTTGCCAGCCCTCGGATAAAAAGGTGAGAGCTTTGACGTTATTCGATAAATCTGCTAGACGAGGCCCGACGGCTTCGTAAAAGTTCATGGCGGAATTAAGTTGTAAATGAAAAGTCGAAGCGCGAGGGCAACTATTTGCAGCGAATTAGTTTTTAAAGTTGTCTCCGGAGGGAGTTTAGTGCATGTCGAGCGATGCCGAATTATTTGGAGCAAATGAAATTCTTGCTTTATTGCAGACACAAAAGGAGATCTGAAAAGTTTACGGAATAATGTAAGCAGATTTTAAATAGGAGGGGTGGAAGTTTCGCTAGGAAATTCATGACGGGGATTTGTTTGATACTTTGACGGTCGAGTATAAAGACAAAGATGTGCTTTTATAATTTTACGGGATTGATTGGCGTCAACACAAAAATTCCACGTACATAGTTGGAAATAATACGGTGTTTTCTTCCAGAGGGATAGAAGACTTATACGTAGAGGACCTGCAACCACCAATACAGGGCATTTTTTAACCATTAACAAACAACTGAATTAATATCTCATTTTTGGAGTAGATTTCATTCTGTTTTTTTATTGGAGTTTTAACTCCTTTCTTGTCGTAATATAGAACACGTATACGCGCCGGAAGAGGAATGTCGAATTCCATCTATATGCTTGGTGTCGGTGTCGGTGTCGACGATTTTCTACATCTATAATTATTTGTAAAAGCAAACCTTTGCAGTGCCCGCTTATGAAAAATTCTGAACTTTTCGATCACCTTTAAGAAGAATTTTGTCCATAATAATGGAGATAGTTTGGGATATAAAAGTGTCTTCGGACCATTCTATTTTTTTTTTAATTTTTTATATATGGCACTCCTGAAAAATGACACCGTTTTATATTTTAGTGTGTAGATTCCAACGGAACATCAATTTGGGCCTGAAATTAACCATTTCAACAAAATAACTTTTGTCATTCCGGACTTTGGTGCTTCAAACTTGAAATTTCCTTTTGACAACTGATTTAAAAAGAATTTCGTCTAAAATACTGAAGACATTCAAGAACTGATACTAGAAACGAACTCAGTGGTGCAAAATTAGTCTATGAATTGAATTTTAGACAGACCGGAAAAAAATTTTTCACCAGTTTTTTCGAATTCGTCAAAAATTTGGGATTGAAACAATTTCAAGCTATCTCACTTAAACCGACCCCGATTTGTGTGAAAATTGTTTTATGTACAAATTTGAGTCTATTGAAAGATAATTTGGGCTATGAAAACGTTATCAGGTTTTACTAATTTTTTTTAATTTTTAATTCATGAACATTCCTGAAAAATGACACTTATATTTTGGTTTGTACTTTCCAAAGGGACATCGATTTCGGCCTGAATATTAACTATTTGATCAAAATGACCCCAAGGGATCGAGTGGTGAAATCGAGAAATCGGAAACTTTTGCCATTTGGAGTTATTGGCTTTCAAACTTGAAATTTCGTCTAAAATACTGAAGATAATCAACAACTGGCACCAGAAACGGACTCAGCGGTCCAAAGTTAGTCTAGAAACTGAATTTTAGTCAGATGGGAAAATGTTTTCTTTTACCTTTTTTTTTTAAATTCGTCAAATATGTCGAATTTAAACAATTTCAAGCTATCTCACTTAAACGAGCTCCGATTTGTTTAAAAACTGCTGAATGTACAAATTCGAGCTTTCTAAAAATTAATCTGGGCTCTAAATGTGACCCCGGGCGGTCCTGACTTTTTTTTTTAATTTTTTATGCATCGACACTCTTAAAAAATGACACCATCTTATATTTTGATCCGTAGATTCCAAACGAACATGGATTTCGGCCTGAAAATCAACCATTTCGACTAAATAACTTCAAGGTATCCGGCGGTGAAAAGGAAAAATCGGAGTCTCCTACCATTCCCGAGTTGTGAGCATTCAAATCTGAAATTTCCTTTTTGACCAATGATTTAAGAAGAATTTCGTCTAAAGTCTTGAATATATTCGACAAATAATACGAGAAACGAGGTCAGCGATGCAAAGTTAGTCCAGGAACTGAATTTTAGTCAGATAGAGAAATGTTTTTTGCCCTTTTTTTCGAATTCGTCAAATATTTCGAATTTAAACAATTTCAAGGTGGGTTTCTTACACTTCTTGAGTTTTTTGATTTTTTGCTTTTTGAATTTTTGTTTTTTTTTTGGATTTTTTAGGTACTACTAGATTTTTGTTGAATATTTTCAAGTTTTTAGATTACTGATTTTCTTGCATTTCTTCGGTTTTTTGCATTTTTTTGCTATTTGGATTTTCTTTTTTTTGGATTTCTCGGAATTCTGAACTTTTTGAATTTGCTCGATTCCTTAGATATTTCAGATTTTTCGAATTTCTACGACTTTTTTGGATTTCTCGGATTTTTCGTTTTTTTTTTTGGATTTTGGAATTATTGGAGTTCTTGATTTTTTGAGTTTTAGTTTCTCGGGTTGATTTTTCTGATTTTTTGGATATTTTAAATTATTCGATATTTTGGATATTTTCGAATTTTTGTATTTCTTGCGTTTCTTGGGTTTCTTGAATTTCTTAGTATTGTTTGATTTTGAATTTTTTTGTATTTTTTGGAATTTCGGGCTTTTCGGATTTTTTTGGGTTTTGGAAGTAAAGGAGTTTTATTTTTTTGGATTTTTTTATTTTCTGGGATTTTTTGTTTTTCTTATGTTTCGGATTTTTTCGGAATTTTTCGACCTTTTGGATTTTTTCGGATTTTTTAATTTTTCAATTTTTTGGATTTTTGTTTTTCTTTATCTGAATTTATTCCATTTTTACGATTATTTGGATAATTTTTGTTTTTTTTTAGTTGGATTTTTCGAATTTTTTTGATATTTTCGATTTTTTGAGTTATTCAACTTGTTCAATTTTTGAGTTTCTTGGGTTTCTTTGATTTTTAGATTTTTTGATTTGTTTTTAAATTCTTTGATTTTTCGTGCTATTGGATTTCTTCAGTTTCTGGGATTTCTTACATTTGATTTTTAGATTTTTGGAGTTTTTTACTTTTATTTTTTTTTTTTATTTTTTAGGATATTTTCGAGTTTCTGGCATTTCTTGCGTTACCTAAATTAGTCTACGAACTGAATTTTGGCCAGATGGAAAAATATTTTTTGTTGATCCCTTTTTTTCGAAACCCTCAAATATTTTGAATTTAAGCAATTTCATTTAACAAGCTCCGATTTATGTGAAAATTGCTGTATGTACAAATTCAGGCCCCCTGAGAAATAATCTGTAGCCTAGAAATGTCTCCGGGCTATTCTAACTTTTTTTGAAATATTTATTCATCGACACATCTGAAAAATCACACCGCTTTATATTTTGGCCTGTAGTGTCCAAATAGACATAGATTTCCAACTAAAAATCAACCATTGCAACAAAATAACTTCGAGGAATCAAGCTGTAAAAACGAGAAATGGAAATCTCCTGCCCTTCCGGAGTTATGAGACATCAAACTCGAAATTTTCTTTTTGAGATTGATTTAAGCAGAATTCCGTCTAAAATAATGAAAATATTTAGCAAGTGACGCCAGAAATGGACTCAGTGATACAAAATTAGTCTACGAACTGAATTTTGGCCAGATGGAAAAATATTTTTTGATGATCCCTTTTTTTCGAATTCCTCAAATATTTTGAATTTAAGCTATGTCAAACTATGTCATTTAAACAAACTCCGATTTATGTGAAAATTGGTGTATATACAAACTCAGGCCTCCTGGAAAAGAATCTGGACTCTAAAAATGTCTCCCGGCCATCCTAAATTTTTTTGAAATTTTTATTTATCGCCACTCCTGAAAAATCACACCGTCTTATATTTCGGTACGTAGATTCCAAACGGACTTCGATTCTGGCCTCGAAATTAACCATCTCAACTAAATAACGTCGAGGAATCGAATGGTGAAAACGAGAAATCAGAATCTCCTGCCATTCCGGACTTACCGTGCATCAAAATTGAAATTTTCTTTTTGACTTCTGATTTAAGGATAATTTCATCTAAAATAATGAAAATGTTTAAGAACTGACACCAGAAATGCACTCAGTGATACAAAATTAGTTTACAAACTGAATTTTGGCCAGATGGAAAAATATTTTTCGATGATCTTTTTTTTTGAATTCCTCAAATATTTTGAATTTAAGCAATTTCAAGCTATCTCATTTAACCAACTCCGATTTATGTAAAAATTGCTACATGTACAAATTCGGGCCTCCTGAAAAATAATCTGCAGCCTATAAATGTCTCCGGGCCATCCTAAATTTTTTTGAAATTTTTATTCATCAACACTCCTAAAAAATCACACCGCTTTATATTTTGTCCTGTAGTGTCCAAGCGGACATAGATTTCCAACTGAAAATCAACCCTTTCAACAAAATAACTTCGAGGAATCGAGCGGTGAAAACGAGAACTCGAAATTTTCTTTTTGGGGATTGATTTAAGCAGAATTCCATCTAAAAAAAATGAAAATATTTAGCAACTGACGCCAGAAATGGATTAGTGATACAAAATTAGTCTACGAACTTAATTTTGGCCAGATGGAAAAATATTTTTCGATAATCCTTTTTTCGAAGTCGTCAAAGATTTCGATTTTATACAATTTCAAGCTATCTCGCTTAAACAGGTCCCGATTTATGTGAAAATTACTCTATTTGCGAATTTCGGCTACCTGAAAAATAATATGGACTCTAAAAATGTCTCCGGAAGGTCCTGCTTTTTTTTTAATTTTTTATTTATCGACAATCCTGAAAGATGACACCATGTTATATTTTGGTCCCTAAAATTTCACAATTTTAATCAACGAAAGTTTTGATGCGACAGATGGTTTTAAAAGGACTTTCCACCCTATAGACAACAATGAGCTACTTCAATTATCTTTAATCCCAGATTCAAAAACAAAATAAAGTGTATCATTCTCAATTAAACAAACAAAGAAGTAAATTAATTTGAATCCGAAAAGACTTAATTAAAACAACACAAAGTGTGGTTTATTCTGTATAAAATCATTCACATGTCACAATTTTAGGAGTATTTTTGTTTCAGTGCTGACTCAGAATTAAAAAAAATACGAGTGAGCACTTTTAATATTTTATAGTGAAGAAAATTTTTAAAGTCAAGAGTTCTTCATTTTAGAATTCCAATAAATTTGTTTCACACAAAAATTTCACATTATATTTGACTACACTTATAAACAATTCTACGTCAAGTTGAATTTCAATTTTTTTTTTATTTTTGAAAGAAGCACCTAATAAGTTTAAATTTGGGAAGGTATTTTTCACTGTACTTTTTTACAGTTTGAGTGAGAAATTTCCAAGTTATAGAAATGTATAAAAGTTATTGCTTGAAGCTCCCAAATTCTACTAAAATGGAGCCTAATAAAAACTTAACAATTCACTAAATTAATTGCGAAAATTGTAAACAACACAACAGAACAGAAAGGTCAATCTGACGAACACTAATTAGACAGTTTAGAAAATGTCAAGGGTCAAAAATAAATTACTTGTTTTTCGAGGATTATCTTATCCAACATTCGCTAAAATTCATTTATTTATAATGGCGTTGTTAAGCTTCTTCAGTCTGCTTGCTGCCTGATACGTAGGCAACCAACAATTCAAGTCTTGCCAAGCCACTATATATTTCATGATTATTCAGCAGTTTTTGGCGTAGTTGAAACAAAATCAAATGTTGTATTTTCAAGCCAGTCAACAAAGCGAAAACTTTACTTTTAGAGCCCGTTGTAAGAAAAATACCCCCCAGTCCTCAACCCACACATTCAGAACCGCTGAGCTAGATCATTCGTTTCGTTACGCATCCGTTATCACTTAGCCGAGGCGTTTTGCCTGCAAACAAAGAAAGCTCATTTTGTTACGGATTCATTAACGCTTAAACAAAGGGAAAACCGCGCCGGCATATAAATAAAAGAATTTTCCGCCGGTTCACACGCGGTATCTTGGCGCTTTGTGAAAATGCCGCCCCATTGGACTCGGCAGTAAAAATTCCAGGTCTGAAAGTCACTTTTCACAATCGCGCCACTCCCGTGTAGGTGTCGTGTTTATGTGGGTTTGCCGGAACGGCTCATATCGCAGTATTTACACTCGACGAGACGAGCGAATGGGATCTGCAATCCGTGCTAAGTATGCTCTTTCTAATGATTGCTAGTCGTACTAAACGCGCGAGAGAGAGACCGAAGAGGGATTTATCTTTTTTCTCTTTAGTGCCTAACCGAAACGAAAGATAAAAGGGGATTAAGCGCTTTACATGTCCATTGTAATAAATTGGCCCTAGTCGATTTGGGGTTTTTTGGATTGCGTGGGGGGCAAAGTATGCCCGATTTTGCAATTTATGGCAGGGGAGATAAATAATAAGCGCGGAATGGCGAAAGAACGAATATCTTCAAGTGGGATTGCGGGTTTATTGGTTTTGTCTTTTCGGTGTCGCGCAGTGGTAAATAGTGTCGTTCCTGAGGCGTTTTGTTTGCAAGGAATTAAAGAAATAAATCCGTTTTACGGCTAATTCTTTCCTGGTTTGTTCCAAGAATGCAAGTGTAATATTGTAGCAAAACGTTTACACTGGAACAATTCCACAGAGTGTGCACTTTTGGTCCCAACAAGCTGATTATGTTCTTCAAACATCTATTACACTAACAAATTAATATCGAGTTGGTAATTTCTGCCGTAGCTGTTGACTCAACTAATAGCTACAGCGCGCACTGTTGGAACTAAAAATTACTTTCGCAACACTGTTGACTATTGGTTAGACAGAAATGTCAATATGTTCGAATGGTATTAGTTCTTCTGATGACTAATTTGCGGAGTTTGTCTACAAAGATAATTGCTCTAAGTTTTTAGCGCTTTCAGCGTAGTAAAATTCTTAAAAGAAAATTCATAAACTCGATACTTATCAAGTTTTATCGACCCTCGTGGCCGCCCCTTCGTATTCAAAGTCAGGGTGTTTTTGAAACTGCGTCATTACTTTTAACAACCCTACAAAAATATTTTTACGGTAATTGGTTAGAGTTAATTGGTGGCGCTTAATTTGTGTTATGATAATACGCCGACACTCACGACAACACAAATATTTTTCTTATAACTGCTTCTAAAGTACGGTTCGGGTTATTAGCCACGTTGAAAATGAATCATTTGAGTTGATTTCGTATTCATCAAAAATGCAGGGTAGGTATCAACCTGTCATTCGATCTGAATTACTGGTTGCCTAGCTGTAAACACACTGAAAAAGGTTTTGGCAATGTTACTATAAATAAATGGGCTTTGGTGAATATTGGAGAAGCTTATTCGAGAATTCCTTCATGTGTTAAGGTAATCCCGAAAAACAAGTCATTTATTTTTGACCTTTGACATTTTAAACTGGATAAATTAGTGTTTCTGGAATTTCGGGAGATTGACCTTTCTGTTCTTTTGATTCAACTTTTGTAATTAATTTGGTGAATTGTTGGCGGGACTTTATTGTAGGAGATTGTGGAAGCTGGAAGCAACACTTTTTATTCATTTCTACGACTTAAAAATGTTTCAGTAATGTTAGCTATTAAAATAAAAATTGTTTTGTGTGATTTATATCAGCTGATTTTAAAAAATGCCTCTTCATTGTTGGAAGTAGCAAATCTATCATTCGAACTGATTTATTGGTTGGCTACCCATCACATAGAAAATACCGAAAAATTCACCAAAAAAATTATAACATTGTTCAAGCCTAATTTTTCAGATTCTCTCTATAAAAATAAAACTTTGTTTACTTTTTTGGTTATTTAACCGGTTACACACCACACTTGCTGAGCAAAAATGTTTAAATTTGAAAATTATTAAAAATGAACGGTTTAACATAGATACTGTAGATATTTTATTCATCTTAAGAGGTTGAATGTAAATTATGAAATCTACAATCATTTTATGGCTTCGGGCAGAATTTTAGAAATATTTCGTTTGAAATTGAATTTTTTAAAAACAACCAAAAACTGTCATGTTTCAATGGACGATTCTGGAAAAATGGTAACATTTATCGAAGAAATCGGGCCGAAAATAACCTATAGAGATCGAAATCTACAAAAAAATATCGATGGTTAAATTTCCAAGGTAGTCGAGAAATTCCAAAATTTTATTTAAAGGAGATTTTGGAAAATTTTGATTTTATAAAAGTTGACTAAAAGTCCACAAAAAAATCTGGTATATAGATTTCGTCTTGCTGTTTCCAAAAATATAGCATTTTATGATCCCGGGGCAGAATTTTAGAAATTTTCGGTTTGAAATTAAATTTTTGGAAAACAACCAAAAAACTGTCATATCTCAATGGTCAATCTGGATAAATGGTAAGAATTATCGAAGAAATCAGGCCGAAATTAATTTGTAAAGTTCGGAATCTACAATAAAATGTCTATAGTTAATTTCCAAGGTAATCAAGAAATTCCATAATTTTCGTATAGGGGAGATTTTGGAAAATTTTGGTTTTAAAAAAGTTGACTGGAAATCCACAAAAAATTCTGATATATAGATTTCAACATGTCATTTCCAAAAATATAGCATTTTATGGTCCCGGGGCAGAATTTTAGAAATATTCGGTTTGAAATTGAATTTTTTAAAAACAACCAGAAACCGCCATATTTCCATGGACGATTCTGGAAAAATGGTAAAATTTGTCGAAGAAATCGAGCCGAAAATAACCTCTAGAGATCGAAATCTACAAAAAATGTCTGTGGTTAAATTTGCAAGGTAGTCGAGAAATTCCAAAATTTTCATTTAAAGGAGATTTTGGAAAATGTTGGCAAAAAAAAACAAAAAATTCTGATATATAGATTTCAACGTGCCGTTTCTACAAATATAGCATTTTATGGTCTCTGGACAGAACTTAAGAAATATTCGGTTTGAAACTAAATTTTTGAGAAACAATCAAAAAACTGTCATATCTCAATGGCGAATCTGGAAAAATGGTACGAATTTTCGAAGAAATCAGGCGGAAATTAATTTGTAAATTTCTAAATCTAGAAGAAAATGTCTGTAGTTAAATTTCCAAGTTAGTCAAGAAATTCCAAAATTTTCATATAGGGGAGATTTGGGAAAATTTTGGTTTTTAAAAAGTTGACTAAAAATCCACAAAAAAAATCTGGTATATAGATTTCGACTTGCCGATTCCAAAAATATAGCATTTTATGGCCTCGGGCAGAATTTTAGAAATTTTCGGTTTGAAATTCAATTTTTGAAAACTAACCAAAAAACTGTCATATTTCAGTGGACGACTCTGGAAAAATGGTAAGAATTGTCAAAGAAATGAGGCTGAAATTACCTTGCGAAGATCGAAATCTACAAAAAAATGTCTTTAGTTAAGTATCCAATATTGTCGAAAAATTCCCAAATTTTCATCAGAGTATTGAAAAATTTTGATTTTAAAAAAGTTGCCCAAAAATACACAAAAAATTCTGGTATATAGATTCCGACGTACCGATTCCAAAAATAGAGCATTTTGTGGGCCTGGGGCAAGATTTTGGGCAAATTCGGTTTGAAATTCAATTTTTAAAAAACACCCAAAAACTGTCGTATTTCAACGGACGGTTCTAGAAAAATGGCAAGAATTATCAGAAACATGAGGCCGAAATTAACTTGTAAAAGTCAAAATCTACAAGAAAATGTGTTTAGTTAAGTTTAGAATTTTGTCTAAAAATTCCAAAATTTTCATGAGGTTATTTTGATTAAAAAAAATTACTCAAAAATTCACAAAAATTCTGATATATAGATTACGACGCGCTCATTACAAAAATGTAGCGTATTTATGGCCCACGGGCAAGAATTTAGAAATATTCGGTTTGAAATTCAATTTTTGAAACAGATCCAAAAGAAGAAAAAATTTTAATTGACGATTCTGGAAAAATTGTAGGAGTCATCATGAAATGAGGCCGAAAATACATTTTAGAGACCGAAATCTACAAGAAAATGTCTATGGTTAAATTTCCAAAGTAGTCGAGAAATTCCAAAATTTTCATAAACGGGAGATTTTAGAAAATTTTGGTTTTAAAAAAGTTGACTAAAAATCCACAAAAAGTTCTGGTATATAAATTTCGGGATGCCAATTTCAAAAATATAGCACTTTATGGTCCCTGGACAGAATTTTAGAAATATTGAGTTATAAATTCAATTTTTGAAGAACGTCCAACAAATTGTAATATTTCGATGGACGATTCTAGAAAAATGGTAAGAATTATCCAAGAAATGAGGCCGAAAGTAATTTGTAGATGTCGAAATCTACAAGAAAATATCTTTAGTTAAATTTCGAAGGTGGTCGAGAACTTCCAAAACTTTCAAAAGGGGGAAATTTTGGAAAATTTTGGTTTTCAAAAAGTTGACTAAAAATCCATAGAAATTCTGATATATTGATTTCGACAAGCCGATTCCAAAAATATGGCATTTTATGTTCCCGGGGCAGGATTTCGGAAATATTCGATTTGGAATTCAATTTTTGAAAATATCCAAAAAAAACTATTATAATTCAGTGGACTATTCTAGAAAAATGGCAAGAATTATCAAAAACATGAGGCCGAAATTAACGTATAAAAGTCAAAATCTACAAAAAAATGTCTTTACTTAAGTATAGAATTTTGTCTAAAAATTCCAAAATTTTCATGAGCTTATTGTCGTCAATAGATCATTATTATTGTAAAACTTTGATTTCAAAAAAATTATAAAAATCCACAAAAATTCTGATATACAGATTTCCACGCCCTCATTCCAAAATGTAGCGTATTTATGGCTCAGGGACAAGAGTTTAGAAATATTCGGTTTGAAATTCAATTTTTGAAACAGATCCAAAAAAGAGCATATTTTAATTGACGATTCTGGAAAAATTGTAGGAGTTATCAATGAAATGAGGCAGAAAATAAATTTTAGAGCCCGAAATCTAAAAGAAAATGTCTATGGTTAAATTTCCAAAGCAGTCGAGAAATTCCAAAATTTTCATAAACGGGAGATTTTGAAAAATTTTTATATTAAAAAAGTTGACTAAAAATCCACAAAAAATTCTGGTACATAAAAAAATAGAGCACTTTATAGTTCCGGGGCAGAATTTCAGAAATATTCGATTTGAAATTAAATTTTTGAAAATATCCAAAAAAAAACTATTGTATTCAGAAAAAATGGCAAGCATTATCGAAAACATGAATCCGAAATTAACTTATGAAGGTCAATATCGACAAAAAAATGTTTTTAGTTAAGTTTAGAATTTTGTCTAAAAATTTCAAAATTTTCATGAGCTTACTGACAAATTTTGATTTAAAAAAAATTTACTCAAAAATCCACAAAAATTCTAATATATAGATTACGACGCGTTTATTACAAAAATGTAGCGTACTTATGGCCCAGGCGCAAGAATTTAGAAATATTCGGTTTGAAATTCAATTTTTGAAACAGATCCAAAAAAAGAACATAATTCAATTGATGAATCTGGAAAAATAGAAGGAGATATCGAAGAAATGAGGCCAAAAATAAATTCTAGAGATCAAAATCTACAAGAAAATGTTTAAATTTCCTAGGTAGTCGAGAAATTCCAAAATTTTCATAAATGGGAAATTTTGGAAAATTTTGGTTTTAAAATAGTTGACTAAAAATCCACAAAGAATTCTGGTACATAAAAAAATAGAGCACTTTATGGTTCCGGACCAGGATTTCAGACATATTCGATTTGAAATTCAATTTTTGAAAATGTCCAAAATATTTCAATGGGCGATTCTGAAGAAATTTATCGAAGATATAAGGCCGAAATTAACTTGTGAACGTCGAAATCTACAAGAAAATGACTTTAGTTAAGTTTCGAATGTTGTCGAAAATTTCCGAAATTTGGATGAGAGTATTGAATAATTTTGATTTTTAAAAAGTTGCCCAACATTTCATAAGAAATCCTCATATATAGATTTGAACGTACTGATTCCAAAAATAAAGCGTGATTTTGGTCAGGGGCCAAGAGTTTATAAATTTTCGATTTGAAATTCACATTTTGGAATTCATCCAAAAACCGGACATTTTCCGGGAAATTATTCTGAAAGAATAATAGAAGTTATAGAAGAAATGAGGCAGAAAATAACTTTTAGAGATCTAAATCTACAGGAAAATGTCTGTAGTAAATTTCAAACGTAGTCGAGAAAATCCAAAATTTTTATATATTTTTCCAAAAATACAGCATTTTTTAGTCCCGGGGCAGGATTTTAGAACTGTTCGGTTTGAAATTCAATTTTTGAAAAACATCTAAGATAAGTTAGTTAAGTTTCGAATCCTGTCGAAAAATTCGTAGTAGCTTCTAGAAGTTAAAATCGACAATAAAATGTATTTAGTTATGTTTCGAAGTCAAAAAATTCAAAATTTTGATTAAAAAATTTCCTTAATCTCCACAAAAGGAATGTGGTTTATATTTATATTTAGATTTCGACATGAAATTGAACTATGAAGATCTAGTGTTGGAATAATAATTTGGGTGCAGATCTTAGTTGTTTTCTGCCAAGAAAATACCAACAGTGTTGATTAAAGATATCCAGACTCGAAAACTCGGTCTTTTCACTGTTTTCAGCACATTCAACAAATATCACTTTTAATTTTATATCTCTTTTTTCTTGAAAAACAATTGTCTGCTTTTTCACATCTTTATTTCATTTTACAATACGTTTAGTGTATCAGAAAATAAAAATTCATTAAAAATAATCATGAAATCTACCCCAAAAATGAAATATTAAATTCCGCTGATTGTTTAGTGGTGTGGTTAAATATTCTGCACATAAAAATTCTTTATCCCTCTCGGAACCATTACAACTACTTTCCTGCGGCGAATCTTTGCGTTGACGACAATCAATACCGTAAAATTTTAAAAGCACATCTTTGTCTTTATAGCCGAGCGTCAAAGTATCAAACAAATACCAGCCATGAGTTTCCTAGCGAAATTTCCATCCGTCCTAGTTAAAATCTGCTTACATTATTCTGCAAACTTTCAGTTCTCCTTTTGCGTCTACAATAAAGCAAGAATTTCATTTGCTTCCAATTCTTTCACCACTTTGTTAGCACTATGTTATTTTGGTCTTAGATAACAAACAAATAAATAAACAACAAAATTCTTTTGAATAAAGTTTTCCGCCGACTGCGCCATTTACCCACCACTTTTTATTGAAATCCCCGTAGCCAACGCGTTGTTTAAGTGTTAATAAATCCACAGCAAATGAACAGTCTATATCTATCCCATCCTGCGTCATATTTATACTGCGCCATCCACTCGCCCCTAGAGTTTTGTATTGTGGTAATCCGGCGGTTTCCCTCATCGATGCTCCAAGCCGCAAAGCAAATTAGTGTGGCGAGGGTTCGTTTTGGTATCGTTTAACGAATTTTCGAGTATGGGCTGAGTCCGAAGCCATTGTGCGCGCAATAACGCCGCTTTCATGCAAATACTAGTTTAGAAGCCTTTGTCGCGCCGAAAACACAACTATCCAGGGTTTTTACCGCAAGAAACAATATTTGGGGTAATTAACCGCGAGGAACGTGATACCTCGTAATGGTAATAATATAACAGAGGAAGCTCCAACAACAACAATTAGGGTTTATGTTGCAAATTTGATTAAGTTGATGTTTCCAGTAGAACAATGATGAGATGGGAAATGTGGCAGGCCGATGCAGAATGATTGCAGCGCCCTATTTACATAACTGTCTAATTGTGTGCGCTTGTCCGAGCATCAATTTGGGGGAGATTACTGACCTGGTTGGTTATTAATTGCGGGGAAGTGGGTCAGAGGACTTGCATTATGCAAGCAACTCGAGTGCACTAGAGGATATAAATTCCAACAACAAACTGAAAATAATCCTACCGACTGCGCCACTTTCGCAGACTCGCTAAAAATCACCGAAAAATGAAACTGAGCCTATGCGACGTGGTGCCGACAAACTATTAGCCTACCGTACACCCGGAGTGTCCAAACCACAACTAACGGCTTAATTAAATTGGTCGAAGTTTCACAGGGCCGGTGTCGGATCCCGCACTCTACAAATTTGATTCAATTACACTTCGAGTCGCAGTATAAAAGCAGCCGCACAATCATCCGGATTAGTCCGGAAACACCTCAATAAACGAAAGTAAAAAAACTCATCGAAAAAGCCGTAACACTCGGAATTTTAATATTCCCTTGTTATTGTCTATAACTTTTACAGCGTGCCCTTTATGGCCACTGTAAAATGTGATCTTCATAGTTCAATTTCATGTAGAAATCTAAATATAAATATAAACCACATTTCTTTTGTGGAGATTTAGGAAATTTTTTAATTAAAATTTTTGAATTTTTTGACTTCGAAACATAACTAAATACATTTTATTGTCGATTTTAACTTCTAGAAGTTACTACGAATTTTTCTTATTTCTTCGGTAATTCTTACCATTTTTCCAGAACTTTTGTAAACCAATATATCACCCTTTTATAAAAATTTTGTATTTTCTCGACTACGTTTGAAATTTACTACAGACTGTAGATTTCGATCTCTAAAAGTTATTTTCTGTCTCATTTCTTGGATAACTCCTATTATTCTTTCAGAATAATTCCCTGGAAAATGCCCGGTTTTTGGATGTATTCCAAAATGTGAATTTTAAATCGAATATTTATAAACTCTTGGCCCCTGAGTAAAATCACGCTTTATTTTTGGAATCAGTACGTCCAAATCTATATATGAGGATTTCTTATGAAATGTTGGCCAACTTTTTAAAAATAAAAATTGTTCAATACCCTCATGAAAATTTCGACAACATTCGAAACTTAACTAAAGTCTTTTTTTTCTTGTAGATTTCAACGTTCACAAGTTAATTTCGGCTTGATTTCTTCGATAATTCTTACCATTTCTTCAGAATAGTTCATTGAAATATGACAGTTTTTGCATATTTTCAAAAATTGAATTCCAAATCGAATATTTCTGAAATCCAGTCCCAAGAATATAAAATGCCATAATTTTGGAATCGGCTCTTTCCCTCTTATGAAAATTTTGGAATTTCTCGACCACCTTCGAAATTTAACTAAAGATATTTTCTTGTATATTTCAACATCTACAAATTACTTTCGGCCTCATTTCTTCAATAATTCTTACCATTTTTCATGAATCGTCCATCGAAATATCACAGTTTGTTGGACGTTCTTCAAAAATTGAATTTACAACTCAATAATTCTAAAATTCTGTCCAGGGACCATAAAATGTTATTTTTTTGAAATCGGCATCTCGAAATCTATATACCAGAATTGTTTGTGGATTTTTAGTCAACTTTTTAAAACAAAAATTTCCCAAAATTTCCCCTATATGAAAATTTTGGAATTTCTCAATTACCTTGGTAATTTAACTATAGACATTTTCTTGTAGATTTCGATCTCCAAAAGTTACTTTCCGTCTCATTTCTTCGATAATTTCCACCATTCTTCCAGAATTGTCCAATGATATATAACAGTGTTTTTGGATGTTTTTCAAAAAATGAATTCCAAACCGAATAGTTCTAAAATACTGCCCCAGGACCATAAAGGGATATTTTTTTGGAATCGGTACGTCGAAATCTATATATCAGAATTTTTTATGGATTTTTAGTAAATTTTTCTAAAAAAAAAAAATTCGAACAATCCCCTTAAAAAATTTTTGGAATTTTCCCACCACCTTCGAAATTTAACAAAAAATATTTTCTTGATTTTCTTGCAGATTTCGACCTCTGGAAGTTATTTTAGGCTTCATTTCTTCGATAACTCTTAAGATTTTTTCAGCATCATCATTGAAATAGACAGTTTTTTGAATATTTTCAAAAATTGAATTTCAAATCGAATATTTCTGAAATCCTGCCCCGGAACCATAAAATGTTCTATTTTTTTATGTACCAGAATTTTTTGTGGATTTTTAGTAAACTTTTTTAAAATCAAAATTTTCAAAAATCTCCCGTTTATGAAAATTTTCGAATTTCTCGACTACTTTGGAAATTTAACCATAGACATTTTCTTGTAGATTTCGGTCTATAAAATTTATTTTCGGCCTCATTTCATTGATAACTCCAACAATTTTTCCAAAATCGTCAATTAAAATATTCTCTTTTTTTTGGATCTGTTCCAAAAATTGAATTTCAAACCGAATATTTCTCAACTCTTGCCCCTGAGCCAAAAATACGCTACATTTTTGGAATGAGGACGTCAAAGTTCTACAATACGTTCATGAAAATTTTGGAATTTTCAGACAAAATTATAAACTGAAGTAAAGACAATTTCTTGTAGATTTTGACTTGATAAGTTAATTTCGGATTCATGTTTTTGATAAGTCTTGCCATTTTTCCAGAATCGTCCATTGAATTATAATAGTTTGTTTTTTTGATATTTTCAAAAATTGAATTCCAAATCGAATATTTCTGAAATCCAGTCCCAAGAATATAAAATGCCATAATTTTGGAAACGGCTCTTTCTCTCTTATGAAAATTTTGGAATTTCTCGACCACCTTCGAAATTTCACTAAAGATATTTTCTTGTAGATTTCGACATCTACAATTTACTTTCGGCCTCATTTCTTCAACAATTCTTACCATTTTTCCAGAATCGTCCATCGAAATATCACAGTTTGTTGGACGTTCTTCAAAAATTGAATTTACAACTCAATAATTCTAAAATTCTGTCCAGGGACCATAAAATGTTATTTTTTTGAAATCGGCATCTCGAAATCTATATACCAGAATTGTTTGTGGATCTTTAGTCAACTTTTTAAAACAAAAATTTTCCAAAATTTCCCCTATATGAAAATTTTGGAATTTCTCAATTACCTTGGTAATTTAACTATAGACATTTTCTTGTAGATTTCGATCTCTAAAAGTTACTTTCCTTCTCATTTCTTCGATAATTTCCACCATTTTTCCAGAATTGTCCAATAATATATAAAAGTGTTTGGGATGTTTTTCAAAAAATGAATTCCAAACCGATTAGTTATAAAATACTGCCCCAGGACCATAAAGGGATATTTCTTTGGAATCGGTACGTCGAAATCTATATACCAGAATTTTTTATGGATTTTTAGTCAATTTTTCTAAAAAAAAAAATTCGAACTATCCCCTTAAAAAAATTTTGGAATTTTCCCACTACCTTCGAAATTTAACAAAAAATATTTTCTTGATTTTCTTGCAGATTTCGACCTCTGGAAGTTATTTTAGGCTTCATTTCTTCGATAACTCTTAACATGTTTTCAGCATCATCATTGAAATAGACAGTTTTTTGAATATTTTCAAAAATTGAATTTCAAATCGAATATTTCTGAAATCCTGCCCCGGAACCATAAAATGTTCAATTTTTTTATGTACCAGAATTTTTTATGGATTTTTAGTAAACTTTTTTAAAATCAAAATTTTCCAAAAACTCCCGTTTATGAAAATTTTGGACTTTCTCGACTACCTTGGAAATTTAACCACTGACATTTTCTTGTTGATTTCGGTCTCTAAAATTTATTTTCGGCCTCATTTCATTGATAATTCCTACATATTTTTCCAAAATCGTCAACTAAAATATTCTCTTTTTTTGGATCTGTTCCAAAAATTGAATTTCAAACCGAATATGTCTCAACTCATGCCCCTGAGCCATAAATACGCTACATTTTTGCAATGAGGGCGTCGAAATCTATATATCAGAATTTTTGTGGATTTTTGTCATTTTTTTGAACTCAAAGTTTTACAATGAAAATTTTCGAATTTTTAGACAAAATTCTAAACTTAACGAAAGACATTTTCTTGTAGATTTTGACCTTCATAAGTTAATTTCGGATTCAAGTTTTTGATAAGTCTTGCCATTTTTCCAGAATCGTCCATTGAAATATAATAGTTTTTTTTTTGATATTTTCAAAAATTGATTTCCAAACCGAATATTTCTGAAATCCAGTCCCAAGAATAAAAATGCCATATTTTTGGAATCGGCTCTTTCCCTCTTATGAAAATTTTGGAATTTCTCGACCACCTTCGAAATTTAACTAAAGATATTTTCTTGTAGATTTCGACATCTACAAATTACTTTCGGCTTCATTTCTTCAATAATTCTTACCATTTTTCCAGAATCGTCCATCGAAATATCAGTTTCTTGGACGTTCTTCAAAAATTGAATTTACAACTCAATAATTCTAAAATTCTGTCCAGGGACCATAAAAATATTTTTTTTGAAATCGGCATCTCGAAATCTATATACCAGAATTGTTTGTGGATTTTTAGTCAACTTTTTAAAACAAAAATTTCCCAAAATTTCCCCTATATGAAAATTTTGGAATTTCTCAATTAACTTGGTAATTTAACTATAGACATTTTCTTGTAGATTTCGATCTCTAAAAGTTACTTTCTGTCTCATTTCTTCGATAATTTCCACCATTTTTCCAGAATTGTCCAATGATATATAACAGTGTTTTTGGATGTTTTTCAAAAAATGAATTCCAAACCGAATAGTTCTAAAATACTGCCCCAAGACCATAAAGGGATATTTTTTTGGAATCGGTACGTCGAAATCTATATACCAGAATTTTTTATCGATTTGTAGTCAATTTTTCAAAAAAAAAAATCGAAATATCCCCTTAAAAAATTTTTGGAATTTTCCCACTACCTTCGAAATTTAACAAAAAATATTTTCTTGATTTTCTTGCAGATTTCGACCTCTGGAAGTTATTTTAGGCTTCATTTCTTCGATAACTCTTAACATTTTTTCAGCATCATCATTGAAATAGACAGTTTTTTGAATATTTTCAAAAATTGGATTTCAAATCGAATATTTCTGAAATCCTGCCCTGGAACCATAAAATGCTCTATTTTTCTTTTGTACCAGAATTTTTTGGGGATTTTTAGTAAACTTTTTTAAAATCAAAATTTTCAAAAATCTCCCGTTTATGAAAATTTTGGAATTTCTTGACTACTTTGGAAATTTAACCGTAGACATTTTCTTGTAGATTTCGGTCTCTAAAATTTATTTTCGGCCTCATTTCATTGAAAACTCCTAAAATTTTTCCAAAATCGTCAATTAAAATATTCTCTTTTTTTTGGATCTGTTCCAAAAATTGAATTTCAAACCGAATATGTCTCAACTCATGCCCCTGAGCCATAAATACGCTACATTTTTGCAATGAGGGCGTCGAAATCTATATATCAGAATTTTTGTGGATTTTTGTCATTTTTTTGAACTCAAAGTTTTACAATGAAAATTTTCGAATTTTTAGACAAAATTCTAAACTTAACGAAAGACATTTTCTTGTAGATTTTGACCTTCATAAGTTAATTTCGGATTCAAGTTTTTGATAAGTCTTGCCATTTTTCCAGAATCGTCCATTGAAATATAATAGTTTTTTTTTTTGATATTTTCAAAAATTGATTTCCAAACCGAATATTTCTGAAATCCAGTCCCAAGAATAAAAATGCCATATTTTTGGAATCGGCTCTTTCCCTCTTATGAAAATTTTGGAATTTCTCGACCACCTTCGAAATTTAACTAAAGATATTTTCTTGTAGATTTCGACATCTACAAATTACTTTCGGCTTCATTTCTTCAATAATTCTTACCATTTTTCCAGAATCGTCCATCGAAATATCAGTTTCTTGGACGTTCTTCAAAAATTGAATTTACAACTCAATAATTCTAAAATTCTGTCCAGGACCATAAAATATTATTTTTTTGAAATCGGCATCTCGAAATCTATATACCAGAATTGTTTGTGGATTTTTAGTCAACTTTTTAAAACAAAAATTTCCCAAAATTTCCCCTATATGAAAATTTTGGAATTTCTCAATTAACTTGGTAATTTAACTATAGACATTTTCTTGTAGATTTCGATCTCTAAAAGTTACTTTCTGTCTCATTTCTTCGATAATTTCCACCATTTTTCCAGAATTGTCCAATGATATATAACAGTGTTTTTGGATGTTTTTCAAAAAATGAATTCCAAACCGAATAGTTCTAAAATACTGCCCCAAGACCATAAAGGGATATTTTTTTGGAATCGGTACGTCGAAATCTATATACCAGAATTTTTTATCGATTTGTAGTCAATTTTTCAAAAAAAAAAATCGAAATATCCCCTTAAAAAATTTTTGGAATTTTCCCACTACCTTCGAAATTTAACAAAAAATATTTTCTTGATTTTCTTGCAGATTTCGACCTCTGGAAGTTATTTTAGGCTTCATTTCTTCGATAACTCTTAACATTTTTTCAGCATCATCATTGAAATAGACAGTTTTTTGAATATTTTCAAAAATTGGATTTCAAATCGAATATTTCTGAAATCCTGCCCTGGAACCATAAAATGCTCTATTTTTCTTTTGTACCAGAATTTTTTGGGGATTTTTAGTAAACTTTTTTAAAATCAAAATTTTCAAAAATCTCCCGTTTATGAAAATTTTGGAATTTCTTGACTACTTTGGAAATTTAACCGTAGACATTTTCTTGTAGATTTCGGTCTCTAAAATTTATTTTCGGCCTCATTTCATTGAAAACTCCTAAAATTTTTCCAAAATCGTCAATTAAAATATTCTCTTTTTTTGGATGTGTTCCAAAAATTGAATTTCAAACCGAATATTTCTCAACCCTTGCCCCTGAGCCATAAATACGCTACATTTCTGGAATGAGGGCGTCGAAATCTATATATCAGAATTTTTGTGGATTTTTGTCATTTTTTTGAAATCAAAGTTTTACAATGAAAATTTTCGAATTTTTAGACAAAATTCTAAACTTAACGAAAGACATTTTCTTGTAGATTTTGACCTTCATAAGTTAATTTCGGATTCATGTTTTTGATAAGTCTTGCCATTTTTCCAGAATCGTCCATTGAATTATAATAGTTGTTTTTTTTTGATATTTTCAATAATTGAATTCCAAATCGAATATTTCTGAAATCCAGTACCAAGAATATAAAATGCCATAATTTTCGAATCGGCTCTTTCCCTCTTATGAAAATTTTGGAATTTCTCGACCACCTTCGAAATTTAACTAAAGATATTTTCTTGTAGATTTCGACATCTACAAATTACTTTCGGCCTCATTTCCTCAATAATTCTTACCATTTTTCCAGAATCGTCCATCGAAATATCACAGTTTGTTGGACGTTCTTCAAAAATTGAATTTACAACTCAATAATTCTAAAATTCTGTCCAGGGACCATAAAATGTTATTTTTTTGAAATCGGCATCTCGAAATCTATATACAAGAATTGTTTGTGGATTTTTAGTCAACTTTTTAAAACAAAAATTTTCCAAAATTTCCCCTATATGAAAATTTTGGAATTTCTCAATTACCTTGGTAATTTAACTATAGACATTTTCTTGTAGATTTCGATCGTAAAAGTTACTTTCCGTCTCATTTCTTCGATAATTTCCACCATTTTTTCAGAATTGTCCAATGATATATAACAGTGTTTTTGGATGTTTTTCAAAAAATGAGTTCCTAACCGAATAGTTCTAAAATACTGCCCCAGGACCATAAAGGATATTTTTTTGGAATCGGTACGTCGAAATCTATATACCAGAATTTTTTATCGATTTGTAGTCAATTTTTCTAAAAAAAAAAAAAATTCGAAATATCCCCTTAAAAAATTTTTGGAATTTTCCCACTTCCTTCGAAATTTAACAAAAAATATTTCCTTGATTTTCTTGCAGATTTCGACCTCTGGAAGTTATTTTAGGCTTCATTTCTTCGATAACTCTTAACATTTTTTCAGCATCATCATTGAAATAGACAGTTTTTTGAATATTTTCAAAAATTGAATTTCAAATCGAATATTTCTCAACTCTTGCCCCTGAGCCATAAATACGGTACATTTTTGGAATGAGGGCGTCGAAATCTATATATCAGAATTTTTGTGGATTTTTGTCATTTTTTTGAAATCAAGATTTACAATGAAAATTTTCGAATTTTTAGACAAAATTCTAAACATAACGAAAGACATTTTCTTGTAGATTTTGACCTTCATAAGTTAATTTCGGATTCATGTTTTTGATAAGTCTTGCCATTTTTCCAGAATCGTCCATTGAATTATAATAGTTTTTTTTGGATATTTTCAAAAATTGAATTCCAAATCGAATATTTCTGAAATCCAGTCCCAAGAATATAAAATGCCATAATTTTGCAATCGGCTCTTTCCCTCTTATGAAAATTTTGGAATTTCTCGACCACCTTCGAAATTTAACTAAAGATATTTTCTTGTAGATTTCGACATCTACAAATTACTTTAGGCCTCATTTCTTCAATAATTCTTACCATTTTTCCAGAATCGTCCATCGAAATATCACAGTTTGTTGGACGTTCTTCAAAAATTGAATTTACAACTCAATAATTCTAAAATTCTGTCCAGGGACCATAAAATGTTATTTTTTGAAATCGGCATCTCGAAATCTATATACAAGAATTGTTTGTGGATTTTTAGTCAACTTTTTAAAACAAAAATTTTCCAAAATTTCCCCTATATGAAAATTTTGGAATTTCTCAATTACCTTGGTAATTTAACTATAGACATTTTCTTGTAGATTTCGATCTCTAAAAGTTACTTTCCGTCTCATTTCTTCGATAATTTCCACCATTTTTTCAGAATTGTCCAATGATATATAACAGTGTTTTTGGATGTTTTTCAAAAAATGAGTTCCTAACCGAATAGTTCTAAAATACTGCCCCAGGACCATAAAGGGATATTTTTTTGGAATCGGTACGTCGAAATCTATATACCAGAATTTTTATCGATTTGTAGTCAATTTTTCTAAAAAAAAAAAAATTCGAAATATCCCCTTAAAAAATTTTTGGAATTTTCCCACTTCCTTCGAAATTTAACAAAAAATATTTCCTTGATTTTCTTGCAGATTTCGACCTCTGGAAGTTATTTTAGGCTTCATTTCTTCGATAACTCTTAACATTTTTTCAGCATCATCATTGAAATAGACAGTTTTTTGAATATTTTCAAAAATTGAATTTCAAATCGAATATTTCTGAAATCCTGCCCCGGAACAATAAAATGTTTTATTTTTTTTATGTACCAGAATTTTTTGTGGATTTTTTGTAAACTTTTTTAAAATCAAAATTTTCAAAAATCTCCCGTTTATGAAAATTCTGGAATTTCTCGGCTACTTTGAAAATTTAACCATAGACATTTTCTTGTAGATTTCGGTCTCTAAAATTTATTTTCGGCCTCATCTCATTGATAACTCCTACAATTTTTCCAAAATCGTCAATTAAAATATTCCCTTTTTTTGGATCTATTCCAAAAATTGAATTTCAAACCGAATATTTCTCAACTCTTGCCCCTGAGCCATAAATACGGTACATTTTTGGAATGAGGGCGTCGAAATCTATATATCAGAATTTTTGTGGATTTTTGTCATTTTTTTGAAATCAAGATTTACAATGAAAATTTTCGAATTTTTAGACAAAATTCTAAACTTAACGAAAGACATTTTCTTGTAAATTTTGACCTTCATAAGTTAATTTCGGATTCATGTTTTTGATAAGTCTTGCCATTTTTCCAGAATCGTCCATTGAATTATAATAGTTTTTTTTTTGATATTTTCAATAATTGAATTCCAAATCGAATATTTCTGAAATCCAGTACCAAGAATATAAAATGCCATATTTTTGGAATCGACTCTTTCCCTCTTATGAAAATTTTGGAATTTCTCGACCACCTTCGAAATTTAACTAAAGATATTTTCTTGTAGATTTCGACATCTACAAATTACTTTCGGCCTCATTTCTTCAATAATTCTTACCATTTTTCCAGAATCGTCCATCGAAATATCACAGTTTGTTGGACGTTCTTCAAAAATTGAATTTACAACTCAATAATTCTAAAATTCTGTTCAGGGACCATAAAATGTTATTTTTTTTAAATCGGCGTCTCTCGAAATCTATATACCAGAATTGTTTGTGGATCTTTAGTCAACTTTTTAAAACAAAAATTTTCCAAAATTTCCCCTATATGAAATTTTTAGAATTTCTCAATTACCTTGGTAATTTAACTATAGACATTTTCTTGTAGATTTCGATCTCTAAAAGTTACTTTCCGTCTCATTTCTTCGATAATTTCCACCATTTTTCCAGAATTGTCCAATGATATATAACAGTGTTTTTGGATGTTTTTCAAAAAATGAATTCCAAACCGAATAGTTCTAAAATACTGCCCCAGGACCATAAAGGGATATTTTTTGGAATCGGTACGTCGAAATCTATATACCGGAATTTTTTATGGATTTTTAGTCAATTTTTCTAAAAAAAAAAAATATCCCTTTAAAAAATTTTTGGAATTTTCCTACTACCTTCGAAATTAAACAAAAAATATTTCTTGATTTTCTTGCAGATTTCGACCTCTGGAAGTTATTTTAGGCTTCATTTCTTCGATAACTCTTAACATTTTTTCAGCATCATCATTGAAATAGACAGTTTTTTGAATATTTTCAAAAATTGAATTTCAAATCGAATATTTCTGAAATCCTGCCCCGGAACCATAAAATGTTTTTTTTTATGTACCAGAATTTTTTGTGGATTTTTAGTAAACTTTTTTAAAATCAAATTTTCAAAAATCTCCCGTTTATGAAAATTTTGGAATTTCTCGACTACTTTGGAAATTTAACCATCGACATTTTCTTGAGATTTCGGTCTCTTAAATTTATTTTCGGCCTCATTTCATTGATAACTCCTACAATTTTTCCAGAATCGTCAATTAAAATATGTTCTTTTTTTGGATATGTTCAAAAATTGAATTTCAAACCGAATATTTCTAAATTCTTGCCCCTGAACCATAAATACGCTACTTTTTTGGAATGAGCGCGTGGCAATTTATATATCAGAATTTTTGTAGATTTTTGTCATTTTTTTGAAATCAAAGTTCTACAATAAGTTCATGAAAATTTTGGAATTTTCAGACAAAATTATAAACTGAAGTAAAGACATTTTCTTGTAGATTTTGACCTTCATAGGTTAATTTCGGATTCATGTTTTCGATAATTCTTGCCATTTTTCCTGAATCGTCCACTGAAATACAATAGTTCTTTTTGGATGTTTTCAAAAATTTAATTTCAAATCGGATATTTCTAAAATCCTGCCCCGGGAGTATAAAATGCTATATTTTTGGAATCGGCACGTCGAAATCTATATACCAGAATTTTTTGTGAATTTTTAGTCAACTCTTTTAAAACCAAAACTTTCCAAAATCTCTCCCTTACGAAAATTTTGGAAATTGTGGACTCCCTTTGAAATTTACTACAGTGATTTTCCTGTAGATTTCGATCTCTAAAAGCTATTTTCTGCCTCATTTCTTCGATAGCTCCTATTATTCTTTCAGAATAATTCTCTGGAAAATGCCCGGTTTTTGGATGAATTCCAAATGTGAACTCCTGGCCTCTCTCAAAATCAATTTCGGATTCATGTTTTTGATAATTCTTGCCATTTTTCCAGAATCGTCCACTGAATTAAAATAGTTTTTAAAATTTGATTCAATTACACTTTGAGTCGCAGTATAAAAGCAGCCTCACAATCATCCGGATTAGTCCGGAAACACCTCAATAAACCAAAGTAAAAAAACTCATCGAAAAAGCCGTAACACTCGGAATTTTAATATTCCCCTGTTATCGTCTATAACTTTTACAGCGTGCCCTTTATGGCCACTGTAAAATGTGATCTGCTTTCAAACAAGTCTGTATCAATCTGACTCAGAGTTGCATTTAAATTTGTTGAAATTAAATATTCGATGGCATTAAGACGGCGATAATTTCATTCCAGAAATGCCTGTCATAACTTCGCTGATTTGGAAGGCTTTTATGAGTCGTAAAGTCGATGGAAGTTTTATGAAAGAGGTATGTGAATGCTGATGATCGTGGAAATTGCTTCCAACTAATTGTTGAAAAATTACGCTGATAAAGAGGTCAGCGCTTAAATAAACGGCGGAAATAATCGCATCGGAATTCCTTCACAATTTGGAATTCTTGCAACATTGAGTCTAGCACAATACGACGGGAGCGCTAAATTTCGACTTTTTAGATCAAAGTAAGTATCTTACCGACTGCGCCATTTTAGTGATCTCTCAAACTTGTTAATTATGAAAGTTATTAATTATATGCTACAAGTTAAACACACCTTCAGTGATAATTAAACATGCAGGAGACATGCTAGTGCCTGTGGAATTTCAATGAAGCAACCGACAAAGCTCGCTACGTATAGACGAGCTAGCGTTCCCAACAACTATCAAATTCTTGTAATGAACGCACCGTAATCTCGACTCTCTCGAAAAAAGCGCTCGCTTTGAAATTCCCGTCGTTAAAATTATCGTAACGTAAAATTTCGCTGTTAATTTTAAGCTCTTTTTGCGAGCTTTTCGCAACGATCGGTTAACCCCCTCTGCGAAATTATAAATAATTACGTAGGGGTGCCTCCGTCTCAAATTTAATTAACAGGTATTGTAACAAATGACACGGGATTAATACCGGCATTGAGCCGTCCGGGGGTTGCTTTTGGTAATTCTAATTTCATTTCGGAAGTTTAATACAGTGCTCAGGAGCACTCCCTATTAGTGTTTCATTTAGTTCAACTTTACATACAGTTTTGCGAAATTTACAGCCATTATTGTGCTTCTTAATTAAACGGTTCGAGACCATAACGGACTGTTTTCTTATTGTTTCTGGGCGGAATATCTGCAACTTTAATGCCAGACTTTTACCCCCTAAGTACCTTTTAATGAAAATTCAGATGAATGTCCGCCACTGGCTTGCCTAATGTCCCGTGGGAGAGGCGCTCTTTAGATAATTCCGTTCAAGGATAGACGGGGTCAGACGGGAAAAAAACCCAAGAAGACTTTTTGTCGCAGAGACAATATAATTCGTTTTTTGCTAAAACCCGTTTTTATCCTACCGCGACTGCGCCGTGAACGCAGCCAATTTTCGAAATCATGAAAAAGTCTTTGTTTGTTCGACTTTTATCCACGCCATTAAATTAAAAAAAATAAATAAAGTAGTCAAGGTTTCACGACGCTAAAAAAACCACATCGCTGCTTCTTATTTTCCAATAATGATACTCCCATCGAGTCTTTTTTGTTCCTGCGTCTTCGCACCCCAACACTATCTCGCTAATTCCAGCACGCAAGCAATAAATCTTTCATCGTCCGACTTGTCCGAAATCGCCCTTATCGACAAAACACGACCCGCCGATATTCAAAGTGTGTATCGCCAATTCCCGAGATTTTCTGGCGCAGATTTGGGTCGTTTACGGAATTTGCGGGGGAAATTTTTACTGGGACTTATTAGAAGGGGATCAGCCCCGCCGTCGGTAATAAACATTAAAAGGCACTATAAAAGGCTTTCGTGTCATTAGATGGATTAGCGGAATGCCTGTTCTGGCATAATCTCGTTTAGAGGTAATGTTATCAGCGAGTGACGAATCGCAGCGGCCGTGATTAGAGGCAAAATGGCCGACGCGCCATTTTCGTAACAGGTGGAAAAATGAAAACATGGGCGGAGGGGGAATTAAGGGAAAGATGGATTTGCAGGTCGTAAAGTTTTACGGCGGGACGGGTGTTCGAAACAATGTGGCGGTTTGGGTTCGGGGAAATTCGACAGGGCCGGATTAAGAGTTTTGGAGTTGGGTGGACAAATCGACGTGAATGCGATTTGGGGGTGTTAAATTGCAAGAAATAATTATATTTTTGAAAATTGTGAAAATGGAAGGGATTTCCAAAGAAATGAAACCTAAAACAACTTCTGTAGGGCGAAATGAACAAAAAATCTCTTTCGCTGATTTTTGGAAAAGAAGGTCCAACATTTTATTTTTAAAAATTTAGCGTTTGGTGAAATTGCCTAAAGATTCACAAAAAATTCTATAATGTAGATCTCGACGAGTTGAATAAAAAACAATCGTGTTCATTGTGGCAGACAAAATTTTCGAAATATTCTGTCTCAATGTCAAAGGAATATCTCAAAAATTGCATTATTTCTTTATGATGAAATGGAAAAACAATACGAATTTTCAAACAAATGAAACCAAAAATGACGGTCGAAATCAACAAAAGAATATCTTTTGGAAAATGATCGGAAAAAAGTCAAAAATTTCATATTGTAAAATTTAGCGAAATTGCTTTGAAAATCACAGAAGTTTTATGGTCTCAGATCAAAATTTTTCAAATATTCAGTTCCAAGATTCCGTTTTGGTAATTTTGGAAAAAACGGCAGGAATTTTCGAAAAAATTAAACCAAAAACAACTTTTGGAGGTCGAAAGCAACAAAAGAATAGGAATAGAATTTTTTTTAAAAATGGTTGGAAAAAGGTCAAAATTTTGAATCTGAAAATTCCACCGTTAAGTGAAGTTGCTTTAAAATTCACAAAAATTCTAGGATAGAGATCTCGACGAGCTAACCTGAGAAACATAGAATATTTATGGTCTCAAACAAAACTTTTACACATATTCGGTTTTAAAATGAAATTTTCAAAATATCTCAAAAATTGCTTTTTCCCGTTTTGGTAATTTTGGAAAAATGGTAAGACTTTTCACAAAAATGAAGCCGAAAACAACTTCTAGAGATCGAAAACAACAAACGAATCTACTTAGAAAATGTTTGGAAAATGGTTGGAAAAAGGTCAAAATTGTCAATTTGAAAACTCAAACGTTTGGCGAAATGACTTTAAAATACTTCACAAAAATTCTAGGATACAGATCTCGATGAACTGGGTCGAGAAACATCGAACCTTTATGATCGCAGACAAAGATTTTTCAAATTTTCGGTTTCAAAATCAAATTTTCAGAATATCTCAAAAATTATCTTATTGCCTGTTGTGGTAATTTTGGAAAAACGGTAGGAATTTTCCAAAGTAATGAAACTGAAAACAACTTCTTGAGGTCGAGCGCAATATAAGAATCTATTTATAGAATTTTTGGGAAATGACTGGAAAAACGTCAAAATTGTCAATTTGAAAATCGGGAATTTCTTAAAGTTACCTTAAAATTCACAAAAATTGTAGAATATAGATGTAGACGAGCTGAATGGAGAAACATACCTTTCTTTTAGTCTCAGACAAAGATTTTTCAAAAATTTGGTTTCAAAATTAAATTTTCAAAATATTTCAACAATTGCGTCATTTCGTTTTGGTAATTTAGGAAAAACTGTAGAACTTTCTGAAAAAAAAACAAAGCCGAAAACAATTTCTGAAGGTCGAAAGCAACAAAAGAACCTATTTAGAAAATTTTTGAAAAATGGTTCGAAAAACGTCAAAATTTTCAATTTGAAAACTCGAGCGTTTAGTGCAGTTACTTTAAAATTCACAAAAATTCCAGGATAGAGATCTCGACCAGCTGACCTGAGAAACATAGAAGATTTATGGTCTCAGACCAAGTTTTTACAAATATTCGGTTTTAAAATAAAATTTTCAAAATGTCTAAAAAATCGCTATATTTCGTTGTGATAATTTTAGAAAACAGTAGGAATTTTCACAAAAATGAAGCCAAAAACAATTTCTAGAGGTCTAAAACAACAAACGAATCTACTTAGAAAATTTTTGGAAAATGGTTGGAAAAAGGTAAAAATTTTCAATGTGAAAACTCGGACGTTTGGCAAAGTTACCTTAAAATAATTCACAAAAATTCTAGGATATAGATCTCGACGAACTGAATTGAGAAACATAGAACCTTTATGGTTTCAGACAAGGGTTTTTCGAATTTTCGGTTTCAAATTCAAATATTCGAAATAGCTCAAAAATTGCCTTATCTTGTTTTGGTAATTTTGGAAAAACGGTAAGAATTTTCGAAAGTAACGAAACTGAAAACAAGTTCTCGAGGTCGACAGCAACATAAGAATCTATTTATAGAATTTTTGGGAAATGGCTGAAAAAACGTCAAAATTGTTAATTCGAAAATCGAGAATTTCGTAAAATTACATTAAAATTCACAAAAATTGTAGAATACAGATCTCGACGAGCTGACTCGAGAAACTACGTTTATATAGCCTCAGACCAATATTTTTCAAAAATTCTGTTTCAAAATTAAAAGTTCAAAATATTCAAAAATTGCCTCATTTCATTTTGGTAATTTAGGAAAATCGGTAGAACTTCCTGCAAAAAATAAAGCCGAAAACAAATTCTGAAGGTCGAAAGCAACAAAAGAACCTATTTACAAAGTTTTGGTTCGAATAACGTCAAAATTTTCAATTTGAAAACTCGAGAATTTGGTGAAGTTTCCTTAAAATGACAAAAATTCTAGGATAGAGATCTCGACGAGCTGATCTGAGAAACAGAATATGTATGGTCTCAGACAAAATTTTTACAAATATTCGGTTTTAAAATAAACTTTTCAAAACATCTCAAAAATTGCTTTATTTCGTTTTGGTAATTTTGTAAAAATGGTAGGAATTTTCGCAAAAATGAAGCCGAAAAACAACTTCTGAAGATCGAAAACAGCAAACGAATCTACTTAGAAAATGTTTGGGAAATGGTTGAAAAAAGGTCAAAATTTTCAATTTGAAAACTCGAACGTTTGGCAAAGTTACCTTAAGATAATTCACAAAAATTCTAGGATATAAATCGACAAACTGACTCGAGAAACATACGTTTATATAGTCTCCGACAAAGATTTTTCAAAAATTCTGTTTCAAAATTGAATTTTCAAAATATCTCAAAAATTGCTTTATTTGAAATTTGAAAACTCAAGCGTTTAGTGAAGTTACTTTAAAATTCACAATAATTTTAAGATAGAGATCTCGACGAGCCGACCCGTGACACATTGAAAATTTATGCTCTCAGACAAAGTTTTTACAAATATTCGGTTCTAAAATAAAATTTTCAAAATATCTCAAAAATTGCTTTATTTCGTTTTTGTAATTTTGGAAAAACAGTAGGAATTTTCGCGAAAATGAAGCCGAAAACAACTTTTAAAGGTCAAAAACAACAAACCAATCTACTTAGAAAATTTTTGAAAAATGGTTGGAAAAAGATCAAAATTTTCTATTTGAAAATTCTAGCCTTTGGTAAAATAGACTAAAAATTTACAAAAACTTCTAGAAAACATGATCTTAACGAGCTGAAACGAAAAACTGTACACATTTTCAAAAAAATGAAACCGAAAACCACTTCTGCAGCTCTAAATCAACAAAGACATTTCTTTTGCTGATTTTTGGAAAATGGGCGGAGGAAGCTCAAAATTCCGTATAAAAAAATAAGCGTTTGGTGAAGCCGCCTAAAAATTTACAAAAAATTCTAGGATATAGATTTTGACGGGTTGAATCGAAAAACATATTGTGTTAATGGTTGCAGACAAAGATTTTCAAAATATTCGGTTTCAAAGTCAAATTTTTAAAACATCTCAAATATTGCCTTATTTTGTTTCGATAATTTTGGAAGATTGGTACAAATTTTCGAAAAAATGACATGGAAACGACTTCTATAATAATAATAATCATTTTATTTCCAGAGAGACAAATACATTTGTATGGAAATCGTCAGTATAGAAAATAAAACAAAAGAGAATACATTACAAAGACATACATCAAACTAAGAATTCATTCACTGTATACAAACACTTCTTAACTAAAAGATCTAAATCAACAAACTGATCTCTTTTGCTGATTTTTGGAAAATGATCAGAAGAACATAAAAAATTTCATACAGAAAAATTGAGCATTGGTAAAGTTGCCTAAAAATTAGCAGAAAATTCCAGGATACAAATCTTGATGAATTGAATCGAAAAACATAGCGTCTTTATAGTCCTAGACACAAGTTTTTCAAATATTCAGTTTCAAATTCAAATTTTTAAGATACCCCAAAAACGATTTTATTTTGTTTTGATGATTTTGGAAAAACGGTAAGAATTTTCGAAAAATTGACGCCGAGAACAATTTCTGTCGAAAATATATAACTACATACTTGGGTAATTTTCGAAAATGTTGAAAAAAGGTCAAAAATAGGGCATTTGGCAGTTGGCCAAAAATCCAAAAAAAAATTAGAATAAAAATCTCGGCTACATAAATCGGAAAATAGCGTGTTAATAGTCCCAGACAAATATTTTCCAAATTTTCAGTTTCAAAATCAAGTTTTTAAAATAAATGTCTCAAAAATGATGACTTTGGAAACGACATGTGGTGAGGCCAAATCTTCTTCATCCCCAACAACCCCAAGAATCCACCCCGCGCCATCCAGGGGCGGCGGTCATCGATCCCCGGGGGCGAAACCGTGTCGATGCGCCGGACACGGTTTAAACTAGATCAGGAATAAAAAGCGTTAATCACACTTTTTCAAATCCCTTTTCGATCGCCGCATGCAAATTCCATAATTTTAAACTCGTTACTCGCAATTTTTTAGTGCGTATAATTAATTTCCGAGATAAGAAATGCTCAAATTGAAATTAGAAGGTGAGCGTTAAATAATCGTTTTATCGAAACAATTCGCTTAATTATTTTGGCACGCGATCGCGTCACGCTGCCGAAATTAAAAGAAAATTTACCCTTTCGTTCTCGCTCTCGGCTGTTTTTCTTTGTCGGCGTAAATGGAAAAGTGAAATTGAAAATTAAACAAGGCGGACGAGGGGGCGATTCTGGGGTAAGTCGCAGGAAAATCCAATGACAAAGTGGATCCGGCTACAATCAACATGTCAAAATTATCTCGTTTTTGTGTTTTTTTTGGAGTTGATTTTGTCCTTCGATTTTCGGTTAACCTGATTCGAAGCTCTTTCACGTGCGACAAAACTTTCCCTCCGAATTATTTCGCGTTACAAAAGATTTGCTAGACTTTTCGGAATGTTTTCGCATCGGACAACCAGCGAACAAAGCCCGAATATCCGATATCTCGGTGCAGGATCGGAATCTTTTCTCGTTCTTGCAGTCAGATCCATCCCGGCGATCCAGTCGCTGATTAAGCAACAATGCGATGATTAATGATTCCCTCTAATTCCCCAGGCTTAGAGACTTATGAAGTTATCATCAACAAATCCTCGCGTCAATCTGGACAGTCAGTCTGGCTTCGGCTTGACCTTCGCCTTATCGCATTTCAGACAGATTTCGGAACTGTTGCGGGCGGTATTGTTCGAGTTATTGTCGGTTTTGGACCAGAGACGAGGGTCTGATTGAGGGGCGCTTTGTAGGAAAATGACGGATTTAAAATGCACAAAACCAGCAGTCAGGACGAGATAAGACGAGAGAAGTGTTTTTCGTGTTCGCGCTTTGTTGAAGAAACGTCATTTGATAATAAAATATTTGTTTGTTTGTATTATTATTTCTTGGCTGCTCAACAGTGTAAAAAATCAATCAAGCAACCTCGCTACTTCCAAAAACATCTCAGACATCCCTGCCGCAAAGCAGAAACAACCCCCTCCACCCAACTCGAAAAACTACTTAAAACCTTCCAACTTCCTCACTTCCACATTCATCATCCGCCACCTTATTATTATTATATTTTTTAAAAAAAGAAGGAATTATGATGGATACGCGGCGACCGTCTCATTCCCGGACAGACATCTCGGAAGGTGCGCCCCGTCCCATATATAAATCTTACTTCCCCACAAAGTCGCACAAGTGATGATAAAATAAAAAGTTATACGAAGATGAATTATCGCGGCTAAAACAAAAACCGCGTTTTATTTTCATTACTTCAACTGCAGTGTCTCCGGAGAAATCCGGCCGAGGCTTCCGCCAGTAATTACGGGCCGAGGCCCGGAATTGTCGTTCTGGATATTAAAATCGAGCAGCTGTACACCGATGCACGTTATTGTCCAGATCTGATTGTAACTGATTTGTTGTGGCCGGAGAGACGGCTTGCAGCTGCGCTGCGATTAATTATTCAACTTTATTGTTTATGGAAGTTCATTGTTTAATTGATTTTCGATAAATGTGCTCCGAAGCTGAGGAAGTTTCCGGGCTCATAAATCAACGTATGGAAAATTACGGGTAGTGAGAACGTGTACGTGGTACGGAGTTATTAAGAGTGAAAACATCCGGGGTATGTGAAGAGACCGAGAAGTTATTAAATCTACCAGGGAGTCAATATTCCCAGGTATCGGGCTTGTTAATTAACAGGGGTGAAAAATTGTAGTGGGATGACGTGCCTTATTTCAATCAGGGAGTGGAAATATCAGTTATGGTTAATGATAATGTCCGGGTGATATTATCGTAATAACTGTAATGAATCGATTGTGGATTACGCTGTCATTGTCCATCATTGGCGTATTAATGGTTTAGTGCTGGGAAACAAAATTTTATTTTTTCTAAAACTTGATAGATTTGAAACGAAATCCGGTTTCGTTAAATTATAAAGCAAACACATTAAAATAGAAAAACTTAAATTCGATGAACACAGTTTGATTTCCTGTACACGAAAATGTATGTCTGAGTTGTTATTTTATTCAGAGAGCAACATGTCTATAGATGCATTATTTATTTTTAAAATGTACTACAAATGAATATTTTAAAAATTATTTTTCATTTCAGCGTCTCCACTGCTTCTATAAATTAAAATTCTCTACTCGTGATCATGAATTTGTCCTCATTTTCGACGTATAACTTCAAATAATGCAGAAAATCTCTCTTTTATGGAAAATTTAAATTCTATGATGTCTGTTTGAAAAGGGATTTTGACATGAAACATTTATATGTTATGCAAACAAATATTAAACTCAGTGAACTAATTGAAAAAAATAATGTTGTTCAAAAATCGTGTCTAAATCACTATCTTATGCTAATTTTAGCAATATATCCGTAAATAATTGATAAAGCCCGCCTTTGTAGAAAATATTAAATTGGTTGTAAATAGTTTAATTTTCTTGGAACGAAAATCGAGGTTTTATGTGTAATTTTCTACTAAAATGTATTATTTTTAAAAGAAAACCTTTAAAAGTTCTCGAAACAGATAACTTTCAAATTAATTTCTGGCCCGGCGCATCCACCATTTTTGTGCAAGAAATAAATTTGCTTAAACAATTTGAAAAAAAGGTAATTATGTAAAAAATCGTCTCTAGATCTCAATCTTGTACTAATATTAGCACTATACCGTCAAATCACGGAGGAAAACCGTCTTTGATAAGAATATTACACTGAATCAAATTGGTCCAAAATGAGTTTAGTTTTCTCAAAAGAAAATCGGGGTTTGCTATGTAATTGTGTTCAAATGGCAATATATCATCTACATTTTTATGTAAAATGTATTCTTCTGGAAAAATATATTAAAAAATTCTTGAGACAAATAATTTTCAAATTATTTGTTAGCCCGGCGCCTCCACCATTCGTGTGGAAAATTAAACTCGTCGAAACTACTCAGAAAACAAGGAATTCTAATTAAAAATCATTTATAATTCAACATTTTGTATTAATTTAAACACTGCATCTTCCAAAAACAAAGGGAAACCATTTTTGTGAAAAATATTAAAATCGATGAAATCGGTTCCACAAGGATTCAGTTTCCTTGAAACGAAAATCTGGTTTTGTTGTATAATTGTGATTAGATGGCAATATTTCAAAAGAAATCTACATTTTCTGCTAAAATGTATTATTTTAAAAAGAAGACCTTCACAACTTCTCGAAACAAATCATTTTCAAATTATTTTCTAACCCAGCGCCTCCACCATTTTTGTGGAAGAATTAAACTTGTTTAAACAATTTAAAAAAGAGGTAATTATGTTAAAAAGTCGTCCCTAGATAACAATTTTCTGCTAATTTTAGCAATATACCTTCAAATCACGGAGAAAAAACTGATTTTGATGAAAATATTAAACTGAATCAAATTGGTCTAAAATGAGTTTAGTTTTCTTGAAACGAAAATCGGGGTTTGCTATGTAAATGTGTTCAAATGGCAATATATCATCTACATTTTTATGTAAAATGTATTCTTCTAGAAAAATATATTAAAAAATTCTTGAGACAAATAATTTTCAAATTATTTGTTAGCCCGGCGCCTCCACCATTCGTGTGGAAAATTAAACTCGTCGAAACTACTCGGAAAACAAGGAATTCTATTTAAACATCATTTATAATTCAAGATTTTGTATTAATTTAAACATTGCATCTTCCAAAAACAAAGGGAAACTATTTTTGTGAAAAATATTAAAATCGATGAAATCGGTTCCACAAGGATTCAGTTTCCTTGAAACGAAAATCTGGTTTTGTTGTATAATTGTAATTAGATGACAATATTTCAAAAGAAATCTACATTTTCTGCTAAAATGTATTATTTTAAAAAGAAGACCTTCACAACTCCTCGAAACAAATCATTTTCAAATTATTTTCTAACCCAGCGCCTCCACCATTTTTGTGGAAGAATTAAACTTGTTTAAACAATTTGAAAAAGAGGTAATTATGTTAAAAAGTCGTCCCTAGATCACAATCTTCTGCTAATTTTAGCAATATACCTTCAAATCACGGAGAAAAAACTGATTTTGATGAAAATATTGATCTGAATCAAATTAGTCTAAAATGAGTTTAGTTTTCTCGAAACGAAAATCGGGGTTTGCTATGTAAATGCGTTCAAATAGCAATATATAATCTACATTTTCATCTAAAATATATTCTTCTAGAAAAAGATATTCAAAACTTCTCGAAACAAATAATTTTCAATTTAATTTCTGACCCGGCGCCTCCACCATTTTTGTGCAAGAAATAAATTTGCTTAAACAATTTGAAAAAAAAAATAATTATGTAAAAAATCGTCTCTAGATCTGAATCTTGTGCTAATATTAGCGCTATACCTTCAAATCACGGAGGAAAACCGTCTTTGATAAGAATATTAAACTGAATCAAATTAGTCTAAAATGAGTTTAGTTGTCTCGAAAAGAAAATCGGGGTTTGCTATGTAATTGTGTTCAAATGGCAATATATCATCTACATTTTTATGTAAAATGTATTCTTCTGGAAAAATATATTAAAAAATTCTTGAGACAAATAATTTTCAAATTATTTGTTAGCCCGGCGCCTCCACCATTCGTGTGGAAAATTAAACTCGTCGAAACTACTCGGAAAATTAGGAATTCTATTTAAACATCATTTATACTTCAAGATTTTGTATTAATTTAAACATTGTATCTTCCAAAAACAAAGGGAAACCATTTTTGTGAAAAATATTAAAATCGATGAAATCGGTTCCACAAAGATTCAGTTTCGTTGAAACGAAAATCTGGTTTTGTTGTATAATTGTAATTAGATGACAATATTTCAAAAGAAATCTACATTTTCTGCTAAAATGTATTATTTTAAAAAGAAGACCTTCACAACTTCTCGAAAACAAATCATTTTCAAATTATTTTCTAACCCAGCGCCTCCACCATTTTTGTGGAAGAATTAAACTTGTTTAAAAAATTTGAAAAAGAGGTAATTATGTTAAAAAGTCGTCCCTAGATCACAATCTTCTGCCAATTTTAGCAATATCCTTCAAATTACGGTGAAAAACTTATTTTGATGAAAATATTAAACTGAATCAAATTGGTCTAAAATGAGTTTAGTTTTCTCGAAACGAAAATCGCGGTTTGCTATGTAAATGTGTTCAAATGGCAATATATAATATACATTTTCATCTAAAATATATTCTTCTGGAAAAAGATATTCAAAACTTCTCGAAAGAAATAATGTTCAAATTAATTTCTGGCCCGGCGCTTCCACCATTTTTGTGCAAGAAATAAATTGGCTTAAACAATTTGAAAAAAAGGTAATTATGTAAAAAATCGTCTCTAGATCTCAATCTTGTGCTAATATTAGCACTATTCCTTCAAATCACGGAGGAAAACCGTCTTTGGTAAGAATATTAAACTGAATCAAATTGGTCTAAAATGAGTTTAGTTTCCTCGAAAAGAAAATTTGGGTTTGCTATGTAATTGTGTTCAAATGGCAATATATCATCTACATTTTTATGTCAAATGTATTCTTCTAGAAAAATATATTTAAAAATTCTTGAGACAAATAATTTTCAAATTATTTGTCAGCCCGGCGCCTCCACCATTCGTGTGGAAAAATAAACTCGTCGAAAACTACTCGGAAAACAAGGAATTCTATTTAAACATCATTTATAATTCAAGATTTTGTATTAATTTAAACATTGTATCTTCCAAAAACAAAGGGAAACCATTTTTGTGAAAAATATTAAAATTGATGAAATCGGTTCCACAAGGATTCAGTTTCCTTGAAACAAAAATCTGAGTTTGTTGTGTAATTGTGTTCAGATGACAATATTTCAAAAAAAATCTACATTTTCTGCTAAAATGTGTTATTTTACAAAGAAGACCTTCAAAACTTATCGAAACAAATCATATTCAATTTATTTTCTATCCCGGCGCCTCCACCATTTTTGCCAAGAATTAAACTTGCTTAAACAATTTGGAAAAGAGGTAATTATGTTACAAAATCGTGTCTAGATCACAACCTAGTGCTAATTTTTGCCAAATACCTTCAAATCATCGAGAAAACCCGACTTTGATAACAATATTAAACTGCATCAAATTGGTCTAAAAAGAGTTTACTTTCCTCGAAACGAAAATCGGGGTTTGCTACGTAATTGTGTCTAAATTCTTCTAAAAAAAGATATTCAAAAATTCCTGAAACAAATTATTTTCAAATTATTTGTTAGCCCGGCGCCACCAACATTTGTGTACAAAAGTTAAACTTATCGAAACTATTCGGAAAACAGGAAATTCTGTTTAAAAATCTTTTCTATCCCGGCTCCTTCACTTTTTTTATGCAATAATTAAACCTGCTTAATCACCTGTAAACGAGATAATTCTCTTAAAAAATTGTCTCTAGATCAAAATTTTGTGCTAACTTTAGTAATATACTTTCAAATCACGGAGAAAAACCGTCTTGGACGAGAATAGTAAATAGGTTGAAATTGATCTCGAAAAGGTTTAGTTTGATGTGTTATTGTATTCATATGGCAATATATCAAAGGAAATCAACATTTTCTACAAAAATGTACTAAGTATTTTAGAAAGAAAATCATTAAAATTCCTCGCAACAAATAATTTTCGAATTATTTTCTATCCGCCTCCTTCCCCATTTTTATACAAGAATTAAACCTGTTTAATTACCTGGAAACGAGTTAATTCTCTTCAAAAATCGTCTCTAGATCATGATTTTGCGTTAATTTTAGCAGTATACCTTCAAATCACGGAGAAAAACCGTCTTGGACGAGAATATTAACTTGGTTGAAATTGATCTCAAAAGGGTCTAGTACTTTTTAAACAAAAATCAGGGTTTGACGTTTAATTGTGTTCAGATGTGGATATGTCCAAAGAATTCAACATTTTCTTCTAAAGTCTGTTGTTTTGTAAAGATCTTCAAAAACTCCAGAAAGAAATAATTTTCAATTTATTCTATAAGCCGCTATTCCACCATTTTTTACACCAAGTATACCTGTTGAAAATATTCGCAAAACCGCTAATTCTGTACAAAAACCATCTCTAGATCATCACTTTGTATTAATTTTACCATTGCGGTTTCAAATAAAAGACACAAACCGTTTTCGTGGAAAATATTAAATTCTGAAATATTGGTCCGAAAAGGGTTCAATTTTCTTGAATGGAAAAATCTGGGTTTGCTGTCTAATTGTATTCAGACGACAATATTTTAAACAAAATGTACATTTTCTGCTAAAATGTATTATTTTAGAAAAAAAAATCTTCAAAAGATCTCGAAACAAATAATTTTCAAATTATTTGTTAACCCGGCGCCTCCACGATTTTTGTGCAAAAATTAAACTTACTTAAATAATTTGGACGAGAGGTAATTATGTTCAAAAATCGTCTCTAACCACGATATTGTCCTAATTTTAGCAATATACCTCCAAACCACGAAGAAAAACCGTCTTGGACGACAATATTAAATTAGATGAAATTGATCTCGAAAAGTTTTAGTTTTTTTGATACGAAAATCAGGGTTTGATGTCTGATTGTATTGAGATGGCAATAAATCAAAGGAAATCAACATTTTCTGCTAAAATCTATTATTTCAAAAAGAAAATTTTTAAAAGTTCTCGCAACAAATAATTTTCAAATTATGTATTTTCTATCCCGGCGCCTTCACCATTTTTAAACAAGGATTAATCCTGCCTAGTCACCCGGAGACGAGTTAATTCACTTCAAATATCGTCTCTAGATCACGATCTTGTGCTAACTGTAATAATATATCTTCAAATCGCGGAGAAAAACCGTCTTGGACGAGAATAATAAATTGGTTGAAATTGACCTCAAAAGGGTTTAGTATTTATTAAACGAAAATCAAATTGTGTTCAGATGGGGATGGATATATATAAGAATTCAACATTTTCTTCTAAAATGTCGGTTGTTTTATAAAGATCTTCAAAAATTCCAGAAAAAAATAATTTTTTAGTTTTCTATAAGCCGTGACTCCACCATTTTTGTGCAAAAATGAAACCTCCTGAAAATATTCGGAAAACAGATAATTCTGTACAAAAACCATCTCTAGATCATTGTATTCATTTTACGATTGCATAAAAGACGTAGGCCGTATTTGTGACAAATATTAAATTCGGTGAAATAAGCTCAAGAAGAATTCAATTTTCTTGAATGGAAAATTTGGGTTTGCTGTGTAATTGTGTTCAGATAGCAATATATCAAGAGAAATCTACATTTTCTGCTAAAATGTATTATTTTAGAAAGAAAATCTTCGCAAGTTCTCGAACCAAATCATTTTTAAATTATTGTCTAGCCCGGCGCCTCCACCATTTTTTGTGCAAGACATTAAATTACTTAATTAATTTGTATAAGAGGTATATTTGTTCAAAAATCGTCTCTAGATCACATATTGTGCTAATTTTAACAATATTCCTTGAAGTCGGCATCTTTGTCGAAAACATTAAATTCGATAAACTTCGCTGAAAGCTTTAATTTATTTTGTAACGAAACTCTGAAAGAACATACGTTATTCAAAATCATTTACTTAAATTCTGATTTTTCGCTAAAAACGCTCAAATTTCGGCAAAACCTCCACTTAACCCTTTTTAAAGACTCCACCCTGCGCCATTTTTACGACGCACTTCACCTCTCTCCTAAAAGCATCCCCAACTCCCCGTAAACCCGCCCCGTTGTTGCAACAATTATCGTCGCGTTAATTTCGATGGTTTATCGATGAGATCGTGTCCCGTCCCTTAATAACGCAGCAGATGCCTCGAACGACGTTTACAAGGGCCTGACGTGAGTATTTTCATTGTTAATGAGTTTCAGCCGGCCGAATTCCTAAATAATTCGGTCGAAATTAGAAATTTCCCCAACAAACAGCGACAAGAAAACGACAAGTTCCCGGCTTAATCGGGGCGATTCATCACAGGTGCTGGCAGCAGCCCGGTCAAGTATCAAGTGCACACGTGGGAGCGGCTAATTGGGCGCCGGCCGTCACGTGACCCGCTCCAGCCGCGACTTCATTACGCCCGTAATGCGGAGGTGATTACGAAGAAATTCCCCGCGCTCTGCTTTTTCCCAAATTACCATATTCATAAGATGTGAATGATGCGACAGGCATGGTGCTGATGGAATTCCGATATCTACACGTACGGGTAATGGATGATGGGTGCGTCCGACTATCGATTTTAATCAAGGAAAGCGATGACCAGAAGACGCGAAAAACGGGCTAATTCGGCTTAATTTAATTTAGTGTAAGGTTTCGGGAACTTGCGCTGGAATTATCAAATTTCATAAATGTTAAAGGAAGGCGGAGACGCCGGGGCATGCGAAAGACATTTGCATTAGATTAAATTTAATTGTGAACGTTTCACAATCAGATGTACGAATACAGCGGGATCTACTTTTGTCTGAAGACGGAGATAGCGGGAATGATGAGGGGTGCTCTGCAAATAAAAAAATGATGATTTTGGAGCTGATAGGCCGGGGTGCTATGAAATACGGATGATTAAGGGGGCGAAAGATAACAAAAGGTGTTATGGGCGCGGGAATTTGAAGGATAAGAATTGCGTTAAAAGTCAACAGACAAACAGTCAATAACTGGAAAATTCTTTGTCTTGGAGTACGAATTAGCGTGCCGAGTTTACTTAACGAGGGATTATATAATGGGAGATTTTTTTTCTCGGGCAATTAAGTCGCTGAGTTAGAATGCTGAAAGCGGGGCCGACGCATCAAAAATTCACAACCACGCCAACTTTTTCTGGGCGCTGCATTTTTAATCAAGAATCAGCAAAAAAAAGTGAATCGTCGTGCCAAAAATATAAACATAACGAAGAAAGTTTAAAACTGCAAAATTCGGCTACTTTAGAAGCATAATAAAGCGCCCCCTACTAGCCACCAGCGGCATCTACACTGCAGAGTTCTACATTACCGACGACGCACGCTGTGACTTAAGAGTCACCATTTTGAAAGTAGTGTGACGTATACGCTAAAATGAACCTACTCAGTGTAATTTATTTGTCTATTTCGTTATTTAAACAACCGTAACAAACAAAGACAGCATTTTTTCAATTTATTTGGTTGCCATCAACAAAAGATTTTTTTAATTATCGCTTTTACGTAAATAAGTTACAGCAAAGTTTTCAAAGTGATAAAATTCTTCACAAACTTCATCAGAATTAAATTTTATTTGCACCCCTGTTTCCAAATAATGGAAGTTCAGACATAAAGGAGAAGCCGTTCAACGTAAGCTTGAAAGAATTTCGGAATTTTAGCTCTCTGACCTCTCGCTTCGCCGAGATTTGAGCATTTTCAATCACACAAATAATTATAAAGGAAAAACGAAAATTTAAGTTTGACACTCAGCAATTTCCTAAATTTATCGCAACTGCATATTTACTAACACAACACGTTAAATCACTTTAAAACGTCACCGCTATAATTTTATGGCCCATAAATAACGCTATCAAACATTTTATTAAATTGGATTATTTCGGACAATGACGTGATCCATTCACGATTTTTGTTCCCGGAAGCCGCATTCACAGCAATAAAGTAGTTAACTTTGAACTCCAATTTATCGATTGATAACTCCGATAATCCGCTTTAATCCCAACTTATCGATCGCGTTTTTTATGCGTCGAATTTTATAGCGATCTGAAAATCCAACACGAATATCGCGCTTATATTTCTGAAAAGTGTGAGTTTTTCTTGCAAATAATAGCTATTTGTCAAATAAAGATATCCGAAAAAGCAGGCGCCCGATGTGACAGATTTTAAATAAAAAATATTGTCGTCGCAACCTTCGCAACAATATCATGTTTCTAAAACTCGATCCCAGTAAATAATGGGGTGTCACCGCTTAGAATGTGAAGCTGCTCCATTATTTATACCCTTCTATTATCTATTCATATTGCAGCGGTCAGGCGACAATCCGCGACAAGACGCTGCGACATAACCTCACTCGCGATTTGTTCCAAGCGCTAATTCGATCACACATTTTCACTGTCAATTTGCAACACCACTATCGCACTAAACCCGCTAAAGTATCCATAATCGAGCCATCAATAATCCCGCGTCACAAAATAAGAGCGAATTTCAAACATCATCACTTCTTTTCACCATGTCTACAAAACTCCGGCGCACCTTGGAAAAAATTGCTCCAATCTATCAAAATTGACGCAAAACCGCAGTGTTTTGCGGCGGAATGGATGAATTTTTCAATAAAACCAACGTCATATGTCATGTGCCGAATTTAAATAAAAAACTACTTTAAATGGATCAAGGAGGCTGCGGAATATGACAGAAGGGATAAGGCAGGTTTGACAAAACGCGAGTCGGATCGACTGGAATAATTGCGGTATTTATTCAAAAAAATGCGGCTCGAGAGGCAGATAAAGCAAATATTTGCATGAGAACGAGTTGTTTTTGTAAGTGGGGATCGTTAATTTGATCAGTGTGTTTACAGTTTGAGTGTAAACATCGACGGATGTTTTCGGATACTTGTATATAGCATATGAACGATAATAAAAATTCAGGGGGTTTGTTTCAATGTTTTTTTGGGGGAAATTTCAAGAATTACAAAAAATTGGAAAATTTTGATAACAGTTTTGTTAATATTAGGACCGACGGGAGGCGAGCAAGTCCAGGAAGAGTCTAGAATTATATAGAAATAAAAATCACACGTATACAACTAAGTATTGTGTGTTGCCTAACCAATGTATGCTTGTTCAAACAAGTTATTATTTCAACTTTGACATTCAAAGCACACTATAAATTATGTATAAAAAAATGCATTATCTCTATGAAGGATTTTAAAAATTCAGAGATTTCGTCGAGACACGGGTTTAAAAGCCATAAAACAACGAGCACAGAGATTTTAAATGGAAGACAAACAGCGAAAATGGAATTTACCTGAAAATCTTAAGAAATGAGGAATTTTTAAGAACTTTAGGAAAACGTCTCAAGTTCATTTCAGCATAATTTGCTTACTTTTCTGATATTAATTTTTCAGAGGTAGCCATCTTGTTATTTTATTTTTCATGTAATATTAACAAACAGAAGAAATTAAAATTCAAAAAAAAAAAACTCTTATTTCACTTTTGACTGTCCTTGACGCTCTTCATTTTGATTTTTTTTTTTTAATTAAAAACAATCTTCGAAAACTTTTCAAACTCAACAAGTCACCGCCCGCCCCCCGACTTTAAACCAATCCCCCCCTCCCCAATTAGCCGCCCCTTACCTGTTGATATGAACATCGAGACGATGGCGATTTTTATGAGGAACCCCTCCTGCAGCATCGCGCCTCTTGACCGTGCCCGTCCGCCGAATCACTTCACTGTCATCGCAACATCCGCCTCACCGCCGCCGGAGGCCCGCCGCCCCACTCGGTATTTTTAGCGCCCGTACCCGCGTCGGAGAGGTGTGCGAATCGCCGCCACCGGCCGCCTGAGTCCCCGGTCGCCGGCAGACACTCCTCGGAAAATCCGCGAACTTTCGAACTTACGCCGCCACACTCATCCCTTTCCACGAAAAGTCGACGCTAGCGGCGCGAAATCAGCGCGAACTCGTCCGGAGCGTATGCGGCGCGTCGCGACGTCGAACTGGAGCCCGGGCCGGCGTTTTGCGCCGCGACGCCGCCCGGACCTGCGCCAATATGGGCCCGAGACGTTGGCGGCGCTTCCTGACTTTCGGCGAGTGAAGGGACGCCAGCGAGCGGCGGAGGTGGCGGTGGTGCTGGGTATCGGGTGACCTTTGGGGGGTTGTGTTAATGTAGAGGGGGTTTATTGTTGTCTTGAGTTGTTGTTTATTTAGACGTAAAGTTAGTTTGGGAAAAGTTGCTTTTATTTTAAATTCGGGAAACGTGTAACTCTGATCTAGCCCCTTCGTGCTAAGGCGTCCCCCCAAACACAATTAAACTGTTGAAAATTAAAACACAAACACCCACTAGAAGCAATTTTCATATATTTACATATAATTTCAAAGTATTGATCCGAAAACTTTATAGGATTATAAATCAAGTGGATTTAGAAGATGAGGGTTGCGAGATTTTCGCTGAAGAAGTTTCTGTTCAAGTGGCCATCAAACTCAGGTTGTTAAATATGATTTTAGTGAATTTTTTGTCAACGAAAAGTCTCTCTATCTCTTGCTATCTAATCAATCCCATATTATACTCTTATACAGGGTGTCTCAAAAACAATTATTTAAAAATTCTTTAACTCTTCAGTCTGACAGAAGTCACCTAGGGCTACAATTTCAAACTATTTTTAAATATACAGAGTGTTTCATTTGACTTTTTGAGTTTTAGGTACACATTTTTAGAGCTTTCAATTCACGTATAAAGAACGGAAAAATAACACACAACGGTATATATTGGGTGCTATGCCACCACAACGAAACACCCAGTACAGTGGAAAATAATTTTAATGTGTACAACTTTTGTATGTGACTTTTTTACTTCTGAGCGTAAGCAATAAATTAGAAATTGGCGAAAAGAGTCCTACTTTTAAGCCAAAACAGAGCTCCGATGTTGCTGCCACCAGGCCGGAATCTAAATTGAACACAAAGAGCCGAAAAATGTGACCTTTGCTCAGGTGGCTCGTGACAGTGATGTCATCGTACGTCACATGAGATTGCAGAAATTATTTTCGAGGTTAATTTAAGAATGTTTAAACAAATTGATTTGTTTTTAATAATTTCGGGCTTGTAGTAAAAATGTTTTTGGTTTAATTATCATATATTAATACTTATCTCATTTAAATATTGCAAATAATATTAATTATGTGTAATATTGTTTAACAATGTCATGATAATTTATAAGAGTAATTGCACACTAATAGATTTTACTAATAAAATTGAAAATCAACGAAAAGTTACAACACGAATGTATTTTATACATATATCAAGATCAATATAGTAAAAAAATTAACAAGAAATTGTAACTTGATTTGTTTTTAATAACTTCGTGTTTATAGGAACACTCTTTTTTTTTCTGTTATAAATTAACAATCAGATGTTTTTCCAAATTTTTATCCATGAATTTATTAAAGTTTATAATTTTTTTTTGTGGAGATGGGTATGGGTGGAACTTATTCTTTGGCCTTATTTTTTACTTAATATGAATATTATTCTTTGAACAACACAATGCTCAAAAAGATGTTTACGTGATAATTGCTTGTAGAGAAATACTACGGATTTTGCAATTAAATTCCGCCCCTTTGGCCATCGACGATTAAAAAAAATCATCACAATTGCAATAGGGTGGGTGGGCGGGGCTTATATTTTTCGTTTTTTCTTAATATATGTAGTCATCTTTTCAGAACAAGAGACATAAAACATGCTTAAAATGGTAAATTCTTGTAGATAAATATGGATCTTGCCATTAAGCCCCGCCCCTCGATCGGATAACGAATAAAAAGTTCATCACAATTGGGAATTGAGATTGGGGCCGGTTTGGATGGGGCGTAATCTTTGGTTTCACTTTTTTTCTTAATTTACATAGTATTCTTTGAATTAAACGATACTCAAAAACATTTTTTTAATTTTTTGTTGAGAAATAACGATTTTGCAGTTAAGCTCCGCCCTCTTGGCTCACGATGAATAAAAAAAATCATCACAATTGAGATAGGGTGGGTGGGCGGGGCTAAATTTTTCCTTGTTTTTTCTTAATGTACATGGCCATCTTTTCACAACAAGAAACTTAAAACATGGTTACAATGGTTCATTTTTGCAAGGAATTAGGGATTTTGCAATTATGGGGCGGAGGCTAATTGCATTTCCCTTATACAAAGTTTCCATTTTAAACATGCTTTAAGTTTCTTGTTGTGAAAAGAAGTCTATACCATGTTAAAACAAAAAGGCAAAATAGAAGCCCGCCCACCCGCCCTGTCTCCATTGTGATCATTTTTATCTGCAAAATACTTATTTCTTTATAAGAAATTAAAAATATGTTTTTGAATATTATGTTGTTCAAAGAACACTCTATATATGAAGAAAAAAAGGCTACATATAAACCCCACCCACCCACAATTTTTTCTTAATATACATAGTATTTTTTGAATAACACGAAAGTCAAAAATATGACCTACATGATAATTTCTTCTAGAAAAATAATAAGAATTTTGCAATTCAATTCCGCTCCTTTGGGTCTCGACGATTAAGAAAAAAATCATCGCAATTGAGATAGGGCGGGTGGGCGGGGCTTATATTTTGGCTTTTTTCTTGATGTACGTAGTCGTCCTTTTAGAACAAAAAACTTAAAACATGCTTAATATGGTAAATTCTTGTTGATAAATACGGATTTTGCAATTAAATTCCGCCCCTTTGGCCATCGACGATTAAAAAAAAATCATCACAATTGCAATAGGGTGGGTGGGCGGGGCTTATATTTTTCCTTTTTGCTTAATATATGTAGTCGTCTTTTCAGAACAAGAGACCTAAAACATGCTTAAAATGGTAAATTCTTGTAGATAAATATGGATCTTGCCATTAAGCCCCGCCCCTCGCTCGGATAACGAATAAAAAGTTTATTACAATTGAGAATTGAGATTGGGGCGGGTTTGGATGGGACGTAATCTTTGGTTTCACTTTTTTTCTTAATTTACATAGTATTCTTTGAATTAAACGATACTCAAAAACATTTTTTTAATTTTTTGTTGGGAAATAACGATTTTACAGTTAAGCTCCGCCCTCTTGGCTCACGCGGAATAAAAAAAAATCATCACAATTGAGATAGGGTGGGTGGGCGGGGCTAAATTTTTCCCTATTTTTCTTAATGTACATAGCCATTTTTTCACAACAAAAAACTTAAAACATGGTTAAAATGGTTCATTTTTGCAAGGAATTAGGGATTTTGCAATTATGGGGGGGAGCCTAATTGCAAAATTTCCTTATACAAATTTTCCATTTTAAACATGCTTTAAGTTTCTTGTTGTGAAAAGAAGTCTATACCATGTTAAAACAAAAAGGCAAAATATAAGCCCGCCCACCCGCCCTGTCTCCATTGTGATCATTTTTATCTGCAAAATACTTATTTCTTTACAAGAAATTAAAAATATGTTTTTGAATATTGTCTTGTTCAAAGAACACCTTATATATTAAGAACAAAAGGCTACATATAAACCCAACCCACCCACAATTCTTTCTTAATATACATAGTATTTTTTGAATAACACGAAAGTCAAAAATATGTCTTACATGATAATTTTTTGTAGAAAAATAATAATAATTTTGCAATTCAATTCCGCTCCTTTGTCTCTCGACGATTAAGAAAAAAATCATCGCAATTGAGATAGGGCGGGTGGGCGGGGCTTATATTTTGGCTTTTTTCTTGATGTACGTAGTCGTCCTTTTAGAACAAAAAACTTAAAACATGCTTAATATTCTTGTTGATAAATACGGATTTTGCAATTAAGCCCCGCCCGTCGATCTGACAACGAATGAAAAATTCATCACAATAGAGAATTGTGGTCGCGGCGGATATGGGTGGAGCCTAATCTTTGGCTTCATTTTTTTCTTAACTTACATGGTATTCTTTGAACAACACGATACTTAAAAACATGTTTTTAATTTCTCGTAGAGAAATAAGGATTGTGCAGTTAAGTTTCGCCTTCTTGGGTCTCGACGAATAAGAAAAAAATCATCATAATTGGGATAGGGTGGGTGGGCGGGGCTTATATTTTGCCCCTTTTTCTTAATCTTCGTAGACTTCTTTCGCAACAGAAAACTTAAAACGTGTTTAAAACAGAAAATATAGATTTTGTAATTACGCTCCGCCCCTCAGTCTGACAACGAAATGGAAAATTCATCACGATTAAAAACAAAGCTCGGGGTGGGGCCTATCTTTTTTTTTGTTTTTTTTTTTTACTTAATACATGTAGTTTTCTCTGAGCAACACCATCACTGAAGAATATGTTTCACATGACAATTCTTGTAGAAAAATGCGCATTTTGACATTAAGCTCCGCCCCCCTTGACTAACGACGAATAAAGATAAAGCGTCACAATTGAGACAGGGTGGGTGGGTGGGGCTTATGTTTGGCATTTTTCTAGTGCTATCTACGGAAAAATGACATTGTCCGGTTTATCGATCTCTCAAACATGAACGTTTACCTTATCCACAACAAAAGATCAGTTACTCCGACTTAAAAACTTCAAGAAATCGAATCGTATATTTTGAAATGGTGGGCCCGTAAATTCGGAAAATATTTTCTAGAAGTTAGTCTTTCAATCCCGAGAGAATTTCTTCTATTATTCGTAAGACGATTTCTTTAGTGATAAAGATATTTCGCTGCTGTTATGCTCTAGTATTATGTAAGCTTTGTGTAGCAACGCGTCTAAACACAAATAAATTATTATTATTATTATTGTTATTGCTAATACGATTGTTATTTTTAATATTATTATTATTATTTTCCCGTGGGTTTATCGCATATTCCAGTCGACGGCTAATTAAATGGAAACTCTGGAGACCACCAGTCAATATCGGGAATGGGTTCTGTAATAACACACCGATAAAAGTTGTTACAGCCGTATCAAATTTTTAAACATAATAGTGTGCAAATGGCTGCGTAATTGAGCCGACTAGATACATATCAAACGGGGGCTCCAGGGAGTCTAAATTATCCCCTTCTGGAACGGAGGCAAATTGTGCGGAGGGTCGCGCGTGCAATCTGAAGGTTATCCAATTTATTTTTATGAGGAAGATGTGGTTTATGTTGTAAACTAATTAATCGTAAATTCCCTGCCCCATTTAATCGCTGCAAACGCTCAAAAGAAAGAACTAGTCCCAAAGTTGGCGCAGCCGGCCGGATTCACCTACGCCGATTAATTTTTGGCGCAGTCGGTGGGATTTTTGCACACAAATCGCTCCACTATCGAATGCAAATGCACTTATCGATCCCGGTCTCCTCCACAATGGTGCAACTGTGCGAAGTAATTGAACGTGTAGCTGGCTATTTTTAGCCGGGAATAACAATTTCGCCCCTGTATCTGCGTCTTCGTCGGAAATGAAGCCGGAAACATAACTTTCCAGATTTTTAATTCTATGCAGGGCGAACTCGCCCCGCATAAAGATCAAATTTCATAAATAATCGGTCATTTCATTACCGGAACTGTGTGAAAACTCCGGTGAAACCGGAATTGCGTCTAATTTTTAAGCGGCGTCGAGTCGTGTCAGGCGTCTCGTCGACTTGATTAACTCGTACCTTCATCAAAAAAACGAAATTTAACGTCGGGTGGTTAATTAAGATGTATTTTTCGAGGGCCGGGGTTTTGCGCTTTAGACGAGGAAGAAAATGGGGAATATTTAAATTTGCTTTTTTCAAACTATTAAACGAGGGATATTTTCTGGATAAATATGGAGCAGTGGGAAGTTGCGGGTGTTTATTCAACTGATTGTCTTTGTTGAAACTTGCATTTTCGCAATCTAGGAGCTGTGAAGCATAAAAGGAAAAATAGTACCAGATAATCAAAATTTAAAACACGTGTAACCAAGCGATGAATCCAAAATGACAAACAAAATAGAAAAATTGTAGTAGGATAAGAAAAACTATTGTACTTAGATAAATAGTTACTTAAGTCACAGGAAGCAATTAGATAAAAGACGTCAGAGTAAAAATTTAAGAAAATTCTGAAAAAACAACAGTAGAAGAAATACAACTTGCAAATTTTCAAAGCTTCTTATGAATCACAAAATTTACAAAAATTTATTTGTGAATCAAAATTTGAATTTTGTGAATGTAAATATTATTGGATAGGATTTATGTCCCCCAAAGAAGATTTTTTTATTTCTACGTTGTAATTCAGACAATAAATCGTTCATCAATTTGGATTTAATATTAATCAGTTAGGAAGATGTCATTTCATCTGCTGTCACATCGATAAACTGAAACATGTGTTACGATTAAAATTTCAAGTGGTACTTGAGAAATATTTTGATAAAATAACTTACGATAAACAGATTATTATTTTTCGAAATGCAAACATTTTTGGATATATCGACTGCTAACATATATTTCAATAATGGGATTCAAGATTGAATATTCTGTATTTATTGTTGTAGTGTATGACCTTTGATCTACTGACTTTTTGTCAAATAGCAATTTTGCTGTCGATATATGATGTTATTTTTATTGTACTTACTGTGTTATACAGGTGTCCCAAATTGTGGCGAAAGATTGTGTATTTTTCTTAAACGTACATTTGACACAACTAGAACGCATTTAAGAGCACGATTTGCAATTGTTTTCAAATATACAGAGTGTTCCTTCTGAAGATTATAAGTCAAAGTTATGTTTTTTTAAATAATCTTATAGATTTACACTCTTAGGTAGAGATTTTTGATTAACGGTTTTCAAGGTAATTGCATTTTTACGAAAAAAAAAGATTATATACAGGGTGAGTCTCTAAGCGCGCGGTCCTCGATATCTCATTAACTCTTAGAAACTGAAAAAATTAGCCGGAGAAGTTGGGCTTTAGAGTTTGAGAGATCGATTAACCGGACAATGCCATTTTTGTATATAAGTATAACATCATACAAAAAATTTGAAAAAAAATCAGGAACCTGCGTAGATTAATTCAAATCCCGGATTTGTCTTCAGGATGTCTAAATAACTAAGTGCCCAAATTTTAACAATCTCCGTTACCGAATAAGGAAGTTAATACGATCGACTTGCTTAAATATACAAGTATCTAGTTTTTTTAACAACACAAAGTAAAATTTAATTTTTTTTTCTTAAATTTACGTTTCTTTCTTTCCACAGCAAGAAACTTAAAACGTGTCCAAAATGGTAAAGTTTTCTAGAGAAATATGGATTTTGCAATTATGCTCCTCCCCTCGGTCTGACAACAAATGAAAAATTCATCACAATTGAGATAGGGCGGGTGGGTGGGGCTTATATATGTTTTCCCTAACTTTACGTTTCTTTTCACAACAAAAAACTTACGGCTTGTTCAAAATGGTAAATTTTTATAGGGAAACATGGATTTTGCAATTATGCTTCGCCCCTGGGTCTGACAACGAATAAAAAATTAATCACAATTGAGATAGGGCGGGTGGGTGGGGCTAATATTTTTTTTCTTAACTTTACGTTTCTTTCTTTTCACAACAAGAAACGGAAGACGTACCCAAAATGGTAAATTTTTATAGGGAAACATGGATTTTGCAATTATGCTCCGCCCCTCGATGTCACAACAAATGAAAAATTCATCACAATTGAGATAGGGCGGGTGGTTGGGGCAATTTTTTTTCTTAACTTTACGTTCCTTTCTTTTCACTACAAGAAACTTAAGACGTGTCCAAAATGGTAAATTTTTGTAGGGAACTATGGATTTTGCAATTATGCTCCACCCCTCAGTCTGACAACAAATGAAAAATTCATCACAATTGAGATAGGGCGGGTGGGTGGGGCTAATATTTATTTTTCTTAACTATACGTTCCTTTCTTTTCACAACAAGAAACTTAAGACGTGTCCAAAATGGTAAATTTTTGTAGGGAACTATGGATTTTGCAATTATGCTCCGCCCCTCGATCTAACAACAAATGAAAAATTAATCACAATTGAGATAGGGCGGGTGGGTGGGGCAAATATTTTTTTCTTAACTTTTCGTTTCTTTCTTTTCACAACAAGAAACAGAAGACGTATCCAAAATGCTACATTTTTGAAGGGAACTATGGATTTTGCAAATATGCTCCGCCCCTCGATCTAACAACAAATGAAAAATTCATCACAATTGAGATAGGGCGGGTGGGTGGGGCTAATATTTTGCTTTTTTTTCTTAGTATACGTACTCTTTTTTCCATAACAAGAAACAGAAGACGTACCCAAAATGCTAAATTTTTGAAGGGAACTATGGATTTTGCAATTATGCTCCGCCCCTCCATCTAACAACAAATGAAAAATTCATCACAATTGAGATAGGGCGGGTGGGTGGGGCTTATATTTTGCTTTTTTTTCTTAGTATACGTACTCTTTTTTCCATAACAAGAAACAGAAGACGTACCCAAAATGCTAAATTTTTGAAGGGAACTATGGATTTTGCAATTATGCTCCGCCCCTCGATCTAACAACAAATGAAAAATTCATCACAATTGAGATAGGGCGGGTGGGTGGGGCTTATATTTTGCTTTTTTTTCTTAGTATACGTACTCTTTTTTCCATAACAAGAAACAGAAGACGTACCCAAAATGCTAAATTTTTGAAGGGAACTATGGATTTTGCAATTATGCTCCGCCCCTCGATCTAACAACAAATGAAAAAATTCATCACAATTGAGATAGAGCGGGTGGGTGGGGCTTATATTTTGCTTTTTTTTCTTAGTATACGTACTCTTTTTTCCATAACAAGAAACAGAAGACGTACCCAAAATGGTAAATTTTTGAAGGGAACTATGGATTTTGCAATTATGCTCCGCCCCTCGATCTGACAACAAATGAAAAATTAATCACAATTGAGATAGTGCGGGTGGGTGGGGCTTATATATTTTTTCATAACTTTACGTTTCTTTCCACAACAAGAAACTTACGGCTTGTTCAAAATGGTAAATTTTTATAGGGAAACATGGATTTTGCAATTATGCTCCGCCCCTGGGTCTGACAACAAATGAAAAATTAATCACAATTGAGATAGGGCGGGTGGATGGGGCTTATATTTTGCTTTTTTTTCTTAGTATACGTACTCTTTTTTCCATAACAAGAAACAGGAGACGTACCCAAAATGGTAAATTTTTGAAGGGAACTATGGATTTTGCAGTTATGCTCCGCCCCTGGATCTGACAACAAATGAAAATTAATCACAATTGAGATAGGGCGGGTGGGTGGGGCTTATATATTTTTTCCTAACTTTACGTTTCTTTCCACAACAAGAAACTTATGGCTTGTTCAAAATGCTAAATTTTTATAGGGAAACATGGATTTTGCAATTATGCTCCGCCCCTGGGTCTGACAACGAATAAAAAATTAATCAAAAATTTCCGTGTCCTTCTTTTCACAACAAGAAACGGAAGACGTACCCAAAATGGTAAATTTTTGTAGGGAAATATGGATTTTGCAGTTATGCTCCGCCCTTCAGTCTGACAACAAATGAAAAGTTCATCACAATTGAGATAGGGCGGGTGGGTGGGGCTATTTTTTTCTTAACTTTCCGTTTCTTTCTTTTCACAACAAGAAAACAGAAAACGTACCCAAAATGCTAAATTTTTGAAGGGAACTATGGATGTTGCAATTATGCTCCGCCCCTCGATCTGACAACAAATGAAAAATTCATCACAATTGAGATAGGGCGGGTGGGTGGGACTAATATTTATTTTTCTTAACTATACTTTCCTTTCTTTTCACTACAAGAAACAGAAGACGTACCCAAAATGCTAAATTTTTGAAGGGAACTATGGATTTTGCAATTATGCTCCGCCCCTCGATCTGACAACAAATGAAAAATTCATCACAATTGAGATAGGGTGGGTGGGTGGGGCTAATATTTATTTTTCTTAACTATACGTTCCTTTCTTTTCACTACAAGAAACTTAAGACGTGTCCAAAATGGTAATTTTTTATAGGAAAACATGGATTTTGCAATTATGCTCCGCCCCTGGGTCTGACAACGAATAAAAAATTAATCACAATTGAGATAGGGCGGGTGGGTGGGGCTTACATTTTTTTTTTAACTTAACGTTTCTTTCTTTTCACAACAAGAAACTTAAGACGTGTCCAAAATGGTAAATTTTTGTAAGGAAATAGTTTAGTTTTTGCAATTATGCTCCGCCACTTGTCTGACAACAAATGAAAAATTTATCACAATTGAGATAGGACGGGTGGGTGGGGTTTATATTTTTTTTTTCTTAACTTTACGTTTCTTCTTTTTCACAACAAGAAACTTAAGACATGTCCAAAATGGCAAATTTTTGTTGGGAAATATGGATTTTGCAATTATGCTCCGCGCCTCGATCTGACAACAAATGAAAAATTCATTACAATAGAGATAGGGCGGGTGGGTGGGGCTAATATTTTTTGTTATTAACTTAACGTTTCTTTCTTTTAACGACAATAAACTTAAGACGTGTCCAAAACGGTAAATTTTTGTACGGAAATATGGATTTTGCAATTATGCTTCGCCCCTCGGTCTGACAACAATTGAAAAATTCATCACAATTGAGATAGGTCGGGTGGGTGGGGCTAATATTTTTTTTCTTAACTTTCCGTTTCTTTCTTTTCACAGCAAGAAACGGAAGACGTACCCAAAATGGTAAATTTTTGTAGGAAAATATGGATTTTGCAATTATGCTCCGCCCCTCGATCTGACAACAAATGAAAAATTCATCACAATTGAGATAGGACGGGTGGGTGGGGCTAATATTTATTTTTCTTAACGATACGTTCCTTTCTTTTCACTACAAGAAACTTAAGACGTGTCCAAAATGGTAAATTTTTATAGGGAAACATGGATTTTGCAATTATACTCCGCCCCTGGGTCTGACAACGAATAAAAAATTAATCACAATTGAGATAGGGCGGGTGGGTGGGACTTACATTTTTTTTTCTTAACTTAACATTTCTTTCTTATCACAACAAGAAACTTAAGACGTGTCCAAAATGGTAAATTTTTGTAGGGAAATAGTTTAGTTTTTGCAATTATGCTCCGCCCCTTGTCTGACAACAAATGAAAAATTATCACAATTGAGATAGGACGGGTGGGGTGGGGTTTTATATATTTTTTTCTTAACTTTACGTTTCTTCCTTTTCACAACAAGAAACTTAAGACGTGTCCAAAATGGCAAATTTTTGTAGGGAAATATGGATTTTGCAGTTATGCTCCGCCCTTCAGTCTGACAACAAATGAAAAGTTCATCACAATTGAGATAGAACGGGTGGGTGGGGCTATTTTTTTTCTTAACTTTACGTTTCTTTCTTTTCACAAGAAGAAACTTAAGACGTGTCCAAAACGATAAATATTTTTAGGGAAATATGGATTTTACAATTATGCTATGCTATATGACATCATTAAAAAATTGTTTCAAAAATCAGGATTCTCCGTAGAATAATTCCGAACCCGGATTTGTGTTCAGGACGTCTATAATAAGTACAGCAAGTAGTTTGAGAGATGGATTAAGCAAACGATGTCATTTTTCTATAGATAACATCATTTAAAAAATGTAAACAAATCAAACAAAACGATTCAAGATACCAACTTCGGGTTTATATCATTCGATTCCTTGAAGTTTTCTAGCCGCCTCAAATGATTGTTTCGCCCTGATAAATAACCGTTCGTGTCTGAAACACCGATAAACCGGGGGTATCATTTTTCTACTCATTTAACTTATATAAATTATCCGCATAGTTTTTAATTTCGTAGTGAACCATTTTGACTATTATTTTTAGCCCGAAATTTGATTAGACAAAATTTCGATAAAAGCATCAAATTTTCAATCAACGTCGGAACCAAATCCTAGAAATGAATTTTCGTTGATTTATTACCGACCTTGCAACTTTTTTTAAGCTAGACGCTAGTACTGGGTATTTACAAATCGGGCCGTGCCAGGCCTGTACCAAGCCCTGCAATTGCATGTCCGCGAAGTTGGCGCAGTCGGCGGGATCTCGCCGCCCTTAATCGCCGCATTGAAAAATAACAAACTACCTGTGGCTGTTGAAATTCAATTGTTTTTCTCTCGTAAACCCGCCGACTCGATGGCGCTTTTTACGAGCGACAACACAATTCCCAAGAAAACATTCAAAATCAAATTTCCAGTGCGTCGGGCGGATTTAACATTTCATTGGGGTCTTGTTGACACCACTCCAGCGGCACGCCGACCCCCATAATTAATCACGTACGTTTGTACATCGGCATGAATTTTTAAGCGCGCTCGATACCGAGACAGGTGTTCCGAGCTTTCTCTTATTTTTTCTGATAACAGCTTTATCGACTGCTTGCTCGAAATGTGGAGGAAAATAAACAGTTACGCGAGGATTTTCCAAGTTGTTTGTGTAAAGCGTTCGCCTGTAATTTATGAATAATTGTGATTAATATCTTGACAGTTCAATCAATGCGGCAATCACTACGATCGAATAACTTCGGAGCGGTGGAAGTTTTAACGAAGTTTGGGGGTTAATAAAGGGAAAGATAACAGACCGAAGTCTTATCTCCCAACTTAATTGTACACAGGTTTTTCCACGAGTTTTCTATTCAGGAATCAATTTTGCTACAGCGATCCGTTACGACCTCCATATTTCATTATAGGTTTTGTTTGTTTCTGTAGCTTGAGGCCTCCGTCTGCTAATTCTATAACTCGGCGAAATTATTGACATTCGTGCTATTTACCTTGGACCAAGCATTCCAAAGCGAGGTCTCTTGAGATTGGATCAATCTCAACAATCTCGATAACAACGACGGCTGGGGGCGGCGGCAAACGCTGCTGTGTTTAGCACATCACTCGCTAATTAGCTCGGAGTGGACGAAAAATCTCATCTGCACGTTTAGACAGCCTGCTCACAACTCCGTCCCCCGGGAACTGCATTTAATATGGTTTGTTCCAGCTTCAGAACTCCTCCGGGATTGTTAGACCCTCGTGAAACACCTGCAATTTTCCCGTTATGATTGACATGAAGGTAACGTCGTGAGCCCTTTGGGGGAAATTACGGCAGAAAATCGATTATCTCCAAGACTTACTAATTGCCAGAACGTGATTTTTCCCCGCGCCGGAGTATGCACAAGGTGTTCGATTAATTAGACAGAACTAGACACCGCATTTTTGCCAAAAACTTACGCTTATTTAATTGGAGACTGCATTATAAAGTTTTAATTATAATACAACTTAGTTTCTTAAGCGTCTCCTCGTCTCTCCTTTAAAAAATCGCCAATAACCCCCTTTTCCCATCTGCTCGTCCCCAAGGAAAGAGGAATAATGAATCACCCCCGTCATTGCGGTTACAAAATGTGTATCTTCCTGGCAAAGTCTCTGTTCGCAGAGCTAATTTATAATCAAGTCCCACTTAAAACCGCATCCTTACTCGACGACAGCTGTTTCGCCACACTTGAGGGAATTTAGGAAAATCCCCTGTCGAAGCGTTCCTTTTTCGGTTTGTCGATTTTTTTCGGTTAATATACGGTCTTTCGCACCGAGAGTGTGATGAGTAATGGTGCGGGTGGCTCAACTACCGTTCCGCCATCTCCTACGTCAGCTAGATGTCACAAGTTGCAAGATTTATCGCTTGCGTACTAAACAGAAATTCCACGGTTATTAAATTAAACGCGATTTGTAATGTAAATAATGAAGACTGCTGACAACGTGCGGTCTGTGGTGTTTTTTTAATTTTAAATGGGCTGGGGGGTCGATTAGGGTAATAGACCGGCGGGGCTGGGGGCTGACGAAGGACGAAGGAGTGCTCGGGTGACGGGAGGTTCGGAAATTATTAAGGCGGGAGCATTTTTTACTGAGGCAACTAGATGGCGCTAGGTGGGTGTGGAAATCTCGATGAAGACTGCAATAATGATTTTTTTTTTGTTTAATTAATTCGTTGCTTTTCCATTCTTTTTTACAAGTCGTTTTTTCATCTTTATTTGTTATTTTTGCCGCCTTTTTTGTCATCATTTTTGTAGACCTTTTTTGTCGCTTTTATGATTCCTTTTCTTAGTGGCATTTTTTGCTTGTCTTTTTTTGACGCGTTTTTATATCCTCTTCTTTTATCGCTTTTTTTTTGTTGCACTTTGGTCGCTTTTTTGGTGGTATTTTTCGATCGTCTTTTTTTTGTTCTTTCTTTTTATCGCTTTTGGTGACTGTTTCGTTCTTTTTCTGTTACTTTCTTGCCGCTTCTGGCATTTTTTATTTTTTATGGATTTTTGGGGCCCTTTTTTATCACTTTCTTTATCGTTTTTTAGTACTTTTCGTAATTGTCTTGTTTTGTTGCTTTTGTGTCGTTTTTTTTTTGTTTTTTCAAGCATCTGTGTGTTTTTGACTACTTTTTATTAGCCTCTATTACTCCCCTTCTTTGTCGCGTTTTTCTGTTATCCTTTTCTTAGCGTTTTTTATTCCATACCTTTTGTAATTTTTTAATAGCTTTTCAAGTTTTCTTTGGACGCTTTTGTTATTGTTTTTGTGGCGTTTTGTCGTTTGTTTTTTGCTCTTCTCCTTTTTTTGTCAAGTTTTTATCTTTCTTTTAAGCTTTCTTTGTCACTTTTTTCGCCTTTTCTTTACTTGCTTTTTTGTTCTCCTTTTTTTTGGTCGTCTTTTTCTTGTCTTTTTATCATGTCTTTGTGACTCCCATGAACGTAATTTTGTGGCTTTTTTTGTCGTTTGTTAACCGCTTTTTGCAGCATTTCTCGTCGTCTCTCTTTTTGTCGAATTTTTGGCCGTTTTCGTTATGGTCTTTTTGGTGGCTTTTTTATCAGTTTTTCTGTTTTTACTCCCCTTTTTTAATCGCCTTTTTCCTGCTCGCTTTGTCGTGTTTTTGTGGCTTTTTTGATGCGTTTCCGCGTTATTTTTTGCCGCTTCTTTTATAGAGTTTCGGTCGCATGTTTTATTAATATTTTTACCCTTTTTTTTTGTCGTAACTTTCTGTCCTCTTTGCGTCACCATTTGTAGCGTTTTTGAACATTTTTTGTTGCATTTTTTTACAGTTTTCAGTCGCTTTTTTTTGTTTTTCAGCTTTTACTATTATTTTTTGTTTTTTTTTTTAGTCACCTGCCTTAGTTTCTTATGCCCTTTTTGCCGTCTTTTTTGTACCTTTTCGTATGTTTTTTTCGCTTTTTCGCTTAATCTGTCGTTTTTTTTGTCACTTTTTTTACTTCCCTTTTTTATTCGTTTTTTCAATTTTGTCGCTTTTTTATTGTTTTATGTGGCCATTTATTGTCACTTTGCTGTATTTTATTGCTTTTTTGATCTCCTTTTTTTGTTCATCTTTTTTTGGCTTTCCGTGTCTTTTTCTCATCTCTTTGTAGCTTTTAGTAACGTAATTTTGTGGCCTTTTTTTGTCGTTTTTTTTGCTACATTTCTTGTCGTCTTTTTTCGCTCCTTTCATTGTTCCTTCTGTTTATGGGTTTTTGGTGACTGTTTCATGCTTTTTCTTTTGCTTTGTGCTCCCCTTTTTTAGTCGTTTTTTCCTGTGGCTCCATTTGTCCCACTTTTGACTCTCTTTTGAACGACATTTTTACCTTTCTACTGGCTTTTTTGTTTGCCTTCTTTTCGTGGCATTTTTTCTCGTTTTTTTTTCGTTGCATTTTTTTGTAGCTTTCTTAGTTGCCTTTCCTGTGTCATACTTTTCTTTGACGTTCTTGATACTTTTTATTTTTTATGAATTTTTGTGGCCTTTTTTTTAACTTTGTTTATCGTTTTTTACTACCTTTCATTATTGCCTTGTTTTATTTCTTTCTTTGTCGTCTCTTTTTTGTTTTTATTTTCAAGCATCTGTGTGTTTTTATTACTTTTTTTGTTGGATTTTTGGCCCACTTTTTTTTCAATATTTTTCTGTTTTTATTAGCGTTAGTTTTTCTGTTATCGTTTTCTGGACCTCTTTTTTAATAGTTTTTCTTCGTTTTCTTTGGTCGCTTTTGTTATTGTTTTTGTAGCCTTTTTTGTCAAGTTTTTATTTTCCTTTTAGCCCTTTTTGTCGCTTTTTCCGCCTTTTCGCTTTCTTTGTCCCTTTTTGTGTTTTTTTTTGACGCATTTTTTAAAGCTTTTTTTTGTCACTTTTTTACTCCCCTTTTTTTATTTGTTGTTTCATTTCGTCGCTTTCCATTTTTTGATCTCTTTTTTGTGGTCGTCTTTTTTTTGTCGAATTTTTCGTCGTTTTCGTTGTCGTCTTTTTGGTGGCTTTTTGCCACTTTTTTCTATTTTTGCTCCCCTTTTTTAATCGCCTTTTTCTTGCTCACTTTGTTGTCTTTTTTGTGGCTTTTTCAGTCACTTTTAAAGTTTTTTTAGCTGTTTTCTTGCTATTTTTTGTCGTTTTTTATTCTCTATTTTTAGTAGTCTGTGTTTATTGTTTTTTTATGCCATTTTTTATGCCGTATCATGTCGTTTTTTTTTCTCATCTTTTCGTGGTGTTTTATTTATAAGGTATTGTTGCCTTTTTTTCACTTTTATCGCTTTTTATTGTTTCATGTGTCTTTTTATTGTCACTTTGCCGTTTTTTACTCTCAATTTTTTTTACAAGTTTTTTAATTGCTTTTTTTTGATCTCTACGGTAAAGGGCATTACCGTCTTTTGAGTCTTTTCATATTTTTTTTCTCAGCTTTTCGTGACTTTTTTGACACATTTTTTAGGCTTTTTTGTCATTTTTTTTTGCTGGAATCTTTGTCGTCTCTTTTTGTTGAACTTCTGGTCGCTTTTTTTGTTAGTCACCTTGTTTTCAACTTTTTCTTGTAGCTTTCTATTGTGTTTTTTGATCAATTTTTTGGCGCATTTTTCTGGCATTTTTTGATACTTTTTTACTCTCTTTTTTTAGTTATCTTTTTTGTCACTTTTTTACTCTCTTTCTTTAGTTACCTTTTTGTCAGTTTTTTTCCTCTTTTTACCGTTTTATGTGGCTTTTTGTTGTCATTTTGCCGATTTTTACTCTCGATTTTTTTGCTGCTTTTTTTGATCTCCTTTTTTTTGGTCGTCTTTTTTCGGCTTTTCGTGTCTTTTTGTCATTTCTTTGTAGCTTTTATTAACGTAATTTTGTAGCTTTTTTATGCGTTTTTTTTTTTATTTTTTTTTTATTGCTTTTTTTATTGTGCTTTGACATTTTTACCCTTTTTGCCTGCCACCTGTTTGTCGTAACTTTATGTCCTTTTTATTCTGAGCTTTTTTTGTTACATTTTTTACCTCCTTTTCAATTGTTTTTTTATCGTTTTTTTCTCTCCATTTTTAATCATCTGTCTTTGTTGGTTTTGTTATACCTTTTTTACCATCTTTTTTGTGTCTTTTCATATGTTTTTTTTTTCTGATATTTTCGTGGCTTTTTTGACACATTTTTGTGGCTTTTTTGACACATTTTTGTAGGCTTTTTTGTGACTTTTTTTGTTCGATTCTTTATCGTCTCTTTTTTCTCTAACTTTTTTTGGTCGCTTTTTTGTTAGTTGTCTTGTTTTCAACTTTTTCTTGTAGCTTTCTATGTGTTTTTTCATTACTTTTTTTTGGCGTATTTTTGTGGCATTTTATGACACTTTTTACGCTCTTTTTTAATTGTCTTTTTTGACACATTTTTCGTTTTTTTATTGTTTTATGTGGCCTTTTATTGTCACTTTGCCGATTTTTACTGCCAATTTTTTTACTAATTTTTTATTATTTTTATGTCCTATTCACGTAATTTTGTGGCCTTTTTTTGTCTTTTTTACCGCATTTTTTGCTGCATTTCTTGTCGTCTTTTTTTTATTGAATTTTTGGCCTCCTTTGTCTTTTTTGTAGCTTTCTTGTCACATTTTGTTTTTTACGCCTTTTTTTGATAGCCTTTTTTCCTGTTTTCGTTGTCGTCTTTTTGTCGTTATTTTATGCGTTTTTGTGGTTTTTTTTTTGCTTCTTTAAACGCATTTTCGACATTTTTACCCTTTTTTTGTCTCCCACTTGTTTGCCGTAACTTTCTGTCCTTTTTGTGGCCATTCTGAACTTTTTTTATTACATATTTTACCGCTTTTTCAATTGTTTTTTCTTTCGTTTTTAGTGCTTTTCTTACTATTTTTTGTTTTTTTTTACCTTCATTTTTAATCATCTGTCTTTGTTGGGTTTGTTATACCTTTTTTACCATATTTTTTGTGCCTTTTCATATGTTTTTTTTCTGATTTTTTCGTGGTTATTTTGACAGATTTTTGCGGCCTTCTTTTGTCACTTTTTTTGTCACCTTTTTTGTTGGATTCTTTGTAGTCTCTATTTTGTGGAACTTTTGGTCACTCATTTTGTTAGATGCCTTGTTTTCAACTTTTTCTTGTAGTTTTCTATGTGTCTTTTCATTACTTTTTTTTGGCGCATTTTTGTGGCATTTTTTGACATTTTTTTTTATTTTTTTTAACTGTCTTTTTTTGATACTTTTTTCGCTTTTTTATTGTTTTATGTGGCCTTTTATTGTCACTTTGCCGCTTTTTACTCCCATTTTTTTTACTACTTTTTTACTATTTTTATCTCCTATTCACGTAATTTTGTGGCCTTTTTTTTGTCTTTTTTTCGCCACATTTTTTGCTGCATTTCTTGTCGTCTTTTTTTGTCCAATTTTTGGTTTTCTCCTTTGTCTCTTTTGTAGCTTTCTTGACACATTTTTGTGGTCTTTTTGTCACTTTTTCTGTTTTTTGCTCCTTTTTTTTGATAGCCCTTTTTCCTGTTTTGGTTGTCGTCTTTGTGTGGCTATTTTATACGTTTTTGTGTTATTTTTTTATTGCTTCTTTGATGGCGTTTTCGACATTTTTACCCTTTTTTTATCTCCCACTTGTTTGTCGTAACTTTCTCTCCTTTTTAGAGCCTTTTTGAACTTTTTTTATTGCATTTTTGACCGCTTTTTCAACCTTTTTTTTCATTTCTTAGCGCTTTTCTTACTATTTTTTGTCGTTTTTTACTCTCCATTTTTTGGTCCTTGTTGGCTTTTATGCCCTTTTTACCCTCTTTTTTGTGTCTTTTGGTATGTTTTTTCCCATCTTTTCGTGGCTTTTTTGACACATTTTTGCAGCCTTCTTTTCTCACTTTTTTGCTGGATTCTTTGTTGTCTCTTTTTTGTCGAACTTTTGGTCGCTTCTTTTAGTACATTTTTGTGTTCTTTTTTTGATACTTTTTTTTACTAGGTTTTTTTTGTTTTTTACCTCCTTTTTTTGGTCGGTTTTCTTTTCTGGTTTTCGTTATTTTTTTTGCCATCTCTTTGTGGTTTTTATTAACTAATTTTGTGGCCTTTTTGTAGTTTTTTACCGGTTTTTTTTGTTTGCTGCATTTCTTGTCGTCTTCTTTTTGTCGAATTTTTGGTCGTTTTCTTTGTCGTCTTTTTTGTGCCTTTCTTGACACATTTTTGTGGCCTTTTGTTACTTTTTCTATTTTTTTACTCCTTTTGATCGAGTTTTTTCCTGCTGTCGTTGTCGTCTTTTTGTGGCTTTTTTATGCGTTTTTGGGTAATTTTTTTTGTTACTTCTTTTATCGTGATTTCGACATTTTTACTCTTTTTTTGTCTCCCCCCTGTTCTTTGAACTTTTTTGTTGCATTTTTTACCGCTTTTTCAATAACTTTTTTTCGTTTCTTATGCCCTTTTTACCGTCTTTTTAGTACCTTTTCGTAGTTTTTTTTTGATACTCTTTTTTACTCCCTTTTTAAATAGTTTTTTGTCACTTTGTTTGTCCTTTGTTTTTAATGCCATTTTTGTGGCATTTTGACAGTTTTTCACTACTTTTTTTTTAGACCTTTTTTTAATGATTTGTCTCTTTTTACTGTTTTTTGTGGGGTTTGTTATTTCATAGGTTTTTTAGTAGTCGCTCGTTGTTTTTTTCCTTTTCGTGTTCTTTTAGGTCTATTTTTGCGGCCTTTTTGTTGCTTTTTTGTCGAGTTTCTTGTCTTTTTATAACCACTTTGTTTTCCATCTTCTTTCCTATCTTTTTAGGTCCCTTTTTTTCGTCTTTTTTCGTCTTTGGTAGTCGACGTCTTTTTTTTTGTGGCATTTTTGTGGCTTTATGTAGCAGCGAAAGTTACAGTCGAAAATAATAAAATAAGACGTACAAATTTATTTTAGTAGCTTTATTTACCACATTTTAGATAAAAAAAAAACAAGTTTTGACGTCATTAAGTAATTATCTAGTAACTATTATGTTTTTACTGTCCTGTACCAACTTATCCATAGAGATAATAAAATAATTCTTAAGGGCTACTTCACATATCTGTCATTAAACTTTTCTTTCTTGTTTGACATAACAACTATTTTAAATTTGTAAATAAAATTATAAAAAACACATTATTTTTAATGTCATACTATAGTTCTTGTGAAGTTATTTAAAATTCCGAGCACGTGCTACACACTATATATTTTATTAAAAATTGCCACTACTAATCTAACAAAAAAATTAACAACCATAAACAAAATAAAATATGGAAGATTTTAGTAATTTCTCATTAAATTTCAAGTGTCTGTGTATACAAATACAAAGAACAATTTTATTATTACCCGGCTATATGTTCTTTAATCTTATCGTATCGTTTATAGCGGTATTTAGCTTTTAATGATCAATATTAAGTGACTAAGCTTGCATTTGTGGACACAAGCAGATATCAATTTTTAAAGATCTAAAGTACAAAGATGTTTTTTTTTAAGTATTGCAGTTTAATGTTCACTTTTTCGGCTGATACCACCATACTTATACCTATTTTAATATCTTACATCCACTTTAACAAAAATGTCGGCATTTCCAGACTTCCAAATTTTAACAAGAACACTCAAAGACGATGACTTTAAAAAATATGTGCATTTTGACGTCACGACGCAACGAACTACGTTTTATCAATTCTCACATGTACCTCAACCCATCATCTCGTTTTTATCACTCATCGACAGATTAAAGCAATCGTTGCTAATTCTTATCAATTCTCACGCTATCACCACTTCCCAGCCATTGTTCGACTCACGATGTTCTCCAAATCGTGTCTTGTGTTAACTTTGCTCGTCCGTAAGTATTTGACTCGAAAATATCTGCAGGTTTACTAAACACTATTGCAGTTTTTGAGGCCTCGACATGCTACCAAATCACCTCGGACACCCGCCTCGACGAGTTCCCGCTCCAAGTGCGCAATTTTAAAAACCCCGACACCTTCTTCCGCTTCGACTTCTTCCATCACGTAACAATCGAGGAAATCGCGTGTCCGGAGCAGTACACCTTCGACCCCACCGTCAACCACTGCGTCACCAGCTCCAAGAACCACGGGCTAGTCCCGGTGGAGACCTGCACCGTGAAACCGTGGTCCACGGGCCTGCACTCCAACCCCGACAGCTGCTTCAGCTACTACAACTGCAACGAGCAGCAGTGCTGCTACTTGATGTCGTGCCCCAACTACCTCGTCTACAATTCGACTAGTGGACAGTGCGACTACCCCAGACAGGCACAATGCTGCGAGTACGTCGAGAAAAACCCAGATAGACTAGTTCAGTGATTTATTTAGCGGTGTAATACAGGTTTTAATAAATGATTCAGTGGTAGCTGGGCAGATGGCGCGCTGCGTTGTTTCTTGTGCTGACATCTGGTGACGAAACGCGCAGTCTTAAGCTAAAATGGTGTGTAAATTAGTACGAAATAAAGGTTCAGTTGAGGAAGATGCTTCCTTCGTAAGACCAGAGTTTTTGTTTTGGGTCCTCTTTCTTGGGCTTGGCGATCGTTTTGTCGATCCGGCCCACGAGTTTGAGGTTGACGATTAGGCGGAGGGTGCAGTAGTAGAGGATTTCGACGATGGTGACGAAACTGCAGCCGAGGAACAAGCTGTAGACGCCCCCAAAGGATGCTAAAATTGTCACGTGTCGGTTACATGGCCACAGCATGGAATTAATATTTAAAAATGAAACATGTTATTAGAGTGATTATAGATGATAAATGGCGTTATCAGTCTTGTTGGTGTGTGTGATAACGTGGGTAAAGTGTCAAGATAACTACCATCCGGTTTTAATTAGAATGTCAATTACTTACACAACAAGTATATAGTCGAAGTTATGATGTCCTTGAAGAGGATGGTTTGCCTGTCTCCTGAGAAGTAAATATAGAGGGCGATACTGTTCTCCGTGACGTTCTGATCCTCCCTACAACACCCCTTGTATAAAAAAACTTTTACCCTCACCCCTTACAAAAATTCGGACGTGGGGGCTGCCTCCTCCCTCCCCAACGTGGCCGTCGACGACAGCACGCTATAAAATATGTCCTCGCACTGCGAAGGACAATTGCAGGCCTTCGTGATGTTCACCAATGTCGTCCCTGAAACGTTAAACTGAACCGGCGGCAAATTCGAACCGGGCTTTTACCTACCTATCGAATCCTTCAGACACGGGATGCTGGTGATATTGCAGACCCGCCTCCCTGGAAGAAAATACTTGAGTACGTGACCACTTGACAAAATCCTAACTGACTCGAGAAAGGATAATAAAAAGGGACGCATCCGCATTTATCGTACAGATATTTCTCCTCACATTCACTCAGGCAGTTCGTGTCCGAATAAAGTTGAAAATATTTCAGTTTAACCTCGTCGCTGTAAGCGCACTGTCTTTGTTCTATCGAGAGCCTTTTAATGTCGCTGCTGCAGATTATCTTGCTTGCTGAGACCTGGAGGTAGGATTGTCTGCCCGCTGATACGATTTTGTAGATGGAGCCGGAACCGGGGTAGTCCCACGGGCTGTGAATCATCACCTGGGGAATTAAGGGTTGCCTAAGTTGTTTTTACGCACTAATCGCCACTTACTTTCAAGCCGGAGGAATGCAGACTCGAGTACTGGATTTCTTGGATTTGTGGATCCAAATGTAGCTTCAAACCGGTGTTAAATCCGTTATATGGGGTGTGAATGGGGCGACGACTAGCGCTGAAAATAATTGTTTGTAGATGAATTAGCGCACGACGAGTTGCTCTTTTACTTAATGTACTCTCGAATGTAATTGAAAGAGCAGCAGTGGCCATCAGTGGTCAAAGTGTGTTCGAAAAGTCTGTCACAAGGGACGGTTTTAAACTGCCAAATACACTTCAGAAGCATATGTCTACAAGGTTGTGTGATCTTCTTCATAACCACACCTATGTCGTTATAGTTATTTTCTACTAAGACATTATGTAAAACCATCAACTCTGATATGTTATATTTTCTTGAATCCAGACTTGTGAAAGAAAGAAGTTGAGGTATCGCCCGTCTGATAGTTTCCACATCCTCCTCTGGTATAGTCCTAGTAGTGTTCCAGTTTGTTAAAACGATTATAGTACTATGGTGGAGGCGCCGGGTCTAGTACCCTACTTACAAGTCCTCCACAAACTCCTCCACTTGGTCCGCCATAATCCTGTTAATGTTGCACAACGTGACCGCCGGAAAAGGCACCGCCGTGTTGGGGGCGTACGCCGTCAAGATCGACGTCCTCGTGGGGTTGCTGGTGTACCTATTCCAGAACAGCACCGTCATGTACCCGGCACCACCCAGCCCCGCCAGTACCACGACCATCCAGAACATCCTGCAAACACACTTAGTTAGCTATTTACGATTTCAAAATGCATTGTACTCACTTTTCGTGCGTCCCCACGTCCCTCTTCACCGTGTACTTGAGACCATGGATACTGGTGTTCTCGGCGAAGTCTTTGTACGTCTCGAACACAATAGACGCAAAGTCTTTTCTGTTTTTACGTCCATCAATCATCGTCAGCTTATTATTCTGCGGCGGTCTGCGGCATTCTTTTCCGATAAATTTCCACGACGGAAAATTGTGGAAATTAGGAACGGAAGTGGGTTCATATAAAATTTATGGAGGTGTGTTTACGCCGACTGGTTAATTGGAAACGGGATTGTTGTCAGCGCGAGACGGGGTTTATGGTTTTATTGACCAGCAGGGAAAGTTTAATAATGGGTATAAATTTATTTTAATATCTTTTTTTTAATAAAGTTGAAAACAGACAGACGGACGGACGGACAGACAAATTCGTACGACAATGCGTCGTCTACACAGAAATATTTCATTGCACGTCAAAGAGGGTTTCAGATGTCTTATTTTTGTTAAACATTGCTATTTAAAAATAATAACAATTTTATTATGCAACCAACAGCACCTCGATTTAAATATTTTAGTGTTTTTGTGTTTACAGTTGGCAACACATCGCGAGTGACAGCTGACATGAGTATCATCAAAAATTCAAAATACGGCTATTTTATTTCACACAAAGCGCTAATCGACGAAATATATAGCACAGTGGACACCCCTGAGACAAGTTTTCAACTAAAACCACAACTTTTTAACATTGCAGCCCCATATAAACCCCCGAAAAGTAAACACAAGAAGACGAAAAATCCAGACGACCCGTTCGAGTCCGAGGTATTTATTTACAATGAAAGCATCACTATTGACTCTAAATAACGCTAATTGAAGGTCCGTCATGTCGAAACTATCTTCCAGAACTTGTCCGCCGAACTTGAAGATCATTTCACTAAAACTGATTTTGAGGTTAGGAACACTGAAGCGCTGGACACAGCGACTGCACTTTACGACGAATCGGGGAACAACTTGACCACGGATCTGCACGGAGCGAACCCTGACGCCCCCACTAGTAAAATAATCGAAAATCGCGCTTTTCTGTTCCCCCACAACTGCAAATTTTACAGCAGAGACGTCAAAGACATGTCTTTGTATCTCAAGGAGAAGTTTGATTTGATCCTTCTGGATCCGCCGTGGTGGAATAAATACATCCGTCGGAAACGCAAACACACGGATCATGGTTACAACATGATGTACAACGAAGATTTAAAAAATTTGCCACTTGAAAATCACTTAAACCATGATGGTTTGATTGTAGTGTGGTGTACCAATTCAGCCCAACATTTGAGCGCCTTGCGTGACGAAATTTTCCCCAAATGGGGTGTGTCTTATTTAGGGAAATGGTACTGGGTGAAAGTCACCCAAATGGGTGTTCCTATTTGTGAGTTTGCTCAGCCACCCAGAAAAACAACCCTTTGAACAAATTGTTTTTGGGGGTAGGGGGTCTGAAGGGTTGTTGCCGTGTGACAAGGTCGTGATTAGTGTGCCAAGCGCACTTCATTCACATAAACCACCCCTAATAAGTATTTCTTTAATTTGTTTGTTTTTTTTTGTTATTTTTTTTGTCATAGGGTTGTTGGAGCCCTTCCTTCCCGAAAACCCCACGTGTTTGGAGGTCTTCGCCCGCTACTTGCTCCCAAACTGGACGAGCTACGGCAACGAGGTACTAAGGTTCCAACACGAAAGTCTCTATACAAAAGTAAGTAAATTTATTTAGTGATGCCCGTTGGTCATTTTGGTCGTTTTGTTGCGATATCCGTGCGGATTCATCGTCTGCCATCTCCAGAAATCACTACCTGTAATAACAGATCAATACATGTTTAAAAAATTAATAAAGTACGTACACATTTCCTCCAGGGTGTGTTTTGATTTCCACCCTAATTCCTTTTCGGCGAGGTCTGCGTTGGCGTACATTACCGAGATGTCGCCTTCTCGCCTCTCCACTATTTTGAACGGAATCGTGGTCCCGGTGACTTTTTCAAACGTTTTTACGAGCTGGAGCACTGAAACTCCTTCTCCTGTACCTAGATTGTACACTTTGTAGTTTTGGTGGGATTTTTGGAGGAGGCTGAGGGCTGCCACGTGACCTGTGGCCAAATCCATAACGTGGATGTAATCCCGAACGCCTTAAAAAAAAAAAATAGACACTAGATACACCCATAATTTTTTTAAAACTCACCCGTCCCGTCCTCTGTGTTATAATCCCCGCCAAAAATGGTCAAAACTGGTAAACGCCCCATCGCCACTTGCGAAATCAGCGGCATAATATTGGCGAACGGTTTAATGGGGTCTTCACCCATCAGCCCGAGGGATGGGCCCCCAAAGGGTTGAAATACCGCAGCGCTATAATATTCCACTTTTTGTTGGCATGCGTGATATCTTGCAGCATCTCCTCGATAAAATATTTGGTTTTTCCGTACACATTCGTGATACTATTTCCCACGCTGTGCTCCTCTGTGATTGGTAGAAAACTAGGTTCGCCATACACCGTACACGAACTAGAAAAAACTAGTTGGTAGCAGCCGAATTGTTCCATAATTTCGAGCAGATTTAGCATCCCGATTAGATTGTTCTTGTAGTATAGCAGCGGATACTCCATTGACTCCCCGACGGACTTGATGGCGGCGAAGTGGATGACGCAGTCGATTTTATGCTGCGAAAGAACACATTCCGCCATTTTGTGACAACGTTTTGGCACCCACCTTGGCGAAGATCGCCTCCAGAGCGCTCTTGTCCAGCAGGTCGCACTCGTAGAAGGTTATGCTTTTCCCAGTGATGGTCTCGACGCGCTTCAAGGCCATGGCTTCGCCGTCGGGCCCGTTCACGCTGTTGACGAAGTTGTCGACGACGATGACCTCGTATCCGGCGGTGAGGAGCTCCACGATGCAGTGGCTGCCGATGTAGCCGGCGCCCCCGGTCACGAACACGGTGGATAGGGACATCCTGCAAGTTTTGATGGGTGCTTACTGGCGATGAAGATGTTATCGATTGGGAAATTGAATGGAACCTTGGATGTGATCATCGCGGTGCGTATGTGTATCCTTGGTGAGTCAGCGGTTTCGGGGAATTCTGCGGTGGATGTGTGAAGGTACAAGGAATTTGACCACACGGTTTAACGTGGTTGTTTGCAATTTAGCGCAAATTTAGGGTCATCAGCCGGAGTGAAGACTGAAACGTTGCTGAGGATGTGAAAATAAATAAAATTGTGTAAAAAGAAGATTTTTTTTTTTTTAATTAAGCTTCAACATTATCGATGGTTTTCTTTTAATGTTAACGTTTAATGTGAATTAAATTATGAAAAGTTGCTCTGTGTAATAAATCACAAGTAAAAATTAATCATATTTTACAAATTTTGGGTGGAATTTATTCAGCAAAATTTTGAGATGACGTCATCAATTTTTTTGGAGGGATTAAACTGACATATTTTGATTAACAGTTAACATACTTACAATAACTTTAAAACGTCTGCAAGATTTCGAAGTATTCAATTTTGCAATTTCTTGATTTATTCAACAAAATAAATTGACTGATTCATTAATTTTTTTGAGCTACCCTGTATAATTCGGACTGTTATTTTATACAATTTAAAACCCATTTACTAAGTACAATTTTGAAGTGACGTCATCACATCATTGGTGGGGATGATTAGACAAATTTTATTTAAAATTTACCATTTTAGACATCTTTTAAGTTTTTTGTTGTCGAAATAAGTCTACACATATTAAGAAAAAAAAAGGCAAAATAGGAGCCCCGCCCACCCGCCCTATCTCGATTGGGATGATTGTTTTATTCGTCGTGAGCCAAGAGCACGAAGCTTAACTGAAAAATCCTTAAGTTCTCATTCGTTGGCAGACCTAGGGGCGGAGCCTAATTGCAAAATCCATAAATTTACCACTTTAAACGTATTTTAAGTTTCTAAGAACAAAAAAATAATCACAATCGAGATGGGGTGGGTGGGTGGGGTTTATGTTTTGCCTTTTTTTCTTAATCTATACAGTGTTCTTTGAACAACACGATACTCAAAAACATGTTTTTAATTTCTTGTAAAGAAATAAGTATTTTGCAGTTAAGCTCCTGGTTCACGGTGAATAAAAAAATCATCACAATTGAGATAGGGTGGGTGGGCGGGGCTTATATTTTGCCTTTTTTTTCTTAATGTACATAATATTCTTTGAAAAATACGATACTCAAAAACATATTTTTAATTTCTTGTAAAGAAATAAGTATTTTGCAGTTAAGCTTGGTTCACGGCGAATAAAAAAAAAATCATTACAACCGCGATATCTTACATTTTGCCTTTTTGTTTTAATGTGTGTGGACTTCTTTTCACAACAAGAATTTTAAAATATGTTACATTAGGGTCCGCTCCATAATTGCAAAATTCATATTTCCCTGTAAAAATGTATCATTTTAACAATGTTTTAAGTTTCTTGTGAAAAGATGGCTATGTATATTCAGAAAAAAGAAGGCAAAGTATAATCCCCGCCCACCCGCCCTATCTCAAATGTGATCATTTTTTTATTCGTCGACAGCCAATGGGGGCGGAATTTAACTGCAAAATCCTTATTTTTCTACGAGAAATTAAAAACATGTTTTTGAGTATCGTACTGTTCAAAGAATACTATATACATATATTAAGAAAAAAAATACAGCTAAAGATTAGGCCCCACCCATACCCGCCCCGATCTCAATTCTCAATTGTGATGAATTTTTCATTCGTTGTCAGATAGAGGGGCGGAGCTTAATTGCATGATACATATTTGTCTGGAGAATGAACATGTTTTAAGTGTCTTGTTCTGAAAGACGACTACGTATATTAAGAAAAAAAAACAAAATATAAGCCCCACCCACCCGCCCTGTCTAAATTGTGATGATTTTTTCATTCGTTGTCAGATAGAGAGGCGGGGCTTAATTACATGATCCATATTTGTCTAAAGAATGAACATGTTTTAAGTTTTTTGTTCTAAAAAGACGCCTACGCATATTAAGACAAATAAAACAACATATAAGCCCCACCCACCCACACTGTCTCAATTGTGATGATTTTTTCATTCGTTGTCAGATAGAGGGGCGGAGCTTAATTGCATGATCCATATTTGTCTAAAGAAAGAACATGTTTTAAGTTTCTTATTCTGAAAAGACGACTACATATATTAAGAAAAAAAAACAAAATATAAGCCCCACCCACCCGCCCTGTCTTAAGTGTGATGATTTTTTCATTTGTTGTCAGATAGAGGGGCGGAGCTTTATTGCATGATCCGTATTTGTCTAAAGAATGAACATGTTTTAAGTTTCTTGTTCTGAAAAGAGGCCTACGTATATTAAAAAAAAAAAACAAAATATAAGCCCCACCCACCCGCCCTGTCTCAATTGTGATGATTTTTTCATTCGTTGTCAGATAGAGGGGCGGAGCTTAATTGCATGATCCATATTTGTCTAAAGAATGAACATGTTTTAAGTTTTTTGTTCTAAAAAGACGCCTACGTATATTAAGAAAAATAAAACAAAACATAAGCCCCACCCACCCGCCCTGTCTCAATTGTGATAATTTTTTCATTCATTGTCAGATAGAGGGGCGCAGCTTAACTGCATGATCTATATTTGTCTAAAAAATGTACATGTTTTAAGTTTCATGTTCTGAAAAAACGACTACGTATATTAAGACAAAAAAACAAATATAAGCCCCACCCACCCACCCTGTCTCAATTGTGATGATTTTTTTTATCATCGAGAGCTAAAAAGCAGAATTTAATTGCAAAATCCTGATTATTTCTCTACAAAAAATGACCTTGTAAGACATGTTTTTAAGTATCGTGTTATTCAAAAAATATTTTGTATGTATATTAAGAAAAAATTAAAGTCAGAGATTAAGCCCCACCCATACCTGCCCTGATCTAAATAATACCTAATGAAGTTTTCATTCGTTGGCAGACCTAGGGAGGAGCCTAATTGCAAAATCCATATTTCCTTACAAAAATTTATCCTTTTAAGCGTATTTTAAATTTGTAATATTTTGCTTTTTTTTCTAATATACATAGTATTCCTTGAACAACACGATTCTCAAAAATATGTTTTTAATTTCTTGCAAAGAAATAAGTAATTTTCAGTTAAGCTCCGCCCCCTTGGCTCACGGCGAATAAAAAAAATCATCACAATTGAGATAGGGTGGGTGGGCGGGCTGACATTTTGTCTTTGTGTTTTGTATGTGTAGACTTCTTTTCACAACACGAAACTTGAAATATGTTTAAAATGGAAAATTTATACAAGGAAATATCGAGTTTGCAATTAGTCTTCGCTCCATAATTGCAAAATCCATACTTCCTTGCAAAAATATATCATTTTAAATCTCATGTTGTGAAAAGATGGATATGTATATTAAGAAAAAAAAAGCCAAAATAGAAACCCCGCCCATCCGCCCTATCTCATTTCTGATGATTTTTTTTATTCATCGTAAGCCGAGGGGCAAAGCCTAATTGCAAAATCCATATTTTCTTACAAAAAAATTACCATTTTAAATGTGTTTTAATTTTCTAATATTTTGTCTTTTTTTCTTAATTTACTTAGTATTCTTTGAACAACACGATACTCAAAAACATGTTTTTAATTTCTTGTAAAGAAATAAGTATTTTGCAGTTAAGCTCCGCCCTCTTGATTCACGGTGAATAAAAAAAATCATCACAATCGAGATAGGGCGGGTGGGCGGGCTAACATTTTGTCTTTGTGTTTTAATATATGTGTAGACTTCTTTTCACAACACGAAACTTGAAATATGTTTAAAATTGAAAATTTGTATAAGGAAATATCGATTTTACAATGAGACTCTGCCCCATAATTGCAAAATCCATATTTCCTTGCAAAAATGTACCATTATAACCATGTTTTAAGTTCCTTGTTATGAAAACATGACTATGCGTATTAAGAAAACAAAGGGAAAATATAAGCCCCGCCCACCCACCCTCTCTCATTTCGGATGATTTTTTTTTATTCATCGTTAAGCCGAGGGGGGGAGCCTAATTGCAAAATCCATATTTTCTTACAAAAAAGTACCATTTTAAATGTGTTTTAATTTTCTACAATTTTGTCTTTTTTTTTTCTTAATTTACGTAGTATTCTTTGAACAATACGATACTCAAAAACATGTTTTTAATTTCTGATAAGGAAATAAGTATTTTGCAGTTAAGCTCCGCCCTCTTGGTTCACGGCGAATAAAAAAAATCATCACAATCGAGATAGGGCGGGTGGGTGGGCTGACATTTTGTTTTTGTGTTTTAATATGTGTAGACTTCTTTTCACAACACGAAACTTGAAATATGTTTAAAATTGAAAATTTGTATAAGGAAATATCGATTTTACAATGAGACTCCGCCCCATAATTGCAAAATCCATATTTCCTTGCAAAAATGTACCATTATAACCATGTTTTAAGTTTCTTGTTATGAAAACATGACTATGCATATTAAGAAAACAAAGGGGAAATAAAAAATCCCGCCCACCCCCCCTCTCTCATTTCGGATAATTGTTTTTATTCGTCGTAAGCCAAGGGGCGGAGACTGATTGCAAGATCCATATTTTTTTACAAAAATTTACCATTTTAAACGTGTTTCATGTTTCTACTATTTTGCCTTTTTTTCTAATAATATACTATTAGTATTCTTTGAACAACACGATACTTAAAAGCATATTTTTAATTTCTTGTAAAGAAATAAGTATTTTACAGTTAAGCTCCGCCCTCTTGGTTCACGGCGAATAAAAAAATCATTACAATCGAGAGAGGGCGGGTGGGCGGGTAAGATAAGACTGATTTTGGTAAACATCCTACTCTCTAATAAAACCAAGGACGGGAGGGTGGGGCTAGTACTTGCCAAATAACCTACTCTTCTAAGACAATAGAACCTTGACAAGTACTAGCCCCGCCCACCCACCCTTTATTTTCTTGGAAGAATAGGTCATCTGCAAAAATCAATCTTATCTTGGCAAGCATGGGACTGATTTTTAGAAACGACATATCCTCTAAGAAAATAAGGGTGGGTGGGTGGGCGGGGCTGGTACTTGTCAAGATAAGACTGATTTTGGCAGATGACCCACTCTTCCAAGAAAAAAAGGGTGGGTGGGTGGGGCTAAAATTTGCTAAGATGGGACTGAACAATATTAAGAACTATCACTGAGACAAAGAAGGGTTGGGTAGGCGTGGCTATTGCTTGCTCATTGAACTAGAAAAAAATTAAATTTAGCCCCGCCCAAGAATTTATAACGCTTGTTTTTTTTATTGGAACACTACATATTTTTTCATGCCCTGATTGCCGTCTTTTTTACAACTGTATTCTATTTTTGAAAATTTGAGCTACGTTGCCACTTATTCCCATTTTCTTGGCATTTTTTAACAATTCAAAGGAATAACTTTACCGACAAAAATATTCGTGACGTCGTTTAAAAAAATAATTATTAATCACACTAAATAAATAAGAAACTCAATCATTTATGAGGTGCAATATAAAACTTGTTTTTTTTTATTAGAACACTATATTTTTCCAGATTTTGATTGTTTTTTTTTTTATAACCATATCTTATTTTTGAAAAATGTTTGCGACGTTGCCACTTATTCTAATTTTATTGACATTTTTTGATAATTGCCGTCATTTCAAAAATTGTTATTCACAATAAATAATTAAGAAATTCTAGAGTTTATGAAGCGCAAAATAAAATTTGTTTTTTTCTTGGAACACTATATATTTTTTATACCGTGCTTGGCGTCTTTTTGTTTGAGTATGTGTAGATTGATTTTTTAACAATAAATGAATCTTTATTTACTAAATTTATCACGGGCGCCCTTCAGAATAGAAAGCGCTATTTTACGTTTTTGTTGATATGCATATTATTTAGAGTAGTAGTAGTAACAATAATAACACAAACATTGAATAATCCGCCCACGACGCAGCCAAGACCATATCTAAAATTAAAACGACCTTTCTATTCTTTTTTGTGTTTCTTTGTTACGAAAAAAATATAAAGTGGCACTTTTTCAATGCTAGCAAACACGTGCGTAAAATCACGGTAAGGACAAACGCGTCCAGGCATAATTAGCATTAAAACGCGATTCCTTTGGCAGCAGTCGCTCGAAACTTTCTACCCATTTCATCATAAGTACTCCCATTATCTTATTTACTGTTTACAACGCAGTTTAATCCACAAAGCAATTAGCTCATTTCAAATCGCATGATTCACCCCCCCACATCCGGCTATATCTTACATTAACAAAAACAAAACTTTGTGGCATGCATTACAACCAAATTGTAGACGTCCTTATCACATTCCCAAGCATGTGTACACGCTTTTTCACCAGGAAACGACAACACATGACCTAATCCCGCCAACAAGAAACTAATTGAGTGTTTAGAGCTTGTTCGATTGTAATTGCAACCATGAAAAATTCTATCCTTGACCGAATAAACCATGAACCCGCACTGAATTATAATCACGTCGGTCCAAGCGAATTTTAAAAGCACGTGCCGCTGCACAGAATAAACTATTCTTACACGTTCCACGTCGTCCTCGGAAACCACCACAAAACCACCCGAGCCCACTCAATATTCCGCAATAAGTTCGCAGCGAGCGATTGTACTTACGTGTGTAGTCAAAAACGATAAGTCAACTGCAGGTAGTGTACAGTTAGGTTGGTCGTTCACCTTACACAAAAAGCAACAGTTATGAACATCTTCACTTTGCCTTGCTCTTTCAGCTCAGTCTTGACGGACCCATCATTGACGGGACAAAAAAAAGAGAAAAGCTTGTCCGCAGACGACGTAACAAGGGACAAGAAACCTTGAACTTAAGAACTCTCAAGGTCAGCGGCATGAATAAGCGCCTTTAGGAAAGCGCGACATGCAGGAATTTCGAGTTGTTATTTTGCCGGAGATGACTGAGTTTTAAAGAAATGTCACCGACAAGTGGGGGCTATTAATAGAAAAAAGAGGCGACAGTGGATTGGTGTCGTCTTTGTCTAATTAGAAAAGTGTTTATTTTTACTATCACTACAAGGAGACAATTAAACCATTTCTTTAAGGCCGGGCCGCCTTTGAGGTCGGTTGTAGCCACTATCACCGGTGTTCCGTGTGTTATCTCTAAAGCGACTAAATTTATTTATTTGGCGGTTATTCATGATAGGGGGCTGCTGGATTTCTGAACATAAATGGGAATCCAAAGTCTGAAAAACGGTATTAATGGCAAGCTATGACACCTCATGTGATTACCAAATCTGAAATGTGCCCCTCCTTCTCAAACAACTTCTCCACCTTGTTGTACTCCAACGTGAGGTCCGGATTTTCAAGTTTGTCCACCGCGGCTTTCACACACTCCATTACTTCTTTGTTAAAAGTCTGGGTGACTTCTCCTGGTTGGTCCGTCGCGATTACTGACTTAAGTAAAACGATGGCGTCTTCTACGCGTCCAATTTCACTCAAAGCCCTCACCTAAGTACTCAAACAATTTTTAAAAGTCGCGCTTCGTGTCAATACATACTTTTAAGTTACGAATCGTGACATAGTTGGGGTTTTTCACCGCCCCTAGTATCTCTAAAGCGACTTCAGGTTTACCCTGGTTTAAAGCCAGACCTGCGCAGAACGTCGTCGCTCGACGCATGGGGAAGTGACCCGCAGCCATCAACTCGTTCCACAAATTTAAAGCATACTCAGTACCTTCTTTAGAATTCTACAAAAAAAAAACAAATCAGTTGGTGACAAAAATCACACAATTTTATTACGAGTTTGTAGCACCCAGCCATCACAAGAACTACCGCGTTCCTAGGGTACTTCGCCCCCTGCAACTGTTTGCTCTTGACTAAGTCAAACACCTCCAGCATTTCCTGATACTTGCCATTCTCATACAACAAATCTAACAAAATCTGGTACGTGATTAACTGATCGAACAACCCCTCGAGCTCCGGCGACTTAAAGCACTCCAGCGCCAAATCGGGCTTATTAAAAACGTGAAGCATGCGCATCACTACAGGCCCAAAAACGAAATTGCCAAACCGGAGCTGTTTGTTTTGTCCATTGAACCTACAACCCCCAAATTATACGACGAAACGACACGCAAAAACCTACTTTTTCGCCATTTTTACAACTAAATCGAAATCTTCGTCGGTTTCTGCTATATGCACCATGTTTTTAAGGTCTTCTGTAAAAATCATACTCGAGGAGTCTTCAGCCGCAAAACCCTTCATCCGCTCCCGGAATTTCGCCTCTATGTTTAACATCTGACTCTTGGTTTGTTTCTGCTGCTCTCTGAAAGCGTCTATCCCGATTGTCGCTTTGGCGTACAAATAGCGGCATGCTGGAAGTCGGGGTGAGAAAGTGGGGTTAGAAAATTGTTACTTACTTTGGGGCGACGAAACGGGTGCTAGTTTGAGCAAGTCGGTTTTCAAGGGGTAACAAAGGGTTCTGAGTGTCAATCGTAACGTTTGAGACATTTTTGACGAATTTAATTCCGGCTAAATTTAAAGTGACACTTGCGGGTGACGTAACCTCAAAAATTTATTCACTTGTGCAACAATAACGCACTAACGCAAAAAAGAAAAACTACACTCCAGATTTATAATTAATAAAAAAACGGTATTAGTTGTTGGAATCTGGAATTAATTAAATTTTGGCCGGTTGTATAATAATCATTTGAACTATCAGTGCTACCAATTCGTTAAGTTAAGTCACTAGTCGGAGAAATTGATTTTCTGTTTAGTCAAGCAATCGATTAATTAAAACTTTCAATTTTTTTGCTTTTCGAGTTTTCGATTCTCCAATTTTGAATCTTTCTACTTTCGAATTTCCAAATTTTTACATTCCCCAGCTTTTACACTTTCCGATTTTTTTACTTTTCGATTTTTCAATTTTTCGGAATAGTTTATTAACGCCACTTTATAAATAAAATTTTACATTTTATCAAAAGTTGAAAAATAGAAAATGTAGCCCCGCCCACCCACCCTATCTCAATTGTGATGTTTCTTTTATTCGTCGTGAGCCAAGGGGGCGGAGCTTAACTGCAAACTCCTTATTTCTCTACAAGAAATAAAAAACATGTATTTGCAATTTTTACTTAATATACATAGCCATCTTTTCACAACAAGAAACTTAAAACATGGTTAAATGGTACATTTTTTCAAGGAAATATGGATTTTGCAATTATGGGTTGAAGCCTAATTGCAAAATCGATATTTCGCTATACAAATTTACCATTTTAGACATGTTTTAAGTTTCTTGTTGTAGAAATAAGTCTACACATACTTAGAAAAAAGGGAAGATGTAGTAACCCCATCGATCCGCCCTATCTTAATTGTGCTGATTTTTTAATTGCAATATTCTTATTTCTCTACAATAAAAAACAGGTTTTTGAGTATCGTTTTGTTAAAAAAATACTATGTATATTAAGAAAAAATTAAAGCCAAAGATGAAGCCCAAACCATAGGTATGTATACTAAACTCAGTTGATATACACTTAGTAAAACTTTTGATTTGAACGGCTTAAGTCAAACTGGCTATTGTAAGCTTTATGGACCCAGACCGCAAGGATTATTACTGTCAATTGTAGCCATAATGGAGTTGTAAACTCTTACTAGGTATATGTCAAGTGAGTTAAGTTTAGTCATGAAGTTTTCATGCTTTGCCAGACCTGGGAGAACTTAATTACAAAATCCATATTTCCTTACCAAAAATTTTCCATTTTTAACATGTCTTAAGTTTCTACGAATAAAAAATCATATAATTGGGATGGGGATTTAAAACATTAAAAAACAAAAAAATCGAAAAATTGGAAGATAGAAAAATTTTAAATTTTAAAAATCAAAAAATGGAAACATCTAGAAATCGAAAAATTGAAAGCCCAAAACAAATTTAAAAATTCGAAAAACTGGAAAACAGAAAACTCAAAGTACTGCAACAGCGAGAATTCAAAAAATTCAAAATTAAAAAAAAAAATGGAAAAATTAAAATGTACATAAACTGAAGAATCAAAAAATTGAAAAATCTCGACAAATTCAAACATTAAAAAATCAAAAAATTCAATCCATCAGTCAAAGATTAAAAACTTGAAAATACGTAAAATTGAAGAATTGAAAAAGCACCGAAAAGTGGAGAAATCGAGGGAAAACGAAAATCGAATTAATCGAGGAATCAAAAATTCGAAAAATCGACAAACTAAAACTTAGAAACGACAATTGAAATTTGGAAAATCGAAAAAAAAAAATGGAAGAATTGAAAAAATCTAAAACTGAATAATGAAAGAACGAGAAATTAGAAACATTAAAAAATTGAAAAATCTCGAGAAATCGAAACATCAAAAAATAAAAAAAATGAAAAAAAAATACAAAACGAAATGTCGAAAAATCGAAAATTTAAAAAATGTCTTAAGTTTCTACGAATAAAAAGTCATTTAATTGGGATGGGGTGGGTCGGCGGGGTTTATATTTTGTCTCTTTTCTTAATATATATAGCAACGTCAGCGGCAAGTTTATAAATCGACCCGAAGTTTTTCACCACGTTTCGTTACATCGAAAATTTAAAATATTAAAAAACAGAAAAATCGAAAAAATTGGAAAATAGAGAAATTGAAACATTAAAAAATGGAACAATTGAAAAATTTAAAATAGAAAAATTTTAAATTTTAAAAATCAAAAAATGGAAACATCTAGAAATCGAAAAATTGAAAGCCAAAACAAATTTAAAAATTCGAAAAACTGGAAAACAGAAAACTCAAAGTACTGCAACAGCGAGAATTCGAAAAATTCAAAATTAAAAAAAAAATGGAAAAATTAAAATGTACAGAAACTGAAGAATCAAAAAATTGAAAAATCTCGACAAATTCAAACATTAAAAAATCAAAAAATTCAATCCATCAGTCAAAGATTAAAAACCTGAAAATACGTAAAATTGAAGAATTGAAAAAGCACCGAAAAGTGGAGAAATCGAGAAATGGGAAAAAATCGAGAAATCGAAAATTCGAATAATCGAGGAATCAAAAATTCGAAAAATCCACAAACTAAAACTTAGAAACGACAATTGAAATTTGGAAAATCGAAAAAAAAAATGGAAGAATTGAAAAAATCTAAAACTGAAATAATGAAAGAACGAGAAATTGAAACATTAAAAAATTGAAAAATCTCGAGAAATCGAAACATCAAAAAATAAAAAAAATAAAAAAAATACAAAACGAAATGTCGAAAAATCGAAAATTTAAAAAATGTCTTAAGTTTCTACGAATAAAAAGTCATTTAATTGGGATGGGGTGGGTCGGCGGGGTTTATATTTTGTCTTCTTTTCTTAATATATATATAGCAACGTCAGCGGCAAGTTTATAAATCGACCCGAAGTTTTTCACACGTTTCGTTACATCGAAAATTTAAAATATTAAAAACAGAAAAATCGAAAAATTGGAAAATAGAGAAATTGAAAACCTTAAAAAATGGAACAATTGAAAAATTTAAAATAGAAAAATTTTAAATTTTAAAAATCAAAAAATGGAAACATCTAGAAATCGAAAATTGAAAGCCCAAAACAAATTTAAAAATTCGAAAAACTGGAAAACAGAAAACTCAAAGTACTGCAACAGCGAGAATTCGAAAAATTCAAAATTAAAAAAAAAATGGAAAAATTAAAATGTACAGAAACTGAAGAATCAAAAAATTGAAAAATCTCGACAAATTCAAACATTAAAAAATCAAAAAATTCAATCCATCAGTCAAAGATTAAAAACTTGAAAATACGAAAATTGAAGAATTGAAAAAGCACCGAAAAGTGGAGAAATCGAGAAAATCGAAATTCGAATAATCGAGGAATCAAAAATTCGAAAAATCGACAAACTAAAACTTAGAAACGACAATTGAAATTTGGAAAATCGAAAAAAAAAATGGAAGAATTGAAAAATCTAAAAATGAGATAATGAAAAACGAGAAATTAAACATTAAAAATTGAAAAATCTCGAGAAATCGAAACATCAAAAAAAAAAAAAAAAATGAAAAAAAAAACAAAACGAATGTCGAAAAATCGAAAATTTAAAAAATGTCTTAAGTTCTACGAATAAAAAGTATTTATGGGATGGGGGGGTCGGCGGGGTTTAATTTTGTCTTCTTTTCTTAATATATATAGCAACGTCAGCGCAAGTTTATAAATCGGCCCGAGTTTTTACACGTTTCGTTACATCGAAAATTTAAATATTAAAAACAGAAAAATCGAAAATTGGAAAATAGAGAAATTGAAACATTAAAAAATGGAACAATTGAAAAATTTAAATAGAAAATTTTAAATTTAAAATCAAAAATGAAAATCTAGAAATCGAAAATTGAAAGCCAAAAAATTAAAATTCGAAAAACTGGAAAAGAAAATCAAAGTACTGCAACAGCGAGAATTCGAAAATTCAAAATAAAAAAAAAATGGAAAATTAAAATGTACAAAACTAAGAATCAAAAATTGAAAATCTCGACAAATTCAAACATTAAAAAATCAAAAATTCAATCCATCAGTCAAAGATTAAAAACTTGAAATACGCAAAATTGAAGAATTGAAAAAGCACCGAAAAGTGGGAAATCGAGAAAACGAAAATTCGAATAATCGAGGAATCAAAATTCGAAAAATCGACAAACTAAAACTTAGAAACGACAATTGAAATTTGGAAATCGAAAAAAAAATGGAAGAATGAAAAAATCTAAAACTGAATAATGAAAGAACGAAAATTAAACATTAAAAAATTGAAAAATCTCGAAAATGAAACATCAAAAATAAAAAAATGAAAAAAAAAATCAAAACAAATTCAAAAATCGAAAATTTAAAAAATGTCTTAAGTTTCTACGAATAAAAAGTCATTTAATTGGGATGGGGTGGGTCGGCGGGTTTATTTTGTTTCTTTTCTTAATAATAAGCACGTCAGGCAAGTTTATAAATCGACCCGAAGTTTTCAGCACGTTTCGTTACATCGAAAATTAAAATATTAAAAAACAGAAAAATCGAAATTTGGAAAATAGAGAAATTGAAACATTAAAATGGAACAATTAAAAATTTAAAATAGAAAATTTTAAATTTTAAAAATCAAAAAATGGAAACATCTAAAATCGAAAAATTGAAAGCCCAAAACAAATTTAAAAATTCGAAAAACTGGAAACAGAAAACTCAAAGTACTGCAACAGCGAGAATTCAAAAATTCAAAATAAAAAAAAAATGGAAAAATTAAAATGTACAAAACTGAAGAATCAAAAATTGAAAAATCTCGACAAATTCAAACATTAAAAAATCAAAAAATTCAATCCATCAGTCAAAGATAAAAACTTGAAAATAGTAAAATTGAAGAATTGAAAAAGCACGAAAAGTGGAGAAATCGAGAAATGGAAAAAAATCGAGAAATCGAAAATTCGAAAATCGAGAATCAAAAATTCGAAAAATCACAAACTAAAACTTAGAAACGACAATTGAAATTTGGAAAATCGAAAAAAAAAAATGGAAGAATTGAAAAAATCTAAAACTGAAATAATGAAAGAACGAGAAATTGAAACATTAAAAAATTGAAAAATCTCGAGAAATCGAAACATCAAAAAATAAAAAAAATGAAAAAAAAATACAAAACGAAATGTCGAAAAATCGAAAATTTAAAAAATGTCTTAAGTTTCTACGAATAAAAAGTCATTTAATTGGGATGGGTGGGTCGCGGGGTTTATATTTTGTCTTCTTTTCTTAATATATATAGCAACGTCAGCGGCAAGTTTTAAATCGACCCGAAGTTTTTCACCACGTTTCGTTACATCGAAAATTAAAATATAAAAACAGAAAAATCGAAAAATTGGAAAATAGAGAAATTGAAACATTAAAAAATGGAACAATTGAAAAATTTAAAATAGAAAAATTTTAAATTTTAAAAATCAAAAATGAAACATCTAGAAATCGAAAATTGAAGCCCAAAACAAATTTAAAAATTCGAAAAACTGGAAACAGAAAACTCAAAGTACTGCAACAGCGAGAATTCGAAAAATTCAAAATTAAAAAAAAATTGGAAAATTAAAATTACAGAAACTAAGAATCAAAAAATTGAAAAATTTGGAAATTCAAACATTAAAAAATCAAAAATTCAATCCATCAGTCAAAGATTAAAAACTGAAAATACGTAAAATTGAAGAATTGAAAAAGCACCGAAAAGTGGAGATGAGAAATGGAAAAATCGAGAAATCGAAAATTCGAATAACGAGGAATCAAAAATTCGAAAAATCCACAAACTAAAACTTAGAAACGACAATTGAAATTTGGAAAATCGAAAAAAAAAATGGAAGAATTGAAAAAATCTAAACTGAAATAATGAAAGAACGAGAAATTGAAACATTAAAAAATTGAAAAATCTCGAGAAATCGAAACATCAAAAAATAAAAAAAAATAAAAAAAAATACAAAACGAAATGTCAAAAATCGAAAATTTAAAAAATGTCTTAAGTTTCTACGAATAAAAAGTCATTTAATTGGGATGGGGTGGGTCGGCGGGTTTATATTTTGTCTTCTTTTCTTAATTAATATAGCAACGTCAGCGGCAAGTTTATAAATCGACCCGAAGTTTTTCACCACGTTTTGTTACATCGAAAATTAAAATTAAAAAACAGAAAAATCGAAAAATTGGAAAATAGAGAAATTGAAACTTAAAAAATGGAACAATTGAAAAATTTAAAATAGAAAAATTTTAAATTTTAAAAATCAAAAAAGGAACATCTAGAAATCGAAAAATTGAAAGCCCAAAACAAATTTAAAAATTCGAAAAACTGGAAAACAGAAAACTCAAAGTACTGCAACAGCGAGAATTCGAAAAATTCAAAATTAAAAAAAAAATGGAAAAATTAAAATGTACAGAAACTGAAGAATCAAAAAATTGAAAAATCTCGAAAATTCAAACATTAAAAAATCAAAAAATTCAATCCATCAGTCAAAGATTAAAAACTGAAAATACGAAAATTGAAGAATTGAAAAAGCACCGAAAAGTGGAGAAATCGAGGAAAACGAAAATTCGAATAATCGAGGAATCAAAAATTCGAAAAATCGACAAACTAAAACTTAGAAACGACAATTGAAATTTGGAAAATCGAAAAAAAAAAATGGAAGAATTGAAAAAATCTAAAACTGAATAATGAAAGAACGAGAAATTAAAACATTAAAAAATTGAAAAATCTCGAGAAATCGAAACATCAAAAAATAAAAAAAATGAAAAAAAAAACAAAACGAAATGTCGAAAAATCGAAAATTTAAAAAATGTCTTAAGTTTCTACGAATAAAAAGTCATTTAATTGGGATGGGGTGGGTCGGCGGGGTTTATATTTTGTCTTCTTTTTTAATATATATAGCAACGTCAGCGGCAAGTTTATAAATCGCCGAAGTTTTTCACCACGTTTCGTTACATCGAAAATTTAAAATATTAAAAACAGAAAAATCGAAAAATTGGAAATAGAGAAATTGAAACATTAAAAATGGAACAATTGAAAAATTTAATAAAAAATTTAATTTTAAAAATCAAAAAATGGAAAATCTAGAAATCGAAAAATTGAAAGCCCAAAACAAATTTAAAAATTCGAAAAACTGGAAAAAGAAAACTCAAAGTACTGCAACAGCGAGAATTCGAAAAATTCAAAATTAAAAAAAAAATGGAAAAATTAAAATGTACATAAACTGAAGAATCAAAAAATTGAAAAATCTCGACAAATTCAAACATTAAAAAATCAAAAAATTCAATCCATCAGTCAAAGATTAAAAACTTGAAAATACGAAAATTGAAGAATTGAAAAAGCACCGAAAAGTGGAGAAATCGAGAAAACGAAAATCGAATAATCGAGGAATCAAAAATTCGAAAAATCGACAAACTAAAACTTAGAAACGACAATTGAAATTTGGAAAATCGAAAAAAAAAAATGGAAGAATTGAAAAAATCTAAAACTGAATAATGAAAGAACGAGAAATTTAAACATTAAAAAATTGAAAAATCTCGAGAAATCGAAACATCAAAAAATAAAAAATTGAAAAAAAAATACAAAACGAAATGTCGAAATCGAAAATTTAAAAATGTCTTAAGTTTCTACGAATAAAAGTCATTTAATTGGGATGGGGTGGGTCGGCGGGGTTTATATTTTGTCTTCTTTTCTTAATATATATAGCAACGTCAGGGCAAGTTTATAAATCGACCCGAAGTTTTTCACACGTTTCTTTACATCGAAAATTTAAAATATAAAAAACAGAAAAATCGAAATTGGAAAATAGAGAAATTGAAACATTAAAAATGGAACAATTGAAAAATTTAAAATAGAAAATTTTAAATTTTAAAAATCAAAAAATGGAAACATCTAAAATCGAAAAATTGAAAGCCCAAAACAAATTTAAAAATTCGAAAAACTGGAAAACAGAAAACTCAAAGTACTGCAACAGCGAGAATTCGAAAAATTCAAAATAAAAAAAAAATGGAAAAATTAAAATGTACAGAAACTGAAGAATCAAAAAATTGAAAAATCTCGACAAATTCAAACATTAAAAAATCAAAAAATTCAATCCATCAGTCAAAGATTAAAAACTGAAAATACGTAAAATTGAAGAATTGAAAAAGCACCGAAAAGTGGAGAAATCGAAAATGGGAAAAATCAGAAATCGAAAATTCGAATAATCGAGGAATCAAAAATTCGAAAAATCCACAAACTAAAACTTAGAAACGACAATTGAAATTTGGAAAATCGAAAAAAAAATGGAAGAATTGAAAAAATCTAAAACTGAAATAATGAAGAACGAGAAATTGAACATTAAAAAATTGAAAAATATCGAGAAATCGAAACTCAAAAAATAAAAAAAATGAAAAAAAAATACAAAACGAAATGTCGAAAAATCGAAAATTTAAAAAATGTCTTAAGTTTCTACGAATAAAAGTCATTTAATTGGGATGGGTGGTCGGCGGGGTTTATATTTTGTCTTCTTTTCTTATATATATAGCAACGTCAGCGGCAAGTTTGTAAATCGACCGAAGTTTTTTACACGTTTCGTTACTCGAAAATTTAAAATATTAAAAACAGAAAAATCGAAAAATGGAAATAGAGAATTGAAACATTAAAAAATGGAACAATTGAAAAATTTAAAATAGAAAAATTTTAAATTTAAAATCAAAAAATGAAAAACATCTAGAAATCGAAAAATTGAAGGCCCAAAACAAATTTAAAAATTCGAAAAACTGAAAACAGAAAACTCAAAGCACTGCAACAGCGAGAATTCGAAAATTCAAAATTAAAAAAAAATGGAAAAATTAAAATGTACAGAAACTAAAGAATCAAAAATGAAAAATCTCGACAAATTCAAACATTAAAAAATCAAAAATTCAATCCATCAGTCAAGATTAAAAACTGAAAATACGTAAAATTGAAGAATTGAAAAAGCACGAAAAGTGGAGAATCGAGAAATCGAAAATTCGAATAACCGAGGAATCAAAAATTCGAAAAATCGACAAACTAAAACTTAGAAACGACAATTGAAATTTGGAAATCGAAAAAAAAAATGGAAGAATGAAAAATCTAACACTGAATTAATGAAGAACAGAAATTGAAACATTAAAAATTGAAAATCTCGAGAAATAGAAACATAAAAAAAATAAAAAAAATGAAAAAAAAATACAAAACGAAATGTAAAAAAAATCGAAAATTAAAAATGTCTTAAGTTTCTACGAATAAAAAGTCATTAATTGGGATGGGGTGGGTCGGCGGGGTTTATTTTTTCTTCTTTCTTAATATAAGCAACGTCAGCGGCAAGTTTATAAATCGACCCGATTTTTCCCAGTTTCGTTACATCGAAAATTGAAAATATGAAAAAACAGAAAAATCGAAAAATGGAAAATAGAGAAATTGAAACATTAAGAAAATGGAACAATTGAAAATATTAAAATAGAAAAATTTTAAATTTTAAAAATCAAAAAATGGAAACATCTAGAAAATCGAAAAATTGAAAGCCCAAAACAAATTTAAAAATTCGAAAAACTGGAAAACAGAAAACTCAAGTACTGCAACAGCGAGAATTCGAAAAATTCAAAATTAAAAAAAATGGAAAAATTAAAATGTACAGAAACTGAAGAATCAAAAAATTGAAAAATTTGGAGAAATTCAAACATTAAAAAATCAAAAAATTCAATCATCAGTCAAAAGATTAAAAACTAAAAATTTACGTAAAATTGAAGAATTGAAAAAGCACGAAAAGTGGAGAAAATCGAGAAATGGGAAAAAATCTAGAAATCGAAAATTCGAATAATCGAGGAATCAAAAATTCGAAAAATCGACAAACTTAAACTTAGAAACGACAATTGAAATTTTTAAAATCGAAAAAAAAATGAAGAATTGAAAAAAGCTAAAACTGAAATAATGAAAGAACGAGAATTAAAACATTAAAAAATTGAAAAATCTCGAGAAATCGAAACATCAAAAAATAAAAAAAATGAAAAAAAATACAAAACGAAATGTCGAAAAATCGAAAATTTAAAAAATGTCTTAAGTTTCTACGAATAAAAAGTCATTTAATTGGGATGGGTGAGGTCGGCGGGGTTTATAATTTTGTCTTCTTTTTTTAATATATATAGCAACGTCAGCGGCAAGTTTAAAAAATCGACCCGAAGCTTTTCACCACGTTTCGTTACATCGAAAATTTAAAATATTAAAAACAGAAAATCGAAAAATTGGATAATAGAGAAATTGAAACATTAAAAAATGGAACAATTGAAAATTTTAATTTTAAAAAATCAAAAAATGGAAACATCTAGAAATCGAAAAATGAAAGCCCAAACAAATTTAAAAATTCGAAAAACTGAAAACAGAAAACTCAAAGTACTGCAACAGCGAGAATTCGAAAAATTCAAAATTAAAAAAAAAATGGAAAAATTAAAATGTACATAAACTGAAGAATCAAAAAATTAAAAATCTCGACAAATTCAAACATTAAAAAATCAAAAAATTCAATCCATCAGTCAAAGATTAAAAACTTGAAAATAGTAAAATTGAAGAATTGAAAAAGCATCGAAAAGTGGAGAAATCGAGAAATGGGAAAAAATCGAGAAATCGAAAATTCGAATAATCGAGGAATCAAAAATTCGAAAAATCACAAACTAAAACTTAGAAACGACAATTGAAATTTGGAAAATCGAAAAAAAAATGGAAGAATTGAAAAAATCTAAAACTGAAATAATGAAAGAACGATAAATTGAAACATTAAAAAATTGAAAAATCTCGAGAAATCGAAACATCAAAAAATAAAAAAAATGAAAAAAAAATACAAAACGAAATGTCGAAAAATTTTAAAAAATGTCTTAAGTTTCTACGAATAAAAAGTCATTTAATTGGGATGGGTGGGTCGGCGGGGTTTATATTTTGTCTTCTTTTCTTAATATATATAGCAACGTCAGCGGCAAGTTTATAAATCGACCCGAAGTTTTTCACCACGTTTCGTTACATCGAAAATTTAAAATATGAAAAAACAGAAAAATCGAAAAATTGGAAAATAGAGAAATTGAAACATTAAAAAATGGAACAATTGAAAAATTTAAAATAGAAAATTTAAATTTTAAAAATCAAAAAATGGAAACATCTAGAAATCGAAAAATTGAAAGCCCAAAACAAATTTAAAAATTCGAAAAACTGGAAAACAGAAAACTCAAGGACTGCAACAGCGAGAATTCGAAAAATTCAAAATTAAAAAAAAATGGAAAAATTAAAATGTACAGAAACTGAAGAATAAAAAATTGAAAAATCTCGACAAATTCAAACATTAAAAAATCAAAAAATTCAATCCATCAGTCAAAGATTAAAAACTGAAAATACGTAAAATTGAAGAATTGAAAAAGCACCGAAAAGTGGAGAAATCGAGAAATGGGAAAAATCAGAAATCGAAAATTCGAATAATCGAGGAATCAAAAATTCGAAAAATCCACAAACTAAAACTTAGAAACGACAATTGAAATTTGGAAAATCGAAAAAAAAAATGGAAGAATTGAAAAAATCTAAAACTGAAATAATGAAAGAACGAGAAATTGAAACATTAAAAAATTGAAAAATCTCGAGAAATCGAAACATCAAAAAATAAAAAAAATGAAAAAAAAAATACAAAACGAAATGTCGAAAAAATCGAAAATTTAAAAAATGTCTTAAGTTTCTACGAATAAAAGTCATTTAATTGGATGGGGTGGGTCGGCGGGGTTTATATTTTGTCTTCTTTTCTTAATATATATAGCAACGTCAGCGGCAAGTTTATAAATCGACCCGAAGTTTTTCACCACGTTTCGTTACATCGAAAATTTAAAATATAAAAAACAGAAAAATCGAAAAATTGGAAAATAGAGAAATTGAAACATTAAAAAATGGAACAATTGAAAAATTTAAATAGAAAAATTTTAAATTTTAAAAATCAAAAAATGGAAACATCTAGAAATCGAAAAATTGAAAGCCCAAAACAAATTTAAAAATTCGAAAAACTGGAAAACAGAAAACTCAAAGTACTGCAACAGCGAGAATTCGAAAAATTCAAATTAAAAAAAATGGAAAAATTAAAATGTACAGAAACTGAAGAATAAAAAATTGAAAAATCTCGACAAATTCAAACATTAAAAAATCAAAAAATTCAATCCATCAGTCAAAGATTAAAAACTGAAAATACGTAAAATTGAAGAATTGAAAAAGCACCGAAAAGTGGAGAAATCGAGAAAAATCGAACGAAAATTCGAATAATCGAGGAATCAAAAATTCGAAAAATCGACAAACTAAAACTTAGAAACGACAATTGAAATTTGGAAAATCGAAAAAAAAATGGAAGAATTGAAAAAATCTAAAACTGAAAAATGAAAGAACGAGAAATTGAAACATTAAAAAATTGAAAAATCTCGAGAAATCGAAACATCAAAAAATAAAAAAAATGAAAAAAAAATACAAAACGAAATGTCGAAAAATCGAAAATTTAAAAAATGTCTTAAGTTTCTACGAATAAAAAGTCATTTAATTGGGATGGGGTGGGTCGGCGGGGTTTATATTTTGTCTTCTTTCTTAATAATATATAGCAACGTCAGCGGCAAGTTTATAAATCGACCCGAAGTTTTTCACCACGTTTCGTTACATCGAAAATTTAAAAATTAAAAAACAGAAAAATCGAAAAATTGGAAATAGAGAAATTGAAACATTAAAAAATGGAACAATTGAAAATTTAAATAGAAAAATTTTAAATTTTAAAAATCAAAAAATGGAAACATCTAGAAATCGAAAAATTGAAAGCCCAAAACAAATTTAAAAATTCGAAAAACTGGAAAACAGAAAACTCAAAGTACTGCAACAGCGAGAATTCGAAAAATTCAAAATTAAAAAAAAATGGAAAAATTAAAATGTACAGAAACTGAAGAATCAAAAAATTGAAAAATCTCGACAAATTCAAACATTAAAAAATCAAAAAATTCAATCCATCAGTCAAAGATTAAAAACTGAAAATACGTAAAATTGAAGAATTGAAAAAGCACCGAAAAGTGGAGAAATCGAGAAATGGGAAAAAATCGAGAAATCGAAAATTCGAATAATCGAGGAATCAAAAATTCGAAAAATCCACAAACTAAAACTTAGAAACGACAATTGAAATTTGGAAAATCGAAAAAAAAATGGAAGAATTGAAAAATCTAAAACTGAAATAATGAAAGAACGAGAAATTGAAACATTAAAAAATTGAAAAATCTCGAGAAATGAAACATCAAAAAATAAAAAAAATGAAAAAAAAATACAAAACGAAATGTCGAAAAATCGAAAATTTAAAAAATGTCTTAAGTTTCTACGAATAAAAAGTCATTTAATTGGGATGGGGTGGGTCGGCGGGGTTTATATTTTGTCTTCTTTTCTTAATATATATAGCAACGTCAGCGGCAAGTTTATAAATCGACCCGAAGTTTTTCACCACGTTTCGTTACATCGAAAATTAAAATATTAAAAAACAGAAAAATCGAAAAATTGGAAAATAGAGAAATTGAAACATTAAAAAATGGAACAATTGAAAAATTTAAAATAGAAAATTTTAAATTTTAAAAATCAAAAAATGGAAACATCTAGAAATCGAAAAATTGAAAGCCCAAAACAAATTTAAAAATTCGAAAAACTGGAAAACAGAAAACTCAAAGTACTGCAACAGCGAGAATTCGAAAAATTCAAAATTAAAAAAAATGGAAAAATTAAAATGTACAGAAACTGAAGAATCAAAAAATTGAAAAATCTCGACAAATTCAAACATTAAAAAATCAAAAAATTCAATCCATCAGTCAAAGATTAAAAACCTGAAAATACGTAAAATTGAAGAATTGAAAAAGCACCGAAAAGTGGAGAAATCGAGAAATGGGAAAAAATCGAGAAATCGAAAATTCGAATAATCGAGGAATCAAAAATTCGAAAAATCCACAAACTAAAACTTAGAAACGACAATTGAAATTTGGTAAAATCGAAAAAAAAAATTGAAGAATTGAAAAAATCTAAAACTGAAATAATGAAAGAACGAGAAATTGAAACATTAAAAAATTGAAAAATCTCGAGAAATCGAAACATCAAAAAATAAAAAAATGAAAAAAAAATACAAAACGAAATGTCGAAAAATCGAAAATTTAAAAAATGTCTTAAGTTTCTACGAATAAAAAGTCATTTAATTGGGATGGGGTGGGTCGGCGGGGTTTATATTTTGTCTTCTTTTCTTAATATATATAGCAACGTCAGCGGCAAGTTTATAAATCGACCCGAAGTTTTTCACCACGTTTCGTTACATCGAAAATTTAAAATATTAAAAAACAGAAAAATCGAAAAATTGGAAAATAGAGAAATGAAACATTAAAAAATGGAACAATTGAAAATTAATAGAAAATTTAAATTTTAAAAATCAAAAATGGAAACATCTAGAATCGAAAAATTGAAAGCCCAAAACAAATTTAAAATTCGAAAAACTGGAAAACAGAAAACTCAAAGTACTGCAACAGCGAGAATTCGAAAAATTCAAAATTAAAAAAAATGGAAAAATTAAAATGTACAGAAACTGAGAATAAAAATTGAAAAATCTCGACAAATTCAAACATTAAAAAATCAAAAATTCAATCATCAGTCAAAGATTAAAAACTGAAAATACGTAAAATTGAAGAATTGAAAAAGCACGAAAGTGGAGAAATCAGAAATGAAAAATCGAAAATTCGAAATCATATCGAGGAATCAAAAATTCGAAAATCACAAACTAAACTTAGAAACGACAATTGAAATTTGAAAATCGAAAAAAAATTGAAGAATTGAAAAACGTAAACTGAAAAATGAAGAACGAGAAATTGAAACATAAAAATTGAAAAATCTCGAGAAATCGAAAATCAAAAATAAAAAAATGAAAAAAAAATACAAACGAAATGTCGAAAAATCGAAAATTTAAAAAATGTCTTAAGTTCTACGAATAAAAAGTCATTTAATTGGGATGGGGTGGGTCGGCGGGGTTTATATTTTGTCTTTTCTAATACTATATAGCAACGTCAGCGGCAAGTTTATAAATCGACCCGAAGTTTTTCACCACGTTCGTTACATCGAAATTAAAAATTAAAAACAGAAAATCGAAAAATTGGAAAATAGAGAAATTGAAACATTAAAAAATGGAACAATTGAAAAATGTTTAAATTAAAAATCAAAATTGAAATAAATCGAAAAATGGAAAACAAAAAATTCGAAAAACTGAAACACAAAAACTAAACTTGAAACGAATTCGAAAATCTGAAAAAGAAAATCGAAAAAAAAATGTCGAAAATTGAAAAAAAATAAAATGAAATAAATTAAAAATAAACAATAATCTGCAAGAAAACATTAAAAATTGGAAAAAATCTCGAAAATAAAACAGAAATGAAAATCAAAAAAATTCAATCATCGTCAAAGATTAAAAACTGAAATACTAAAATTGAAGAATTGAAAAGAACGAAAAGTGAGAAAATCGAGAAATCGAAAATATCAAATGAAAATGAAAGAATCGAAAATTCAAACTAAAACTTGAAAAATCATTGAAATTGGAAAATCGAAAAAAAAAATGAAAAGAATTGAAAAAAAAATGCTAAAACTGAAAATTATGAAAGAAAGTAAATTTGAAAACATTAATAAATGGCAAATTAAAATATACAGAAACTGGAAGTATAAAACAATTTTCAATCCATCAGTAAAGATTAAAAAACGAAAATACGAAAATTGAAGAATAGAAAAGACCAAAAATGGACAATTGAAAAGAAATCGAAAATTCGAATAACAAGAATCAAAAAATCGAAACATCCACAAACTAAAACTTGAAACGAAAATGAAATTTGAAAATCGAAAAAAAAAATTGAAGAATTGAAAAAAACTAAAAAAATAATGAAAAATAACGAGAAAATTGAAACAAAAAAATGAAAAATTCAAAATTACAAAACTGAAAGAATCAAAAAATTCAATCCATCAGTCAAAGATTAAAAACCTGAAAATACGTAAAATTGAAGAATTGAAAAAGCACCGAAAAGTGGAGAAATCGAAGAAATCGAAAATTCGAATAATCGAAGGAATCAAAAATTCGAAAAATCCACAAACTAAAACTTAGAAACGACAATTGAGATTTGGAAAATCGAAAAAAAAAATTGAAGAATTGAAAAAAGCTAAAACTGAAATAATGAAAGAACGAGAAATTGAAACATTAAAAAATGGAAAAATTAAAATATACAGAAACTGAAGAATCAAAAAATTCAATCCATCAGTCAAAGATTAAAAACCTGAAAATACGTAAAATTGAAGAATTGAAAAAGCACCGAAAAGTGGCGAAATCGAGAAATCGAAAATTCGAATAATCGAGGAATCAAAAATTCGAAAAATCCACAAACTAAAACTTAGAAACGACAATTGAAATTTGGAAAATCGAAAAAAAAAAATTGAAGAATTGAAAAAAGCTAAAACTGAAATAATGAAAGAACGAGAAATTGAAACATTAAAAAATGGAAAAATTAAAATATACAGAAACTGAAGAATCAAAAAATTCAATCCATCAGTCAAAGATTAAAAACCTGAAAATACGTAAAATTGAAGAATTGAAAAAGCACCGAAAAGTGGCGAAATCGAGAAATCGAAAATTCGAATAATCGAGGAATCAAAAATTCGAAAAATCCACAAACTAAAACTTAGAAACGACAATTGAAATTTGGAAAATCGAAAAAAAAAAATTGAAGAATTGAAGAAAGCTAAAACTGAAATAATGAAAGAACGAGAAATTGAAACATTAAAAAATGGAAAAATTAAAATATACAGAAACTGAAGAATCAAAAAATTCAATCCATCAGTCAAAGATTAAAAACCTGAAAATACGTAAAATTGAAGAATTGAAAAAGCACCGAAAAGTGGAGAAATCAAGAAATCGAAAATTCGAATAATCAAGGAATCAAAAATTCGAAAAATCCACAAACTAAAACTTAGAAACGACAATTGAGATTTGGAAAATCGAAAAAAAAAATTGAAGAATTGAAAAAAGCTAAAACTGAAATAATGAAAGAACGAGAAATTGAAACATTAAAAAATGGAAAAATTAAAATATACAGAAACTGAAGAATCAAAAAATTCAATCCATCAGTCAAAGATTAAAAACCTGAAAATACGTAAAATTGAAGAATTGAAAAAGCACCGAAAAGTGGAGAAATCGAGAAATCGGAAATTCGAATAATCGAGGAATCAAAAATTCGAAAAATCCACAAACTAAAACTTAGAAACGACAATTGAAATTTGGAAAATCGAAAAAAAAATTGAAGAATTGAAAAAAGCTAAAACTGAAACAATGAAAGAACGAGAAATTGAAACATTTAAAGATGGTAAAATTAAAATATACAGAAACTGAAGAATCAAAAAATTCAATCCATCAGTCAAAGATTAAAAACCTGAAAATACGTAAAATTGAAGAATTGAAAAAGCACCGAAAAGTGGAGAAATCGAGAAATCGACAATTCGAATAATCGAGGAATCAAAAATTCGAAAAATCCACAAACTAAAACTTAGAAACGACAATTGAAATTTGGAAAATCGAAAAAAAAAATGGAAGAATTGAAAAAATCTAAAACTGAAATAATGAAAGAACGAGAAATTGAAACATTAAAAAATGGAAAAATTAAAATATACAGAAACTGAAGAATCAAAAAATTCAATCCATCAGTCAAAGATTAAAAACCTGAAAATACGTAAAATTGAAGAATTGAAAAAGCACCGAAAAGTGGAGAATTCGAGAAATCGAAAATTCGAATAATCGAGGAATCAAAAATTCGAAAAATCCACAAACTAAAACTTAGAAACGACAATTGAAATTTGGAAAATCGAAAAAAAAAATTGAAGAATTGAAAAAATCTAAAACTGAAATAATGAAAGAACGAGAAATTGAAACATTAAAAAATGGAAAAATTAAAATATACAGAAACTGAAGAATCAAAAAATTCAATCCATCAGTCAAAGATTAAAAACCTGAAAATACGTAAAATTGAAGAATTGAAAAAGCACCGAAAAGTGGAGAAATCGAGAAATCGAAAATTCGAATAATCGAGGAATCAAAAATTCAAAAAATCCACAAACTAATACTTAGAAACGACAATTGAAATTTGGAAAATCGAAAAAAAAAATGAAGAATTGAAAAAATCACGATTTCGTGTTGTTATTCACCCAAAAAAACTGTTCCACTATGTATATTTATTAAACGACCAGTAAATCCGTGGGTGTGTCGGTGCTTTTGTGTTTCTTGCGTTGGCAGCAATCCCTCTACACATGAGTCGGAAGTGAGGATCGCCATTTTGCGTAATTTTTAGGTAAGTTTATTTGAAAAAGTACGTTTAATTTGCGTTAATTTTCATAATTGTGGGTGCTTCGGGGGCTTTGTGGCCCCCCCAGTTCACACTTTATCGGATTGCGGCTTTTCACTTTACACGTGATTGCGTCAAGGTGGCTGCCACCTTTGATTAGGTAATCACTGACAGTTCGCAAACTAACTTGGTCGTTTTAGATAATGGCTGGCAGACTCTTGTCGATGAGGGCTCTGCCCCTCAGGGTGTCGTTCCAGAAAGCTTCCATGAGCGATATGCGCTCCATTATCGGTAATAGGGAAATCGTAGGTTTTGGGTACAACGGACAGCCCAACTATGCGGATCGCCCAGATTTCCCCCTACCGGCTATCCGATGGAAGGAAAGCACGGCAGACATTCAAGTAAGTTCCCCCATTTTTCGGACTCTTGTAACCGAAAGTGTTTAGGCCCTACGAGAAAAAGAGAAGGGTGATTGGCGAAAATTGAGCCTTGAGGAGAAAAAAGCGCTTTATAGAGCGTCCTTCTGTCAAACGTTTTCAGAGATGAAAGCCCCCACGGGAGAGTGGAAGTCGGTGATAGGGTGCGCACTTATGTTAATGTCGCTGGGTTTCTGGGGCTACTACTTCATGAAGACTTTCGGTAAGTTGGTAAAGTGTGACAGTGCAGCTGCTACTAATTGGGTTGTAGTGTACGGTCCGCTACCTGAGAGTTTCAAGGAAGAAAATAGAAGTGCGCAGTTGAGGCGTATCATCGATTTGCAAGTTAACCCCATCCAGGGTCTTGGTTCAAAGTGGGACTACGAAAAGGACGAGTGGAAGAAGTAATTTCGTTCGAGTATTGAATGAGTGACAAATTCATTCGGTGTGTTAGTTAATTTAGCCCACTTTTAAATTACAGTCCATGTAATTAAACGTTTCTTTACTTACTTTTTCTTTATGTGATACCATTTCTTACATTATTTATGTAAAAGCGTTGATCAATAAACAGTCGGTTGAATTGGCGTATTGATTGAGATAGGTTGGCAACAATGCGGTTGTTGTGTTGGCGACGCACCGTCTTGACGTTTACGACCTTGATGGCATCTACATAGAGGTTGTGTGAAATTCGTGCTGTGTTCTTTGTAATTTTAGTTCATAGTTCCTTCTAAATTTAGCTAAATAACATTTCCTCTTCTTTTGACAAAGGTGGGTATTTATTTGGCAACGCCGCCAAACTTGCGGTGCAAGTCACAAACAAAAACTTCCTTCTTGGTTGCTGTTTACATTTTGTCTGATTGTTATCTGTGACTTTGATTGAGAGCACTTTGGCAAATTTAAACTAATCTTTGACTTCCTGATAACAGCGCAGTTTTCAGATGGCGGCTGTCGGTGACCTGTGGGTGTCTTGGTTCAGCTGTTGCGTGCAACAGCCGCAAAAACGAAGAATTCGGATTGACAGGTAGAGAGAAACGGGGCGAAATTCGTGTATTATGTGTTGTTATAGGTCGATGATTGGGTCGCCGACTAATTTCCAGCACACGGGACACATAGGGAGCAGGGACGTCGAAATGCCCGGCGATCAACTCGTAGCGTTACAGAACCAAATGAAAAGTAAAGGTGGCTACGACACCACCTACAAGGTATGACTTACTCAGTGGAAACAATTTTATTGGTTGGTGGTTTGCAGGAGTTGAACTGGTGCCAATGACTTGTTATTATTTATTGTGACAGTGCGAATGTGTATTTATTCAAAGTATTAGGTCACACGGATGCGTGTATATATGTGTTGTTTTGTATATAGGAAAGGTAGCATTGAAGTGTATTCAAATCCGCATTTATCTTACATACCTACGTTAGGTTTATAAGTGCACTCGATTTCATTCGTCACGTTATTTGTTATCATTCAAGTGGTGCTCTTGTTATCAGTTTTGTAAACATGATAGTTATAAGCCGTGCCAAAAATCATCTAAGTTAAGTATTTTACTCTAATTTAAACCAAAATTTGTTGTGATTTATGTTTTATTGTTAACACAGACCTAGCAATACAATGCCTTCATGTGTAACCTTCTCATGGAACGAGGTTCCAAGTCGCCTTAACGAAGTGAAATATTTTTGCACATACCTGTTGAAGCACAAGTATTATTCTTGATAATTACTGTTACTGTACTTACTAGTGTAAATTTGTATCGTATGAATAAAGTAGTTCAATGACAAGCGTTGAAACGGCGCGGGTTTTTAAACTGACAGGTGCGTCAGAGAACATAGAGAAGTGTCATAGTTTAAACTGAATGACGGTTGGGGACTCCTCGACTTATGTTGGCAACAGTGTTTGTTAGTAACTAAATAAGGAATAAAATTAACTACAATTTTTAACGACAATTGACACTAAACTTTAATTCAGGTCACACGAATTACAGTTCGTCGTCTGAGAACTTGTTTGATCAGTTTTCAGTTTACTCCTATTTATTTTTTGGATTTTACAATTTCTTAATTTTTCAATTTCTCGGTTTTCAGTTTTTCTCTTCAATTTTACGATTTTTCAGGTTTTTCAATTTTTCTGTTTATTCAGGTTTCGATTTCTCAATTTTTTAATTTCTGAGTTTTTGGACATTTCAGTTTTGGGACTTTTCAGTTTACTTATTCAATTTTTCGATCTTACGATTTTGCAGGTTTTTGATTTTTCGATTTCTCAATTTTTCGATTCTTTAGGTTCTCAGTTTTTGGATATTCCAGTTTTGGGATTTTTCAGTTTTTCAATTCGTCAGTTTTTCTTTCATTTTTCAGTTTTTTGATATTTCAGTTTTGGAATTTTTCGATATTTCTGTTCTTCGACTTTTCCATTTTTGACTTCTGGATTTTTCGATGTGTCTACCTTTTTCCTTTTTCAAAATCGATTAAATGAAACATTATAAAATCGAGAAAATGAAAATTAAAAAAATCAGGAAAATGAAAAATAAAAATCAAGAATTTGAAAAAATAAGGAAACGAAAAATGAATTCATTGAAAAATTAAAGAAAATGAAAAAAACGAAAATTGTGGCTTAAAAAAATTGGTCGAAGTAAAATAAATCCAGATTTTTCGAAAAATTATAAGATTTGATTTTGCGAATTTTATTTTTTATAATAACCCTTATTTTTTAAATTGGAAATCGAATATTGAAAATTTGAAAAATTGAATAAGCGAAAAATTATAATATTGTGTTTTTTATTTTTTCGTGTTTCAGTTTCATAATTTTTCGCTTTTTCAATTCCAAATTTTGCAATTTCCTAATTCTAGATATTTGTTTTTTATTTTTTGCTTTTTCAATTTTTCAGATTTTTGATTTCTGTTTTTCATTTTTCCGATTTTTTAATTTTAATTTTTTTAATTTTATATCACAATTTTTCAGTTTTTTATTTCCTTTATTTTTCAGTTGTTCGAGTTTCCAATTTTTAATTTTTCCGACTTCTTTAATTTCCAATATTTCACTTTTACAATACATTTTTCTTTCAATTTTGCACTTTTCAATTTTAGCTTCCTTAATTTTTATTCTTTCGATTTTTGAATTTTTCGTTTCTTCAAGTTTTCAAGTTCTTGATTTCCAATTTTTAGAGTTTTCAAAGTTTTTTTTATTTTAGATTTTTCTATTTTACAATTTTGCATTTTTTCCATTTTATTTATGCGGAAAATTTAAAAATCGAAAAATTAGAAAATCGGGAAAAATGAAAAAACCCAAAACTTGAAAAAATGAGAAATTGAAAAATCGAAAAATTGTAACTCGAAGAACTGAAGAAACGAAAAATTCAAACATTGGAAAACTAAAAATGGTGAAACTTAAAAATCGAAAAAAATAATTAATCCAAAAACTGGAAATAAACGAAAATTGGAAACTCGAAAAATATAAAAAAAAATCTGAAATCGTAAAAATGTGAAAATTTTTAAAAATTATATAATAATGATTTATTACATATTTCAATGAACACTAGAAAAATTGCAAATCGAAAATTGAAGAAACATAAAATTGAAAATTGCACAAACTGAAAAATCTAAAATCGAAACGAAAAAAGTGCAAATCGAAAAATTACAGAAATCAAAAATAAAAAAATCAAGATTAAAATTGAGAAACTTAAAAATCCAAAAATCAAAACCTGTATTGTAAAATCTATTTTCGACTTCACTTTTTTAGATTTTCTGTTTTTCATTGTCATTTTGACAAATTTTCGATTTTTTAATTTTTCAAATTTGACTTTCATAACTCTCGATTTTTCGATTTTTCAATTAATCGATGTTTTGATTTTTTCATTTCTTGACCTTCGAATGTTTCGATTTTCCTGTTCTTCACTTCTTTAATTTGTTGGTTTTTCAATTTTTCTATTTTTTAAGGTTTTTATTTTTCTACTTCACTTTTTGATTTTCGATTTTTCAGTTTTTAGATATTTCAGTTTTAGGATTTCTCAATATTTCAATTCTTCGGCTTTTCTATTTTTAACTTCTGGATTTTTCGAAGTGTCTACCTTTTATTTTTCAAAATCGATTAAATGAAACATTATAAAATCGGGAAAGTGAAAATTAAAAAATCAGGAAAATGAAAAATAAAAATGAAGAATTTGAAAAAATAAGGAAACGAAAAATTAATTCATTGAAAAATTAAAGAAAATGAAAAAAACGAAAAAATGTGGCTTAAAAAAATTGGTCGAAGAAAAATAAATCCAGATTTTTCGAAAAATTATAAGATTTGATTTTGCGAATTTTATTTTTTATAATAACCCTTATTTTTTAAATTGGAAATCGAATATTGAAAATTTGAAAAATTGAATAAGCGAACAATAATAATTTTGTGTTTTTTATTTTTTCGTGTTTCAGTTTCATAATTTTTCGCTTTTTCAATTCCAATTTTTGCAATTGCTTAATTTTAGATATTAGTTTTTTATTTTTTGCTTTTTCAGTTTTTCAGATTTTTGATTTCTGTTTTTCATTTTTCCGATTTTTTAATTTTAATTTTTTCAATTTTATATCACAATTTTTCATTTTTTTATTTCCTTTATTTTTCAGTTGTTCGAGTTTCCAATTTTAATTTTTCCGACTTCTTTAATTTCCAATATTTCACTTTTACAATACATTTTTTTTCAGTTTTGCACTTTTCGATTTTAGCTTCCTTAATTTTTATTCTTTCGATTTTGAATTTTTCGTTTCTTCAAGTTTTCAAGTTCTTGATTTCCAATTTTTAGAGTTTTCAAATTTTTTTTATATTTTACATTTTGCATTTTTTCATTTTTTTATGCGAAAAGTTTAAAAATCGAAAAATTAGAAAATCGGGAAAAATGAAAAAACCCAAAACTTGAAAAAATGAGAAACTGAAAAATCGAAAAAGTGGAAAATCGAAAAATTGTAACTCGAAGAACTGAAGAAACGAAAAATTCAAACATTAAAACTAAAAATGGAGAAACTTAAAAATCGAAAAAAATAATTAATCCAAAAACTGGAAATAAATGAAAATTGGAAAATCGAAAAATATTTAAAAAAATCTGAAATCGTAAAAATGTGAAAATTTTTAAAAAATATAATAATAATTTATTACATATTTCAATGAACACTAGAAAAATTGCAAATCAAAAATTGAAGAAACATAAAATTGAAAATTGCACAGACTGAAAAATCTAAAATCGAAACGAAAAAAGTGCAAATCGAAAAATTACAGAAATCAAAAATAAAAAAATCAAGATTAAAATTGAGAAACTTAAAAATCCAAAAATCAAAATATGTATTGTAAAATCTATTTTTCGACTTGACTTTTTTAGATTTTCTGTTTTTCAATTGTCATTTTGTCAAATTTTCGATTTTTTAATTTTTCAAATTTGACTTTCATAAACTCTCAATTTTTCGATTTTCCAATTACTCGATGTTTTGATTTTCCATTTCTTGACCTTCGAGTGTTTCGATTTTCCTGTTCTTCAGTTCTTTAATTTTTTGGGTTTTCAATTTTTCGATTTTTTAAGGTTTTTATTTTTCGACTTCACTTTTTTCATTTTTTCGAGTTTTCAGTTTTAGGATTTTTCAATATTTCATTTCTTCGGCTTTTCTATTTTTAACTTCTAGATTTTTTCGATGTGTCTACCTTTTTACTTTTTCAAAATCGATTAAATGAAACATTATAAAATCGGGAAAGTGAAAATTAAAAAAATCAGGAAAATGAAAAATAAAAATGAAGAATTTGAAAAAATAAGGAAACGAAAAATTAATTCATTGAAAAATTAAAGAAAATGAAAAAAAACGAAAAAATGTGGCTTAAAAAAATTGGTCGAAGAAAAATAAATCCAGATTTTTCGAAAAATTATAAGATTTGATTTTGCGAATTTTATTTTTTATAATAACCCTTATTTTTTAAATTGGAAATCGAATATTGAAAATTTGAAAAATTGAATAAGCGAAATATTATAATTTTGTGTTTTTTATTTTTTCGTGTTTCAGTTTCATAATTTTTCGCTTTTTCAATTCCAATTTTTGCAATTTCCCAATTTTAGATATTAGTTTTTTATTTTTTGCTTTTTCAATTTTTCAGATTTTGATTTCTGTTTTTCATTTTTCCGATTTTTTAATTTTAATTTTTTCAATTTTATATCACAGATTTTCATTTTTTTATTTCCTTTATTTTTCAGTTGTTCGAGTTTCCAATTTTTAATTTTTCCGACTTCTTTAATTTCCAATATTTCACTTTTACAATACATTTTTTTTTTCAGTTTTGCACTTTTCGATTTTTAGCTTTCTTAATTTTTATTCTTTCGATTTTTGAATTTTTCGTTTTTTCAAGTTTTCAAGTTCTTGATTTCCAATTTTTAGAGTTTTCAAAGTTTTTTTTTATTCAGATTTTTCTATTTACAATTTTACATTTTTTCCATTTTTTTATGCGAAAAGTTTAAAAATCGAAAAATTAGAAAATCGGGAAAAATGAAAAACCCAAATCTTGAAAAAATGAGAAATTGTAACTCGAAGAACTGAAGAAACGAAAAATTCAAACATTGAAAAACTAAAAATGGAGAAACTTAAAAATCGAAAAAAATAATTAATCCAAAAACTGGAAATAAACGAAAATTGGAAAATTGAAAAATATATAAAAAAAAATCTGAAATCGTAAAAATGTGAAAATTTTTAAAAATTATATAATAATAATTTATTACATATTTCAATGAACACTAGAAAAATTGCAAATCAAAAATTGAAGAAACATAAAATTGAAAATTGCACAAACTGAAAAAATCTAAAATCGAAACGAAAAAAGTGCAAATCGAAAAATTACAGAAATCAAAAATAAAAAAATCAAGATTAAAATTGAGAAACTTAAAAATCCAAAAATCAAAATATGTATTGTAAAATCTATTTTCTACTTCACTTTTTTAGATTTTCTGTTTTTCAATTGTCATTTTGTCAAATTTTCGATTTTTTAATTTTTCAAATTTGACTTTCATAAACTCTCAATTTTTCGATTTTTCAATTAATCGATGTTTTGATTTTCCCATTTCTTGACCTTCGAGTATTTCGATTTTCCTGTACTTCAATTCGTTAATTTTTTGATTTTTTCAATTTTTCGATATTTTAGACTTCACTTTTTTCATTTTTCGAGTTTTCAGTTTTAGGATTTTTCAATATTTCATTTCTTCGGCTTTTCTATTTTTAACTTCTAGATTTTTCGATGTGTCTACCTTTTTACTTTTTCAAAATCGATTAAATGAAACATTATAAAATCGGGAAAGTGAAAATTAAAAAAATCAGGAAAATGAAAAATAAAAATGAAGAATTTGAAAAAATAAGGAAACGAAAAATTAATTCATTGAAAAATTAAAGAAAATGAAAAAAAACGAAAAAATGTGGCTTAAAAAAATTGGTCGAAGAAAAATAAATCCAGATTTTTCGAAAAATTATAAGATTTGATTTGCGAATTTTATTTTTTATAATAACCCTTATTTTTTAAATTGGAAATCGAATATTGAAAATTTGAAAAATTGAATAAGCGAAATATTATAATTTTGTGTTTTTTATTTTTTCGTGTTTCAGTTTCATAATTTTTCGCTTTTTCAATTCCAATTTTTGCAATTTCCCAATTTTAGATATTAGTTTTTTATTTTTTGCTTTTTCAATTTTTCAGATTTTGATTTCTGTTTTTCATTTTTCCGATTTTTTAATTTTAATTTTTTCAATTTTATATCACAGATTTTCATTTTTTTATTTCCTTTATTTTTCAGTTGTTCGAGTTTCCAATTTTTAATTTTTCCGACTTCTTTAATTTCCAATATTTCACTTTTACAATACATTTTTTTTTTTCAGTTTTGCACTTTTCGATTTTTAGCTTTCTTAATTTTTATTCTTTCGATTTTTGAATTTTTCGTTTTTTCAAGTTTTCAAGTTCTTGATTTCCAATTTTTAGAGTTTTCAAAGTTTTTTTTTATTTCAGATTTTTCTATTTTACAATTTTACATTTTTTCCATTTTTTTATGCGAAAAGTTTAAAAATCGAAAAATTAGAAAATCGGGAAAAATGAAAAACCCAAATCTTGAAAAAATGAGAAATTGTAACTCGAAGAACTGAAGAAACGAAAAATTCAAACATTGAAAAACTAAAAATGGAGAAACTTAAAAATCGAAAAAAATAATTAATCCAAAAACTGGAAATAAACGAAAATTGGAAAATTGAAAAATATAAAAAAAAAATCTGAAATCGTAAAAATGTGAAAATTTTTAAAAATTATATAATAATAATTTATTACATATTTCAATGAACACTAGAAAAATTGCAAATCAAAAATTGAAGAAACATAAAATTGAAAATTGCACAAACTGAAAAATCTAAAATCGAAACGAAAAAAGTGCAAATCGAAAAATTACAGAAATCAAAAATAAAAAAATCAAGATTAAAATTGAGAAACTTAAAAATCCAAAAATCAAAATATGTATTGTAAAATCTATTTTCTACTTCACTTTTTTAGATTTTCTGTTTTTCAATTGTCATTTTGTCAAATTTTCGATTTTTTAATTTTTCAAATTTGACTTTCATAAACTCTCAATTTTTCGATTTTTCAATTAATCGATGTTTTGATTTTCCCATTTCTTGACCTTCGAGTATTTCGATTTTCCTGTACTTCAATTCGTTAATTTTTTGATTTTTCAATTTTTCGATATTTTAGGACTTCACTTTTTTGATTTTTCGATTTTTCAGTTTTAGGATTTTTCAATATTTCAATTCTTCGGCTTTTCTATTTTTAACTTCTGGATTTTTCGATGTGTCTAACTTTTTACTTTTTCAAAATCGATTAAATGAAACATTATAAAATCGAGAAAATGAAAATTAAAAATTCAGGAAAATGAAAAATAAAAATCAAGAATTTGAAAAAATAAGGAAACGAAAAATTAATTCATTGAAAAATAAAGAAAATGAAAAAAAACGAAAAAATGTGGCTTAAAAAAATTGGTCGAAGGAAAATAAATCCAGATTTTTCGAAAAATTATAAGATTAGATTTTGCGAATTTTATTTTTTATAATAACCCTTATTTTTTAAATAAATTGGAAATCGAATATTGAAAATTTGAAAAATTGAATAAGCGAACAATTATAATTGTGTGTTTTTTATTTTTTCGTGTTTCAGTTTCATAATTTTTCGCTTTTTCAATTCCAATTTTTGCAATTTCCTAATTTTAGATATTCGTTTTTTATTTTTGCTTTTTCAATTTTTCAGATTTTTGATTTCTGTTTTTCATTTTTCCGATTTTTTAATTTTAATTTTTTCAATTTTATATCACAATTTTTAATTTTTTTATTTCCTTTATTTTTCAGTTGTTCGAGTTTCCAATTTTTAATTTTTCCGACTTCTTTAATTTCCAATATTTCACTTTTACAATACATTTTGTTTTTCAGTTTTGCACTTTTCGATTTTTAGCTTCCTTAATTTTTATTCTTTCGATTTTTGAATTTTTCGTTTCTTCAAGTTTTCAAGTTCTTAATTTCCAATTTTTATTAGAGTTTTCAGATTTTTTTTATTTTAGATTTTTCTATTTTACAATTTTGCATTTTTTCCATTTTTTTTATGCGAAAAGTTTAAAAATCGAAAAATTAGAAAATCGGGAAAAATGAAAAAACCCAAAACTTAAAAAAATGAGAAATTGAAAAATCGAAAAATTGTAACTCGAAGGACTGAAGAAACGAAAAATAAACGAAAAGTGGAAAATCGAAAAATATAAAAAAAATCTGAAATCGTAAAAATGTGAAAATTTTAAAAAATTATATAATAATAATTTATTACATATTTCAATGAACACTAGAAAAATTGCAAATCAAAAATTGAAGAAACATAAAATTGAAAATTGCACAAACTGAAAATCTAAAATCGAAACGAAAAAAGTGCAAATCGAAAAATTACAAAAATCAATATTAAAATTGAGAAACTTAAAAATCCAAAAATCAAAATATGTATTGTAAAATCTATTTTTCGGCTTCACTTTTTTAGATTTTCTGTTTTTCAATTATCATTTTGTCAAATTTTCGATTTTTTAATTTTTCAAATTTGACTTTCATAAACTCTCAATTTTTCGATTTTTCAATTAATCGATGTTTTGATTTTCCCATTTCTTGACCTTCGAGTGTTTCGATTTTCCTGTTCTTCACTTCTTTAATTTTTTGATTTTTCAGGTTTTTGATTTTTCAAGTTTTCGATTTTTTTAATGGTTTCTATTTTTCGATTTCACTTTTTAATTTTTCGTTTTCAGTTAAGGATTTTTCAACATTTCAAATTCTTTGGCTTTTTATTTAACTCGGATTTATCGATGTGTCTACTTTTACTTTCAAAACGATAAATGAATCATTATAAAATCAGAAAAATGAAAATTAAAAAAAATCAGAAAATGAAAAAAAAATCAAGAATTTGAAAAAATTAGGAAACGAAAAATTTAAATTCATTGAAAAATTAAAATGAAAATGAAAAAAAAACGAAAAAATGTGGCTTAAAATTGTCGAGGAATAATTCAGATTTTTCGAAATTATAATTGATTTTTGCGAATTTTTATTTTCTAAAATCTTATTTTTTAAATTTTTTTAATTGAATCGAATATTGAAAATTTTGAAAATTGATAGCGAAAAATTATTAATTTTGTGTTTTTTATTTTTTCGTGTTTCAGTTTCATAATTTTTCGCTTTTTCAATTCCAATTTTTGCAATTTCTTATTTTAGATATTCGATTTTTTTAATTTTTTGTTTTTCAATTTTAGAATTTTTGATTTCTGTTTTTCATTTTTCCGATTTTTCAATTTTATTTTTTCATTTTTTGATTTCTTTATTTTTCAGTTGTTGGAGTTTCCAATTTTTAATTTTTCCGACTTCTTAATTTCCAATATTCACTTTAAATACATTTTGTTTCAGTTTTGACTTTTCGATTTAGCTTCCTTAATTTTAATTCTTTCGATTTGAATTTTTCGTTTTTCAAGTTTTCAAGTTCTAATTTCAATTTATTAGTTTTCAGATTTTTTATTTAGATTTTCTATTTTACAATTTTGCATTTTCCATTTTTTATGCGAAAAGTTTAAAATCGAAATTAGAAAATCGGGAAATGAAAAAACCAAACTTAAAAAAATGGAAATTGAAAAATCGAAAATTGTAACTCAAAGACTGAAGAAACGAAACAATAAACATTGGAAAATAACAATGGAGAAACTAAATCGAAAAAATAATTAATCAAAAACTGGAAATAACGAAATTGGAAAATGAAAAATATAAAAAAAATCTGAAATCGTAAAAATGTGAAAATTTAAAAAAATTATATAATAATAATTTATTATTATGAACACTAGAAAAATTGCAAATCAAAAATTGAAGAAACAAAATTGAAAATTGCACAAACTGAAAAATCAAAATCTGTATTGTAAAATCTATTTTTCGACTTCACTTTTTTAGATTTTCTGTTTTTCAATTGTCATTTTGTCAAATTTTCGATTTTTTATTTTTTCAAATTTAATTTTTCCGCTTTTCCAATTTTTCAACTTTTAGCTTTTTGTTTATCGATTTCTCTATTTTTCGATTTTTCGACATCATCACTTTTCGATTTCTCGTTGTTTTGATCTTTCAATCTCTCAATTTTTCGAATTTTTAAGTTTTTTGGTTTCTCGATTTATCGAGATTTGGATTTTTCGATATTTTGATTGTCAGTTTCTCAATTTATAAATTGTTCAATTTTTAACTTTTCGATTTTTCGATTTTGTCCTATTTCGGTTTCTCAATTGTTCGACTTTTCGACTCCACGATTTATTGATTTTTCGTGATTCGGTTTTTAAATTTTAGATTTTTAAGGTTACGATTTTTCGATTATTATTTCTCGAATTTTCGATTAAGTATTTTAATTTTTCATTTTTTTCTCCTGTTAATATTATACAGTCTATCGAAAACAACCACAAAAATTTTCACTAAAAACATTTAAAAAAATCAGCCTGTGTGTCGCATAAATTTTCATTAAAAACATCTAAAAAATCAGCCTGTATGTCGCATCTACATTAATCTATGGCTGCGTCGGTACTACCACTTCACGAAACCTGCATTACCGACACTGACACTCTAATGACGTAAAAATGGCATACAACAACAAAAACATGCAGTCTAGCGATGTTTTGAATTATTATTTAACAATGAACATAAATAACATTTGTAGAATATGTCTGGAACGCAACCCGAAACTAATGCCGATCTTCGACCCTATCAAACCCCCTCACTTTTCCATTTTAATAATGGCTTGCGCTTCCGTGCAGGTAGGAGCAACCCAACCCCAAACCATCACTAATACACCCTTTCAGGTGATAGAAGGTGACGGTCTTCCGCCCTACATCTGCCAGAAATGCATCTCCAAACTCAACATAGCATTCCAGTTCAAAACTCAGTGCGAATCCTCGGACGCCAAACTGCGCCAATGTTTCGAAAACTTCAACCACCTACCCACGACCCCGGACCTCAGCGGCTTCATCGAGGTGAAAAAAGACAACTCCGCGGTGGCGTTCGCCGAAAACACTCTAGAGCAAGTGCAGGTCGCCGAAAACGCCGCTCAAGAGGGCAACATCTCGGACAACCAAATCGAGCAAAACCAGCTGCAGCCGCTGCAGAGCGTGCACATCGAGCCCACGACGTCGCTGCACGACCTCGACAAGAGCACCTTCACGGAGCTGAAAATCGAATTCGGGGACTTGAAGCCGTCCGAGCTCGAGTTGAAAGTGGAGGATTTGCCGCTCATTGGAATGAATCAGAGCTCCAAGTCGAAAAAGCCGACGAAGCAGCACCAGTGCGACACGTGCGGGAAGATTTTTCGCACCAAGCCGGGGCTGATTCACCACATTCGGATCCATACGGGGGAGCGGCCCTACGTGTGCCATTTGTGCGACAAGCGGTTTATCAATGGGGGCCATTTACACACCCACATGAGGACGCACACGGGGGAGAAGAACCACGTGTGCGCGGCGTGCACCAAGGCGTTCGCGACGGCGCAGCAGCTCACGAAGCACACTATAGCGATACACACGTCGGAGCGGCCCTATGGGTGCACGTACTGTCCGAAGAGGTTCGCGAGCTCGAGTAACTTGAACACGCATACGAAGATTCACACTGGGGAGAAGAACTACAGGTGCGACCAGTGCGGGAAGGCGTTTTCGACGAAGGGGCAACTGTACCAGCATATGTTGGTGCATACGGGGGAGAAGGCGTTTTTGTGTGAATATTGTAATAAGAGGTTTTCGCAGAAGGCGCATCTGATTAGGCATTTGAAGACGCATAAAAACCAATGATTTGGTGGGGGGAGGTGGACGGGTGGAGCTTCCCAGGTTGGTAAAATTTTAACTCGACTGATTTTTATAAAATCTTTTTTGAAAACGTTTATATTAAACAGTAACAATCATGACTATGGTGATAGAGAAGTATTAATCAAATATGTAAAGTGTTTCGTGATATTTTAAAGAGCCATGTGCTGCTAGATGTGTATAACTCACTCAAATGTTTTTGTTGCTTATTATTAGGGTTAGGCGGTTGACATTTAAGCGCTGCGTATTGACTTGTACCACGGTAGACCAGTGGCTCACAGTTGGCATTGAAAGTAATACGTTACTTTAACAATTACTTTTTACACTTTGAAAAATTTGATGAAAACATAATTTTAGATATTTGTTGTGTTATAGACTTGAATGGACCAGAAAAATGACTAAAGTTTGTTTGACCACAAATTTTAAATATTCTGCCCTTGTTTACTCAATTATTTATTAAGATATTTTATTTCTGTAAAACTCAATTTTTTGGTATTTTAATTTTTCAATATTTCAATTCTTCGGCTTTTCTATTTTTGACTTCTGGTTTTTTCGATGTGTCTACCTTTTTAAAATGAAAATTAAAAAAATCAGGAAAATGAAAAATAAAAATCAAGAATTTGAAAAAATAAGGAAACGAAAAAATGTGGCTTAAAAAAATTGGTCGAAGGAAAATAAATCCAGATTTTTCGAAAAATTATAACATTTGATTTTGCGAATTTTATTTTTTATAATAACCCTTATTTTTTAAATTGGAAATCGAATACTGAAAATTTGAAAAACTGAATAAGCGAAAAACTATAATTTTGTGTTTTTTATTTTTTCGTGTTTCAGTTTCATAATTTTTCGCTTTTTCAATTCCAATTTTTGCAATTTCCTAATTTTAGATATTAGTTTTGTATTTCTTGCTTTTTCAATTTTTCAGATTTTTGATTTCTGTTTTTCATTTTTCCGATTTTTTAATTTTAATTTTTTTCAATTTTATATCACGATTTTTCATTTTTTTATTTCCTTTATTTTTCAGTTGTTCGAGTTTCCAATTTTTAATTTTTCCGACTTCTTTAATTTCCAATATTTCGCTTTTACAATACTTTTTTTTTTCAGTTTTGCACTTTTCGATTTTTAGCTTCCTTAATTTTTATTCTTTCGATTTTTGAATTTTTCGTTTCTTCAAGTTTTCAAGTTCTCGATTTCCAATTTTTAGAGTTTTCATAGTTTTTTTTTATTTTAGATTTTTCTATTTTACAATTTTGCATTTTTTCCATTTTTTTATGCGAAAAGTTTAAAAATCGAAAAATTAGAAAATCGGGAAAAATGAAAAAACCCAAAACTTGAAAAAATGAGAAATTGAAAAATGGAAAAAATAATTAATCCAAAAACTGGAAATAAACGAAAATTGGAAAATCGAAAAATATAAAAAAAAATCTGAAATCGTAAAATGTGGAAATTTTTAAAACTTGTATAATAATAATAATTTATTACATATTTCAATGAACACTAGAAAAATTGCAAATCAAAAATTGAAGAAACATAAAATTGAAAATTGCACAAACTGAAAAATCTAAAATCGAAACGAAAAAAGTGCAGATCGAAAAATTACAGAAATCAAAAATAAAAAAATTAAGGTTAAAATTGAGAAACTTAAAAATCTAAAAATCAAAACCTGTATTGTAAAATCTATTTTTCGACTTCACTTTTTTAGATTTTCTGTTTTTCAATTGTCATTTTGTCAAATTTTCGATTTTTTAATTTTTCAAATTTGACTTTCATAAACTCTAAATTTTTTGACAATTATTCGATGTTGATTTTCCCATTTCTTGACCTTCGAGTGTTTCGATTTTCCTGTTCTTCAGTTCGTTAATTTTTTGATTTTTCAGGTTTTTGATTTTTCAATTTTTCGATTTTTTAAGGTTTCTACTTTTCGACTTCACTTTTTGATTTTTCGATTTTTCAGTTTTTACATATTTTAGTTTTAGGATTTTTCAATATTTCAATTCTTGGGCTTTTCTATTTGTAACTTCTGGATTTTTCGATGTGTCTACCTTTTTACTTTTTCAAAATCGATTAAATGAAACACTATAAAATCGAGAAAATGAAAATTAAAAAAATCAGGAAAATGAAAAATAAAAATCAAGAATTTGAAAAAATAACGAAACGAACAATTAATTCATTGAAAAAATTAAAAAAAAAAAGAAAAATTTGGCTATGAAATTTTTTCGAAAAGTTATAAGATTTGATTTTGCGAATTTATTTTTATAATACCTTATTTTTTAAATGAAATCGAATACTGAAGAATTGAATAAGCGAAAAATTATAATTTTGTGTTTTTTATTTTTTCGTGCTTCAGTTTCATAATTTTTCGCTTTTTCTATTCCAATTTTTGCAATTTCCTAATTCTAGATATTAGTTTTTTATTTTTTGCTTTTTCAATTTTTCAGATTTTTGATTTCTGTTTTTCATTTTTCCAATTTTTTAATTTTAATTTTTTCAATTTTATATCACGATTTTTCATTTTTTTTATTTCCTTTATTTTTCAGTTGTTCGAGTTTCCAATTTTTAATTTTTCCGACTTCTTTAATTTCCAATATTTCACTTTTACAATACATTTTTTTTTTCAGTTTTGCACTTTTCGATTTTCAGCTTCCTTAATTTTTATTCTTTCGATTTTTGAATTTTTCGTTTCTTCGATTTTTCAAGTTCTTGATTTCCAATTTTTAGAGTTTTCAAAGTTTTTTTTTATTTTAGATTTTTCTATTTTACAATTTTGCATTTTTTCCATTTTTTTATGCGAAAAGTTTAAAAATCGAAAAATTAGAAAATCGGGAAAATTGAAAAAAACCCAAAACTTGAAAAAATGAGAAATTGAAAAATCGAAAAATTGTAACTCGAAGGACTGAAGAAACGAAAAATTCAAACATTGGAAAACTAACAATGGAGAAACTTAAAAATCGAAAAAATAATTAATGCAAAAACTGGAAATAAGCGAAAATTGGAAAATCGTAAAATATACAAAAAAATCTGAAATCGTAAAAATGTGAAAATTTTTAAAAATTGTATAATAATAATAATTTATTACATATTTCAATGAACACTAGAAAAATTGCAAATCAAAAATTGAAGAAACATAAAATTGAAAATTGCACAAACTGAAAAATCTAAAATCGAAACGAAAAAAATGCAGATCGAAAAATTGCAGAAATCAAAAATAAAAAAATCAAGATTAAAATTGAGAAACTTAAAAATCCAAAAATCAAAGCCTGTATTGTAAAATCTATTTTTCGACTTCACTTTTTTAGATTTTCTGTTTTTCAATTGTCATTTTGTCAAATTTTCGATTTTTCAATTAATCGATGTTTTGATTTTCCCATTTCTTGACCTTCGAGTGTTTCGATTTTCCTGTTCTTCAGTTCATTAAATTTTTTATTTTTCAGGTTTTTGATTTTTCAATTTTTCGATTTTTTCAGGTTTCTACTTTTCGACTTCACTTTTTTGATTTTTCGATTTTTCAGTTTTTAGATATTTCAGTTTTAGGATTTTTCAATATTTCAATTCTTCGGCTTTTCTATTTTTAACTTCTGGATTTTTCGATGTGTCTACCTTTTTATTTTTTCAAAATCGATTAAATGAAACATAAAATCGAGGAACTGAAAATTAAAAAAATCAGGAAAATGACAAATAAAAATCAAGAATTTGAAAAAATAAGGAAACGAAAAATTAATTCATTGAAAAATTAAAGAAAATGCAAAAAAAACGAAAAAATTTGATGAAAACATAATTTTAGATATTTGTGGTGTTATAGACTTGAATGGACCAGAAAAATGGCTAAAGTTTGTTTGACCACAAATTATAAATATTCTGCCCTTGTTTACTCAATTATTTATTAAGATATTTTATTTCTGTAAAACTCAATTTTTTTGGTATTTTAATTTTTCAATATTTAAAATTTTAGATTTTTCGATTTCTTAATGTTTTGATTTTTCGACTTCCCGGTTTTAGATTTTCTGTTTTTCAATTGTCGTTTTTTCAAATTTTCGATTTTTCAATTTTTCAAATTTGACATTTTAAATTGTCAATTTTTCGATTTTTCAATTAATCGATGTTTTGATTTTCCCATTTCTTGACCTTCGAGTTTTTCGATTTTCCTGTACTTCAATTCTTTAATTTTTTGATTTTTCAATTTTTCGATTTTTTAGGGTTTCTATTTTTCGACTTCATTTTGATTTTTCGAATTTCAGTTTTTAGATATTTCAGTTTTAGGATTTTTCAATATTTCAATTCTTCGGCTTTTCTATTTTTGACTTCTGGATTTTTCGATGTGTCTACCTTTTTACTTTTTCAAAATCGATTCAATGAAACATTATAAAATCGAGAAAATGAAAATTAAAAAAATCAGGAAAATGAAAAATAAAAATCAAGAATTTGAAAAAATAAGGAAACGAACAATTAATTCATTGAAAAATTAAAGAAAATGAAAAAAACGAAAAAATGTGGCTTAAAAAAATTGGTCGAAGGAAAATAAATCCAGATTTTTCGAAAAGTTATAAGATTTGATTTTGCGAATTTTATTTTTTATAATAACCCTTATTTTTTAAATTGGAAATCGAATACTGAAAATTTGAAAAATTGAATAAGCGAAAAACTATAATTTTGTGTTTTTTATTTTTTCGTGCTTCAGTTTCATAATTTTTCGCTTTTTCAATTCCAATTTTTGCAGTTAGTTTTTTATTTTTTGCTTTTTCAATTTTTCAGATTTTTGATTTCTGTTTTTCATTTTTCCGATTATTTAATTTTAATTTTTTCAATTTTATATCACGATTTTTCATTTTTTTATTTCCTTTATTTTTCAGTTGTTCGAGTTTCCAATTTTTAATTTTTCCGACTTCTTTAATTTCCAATATTTCACTTTTAAATACATTTTTTTTTCAGTTTTGCACTTTTCGATTTTTAGCTTCCTTCATTTTTATTCTTTCGATTTTTGAATTTTTCGTTTCTTCAAGTTTTCAAGTTCTTTGATTTCCAATTTTTAGAGTTTTCAAAGTTTTTTTTATTTTAGATTTTTCTATTTTACAATTTTGCATTTTTTCCATTTTTTTATGCGAAAAGTTTAAAAATCGAAAAATTAGAAAATCGGGAAAAATGAAAAAACCCAAAACTTGAAAAAATGGGAAATTGGAAAACTAACAATGGAGAAACTAAAAAATCGAAAAAATAATTAATCCAAAAACTGGAAATAAACGAAAATTGGAAAATCGAAAAATATAAAAAAAAATCTGAAATCGTAAAAATGTGAAAATTTTTAAAAATTATATAATAATAATAATTTATTACATATTTCAATGAACACTAGAAAAATTGCAAATCAAAAATTGAAGAACATGAAAATTGCACAAACAAAAATCAAAACCTGTATTGTAAAATCTATTTTTCAACTTCACTTTTTTAGATTTTCTGGTTTTCAATTGTCATTTTTTCAAATTTTCGATTTTTTAATTTTTCAAATTTGACTTTCATTAACTCTAAATTTTTTGATTTTTCAATTAATCGATGTTGATTTTCCCATTTCTTGACCTTCGAGTGCTTCGATTTTCCTGTTCTTCAGTTCTTTAATTTTTTTTATTTTTCAGGTTTTTGATTTTTCAATTTTTCGATTTTTTAAGGTTTCTATTTTTCGACTTCACTTTTTTGATTTTTCGATTTTTCAGTTTTTAGATATTTCAGTTTTAGGATTTTTCAATATTTCAATTCTTCGGCTTTTCTATTTTTAACTTCTGGATTTTTCGATGTGTCTACCTTTTTACTTTTTCAAAATCGATTAAATGAAACATTATAAAATCGAGGAACTGAAAATTAAAAAAATCAGGAAAATGACAAATAAAAATCAAGAATTTGAAAAAATAAGGAAACGAAAAATTAATTCATTGAAAAATTAAAGAAAATGAAAAAAACGAAAAAATTTGATGACAACATAATTTTAGATATTTGTTGTGTTATAGACTTGAATGGACCAGAAAAATGGCTAAAGTTTGTTTGACCACAAATTATAAATATTCTGCCCTTGTTTACTCAATTATTTATTAAGATATTTTATTTCTGTAAAACTCAATTTTTTGGTATTTTAATTTTTCAATATTTAAAATTTTAGATTTTTCGATTTCTTAATGTTTTGATTTTTCGACTTCCCGGTTTTAGATTTTCTGTTTTTCAATTGTCGTTTTTTCAAATTTTCGATTTTTCAATTTTTCAAATTTGACATTTATAAATTGTCAATTTTTCGATTTTTCAATTAATCGATGTTTTGATTTTCCCATTTCTTGACCTTCGAGTGTTTCGATTTTCCTGTACTTCAATTCTTTAATTTTTTGATTTTTCAATTTTTCGATTTTTTAGGGTTTCTATTTTTCGACTTCACTTTTTGATTTTTCGATTTTTCAGTTTTTAGATATTTCAGTTTTAGGATTTTTCAATATTTCAATTCTTCGGCTTTTCTGTTTTTTACTTCTGGATTTTTCGATGTGTCTACCTTTTTACTTTTTCAAAATCAATTAAATGAAACATTATAAAATCGAGAAAATGAAAATTAAAAAAATCAGGAAAATGAAAAATAAAAATCAAGAATTTGAAAAAATAAGGAAACGAACAATTAATTCATTGAAAAATTAAAGAAAATGAAAAAAAACGAAAAAATGTGGCTTAAAAAAATTGGTCGAAGGAAAATAAATCCAGATTTTTCGAAAACTTATAAGATTTGATTTTGCGAATTTTATTTCTTATAATAACCCTTATTTTTTAAATTGGAAATCGAATGCTGAAAATTTGAAAAATTGAATAAGCGAAAAATTATAATTTTGTGTTTTTTATTTTTTCGTGTTTCAGTTTCATAATTTTTCGCTTTTTCAATTCCAATTTTTGCAATTTCCTAATTTTAGATACTAGTTTTTTATTTTTTGCTTTTTCAATTTTTCAAATTTTTGATTTCTGTTTTTCATTTTTCCGATTATTTAATTTTAATTTTTTCAATTTTATATCACGATTTTTCATTTTTTTTATTTCCTTTATTTTTCAGTTGTTCGAGTTTCCAATTGTTAATTTTTCCGACTTCTTTAATTTCCAATATTTCACTTTTACAATACATTTTTTTTTTCAGTTTTGCACTTTTCGATTTTCAGCTTCCTTAATTTTTATTCTTTCGATTTTTGAATTTTTCGTTTCTTCGATTTTTCAAGTTCTTGATTTCCAATTTTTAGAGTTTTCAAAGTTTTTTTTATGTTAGATTTTTCTATTTTACAATTTTGCATTTTTTCCATTTTTTATGCGAAAAGTTTAAAAATCGAAAAATTAGAAAATCGGGAAAAATGAGAAACCCAAAACTTGAAAAAATGAGAAATTGAAAAATCGAAAAATTGTAACTCGAAGGACTGAAGAAACGAAAAATTCAAACATTGGAAAACTAACAATGGAGAAACTTAAAAATCGAAAAAATAATTAATCCAAAAACTGGAAATAAACGAAAATTGGAAAATCGTAAAATATAAAAAAAAATCTGAAATCGTAAAAATGTGAAAATTTTTAAAAATTATATAATAATAATAATTTATTACATATTTCAATGAACAGTAGAAAAATTGCAAATCAAAAATTGAAGAAACATAAAATTGAAAATTGCACAAACTGAAAAATTTAAAATCGAAACGAAAATAGTGCAGATCGAAAAATTACAGAAATCAAAAATAAAAAAATCAAGGTTAAAATTGAGAAACTTAAAAATCCAAAAATCAAAACCTGTATAATAAAATCTATTTTTCGACTTCACTTTTTTAGATTTTCTGTTTTTCAATTGTCATTTTGTCAAATTTTCGATTTTTTAATTTTTCAAATTTGACTTTCTTAAACTCTAAATTTTTCGATTTTTCAATTAATCGATGTTGATTTTCCCATTTCTTGACCTTCGAGTGTTTCGATTTTCCTGTTCTTCAGTTCTTTAATTTTTTTATTTTTCAGGTTTTTGATTTTTCAATTTTTCAATTTTTTAAGGTTTCTATTTTTCGACTTCACTTTTTTGATTTTTCGATTTTTCAGTTTTTAGATATTTCAGTTTTAGGATTTTTCAATATTTCAATTCTTCGGCTTATCTATTTTTAACTTCTAGATATTTGTTGTGTTATAGACTTGAATGGACCAGAAAAATCGCTAAAGTTTGTTTGACCACAAATTTTAAATATTCTGCCCTTGTTTACTCAATTATTTATTTAGATATTTTATTTCTGTAAAGCGCAATGGATTTTTTACTACAATTTCTACTAGTGTACCTTTTCAAAAATTTAAAATTGATCCATAAATAGCGAACACCAGATAATCGCATACTCATCACAATTTTAACGCGTTGTAATTTTTTTTGGTAACAAAATGTAAAAAACGGAAAAGCAGTCTGGGTAGGGTTTTTTACGCTCATTTCAACGGTGTGAAGTTTATTACCAGTACGCGGGAATTTGTTTTAACCGCTGCAATCCCCCAGTTGAAGTAAGGTGTGTTTTACGGCGAGTACCGGGGACGCCTTGATCTGGTCCACAAGGTAGTAGCCAGTGCGTCGCTGGGAGTGTTTACAGCTAGTAAAAAAACTACTTCTATATTACTTATATACTTCAAATAATAATAGTTGATGCCCTTTTTAATTTTTCAACCACAGGACCACAGATTTGAGATCTTGAAATGTTATATTATGTTGAAATAGTACAAAAGAAAAATATATTTGTAATCAAACTATCGCCGCGACAGCACTGGTTCTAGCGTATGAGATACAATTCCGCCCGTTGTTTATTACAATCGGAAGTATACTTTGGCAGAAGTTTATATGTATTTTCAACACCCAGGAGATAAGGGCAAATTGGTATTTGCATTTGCTGATGTCCCACATTTATCGAAATTGATACGAAACCACATTTCTGGACCGTTCAACTTTCAATAATTACATTTTTATCATTATTAATTTCATTAACTTTCGTTAGCCGACAACTAATTGACGTATTTGACAGAGCAATGACAACTCAAGCTGAAATTCCCTAGACTTCGCACTAGAATCATAAGGTCGTTGATGCCACCTAACGTCACGAATGGATGCGCAGACGATTTTTAAATTGGTACATCGGATGCCTGTACCATGTCTCCTTCTACCATGACTTCTTCTCTTCTCAATATTTTTGAGTATTTGGGTTAAAAGTAATTGTAAATTACAGTATTGAATTACTTCCAACCACTGGTCCACGAAATAATAATAATAATAATTTTCAAGTGTCGGTCTCGCTGAAAATAAAACTATTTGTGTAAATTATCAAAAATAATGCACAATTGGAAAGCGAGAAGCGAGTAAGACAAGGTTGCAGCGGCCTGCACTGCAGACGGGTAGTGGGGATAAATAAATTTCGACCGCCCAGCTCTACTTATTATACATCACAGATAATGATATTTTACAGTAAAATGTGCTGTAAGCATGGTAGATAAGAGGTACAATAATAAAAAGTAACAATTTTATTTTCGTGACAAGTATTTCTTCCTGGGTTTTACCGGTGCACCCCTTTCCTTGTCCAATTCAAAAAATATACAAGGTCCTTTTGGTAGTATATGGCGTCCATGAGAAATGTTGAAGTTTATTAAAGTCTGAAACTTTGAGAAAAACGCTGGTCGTACCCTCATTGGCGTTCGTCATTGTGTTTTGTGATTCTTTCGTGGATCAACTACAGGTCGATTTATAAACTTGGCGCTGGCAATGCTGTTCGCCGTTGACGTTGGGTTTTCAACCAATCAAATTGCGGTGGTGTGTAGTGCTGCCAACTTGAAGGAAAATCCCCTGAAGTAGGGGGGACATTTTTCTGATTGAGGCACTATTACGAGGGCTTACATTTTGCCCTTTTTTCTTAGTATGTGTAGTCTTCTTTTCATAACAAGAAACTTAAAACATAGTTAAAATGGTACATTTTTGCAAGAAAATATGGATTTTGCAATTATGGGACGGAGCCTAATTACAAAATCGATATTTCCTTATACAAATTTTCCATTTTAAACATATTTTACGTTTCATGTTGTGAAAAGAAGTCTGCATATATTAAAACACAAAGACAAAATGTCAGCCCGCCCACCCACCCTATCTCGATTGTGATGATTTATTTATTCACCGTGAACCAAGAGGGCGGAGCTTAACTGCAAAATACTTACTTCGTAACAAGAAATTAAAAATATGTTTTTGAGTATCGCATTGTTCAAAGAATACTATGTACATTAAGAGAAAAACGCAAATATATAAACAATATTTCTATTGTGATGATTTATTTTTCCTTTGAAACTTAAAACACGTTTAAAATAGTAATTTTTTGTAAGGAAATATGGATTTTGCAATTAGACTCCGCCCCTAGGTCTGCCAACGAATGAAAACTGCATTGCTATTTAGATCAAGGCAAGTATGGGTGGAGCCTAATCTTTGGCTTTTTCTTAATGTACGTAGTATTCTTTGAACAACACGATACTGAGAAACATGTTTATAATTTGAAATAAGGATTTTGCTGTTAAGCTCCGCCCCTCGGCTTACGACGATTAAAAAAAAAATCATCAGAATTGAGATAGGGCGGGTGGGCGGGACTTATATTTTGCCTTTTTTTTCTTGATATACATTGCCATTTTTTTCACAACAGGAAACGTAGAACAAGGTAAAAATTGTACATTTTTTCAATTATGGGGCGGAGCCTAAGTACAAAATCGATATTTCCTTATACAAATTTTCCATTTTAAACATATTTTAAGTTTCATGTTGTGAAAAGATGTCTGCATATATTAAAACACATAGACAAAATGTCAGCCCGCCCACCCACCCTATCTCGATTGTAATGATTTTTTTATTCACCGTGAACCAAGAGGGCGGAGCTTAACTGCAAAATACTTGTTTCGTTACACAAGAAATTAAAAACCTGTTTTTGAGTATCGCATTATTGAAAGAATACTATGTACATTAAGAAAAAATGGCAAATATATAAACAATATTTCAATTGTGATTAATGATTATTTATTTTTCCTTAGAAACTGAAAACACGGTTCAAATGGTAATTTTTTTTAAAGGAAATATGGATTTTGCAATTAGGCGCCTCCCCTAGGTCTGCCAACGAATGAAAACTGCATTGCTATTTAGATCAGGGCAGGTAAGGGTGGGGTCTAATCTTTGGCTTGATTTTTCTTAATATACATAGTATTCTTTGAACAACACGATACTCAGAAACATGTTTTTAATTTGAAATAAGGATTTTGCAGTTAAGCTCCGCCCCTCGGCTTACGACGATTCAAAAAAAATCATCAGAATTGAGATAGGGCGGGTGGGCGGGGCTTATATTTTGCCTTTTTTTTTCTTGATATACATTGCCATTTTTTCACAACAGGAAACGTAGAACAGGGTTAAAATGGTACATTTTTGCAATTATGGGGCGGAGCCAAAGTACAAAATCGATATTTCCTTATACAAATTTTCCATTTTAAACATATTTTAAGTTTCATGTTGTAAAAGGAAGTCTGCATATATTAAAACACAAAGACAAAATGTCAGCCCGCCCACCCACTCTATCTCGATTATGATGATTTTTTTATTCGCCGTGAACCAAGGGGACGGAGCTTAACTGCAAAATACTTATTTCGTTACAAGAAATTAAAAACCCGTTTTTGAGTGTCGCATTGTTGAAAGAATACTATGTACATTAAGAGAAAAAGGCAAATATATAAACAATATTTCAATTGTGATGATTATTTTTTCCGTAGAAACTTAATACACGTTTAAAATGATATTTTTTTTAAGAAAATATGGATTTTGCAATTAGGCTCCGCCCCTAGGTCTGCCAACGAATGAAAACTGCATTAGTATTTAGATCAGAGCAGGTATGGGTGGGGCCTAATCTTTGGTCTTTGTTTTTCTTAATATACATAGTATTCTTTGAACAACAGGATAGTCAGAAACATGTTTTTAATTTGAAATAAGGATTTTGCAGTTTAAGCGCCGCCCCTCGGCTTACAACGATTAAAAAAAAATCATCAGAATTGAGATAGGGCGGGTGGGCGGGGCTTATATTTTGCCTTTTTTTTTCTTGATATACATAGCCATTTTTTTCACAACATTAAACGTAGAACAGGGTTAAAATGGTACATTTTTGCAATTATGGGGCGGATATTTCCTGATACAAATTTTCCATTTTAAACATATTTTAAGTTTCGTGTTGTGAAAAAAAGTCTACACCTATTAATCAAAACAAAAAAGCAAAATATAAACCCGCCCACCCACCCTGTCTCTATTGTAATGATTTTTTTATTCACCGTGAACCAAGAGGGCGGAGCTTAGCTACAAAATACTTATTTCGTTACAAAAAATTAAAAATTGTTTTCGAGTATCGTATTGTTCAAAGAATACTATGTATATAAAAAAAAGGAAAATATTAGCCCCGCCCACCCATCCCATTTCAATTTTAATGATTTTTTTTTTATTCTTAGAAACTCGATCAGAGGTTTAATCTTTGGTTTTAATTTTTTCTTAATATACATACTATTTTTTGAACAACACGATATTCAAAACCATGTTTTTAATTTCTCGTAGAGAAATAAGGATTTTGCAGTTAAGCTCCGCCCCTTTGGCTGACGACAAATAAAAAAAGCATCACAATTGAGATAGGGCGGGTGGGTGGGGCGAGATTTTGCCTTTTTCTCCTTAATATGTGTAGACTTATTTTGACAACAAGAAGCTTAAAACATGTCTAAAATGGTAAATTTTTATAGTAATCAACTTAAATCCCCTGAAATACGGCAAAAGTTGAACATCAAAGTTACTATCAATAAATACTATAAATCCCACTTACACAGTGTTTGCTTTAGTTCTTTCCCACCTAACTCAGGTCAGTTCTTTTCAGAACTATAGAATTTTCCATCTTTAGTGAAAATCATCGAAATCAGAATGAATTGCAACATTAGTTGGCCATGGTGAAAATACAGTCACCAAAATTGATTGAGAGAGTTGGTACTCCCTGTTTTTGCCGTGTGGTTTGTCAACTTTATGACAGATTTGTTTATATCTAGCCTTGTTTTTTTTTAATATCTAATCTTCTTTTCATAACAAGAAATTTAAAACATATTTTAAATTGTACATTTTTGTAGAGAAATATCGATTTTGCAATTAAGCTCCTCCCCTACGTCTCACAACGAATGAAAAATTCATCATAATTGAGATCGGGGCGGGTGGGTGGGGCTTAATATTTATATACAATTTTCTCTCAGCAATAGAATATTTGAAATATCAAATAGTGAATCTGAGGTCAGAATTATGTCGAATATTTTGTAAAAAAACAAAGTGACGGACATAATTCTAACCTCAAATTCACCATTTGATATTTTAAGTATTCTGTTGTTGAAAGAAAACTATTAAGAGAAAAAAAAGACAAAAATTAAACCCCACCCACCCGCCCCAACCTCAGTTGTGCTGAAATGTTCATTGGTCGTGAGATAGGAGGCGGAGCTTAATTGCAAAATCCCTATTTCTCTACAAAAATTTACCATTTTGAACATGTTTTAAGTTTCTTCTTATGAAAAGAAGATCAGGTATTTTAAAAAAACAAGGCTAAATATAATCCCCGCCCACCCGCCCGATCGCATTTGAGATGATTTTTCTCATTCGTTGTGAGCCGGGAGGAGGAGCTTAATTGCGAAATCCATATTTCTATACAAAAATTTACCATTCCCATTTTTTTTTAATGAAACCAGTTCTGAATAACATGCCTGTAAAAAATTAGTAACAAATAAACAAAGTAGAGTGGTTTTAAATTATAAAAACGTATTATCTGTTTAAAATTGAAAGACCACTCAAAAAAAATCAAAGATTAAGCCCCACCCACCCCTATCAACAAAAAACGGTAAGTAATTTTCGAAAAAGCTCGGGAAAAGGTCAAAATCTTCGCATGACAAGGTTTTGAAAAATTGAGCTTTTGGGAAAATTGACTAAAAATCCATTAAAAAATCCGGATGTAGATCTCGACAAGTTCAACCAAAAAGTATAGCGCTTTGATAGTCCTGCACCAAGACCTGCGAAGTATTCGGTTTCAAAGTCAATTTTTTAAAAATCTCAAAAATCCTATTATTTCATTTTGCGAATCTGGAAAAATAGTTGAAATTTTAGAGGAAATAAAGCCGAAAAACACTTAAGGAGGTCGAAATCAGAAAAAGAATCTCTTGAAAAATTTCGAAATACCCAGGAATATCTCAAAAATTTCATATTCGAAGGTATTCAAAAATTGAATCTTTGGAAAAATGACTTAAAAATACTTCAAAATACCACAGAAATAGCTCTCGACAAATTCGATCGAAACGTTGAGTTCTGATAGTCGTGCATCAAGATTTTCAAAATATTCGGTTTCATTTTGACGATTCTGGAAAAATACTTGAAACTTTAGAAGAAATAAAGCTTGAAGAGGTCGAAATCAGCAATAGGAACTCTCCAGAAAACAATCGAAATGCTCAGGAAAATATCAAAAATTTCATAAGTGAAAACCGAACTTTGCAAAAATTGATTAAAAATCCTTAAAAGAATCTAGGAAAGAGATCTTGACAAGTTCGATCGAAAAGTATAGCGTTTTTGGTCCTGGACCAAGATTTCGAAATATTGGGATTCAGAATCAGATTTTTAAAATATGTCAAAAATCGTGATATTTCATTTTGGCGATTCGGGGAAAATAATTGGAAGTATAATTTTAGAAGAAATAACGCCGAAAAAACACTTGAAGAGGTCGAAGTCAGCAACAGGAACTCTTTAGAGAACTGTCGAAATGCCCAGGAAAATGTCAAAAATTGACTAAAAATCAGGGCTAAATATAGTGATTTGTTCTGTGCTAGTGATGCGCCACTGGTCAATGTCTAAGTGGCAAACTGTGAGAATTAACATGCTGACACTCGAACTATTTTTCTTAGTTCAATAATAATTAATCTTCCTTTGTTATATTTGCTGCCCTTTCGACGATTTTTCGAAATTGCACGAATTGATCCCTCTCCGCGCATGCGCTCGTTTCAAACAACCCTTTGACAGCAAACATAACCTCAAACATGTCTACCCTTGAAGACTTAAAATTCTACCCCCAAGACCAACTAAACTACTACTGTGATCTCAACACAGCCCCCATTTGTCGAATCTGCCTCGAAAAATCCCAAACCAAAAAAATGTGCAATATTTTTGAAGGAACAGACCCCATCTACACCATGATAATGTCGTGCGCTTCAGTCCAGGTAACCCCTTATTGCACCCCAACCCCGCTTAATACTCACTTCCAGATCCTCCAAGGCGACGGCTTACCAACCACCGTCTGCCAGAAATGCCTGGCCAAACTAAACGTAGCATTCCAGTTCAAACTCCAGTGCGAGAACTCCGACCTGCGCCTCCGCGAGTTCTACACGAACACAAACCTATCCCAGTTCAACTTCAACGAACCCGACAACAAAAACATGCCCTTTGAGAACGAAACGCAAACCACCGTGGAGAAACCACCCGAAAAAAAATCCCCCAAAAAGCGCCCCAAAGAAACCAAGATCCACCAGTGCGAAACCTGCGGGAAGATCTTCAACAGGCGCGAGTATTTGACGCAGCACATTCGCATCCACACGGGGGAGAAGCCCTATTGCTGCCATATTTGCGAGAAGCGGTTTGTGAATTCCGGGCACTTGACCACGCATATGAGGACCCACACGGGGAGCGGCCGCATGCGTGCACGTTGTGTCCAAAGGCTTTTTCCACGAGACAAGAATTGCATAAACATACAATGGTGCACAATGGAGAGCGGCCGTTTGTTTGTACAACCTGTGGGAAGTGCTTTGGGAGCAGTAGTAATTTGTATTCGCATTTGAGACACCATACGGGTGAGAAAAATTTCACGTGTGAACACTGTGGGAAGGCTTTTTATACCAAGCAGGAACTGAAGCAACATTTGGTGATTCATACGGGAGAGAAGGCGTTCGTTTGCAAGTTTTGCAATAAGAGGTTTTCACAGAGCGCGCATTTGAGGAGGCACTTGAAGCTGCATTCGTGATTTTTCGTCGTTTTGGTTCTTGATTGGCTGATTAGTGATTTTTTGTTGTGATATTATTTCGTATTTAAGTACTTTTTGTACTGTTGGTTTATTAAAATTTTTACTTGTTTTTGGAGATTGTGTCTGTTGTTTAAACCTAATTATCCATGGTGATGAGTCAGATAGAGAAAGCTCTTTTTTTAATAAACTGAATGGGAATTATTTATTTAAATTTTATCTCACGGCGTTGCGAAAAAAACTAATAAATGTTGGTAATGTAAAAACTGTTTTATGTGGGTGCGCCCACAAACAAGCTCAATAATTAAAAAAAAACGCAAAATCGGTTTTCACAGAATCGTAGCAAAACAAAATTCGGGTTTTGGTGAGTTCGGAAATATCTCCACAGATGGCGACATTTACCCAAAACCATTATTAATAACCAAAGCTCGGAATTATATGCTAAAATATGCAAGAAAAATTACTTTTTTTTACACATTAATATTTTATTTCTTACAACACTTATAACTTAGATAATCCATATTTGGACTTAAACTACACATTTACAAATTAAAACCATTAAAACTAACTATGTCGGTGTATTCTATTACTCTATTAACTAGCTATTTTATTGACTAACTAGTTACTCTCTTGAAAAATATTGTTATTTACATTTATTATAATATGTTTTTCTAGATTCTCCATTTTAAATGTCTTCGATCATTTAAAATATATTTATACACTTGAAAATGTGAGAGCTATTTCTGTGATATTTTGAAGTGTTTTTAAGCAATTTTTCCAAAGATTCAATTTTTGATTACCTTCCCATATGAAATTTTTTACATATTCCTGAGCATTTCCATATTTTTCAAGAGATCCTCTTTATGATTTCGATCTCCTTAAGTGTTTTTCGGCTTTATTTCCTCTAAAATTTCAACCATTTTTCCAAATTCGCAAAATGAAATAATAGGATTTTTGAGATATTTTAAAAAATTTACTCTGAAACCGAATACTTCGAAATTCTTGGCGCAGGACTATCAAAGCGTTATACTTTTTGACTGAACTTGTCGAGATCTACATAAAAGATTTTTTTATGGATTTTTAGTCAATTTTCCCAAAAGTTCAATTTTTCAAAACCTTATCGTATGAAGATTTTGACTTTTCTCGAGCTTTTTCGAAAACTACTCACCGTTTTTTGTTGATTGGGGTGGGTGGGGCTTGAACTTTAGCTTTTTTGAGCGGTCTTTGAATTTTGAACAGATAATACGTTTTTAAAATCTAAAAACCTTTCTACTTTGTTTATTTGTTACTAATTTTTTACAGATATGTTATTCAGAACTGGTTTCATTAACAAAAATGGGAATGGTAAATTTTTGTAGAAAAATGTGGATTTTGCAATTAAGCTCCTCCTCCCGGCTCACAACGAATGAGAAAAATCATCACAACTGTGATAGGGCGGGCGGGCGGGGCTTATTTTTAGCCTTGTTTTTTAAATATCCCTAGTCTTCTTTTCATAACAAGAAACTTAAAACATTTTCAAAATTGTAAATTTTTGTAGAGAAGTATGGATTTGGCAATTAAGCTCCTCCTCCCTTTAGGCAATGTTTCCAAAAGCTCAATTTTTCAGTACCCATATGAAATTTTTGACATTTTCCTGAACATTTCGATAGTTCTTTAAAGAGTTCCTGTTGCTGACTTCGACCTCTTCAAGTGTTTATCGGCGTTATTTCATCTAAAATTATACTCTAACTATTTTCCCCGAATCGCCAAAATGAAATATTACGATTTTTGACACATTTTAAAAATCTGATTCTGAAACTAAATATTTCGAAATCTTGGTCCAGGACCAAAAACGCTATACTTTTCGATCGAACTTGTCAAGATCTCTTTCCTAGATTTTTTAAGGATTTTTAATCAATTTTTGCAAAGTTCAGTTTTCTCTAATGAAATTTTTGATATTTTCCTGAGCATTCCGATTGTTCTCTAGAGTTCCTATTGCTGATTTCGACCTCTTCAAGCTTTATTTCTTCTAAAATTTGAAGTATTTTTCCAGAATCGCCAAAATGAAACCGAATATTTTGAAAATCTTGATGCAAGACTATCAGAACTCTACGTTTTGATCGAATTTATCGAGAGTTATTTCTGTGATATTTTGAAGTATTTTTAAGTAATTTTTCCAAAGATTCAATTTTTGAATACCTTCCCATATGAAATTTTTGGCATATTCCTGAGCATTTCGAAATTTCTCAAGAGATCCTCTTGCTGATTTCGACCTCCTTAAGTGTTTTTCGGCTTTATTTCCTCTAAAATTTCAACCATTTTTCTAGATTCGCAAAATGAAATAATAGGATTTTTGAGATATTTTAAAAAATCGACTCTGAAACCGAATACTTCGAAGGTCTTGGTGCAGGACTATCAAAGGGCTAGACTTTTTTATTGAACTTGTCAAGATCTACATCTCAGATTTTTTTATGGATTTTCATAATTTTCCCAAAAGCTCAATTTTTCAATACCTTGTCGTATGAAGATTTTGACCTTTTCCCGAGCTTTTTCGAAAATTACTCACCGTTTTTTGTTGATTAGAGTGGGTGGGGCTTAATCTTTGGTTTTTTTGAGTGGTCTTTCAATTTTGAACAGACAATACGTTTTTATAATGTAAAAACTTTTCTACTTTGTTTATTTGTTACTAATTTTTTACAGGCATGTTATTCAGAACTGGTTGCATTAAAAAAATTGAAATGGTAAATTTTTTGTGGAAAAATGTGGGTTTTGCAATTAAGCTCCTACTCCCGGCTCACAACGAATGAAAAAAAAATCATCACAACTGCGACCGGGCGGGTGGGCGGGGCTTATATTTAGCCTTGCGTTTTTAATATATCTAATCTTCTTTTCATAACAAGAAACTTAAAACATTTTCAAAATGGTAAATTTTTGTAGAGAAATATCGATTTGGCAATTAAGCTTCTCCTCGCTTTAGGCAATGTTTCCAAAAGTTCAATTTTTCACTACTCTCCCATATGAAATTTTTGACATTTTCCTGAGCATTTCGATAGTTCTCTAAAGAGTTCCTGTTGCTGACTTCGACCTCTTAAGTGTTTTTTCGGCGTTATTCTTGTAAAATTATACTCCAACTATTTTCCCCGAATCGCCAAAATGAAATATTACGATTTTTGACATATTTTAAAAATATGATTCTGAAACCCAATATTTCGATATCTTGGCCCAGGACCAAAAACGCTATACTTTTCGATCGAACTTGTCAAGATCTATTTCCTAGATTTTTTTTTGGATTTTTAATCAATTTTTGCAAAGTTCAGTTTTCTCTAATGAAATTTTTGATATTTTCCTGAGCATTCCGATTGTTCTCTAGAGTTCCTATTGCTGATTTCGACCTCTTCAAGCTTTATTTCTTCTAAAATTTCAAGTATTTTTCCAGAATCGTCAAAATGAAACCGAATATTTTGAAAATCTTGATGCAGGACTATCAGAACTCTACGTTTCGATCGAATTTGTCGAGAGCTATTTCTGTGATATTTTGAAGTATTTTTAAGTAATTTTTCGAAAGATTCAATTTTTGAATAACTTCCCATATGAAATTTTTGACATATTCCTGAGCATTTCGAAATTTCTCAAGAGATCCTCTTTCTGATTTCGACCTCCTTAAGTGTTTTTCGACTTTATTTCCTCTAAAATTTCAACTATTTTTCCAGATTCACAAAATGAAATAATTGGATTTTTGAGATATTTTAAAAAATTGACTCTGAAACCGAATATTTCGGAGGTCTTGGCGCAGGACTATTAAAGCGCTATACATTTTGATTGAACTTGTCGAAATCTACATCTAAGATTTTTTTATGGATTTTTAGTCAATTTTCCCAAAAGCTCAATTTTTTAAAACCTTGTCGTATGAAGATTTTGACCTTTTCCCGAGCTTTTTCGAAAGTTACTCACCGTTTTTTGTTGATTAGGGTGGATGGGGCTTAATCTTTGGTTTTTTTGAGTGGTCTTTCAATTTTGAACAGACAATACGGTTTTATAATGTAAAAACTTTTCTACTTTGTTTATTTGTTACTAATTTTTTATAGGCATGTTATACAGAACTGGTTTCATTAAAAAAAAAAAAAAAATGGGAATGGTAAATTTTTGTAGAAAAATGTGGATTTTGCAATTAAGCTCCTCCTCCCGGGCAACAACGAATGAGAAAAATCATCACAAATGCGATCGGGCGGGTGGGCGGGGCTTACATTTAGCTTTGCTTTTTTAATATATCTAATCTTCTTTTTATAACAAGAAACTTAAAACATTTTCAAAATAGTAAATTTTTGTAGAGAAATATGGATTTGACAATTAAGCTCCTCCTCCCGGGCAACAACGAATGAGAAAAAATCATCACAACTGCGATCGGGCGGGTGGGCGGGGCTTACATTTAGCCTTGCTTTTTTAATATATCTAATCTTCTTTTTATAACAAAAAATTTAAAACATTTTCAAAATAGTAAATTTTTGTAGAGAAATATGGATTTGGCAATTAAGCTCCTCCTCCCTTTAAGCAATGTTTCCAAAATTTCAATTTTTCAGTACTCTCCATATGAAATGTTTAACATTTTCCTGAGCATTTCGATAGTTCTCTAAAAGAGTTCCTGTTGCTGACTTCGACCTCTTCAAGGGTTTTTCGGCGTTATTTCTTCTAAAATTATACTCCCAACTATTTTCCCCGAATCGGCAAAATGAAATATTACGATTTTTGACATATTTTTAAAAATCTGATTCTGAAACCCAATATTTCGAAATCTTGGTCCAGGACCAAAACCGCTGTACTTTTCGATCGAACTTGTCAAGATCTCTTTCCTAGATGTTTTTAACGATTTTTAATCAATTTTTGCAAAGTTCATTTTTTTCTTATGAAATTTTTGATATTTTCCTGAGCATTTCGACTGTTCTCTAGAGAGTTCCTATTGCTGATTTCGACCTCTTCAAGCTTTATTTGTTCTATAATGTCAAGTATTTTTCCATAATCGTCAAAATGAAACCGAATATTTTGAAAATCTTGATGCAAGACTATCAGAACTCTACGTTTCGATCGAATTTGTCGAGAGCTATTTCTGTGATATTTTGAAGAGTTTTTAAGTAATTTTTCCAAAGATTCAATTTTTGAAAACCTTCCCGTATGAAATTTTTGACATATTCCTGGGCATTTCGAAATTTCTCAAGAGATCGTCTTTCTGATTTCGACCTCCTTAAGTGTTTTTCGGCTTTATTTCCTCTAAAATTTCAACTATTTTTCCGGATTTGCAAAACGAAATAATAGGATTTTTGAGATATTTTAAAAAATCGACTCTGAAACCGAATACTTCGAAGGTCTTGGTGCAGAACTATTAAAGCGCTATACTTTTTGATTGAACTTGTCGAGATATACATCTCAGATTTTTTATGGATTTTTAGTCAATTTTCCCAAAAGCTCAATTTTTCAAAACCTTGTATGAAGATTTTGACCTTTCCCGAGCTTTTTCGAAAATTACTCACTGTTTTTTTGTTGATTAGGGTGGGTGGGGCTTAATCTTTGTTTTTTTGTAGAGAAATATGGATTTCGGAATTAAGCTCCTCCTCCCGGCTCACGTCGAATGAAAAAAAAATCATCGCAACTGCGACCGGGTGGGTGGGCGGGGCTTATATTTAGCCTTTTTTTTTGAATATATCTAATCATCTTTTCATAAGAAACTTAAAACATTTTCAAAATGGTAAATTTTTGTAGAGAAATAGGGATTTTGCAATTAAGCTCCGCCTCATATCTCACGACGAATGAACATTTCAGCACAACTGAGGTTGGGGCGGGTGGGTGGGGTTTAATTTTTGTCTTTTTTTTTTCTTAATACAGTTTTCTTTCAACAACAGAATACTTAAAATGTGAAATGGTGAAATTGAGGTTAGAATTATGTCCGACATTTTGTTTTTTTACAAATTGTTCGACATAATTCTGACCTCAGATTCACTATTTGATATTTCAAATATTCTATTGTTGAGAGAAAACTGTATATAAATATTAAGCCCCCCCCCCACACGCCCCGATCTCAATTATGATAAATTTTTCTTTCGTTGTGAGACGGAGGGGAGGAGCTTAATTGCAAAATGCATATTTCTCTACAAAAATGTACCATTTTGAATATATTTTAAGTAAGTGTAAGTTGAATAATTTGAATTTGAAAAAAAATCCAATCAAAAAAATCGTCAAACATAGGCAACCATGTGCACGTTAGCTTTTTTGGGTAGTGTGTCGTTTTGCTTGAAATTTTAGTTAGAAGGTTGGTCAAAGAGGGCGTAACGACGACGACGCACGGTTTTCCCCAACACGCGCAGCTAATTCTAATCGGAAAAATGCTAATTTTCGACCGACGCTAACACGTGCGGTAAATTTGTTTGTTTGTAAATTAACAGATCAGGTTAGGACTTTCATCGTTAACCGATGCTGACACAATTTAACAGGCATTAGATTTATTTAGATAAATCACTTACTAGGAAATTACGAATAACGTTTCTGGATACCAATTCTCACCGTCGCGGGTAGGAGAACAGCCACGACCGGGAGCCCCAAACTCCCGGTTTTTGTCCGTAATAACTTGTGTATTTGCATCCAGTTACTTTAATTAAGATTTTTCTTGGTTTTTATTCAATTTGTGATATTCAAATATTTGCATTGATTCGGAACGTTTAATTTGATTATTTCCTTTAAGTCATTCAAAGTTTTTTTTTAATTATACATTTTGCATATTATTCGAGTCTTATTAATAGCACAAATTATTAATAAAATTTTGTTTGTAGTAAGCTTTTTTAGAGCTCAACGAGTAGAAATCCACACAATAATAGTAAGTTTCAATATAAAAGTGCAAGTGTATTTTTCATTGCATACACAAGCAATGCTATTAATATTTGTTATTTACATTTAAAATTAACTACGCTTTTACTATGAAAATAAATGTGACAGTAATTGTTTCTAAATAGATATGCTTAAATCATCAAATTTTACAGTAGATGAGTATAGAACCTCAACTCAATTCTGTTTATTCCTTGTAGAGCTTTGATGACCTCATTTCCACCATTATCTTTAACTTTGCTTACTTTTGCATCCTTGGCCTTGCGTTTTATCCAATCAGAAACCATCTATTTGAAGTCCACACAAAAGGTGACTAAAAGTGCGCCAATGTCACCACGACCACAAGGAACAAAAATGATGAGACACGAAGTAGTTCGGTAGTTTGAATAATTCTAACCTGCTTTTATGTAGGTGTCAAAGTAATTTAAAACACATGTTTACACTTTGTCTCCTCGTCCTCGCCAGCGTACTATTTCCCACATGACCGCACATAAATAAGACATCTAATAGTCGACGCAGTGATATTTTAATGGCCTCATTTACTTACCAGTTTGTTTATTTCCCCACATACCGCACAAAGTAGTCACTTTATGACCACTCCGAGTTCCCGCCGCTCACTTCCATGTTCCTTCCCGGCGAGCGCCTCAGGTGTGGGTGTTCTGATTTTCACAGAGAGAGCGAGCGTTTAAATAAGACATATTTATTACAGGTCATTTAGTTACATATCTTCATATAATTTCATATTTTATTCATTTATTTATATATTTATAGATACAAGATTCATTACAGGCAGTTTTCACCATGCGCATGCTTTGAATCTCACATTGTGTTCACATATACAATATTGGCAAAACAATAAACAAATAAAACAAAAGAATACTGCTTAGATCAGCTCACAACGATGAATTCACACACACCTGCGCGCGCACCCATTCGCACGTTGACACATTTCCCATACCTAGACAAAATTGCTTTTACTGCAGTTGTGCAATACCCGACGACCTAGGTCACTCAGAGTCACCAGGAGCCAGGAAGAACAGGTTCATGTATGTTATCGGCATATTACTGACGCCACGAGAAAACAATACACATAAAAATATTCGAAAGAAAAACTTAACAAGAGCTTCCTGCATTTCACACAGAACGGACTACGAAAATGGAGCAATATGCTGATATAATACAGTCAGCCGAATCTTAGAGTGTGTATATAGTCAAGAAGTAAAACTTTTATCTATACATTCATTGACATCGAATATTCTGGCCGGTAAAAGATTTTTTTTTTTTCATTTTTTTGTTTGTTTTCGAGTAAAGAAAGGTTTCTACGACTTGACCACAAACTCACTTTTACAGATATAAATATTTATAATTTATTAACAAATATAACATTCAGTAAACTTTTTAAACTGGAACAGTGCAACTCGCCGAAATAAAAAATGAACAAACGTAATTTCATTGTTCCGTTTATTAGACTAGCGGCACATATATATTTTATTATTAATTAGTCACTACCGAACTAATAAAAGCATGAATTTATTAGAGTGATAATCCCGCCGAACCGAACTCACAAATAAGGTAAAACTCAAGGAGGACAGAAATGAACGAGAACGAAAGTGTGACACGAAGAACGAAATACACTGATCTATAGTGATGTATTACACTAGTTCCGTACCTTATTTTACAAGTTGGTTTCATGGACATATAGCTAGATTCACACTCTTCTTTGTGCATCTACAGATTGTAAAATTAAAAGTCTCCATCGCTTACACTATCTGTAGTATATTAGTAAACCAACAACTAAACCTTAATCTACTCAACTCAAAAACGCGCGCCAATAGCGACCCTCTCCCCACCCCAGCACACACGACTTAAGTACGAAGCTGTATTCTTTGAATTGAGCAGAAGATCATCAGATGGAAACACAAAAGGGAAAGTTCAAAGCAATATAAACATCAAGATTGTGCCAGATCAACTAAAATTATTGCACTAACTCTAATCTCAACGGATAATAAAAATAAATACACTTTGTTTTAAGAATAGGTTAACATATAAAAAATATATCGTTACAAATAATGATTGTTAACTGCTAAAGATCCAATTTTCAAATGAGATTGCACACGAAATTCGACTTTTTTTTACAAACAATTCATTGATAAGTGTATAAAAAGTTTAGATTATCACAATTCCAAAAGTATGAATAAAATTCATGAACATACAATTCACCGATCGAACGTGTAGAGACGCTTCCGGGCGAGGTCGCTCTACTTTTACCATGATCCTCTACAATAGAAAAAAAGAGAGCACCATTTGCGACCGCCGCCGCCCCAGATCTACCAGATTCGCCTAAAACGCCAGTGGCGCCCTCCTAACCTAACCTAACCGCCTCTACCCGCGAAAAATAAAGATAAACATGTAAATTTACAAACAATACTCGGTAAATCAATAACTTATTTGCTATTTTATATGATCTATATAAACACTAATTTGATATCACAATGATGTTCATGAAAAACACATATGGGTTATGATATTAAAACAAAAAACGCAATCGAACGCAACAGATTAGTATGGCAAATTGACTGAAACTTCAGTGATTTGTACTTTTTTTCATGATACTGACGTCTAGAACGAATACAAAATTGTCAAAATACGAACAGATCCATGAAATGCATTAGAAATGATACACAATATACCACGTGACGCGACTGACAACAGGGAACACGTTACGTTTGCCAAATTCTCAACTTTTTATTGACACTATCATAGAAAGTAATGCGTTGTCTCGGTTGGTCCTACGGTTTTGTGTGTGTTGTGTGTGTGAGTGTGTGTGTGTTCGTATTTCTCGTTTTTTTTTTTTTATCATTTTTTGTTACATTTTCTATTGTATTAACTTGACAAACGTAAGCATAATGGAATCGACTTGTTAGTAAGAAAGCGTTGGAGACAAAACAGACTAAAAAATGAGGTGGGCGGTTATAAGAGTTCATACTGGCGAAGGTGCATACGCTGAATGATATCACGGCAGTCGTTAAACACTCTCTTGATATTCTCCGTATCAACGGCACAAGTAAAGTGAGGATAACAATAGTGCTTGCCTTCACCAGAGGCTGTACTTATGCGCTGAAAAAGACAAAGGACGCCCACGGTTTAGAATCTGGTTATCACGTTCGAGCCACTGATCCGACGATACGAAAATAGAGCGGAACGCAACAGATCACGTCATAAAAAAAGCGCGGCTTTTCTTTTTCGGCTTTTAGCCAACTTTACGATACGTAAATCTGAAGATAAAACGCGCGAGCCGGAAGATGGAAACGACAGTCGCTTGTCAAATTTGGTCCATTGTTGTCTATTTTTATCCCATTTTCTCTATTTATTTGATGATTTTTAAGCCTTTTTTTTGTTTTCCAGAATTTTTAGCCAAGAAGGTTCGGGTAACGTCCTCTCGAGAACGGAAGCAAAGAGTATAATTTTATTCCGTTTCACGAAAGATTTTGAAGAATTTAGTTTAAAAAATTACAGCAGACAAGAATTACAATCGCCATCGGAATTCAGAAAAAAAGATTCTTCTATGTGAAAATACATTTCCAGAAAAAATTAATTCACAGCTATTCAAGAAGATTCTAAAAAATTCCGAAGATGGAACACATTGAAATTGAAAAAAAAAGATAACTTACGATGTTTCATTAGGTGTCTAGAATATTCTAAAGAAAATTTTAGGTTTCAGAACCAGAAGAATTATAGAAGTTCTGGAAAATTCGATAAAAGATCATTTTTCTGACAGTTTAGAACAATTTTATTATAAAATAAAGACAGGACTGATTTCTAAACAATTCATTGATGAAAGCAATGTAAAACAAGAGCAGGCCACATTCTCGAACATTCTATGGAAGAAATAAAAGCATTTCTAGAAGTTTCTGTTTTGTAACTAGAAATAGCAAAACTGATGAGTTCCTGAATCAGTTATTCTCTGACAGACATCAAATGACATATTTTCAAAAGGATTCTCAAAAATTCCGAACGTAGAACAGGTTGAAATTGAAGAAAGAAAAAAACTGAAGAATTTTCCTGAAGCTTCTAGAATATTCTAGCGAGTTTCGAGGATACCTATCAAGAAAGGTTTGAGAACAGCGTTTCCAGGAAATTTTAGATTTTAGAACTGGAAAAAATGCGACAATTCTAGAAAATTCCATAGAAGATCATTCTCCTGGCAGTGTAGAAGAGTTTTACAGAAAAATGAAGAAAGGAGGAAATTCTAGGCAATTCGTCGTTAGAAACTATGTAAAACAAAACCAACAAAAAGATCCAGTTTAAATCCATAAATAGAACGCGATTTTATGATGAATTTTCTACCACATTACAATAAAAGGTCTGTTGAAGACATAGAAGCATTTCTAGAAGTAGAAGTTTCTGTTTTGTATCTAGACACATCATCTCAAGTAGACATCAAACGGCAGATCTTCGAAAAGATTCTCAAAAATTTCGAACTTAGAACAGGTTGAAATTGAAGAAAGAAGAAAACTGGAGAATTTTCCTGAAACTTCTAGAATATTCTAATGATGCCCATCAAAAAAGTTGAGAAGAGCATTTCTAGAAAATTTTAGATTTTAGAACTGAAAAAAATGCGAAAATTCTAGAGTATTCCATAGAAGAATATTTTCCTGGCAGTGAACAAGTTTTATAGAAAAATGAAGAAAGGAGGAAATTCTACGCAATTCGACGATAGAAACTATCTAAAATAAAACCAAAAGATCCAGTTTAAATGCATAAATAGAACGCGATTTTATGACGAATTTTCGACCACATTACACCAAAAGGTCTGTTGAAGAAATATAAGCATTTCTAGAAGTAGAAGTTTTTGTTTTGTATCTAGAAACATTGTCTCAAGTAGACATCAAACTGCAGATCTTTGAGAAGATTTTAAAAAATTGCGAACGTAGAACAGGTTGAAATTGAAGAAAGAAGAAAACTGGAGAATTTTCCTGAAGCTTCTAGAATATTCTAGTGAGTTTCGTTGATACCCATCAAGAAATGATTGAAAACAGCTTTTCCAGAAAATTTTAGATTTTAGAACTGGAAAAAATCCGAAACTTCTAGAAAATTCCATAGAAGAATTTTCTTTTGCCAGTGTAGAAGAGTTTTACAGAAAAATGAAGAAAGGAGGAAATTCTAGGCAATTCGTCGTTAGAAACTTTGTAAAACAAAACCATAAGATCCAGTTTAAATCCATAAGTTGAAAGCAATTTTATGATGAATTTTCGACCACATTCCCAAAACGTATGTTGAAGAAGGCATTTCTAGAAGTAGAAGTTTCTGTTTTGTAACTAGAAACATCATCTCAAGTAGACATCAAACGGCACATCTTCGAGAAGATTCTCAAAAATTCCGAACCTAAAACAGCTTAAAATTGAAGAAAGAAGAAAACTGGAGAATTTTCCTGACACTTCTAAGAAGAGCGTTTCTAGAAAATTTTAGATTTTAGAACTGAAGAAAATGCGAAAATTCTATAGAAGAATATTCTCCTGGCTCTGGACAAGTTTTACAGAAAAATGAAGAAAGGAGGAAATTCTAGACAATTCGTCGTTGGAAACTATGTAAAACAAAACCAAAAGATCCAGTTTAAACCCATAAATTGAAAACGCGATTTTATGATGAATTTTCGACCACATTCCCAAACGGTCCGTTGAAAAAATAGAAGAATTTCTAGAAGCAGAAGTTTCTATTTTGTAACTAGGAACATCATCTCAAGTCGACATCAAACGGCAGATCTTTGAGAAGATTCCCAAAAATTCCGAACCTAGAACAGTTTGAAATTGAACAAAGAAGAAAACTGGAGAATTTTCCTGAAACTTCTAGAATATTCTAGTGATATCCATCAAAAAAGGGTTCAGAAGAGCGTTTCCAGAAAATTTTAGATTTTAGAACTGAAAAAAATGCGAAAATTCTAGATAATTGCATAGAAGAATATTCTCCTGGCTCTGGACAATTTTTACAGAAAAATGAAGAAAGGATTAAATTCTAGGCAATTTGTCATTACAAACTATCTAAAACAAAACCAAAAGATCCAGTTTAAATTCATAAATTGAAAACGCGATTTTATGAGAAATTTTTGACCAAATTCCCAAAAGGTCTGTTGAAAAAATAGAAGAATTTCTAGAAGTAGAAGTTTCTGTTTTGTAACTAGAAACACCATCTCAAGTAGACATCAAACGGCAGATCTTTGAGAAGATTCTCAAAAATTCCGAACATAGAACTAGTTGAAATTGAAGAAAGAAGAAAAGTGGAGAATTTTCCTGAAACTTCTAGAATGTTCTAGTGATATCCATCAAAAAAGGGTTCAGATGAGCGTTTCTAGAAAATTTTACATTTTACAACTGAAGAAAATGCGAAAATGCTAGAAAATTCCATAGAAGAATATTCTCCTGGCAGTGCAGTAGTTTTACAGAAAAATGAAGAAAGGAGGAAATTCTAGGCAATTCGTCGTTAGACATAATGTAAAACAAAACCAAAAGATCAAATTTAAATCCATAAATAGAACGCGATTTTATGATGAATTTTCGACCACATTCCCAAAAGGTCCATTGAAGAAATAGAAGAGTTTCTAGAAGTATAAGTTTCTGTTTTATAACTAGAAACATCATCTCAAGCAGACATTAAATGGCAGATCTTTGAGAAGATTCCCAAAAATTCCGAACCTAGAACAGTTTGAAATTGAACAAAGAAGAAAACTGGAGAATTTTCTTGAAACTTCTCGAATATTCAAGTGATACCCATCAATAAAGGGTTCAGAAGAGCGTTTCCAGAAAATTTTAGATTTTAGAACTGAAAAAAATGCGAAAATTCTAGAAAATTCCATAGAAGAACATTCTACTGGCAGTGTAGTGTGGAAGTTTTACAGAAACCAAATCGTCGTTATAAACTATATAAAACAAAACCAAAAGATCCAGTTTTATGATAAATTTTCGACCACAATCCCAAAAAGTCTGCCGAAGAAATAGAAGCATTTCTGGAAATTTCTGTTTTGTAACTAGAAATATCTCAAATAGTCAGCAAACGGCAGATCGAGAAAATTCTCAAAAACTCCGAATCTAGAAGGTGAAAATTGAAAAAGAAAACTCAAGAATTTTGCTGAAGCTTCTTCAATATTCTAGTGATACACATCAAAAAGTGAAGAAAGAAGAAAACTGAAGAAGTTTCCTGAAGCTTCTAGAATATTCTAGCGAATTTCGATGATAATTGGAGGAATTGAGAAAATTCTAGAAAATTCCATAGAAGAACATATCTATAACTAGAAACATCATCTCAAGTAGACATCAAACAGCATAGAATAGCTTGAATTTGAAGAAAGAAGAAAACTGAAGAATTTTCCTGAAGCTTCTAAAATATTCTAGTGATACCCAACAAGAAAGGGTTCAAAAGAGCGTTTCCAGAAAATTTTAGATTTTAGAATCAAGACTAGAAGATCTAGTAAATCTACATATGGAAAGAGATTTTATGAATAATTTTCGACTATATTCCCAAGCATTCTGTCGAAGAAATAGAAGCATTTCTGGGGAATGGCGTTTCCAGAAAATTTTACAGTTCAGAGCCGGAGGAATTGAAAAAATTCTGGATAATTCCATAGAAGAACATATCTTGACAGAGCAGGAAGAGTTTTACAGAAAAATAAAGAAAGTAGGGATTTCTAGGCCCTTGTTAGAAACTACGTAAATCTACACCAGAAGATCTAGTAAATCTATAAATAGGATAGGATTCTAAGAAGAAACTTCGACCACATTCCCAAATATTCTGTGTTCGAAATAGAAGCATTTCTGGAAGTTTCTACTTTGTAACTAGAAGAAGCAAAGCTGACGAGTTCCTGAATTAGTCATTTTCAAATAGACATCGGAAGATAAGTCTTCGAGAAGATCCTAAAGAATTTAGAACGTAGAATAGGTTAAAATAGGAAAAAGAAGATAACTAAAGAAGTTTCCTGAAGCTTCTAGAATATTCTAGCTAGTTTCGTTGATAACCATGAAAAAGGATTGAGAATGGCGTCACCAGAAAATTTTCGAGTTCAGAGCCAGAAGAATTGAGAAAATTCTATAGAAGAACATCATTAGGACAGCCTAGAAGAGTTTTACAAAAAAATAAAAAAAGAAGGGATTTCTAGGCCGTTGCTGGAAACAACGTAAACCAAGACCAGAAGATCTAATAAATTCGGAAATAGAATAAGATTGTAAGAAGAAACTTCGACCACATTCCCAAATATTCTGTGTTCGAAATAGAAGCATTTCTGGAAGTTTCTACTTTGTAACTAGAAGAAGCAGAGCTGACGAGTTCCTGAATTAGTCATTCTCAAATAGACATCGGAAGATAAGTCTTCGAGAAGATCCTAAAGAATTTAGAACGTAGAATAGGTTAAAATAGGAAAAAGAAGATAACTAAAGAAGTTTCCTGAAGCTTCTAGAATATTCTAGTTAGTTTCGTTGATAACCATGAAAAAGGATTGAGAATGACGTTACCAGAAAATTTTCGAGTTCAGAGTCAGAAGAATTGAGAAAATTCTATAGAAGAACATCATCAGGACAGCCTAGAAAATTTTTGCAAAAAAAAAAGAAGGGATTTCTAGGCCGTTGCTGGAAACAACGTAAACCAAGACCAGAAGATCCAGTAAATCCTTAAGTAGAATAGGATCTTAAGAAGAATCTGTGACCACATTCCCAACAGTCTATCGAAGAAGTAGAAGCATTTCTGAAAGTTTCTGCTTTGTAACCAGAAAAAGCAGAGCTGACGAGTTGCTGAATTAGTTAGTCATTCTTAAAGAGACATCGATGGACAAGTCTTCGGGAAGATTTTAAAGAATTTCGAACGTAAAAGAGGTTGAAATTGGAAAAGGAAGATAACTGAAGAAGTTTCCTGTCTTTCTAACTTGGTCGAACCAAGTTAGAAAAAACTACGAAACATCGAGAAGCACAAAAGGAAAAAAAGATGGACATCAAAAACAGTGTAGAAAAGTGTGACTTTGACACAATGCTTTCGAAGCGACACCTATTCTTCCAGAGGGTGTTGCAACCCTAAGAATGTTAAATTTATCGTTCTCAAAGTAGCTCTCTTTTCGTATCGCCGTTTCTCACCCCTCCCTCACCCATACTCACCAGGAACTCGTCTCTTATGAAGTACTTAGCGCGAAACACCTCAGGAGGCTCGTTTGCATCGTTCGCGACGTCCTGCGGCGGCGTATACCGCGCGAATTCAGCAAAGTACTCCTCGAGTTTGCTTTTACCTGCGAACAGAAACGCCCCCCTTTAACCCCCGCCAACTCCTCACCGACCACCCACCTGCAAGAATTTTTTCCGCGAGCAGGTCCTGCTTATTGAGAAAAAGGATGACGGAAATGGTACGCAACCACCTGTTGTTCCATATGGACTTGAACAGGTCGAGGCTCTCGCGCAGCCTATTCTGGGTGGGATCCTCCCGCAACACCATGTTGTATGAGCTACACGCCGTGACGAATATGATCGCCGTGACGTCATTGAAACACTGGATCCATTTTCGTCTTTCGTCCCTTTGGCCACCGACGTCGAACATGCTGCGGAAAGAGGTTCTGTGAAAAGCGACCTTGACGGAAAACGGGGGCGGGGCTTACTGGAAGTTGACTTTGTCAACCTGGAAGAGCGTTTCGAATATGCCGCTGGTAAGTACACGGCAGCGCAGGATGTCCTGTTCTGTTGGAGTGTAATTGGGTTGTTTGATTACGCTCACTTGATCAAGGAAGTACTTCGCACAATCTATCAACTGGTATTCGTTACTTCTGTCGTACGTGGCCTGCAAAAACACGCTTTGAGACGACCACGACCAAAGTAAAAAGTCGTCTGGTAAGCCGTGAAATTTACTTTAGAATCAAATGTTTATACGACGTTATTGTAGCAATCGAACCGTTCCAAAGTCCACTTACGACGCCGAAATTTTTTCCGACAACCTCTCAATTGCCCCACTTAACCTCACCGCCGCCACAAACGGCATCGAGATGTCTAATATTCATTAACAATTTAGCGCATTACACTACAGCGGCTCCCTTAATGTGCCCGCATTCGCATTGGGAAGCACTAATTTCCTGAAATCCATCATCAGTCACATATTGTGAACCGTTCTGTGCATTATTAAAAGACAAATATTGACATTTTATCAATACTCGTAGCAACCAATAATTAACCGACCAAATTTTCGCTGAAACATTAACACGTGATAATTGCTTCGTCCTACCAGGACAAACAATTACAACGCGCTACGGTAAGGCGACGTCCGAGTCGCCAGAGGGCGCCCAAAATACTCTACCTGTACGCCTCTGTCTTTCCAGAGAGCCTCTGTATGTTCATAGAACTCGGGTGGGTAATCGAAGTCTGGACCAGTAGCGCAATCCTGGATCCAGTCCACTCGGGCTTGGTTTTCTGGCTTTTCGAGTTGCACGGGAGGACTTAAAGTCGACATCGCTCCCGATATTGTCTGGAAAGAGAAAACAATTCATAACTACTATTTCGAACTGGAAGTTAAAGGCAACCAATCGCGTTGCACCAAGTCAGCGACAAACGCGCCATCTAGCCACTCCCCCCTTAACTCCACTAGTTTCCGGCAGATGACGTCCGAGATGAAAAATGGCCTACGCCGCTGACCGCACAGTCATACGACATAGATCTCTCGTTAAAAAAAGTTCAGGTTTTTATTAAAGCGTGAGGTGAAGCTTATTTATGTCAGACTCGCTATTTTTGTAAGTATCACAACTATCTAATTATAAATGTGCGAGTCAAAATCCTCTATTGTTCGGATTTTCCGTGATTTGCACATCAATTAAAACACACAGATAACGAACTATAAATATATTTCATGCGTGTTGTAGGTAACTGAGACAGCTCTACATGTTATTACCATGTACATGAGTGCACGTGTTACTGAACGCATCTAAAAATAAATTCTGGACTGTATTTAAATATCTATTTATTACATATTTTAAAGAAATTCTGTTCGGAGGAGAGGAGGCGGGGACGTGGTGCACCATAACACACACAAAGGTAGATTGTTATTGATTTCGCACGCTCGGAATGCGTTAGAGCTGGATCCGGTTCGAAGGACCGATTTTTTGATCAGTTTTGACAAACAGGAAAATCTGGTCTCTAATGTGCGGACAATCGAACTGACTCCAGGAAAACCGCAGAACGTAGAGACAAAATTGGCACTTCCTGTTTAAGTTTATTTTTGATATGACACACGTATATGGTAGACGTGGACCGCTTCGTCCAAAAGCAGACGGTACTAATTGTGCCGCTGTTCAAAAATATTACACATACTAGAAATGAGAAATTAGTTCTGTGGTAATTTTTTTAATACAACGTTAGTCTGTTTTCGTTTTTGGTAACTTAATTAAACTATATATCCTAGCGACAGACAGTGCGCAGTTTTTATACCTGATAATTGTCAAAGCAAAACAGTAAAGTGAATCATCACGAAATTTGAATATTCTATTTTTAAAAATGCAAAAACAAATATATCGTCCACGGGATTAAGGTAAGTTAACACGTACTTCGAGCGTTGTCAAGTGCCTGTTAAGATTTATTCTGGGCTGGAAGTGAACGAATAAATAAAAATAGTAAAACGGCGATAAATGCGAAAGGAACAAGATAAGACAATGACTATAAATGAGACTTCTAATTACAGAGGATATCAATGAAAACTTGTTTATAGTAAAATACATGTTTCTGTGGCATTGAAGTTACTAGTTCGGGGATCGTTGCTTACTCATTAGTGGGACTACAAGTTTAATAAAAAAACTTTCTACTCACGTGGCACATTTTTTTTTTTCAACGACTGCCAATAAAATTCCGGGTGATTTTTTAATTTGTGACCCAAAATGTGTCGACAGAACGAATTCGGCCGAACGACACGCAGTTTTTACTCAACATATTTTACATATTTTAAATACAGGATGTTCACAAAATGAAGCCCAACTCAATGTCACATGATTAAATTCACAAGTCCAAGTTCGAGAAAAATCATTAAAAAGTTCTTTACGTCAATTTGACGTCCACTTAAAAAAACAAAATATCGACACACTGAGTGAAAATTTAGTCACTTTTTAAATAATGAATTTATTTTATTTTTTCTCTGGCTCCATAAATGGTCCTAAACAATGCGTCATAGAGCGGTGCACCATTTTTTAAACACCCTGTAGGAAAACTATATCTTTATCTTTAAAAATAAAAAAGTTACAAAGTTGTATCAATAAAAGAAACATATGGTATGGTAGTCCAATAACTATAAGGTTATATGGCCATCATTAAATTATCCCATTGTGTCGAAGATAAGTTGTTTACAATAGAACAGGTTTTAGGGTCGTAAATAACATGTCCACTGCAACTCGACCGGCTGTTGTCATTTCGTTCAGGGGCAACTTTCACTAATTATCTAAATCTAAGCAAGAAATGTTTAGAAGACTACTTTTATGATGGTCATATAACCTTATAGCTCTTGGACTACTCTTTATGTTATATGTATATATTAGTACTTGCTAACATGAGACTGATTTTGCAAATGATACCGTCTGAGAAAATAGGGGGCGGACGGTTGAGGCTACTACTTGCTAAGATAAAACTGATTTTGGCAAATAACATATCCTCTGAGAAAATATGGGGCGGGTGGGCGGGGCTAGTACTTGCTAAGATATGATTTATTTTGGCAAACGACGTATCCTCTAAGAAATTTAATTAATGATATTAAGAAAATTTAACTTAAACAGGAACTTAATCGCTTTCTCTCTCATTCTCCCATTTATCACTCTCTCCCTCATTCTCTCATTTATCACTCTCTCTCTCTCATTCTCCCTTTATCACTCTCTCTCATTTTCCCATTATCACTCTTTCTCTCATTCTACCTATTTATCACTCTTCCCTCATTCTCCCATTTATCATTCTCTGTCTCATTGTCCTATTTATCACTCTCTCTCACTCTCCCATTTATCACGTTCTCTCATTTTCCCATTTATCACTCTTTCTCATTCTCCCGTTTATCACTCTCTCTCATTCTCCCGTTGATCATTTTCTCTCATTCTCCCGTTTATCACTCTCTCTCATTCTCCAGTTATCACTCTCTTCTTCATCTCCCATTTATCATTCTCTCTCATTCTTCCATTTATCATCTCTCCTCATCTTCTCCCGTTTATAACTCTCTCTCGTTCTCCAGTTTATCACTCTCTCTCTCATTCTCCCCATTTATCACTCTATTTTTCGATTCTTGATTTTTCATTTTTATTATTTTATATTATTCAATATCACTTCTCTTCAGTTTTTTCGATTTTACAAATTTTCGAATCAGCTTGCGAATTTTAGAATTTAGATTCATACTTTTTAAGCTTTTCTTTTAAATTTTCGATTTTTATTTTGCAATTTTTCGATTTTTTTAAATATGAATTTTTCAATATCTTTGAACTTTTGAATTTTTTATACTCCGATTTTTAGTTTCTACATTTTTCAATTTTTTCATTTATTCTTAGAGTTTTTAATTTTCAACTTCTCTATTTTTCGATTTCTTAATTTTCAATTCTCAATTTTTCGATTTTTCAATTTCTAGATTTTTAATTTTTTAGTTTCTCTAGTTTATCACTCTCTCTCTCATTCTCCCATTTATCATGCTCTCTCATTCTCCCATTAATCACTCTTTCTCATTCTCCCGTTTATCACTCTCTCTCATTCCCCCATATATCGCTTTCTCTCTCATTTTCTCATTAATCACTCTCTCATTCTCCCATTTATCACTGTTTCTCATTCTCCCATTTATCACTCTCTCTCATTCTCCCGTTTATCACTCTCTCTCATTCTCCAGTTTATCACTCTCTCTCTCATTCTCCCATTTATCATTCTCTCTCATCTTCTCCCAATTATCACTGTTTCTCTCATTCTCCCATTTATCACTCTATTTTTGGATTCTTGATTTTTCAGTTTTTATTATTATTATATTATTCAATATCACTTCTCTTCAGTTTTTCGATTTTACAAATTTTCGAATTATCACCCTGCGAATTTTAGAATTTAGATTCATACTTTTTAAGTTTTTCTTTAAATTTTCGATTTTTATTTTGCAATTTTTCGATTTTTTAAATATGAATATTTCAATATCTTTGAACTTTTGAATTTTTTATACTCCGATTTTTAGTTTCTACATTTTTCAATTTTTCATTTATTCTAAGAGTTTTTAATTTTCAACTTCTCTATTTTTCGATTTCTTAATTTTCAATTCTCAATTTTTAGATTTTTCAACTTCTAGATTTTTAATTTTTTACTTTCTCTAGTTTATCACTCTCTCTGTCGTTCTCCCATTTATCATTCTCTCTCGTTCTCCAGGTTATCACTCTCTCTCTCTCTCATTCTCCCATTTATCACTCTATTTTTCGATTCTTGATTTTTCAGTTTTTATTATTATTATATTATTCAATATCACTTCTCTTCAGTTTTTCGATTTTACAAATTTTCGAATTATCACCCTGCGAATTTTAGAATTTAGATTCATACTTTTTAAGTTTTTCTTTTAAATTTTCGATTTTTATTTTGCAATTTTTCGATTTTTTAAATATGAATATTTCAATATCTTTGAACTTTTGAATTTTTTATACTCCGATTTTTAGTTTCTACATTTTTCAATTTTTCATTTATTCTAAGAGTTTTTAATTTTCAACTTCTCTATTTTTCGATTTCTTAATTTTCAATTCTCAATTTTTAGATTTTTCAACTTCTAGATTTTTAATTTTTTACTTTCTCTAGTTTATCACTCTCTCTGTCGTTCTCCCATTTATCATTCTCTCTCGTTCTCCAGGTTATCACTCTCTCTCTCTCTCATTCTCCCATTTATCACTCTATTTTTCGATTCTTGATTTTTCAGTTTTTATTATTATTATATTATTCAATATCACTTCTCTTCAGTTTTTTCGATTTTACAAATTTTCGAATTATCACCCTGCGAATTTTAGAATTTAGATTCATACTTTTTAAGTTTTTCTTTTAAATTTTCGATTTTTATTTTGCAATTTTTCGATTTTTTAAATATGAATATTTCAATATCTTTGAACTTTTGAATTTTTTATACTCCGATTTTTAGTTTCTACATTTTTCAATTTTTCATTTATTCTAAGAGTTTTTAATTTTCAACTTCTCTATTTTTCGATTTCTTAATTTTCAATTCTCAATTTTTCGATTTTTCAACTTCTAGATTTTTAATTTTTTAGTTTCTCTAGTTTATCACTCTCTCTGTCATTCTCCCATTTATCATTCTCTCCCCATTCTCTCGTTTATCACTCTTTCTCATTCTCCCGTTTATCACTCTTTCTCTCATTCTCTCATTTATCACTCTTTCTCATTCTCTCGTTTATCACTCTCTCATTCTCCCATCTATCGCTGTTTCTCTCTCATTTTCCCATTTATCACTCTCTCCTCATTCTCCCATTTATCACTCTTTCTTTCATTCTCCCTTTATCACTATGTCACATTCTACCATTTATACACTCTTCTCTCTCATTCTTCACCCATTTATCACTGTTTTCTCATTCCTCCCATTATCATCTCTCTCTCCTACACTCTCTCATATTTCTCCCGTTTATCACTCTCTCTCATTCTCCCATTTATCACTCTATTCCATATCCTCTCTCATTCTCCCATTTATCACTCTCTCATTTCCATTTATCTTTCATTCTCTTTCATTTCATTTCCCATTTATCATCTTCTCTCCTCCTTTTAATTTCTCTCCATTTACACTTTCTCATTCTCCCGATTTACTCACTTTTCTTTTTTCATTTCATCCCATTTATCACTTCTCATCATTCTCATTTCTTCTCTCATTTTCACTTTCATCTTCTTCATTTTCTATTCTCCATTTATCACTCTCTCATTCTCCCGTTTATCACTCTCCCTCATCATTTATTTTTCCTTTATCACTTCTCCCTCATTCTCCCATTTATCATCTTCTTCTCATTCTCCAATTTATCACTCTCCTCTCATCATTCTCCCGTTAATCACTCTCTCTCATTCTCCTATTTATCACTTCTCTCTCATTCTCCCATTTATCATTTCTCTCATTCTCCCAATTATCACTGTTCTCTCATTTCTCCCATTTATCACTCTATCTTTGATTCTTATTTTTCAGTTCTTTATTCATACTATTCATTCACTCTCTCATTTTCATTTTACAAATTCGATTATCAGCCTGCGATTTAGATTAATTCATCTTTTATTTCTTAATTTCGATTTTATTCAATTTCGATTTTTTTAATATGAATTTCCAATATCTTTGACTTTGAATTTTTATACTCCATTTTTAGTCTCTACATTTTTCACTTTTTCATTATTCTACAGTTTTATTCAACTTCTCTCATTTTCGATTGTCGTTTCTCTCTCATTCTCACCATTTATTCTCTTTCTCTCATTCTCCTTATATCTCTCTTCTCATTTCCCATTTATCACTCTTTCTCATTCTCCCGTTTATCACTCATTCCACATTCTACCATTTATCCTCTTTCTCTCATTCTCCCATTTATACTGCTTCTCTCATTTCCCATTTATCCTCTCTCTCTCATTCTCCATTTATCCCTCCTCTCTCATTCTCCCATTTATCACTGTTCTCATTCTCCCATTTATCACTTCTCTCTCATTCTCCCATTTATCATTCTCTCTCATTCTCCCAATTATCACTGTTTCTCTCATTCTCCCATTTATCACTCTATTTTTGGATTCTTGATTTTTCAGTTTTATTATTATTAATTATTCAATATCACTTCTCTTCAGTTTTTTCGATTTTACAAATTTTCGAATTATCAGCCTGCGAATTTTAGAATTTAGATTCATACTTTTTAAGTTTTTCTTTTAAATTTTCGATTTTTATTTTGCAATTTTTCGATTTTTTTAAATATGAATATTTCAATATCTTTGAACTTTTGAATTTTTTATACTCCGATTTTTAGTTTCTACATTTTTCAATTTTTCATTTATTCTAAGAGTTTTTAATTTTCAACTTCTCTATTTTTCGATTTCTTGATTTTCAATTCTCAATTTTTCGATTTTCAACTTCTAGATTTTTAATTTTTTAGTTTCTCTAGTTTATCACTCTTTCTTCATTCTCTCTACCTTTATCACTCTCTCCTCATTCCCCCATTTATCGCTTTCTCTCTCATTCTCTCATTTATTACTCCTCTCTTCGCTCTCTCCCATTTATCCTTCTCTCTCATTCTCCCATTTATCGCTCTCCTTTTCCTCCTCTCATTTCCCATTTATCACTCTCTCTCATTCCTATTTATCGCTTTCTCTCTCATTCTCCCATTTATCATTTCTCTCATTCTCCCAATTATCACTGTTTCTCTCATTCTCCCATTTATCACTTATTTTTTGATTCTTGATTTTTCAGTTTATTATTTTTTTATTACATTATTCAATATCACTTCTCTTCAGTTTTTCGATTTTACAAATTTTCGAATTATCAGCCTGCGAATTTTAGAATTTAGATTCATACTTTTTAAGTTTTCTTTTAAATTTTCGATTTTTATTTTGCAATTTTTCGATTTTTTTAAATATGAATATTTCAATATCTTTGAACTTTTGAATTTTTATACTCCGATTTTAGTTTCTACATTTTTTCAATTTTTCATTTATTCTAAGAGTTTTTAATTTTCAACTTCTCTATTTTTCGATTTCTTGATTTTCAATTCTCAATTTTTCGATTTTTCAACTTCTAGATTTTTAATTTTTTAGTTTCTCTAGTTTATCACTCTCTCTGTCATTCTCCTATTGATCACTCTCTCGCTCATTCTCCCATTAATCACTCTTTCTCATTCTCCCGTTTATCACTCTCTCTCATTCCCCCATTTATCGCTTTCTCTCTCATTTTCTCATTTATTACTCTCTCTCATTCTCCCATTTATCGCTCTCTCTCTCTCATTTTCCCATTTATCACTCTCTCTCATTCCCTTATTTATCGCTTTCTCTCTCATTCTCCCATTTATCATTCTCTGGCATTCTCCTATTTATCACTCTCTCTCATTCCCCCATTTATCGCTTTCTCTCTCGTTCTCCCATTTATCGCTTTCTCTGTCATTCTCCTACTTATCACTCTCTCTCATTCTCTCATTTATGAGTCTCTCCCATTCCCCCATTTATCGCTTTCTCTCTCATTCTTTCATTTATTACTTTCTCCCATTCTCCCATTTATCACTCTGTCTCTCATTCTCCTCTGAGAAGATACGGGGCAGGTGGGATGGGCTAGTACGTGCCAAGATAAGACTTATGAAATACCCTCTAAGAAAATAGAGGATGGGTAGTACTTGCTAAGATAAGCCCGTTCTATTTTTGGAAAATTCTGACCTGACCTGTTTTTGAGTTAATTTTGGGACTGCTTTTTTTTGAAAAATTTAAAACACGCTTGAGGTTCTAGGCATTCCTGTTTCGAAAGAATTTGAAAGTGCTTTTGAGCCTCTCAGTGGCTTTTCTTAATATAATTTAATTAAATTTCTTAGAGGATACGTCATTTGCTAAAATCACTCTTATCTTAGCAAGTACTAGCCCCACCCGCCCACCCTCTATTTTTTTAGAGAATGTCATTTGCCAAAATCAGTCTTATTTTAGCAGGAACTAGCCCCGCCCACCCACCCTCTCTTTCTTACAGGGTATCCATTTGCCAAAATCAGTTTTACCTTAGTAGGCATTAGCCCGCCCACCCACCTGCTTTTCTTAGAGCGTATGTCATGTAATAATCAGTTTTATCTTAGTAGGTACTGATTACTAACTTATCAAAAATGATCAAAATTTGGAAACATTAAAAGCACAAAATCGGTCCACTTTCAAATTTAAGGGGTGGGCGCACTTTCAGAGGCGTCCGTCATCGTTTCTCTATCACAGTGAACTTTTCCGGCGTAAAGGTACCTGGTTAGATTAGTGCCTAATAGATTAATTCGCCTGCGTTATTGTTTGCGAATTAAAAAACCACCCCCTTTTGAAGTATGAATGTTACGCTACTGACTGACAGTTCGTTGTCAGATTCTGATGACTCACCATGTTGAACTTAAAAATGATCCATCTCTACGAGCTTACTTATATGTACAAGGCAGGAATTTTGAACATGTTCTTTAGTGTTTAGTTGGTTATGTTTTAATGGATTTTTCTTTTGTTGTTTTTGTTTTTGTTTATGATTTATAAATGTGGTATTAAATGTTGTTTTTGGTTTATTTATTAATGAAAAATAACAGCTAAAAATGTAAAAGGTGGGAAAGTTGGAGACAAGAAATAATCCAAAGGTATCAAATCAAGTGGTCGAGGTGGGTAGATACGGTCTGTGTGGGGTTTGATCTGTGTGAGCTGTTGAACAGTCATGTTGAAAATACCAATTTTGCAATTCTGCAAAATCAAATTTCTGGATAGCTTTGGTTCACTCTCAAATAAAAAACTGATTTTTGTCGAAACTAAATCAAAAATCAAAAAATCACGCGATATAAACAAAATTGTTATTGTTGCCATGTTTGTAGTGTCGGATCTTGCCAGACCGTAGTTCCAATAAAGACACAAATTTGCACCTTACTGGAAAATGATAAATTAAACACGACTTCTACAAAGGTAAACAAACTGCCTCGAAACGGAAAAATTTATCAAAAAAAAAAACTTTGTTTTGTGTCAGCTCCATTTTATATTTGGCTAAACATGGCGGCGACTCAGTGCCGCCCTCTATCGCCGAGTAGAAACGATTCTTTTTAAATAAAGCGTTTCGAGAGTCGTCCTTTATAAACAGCAAATCGTCTTTCTGTTCCTGGGCCACATAAAACCGGAAGGATGTGAAGAAAATCAGCATGCACTCACGGCCGGAAATGTCCGACGAGACGTGTCCTGCACGTCCAACTAGGGAATTAGGATTTTCGGTGGACGTCCGAAAAACTCTCAAACATTAATATCAATTTCGTTCCATCTACGGATAAAATTCGGCTGAAATCGTTTAAATTTCGATACGCCATAATGTATTTTGTGTGTTGGAACCGACTCCTATTGATTAACCTCTCCAATAAAAAACATTAGGTTAAGAGATATAAATCAATGTGATACTGCTGGTATTCGTGATTTGTTATTATAAACGCCAGTCGGGACTAAGTATGAATTACGAGCGAGCGGTTGAACTCGGAATTTAATTCTCCTTATTTATTAAGATTAGAATTAGAATAAAAAGTCGGGTGATTCGGTTAATAAAGTTAAGATAACGCAGGAAAAAAGAGGCGAGGATTAGAACGACTGTTTACACATGACAGATAAATACCTGGAATTGTGGTTAATAAATAGAAGCAATCAAAATGATATCAACTTATTTGGAGAGGCGTTCGTTTATCGAAGAAAAAGTTGGGCTTGTTTGGATGTCTCCGTGGTTAAAAAAAAGAACCTGCGGCTGATGCAACAATAGAATAAAATCAAAATCCCTCGGACGTAATGACCGAGCACAAAAAAAATAGATCGGACTTCCACGCCCGTAATGAACAAACGATATTTTTAAAAACAGATAATTAAAACAATTCAGTCGGAAAGTTCAGCAGTGCTCATTAAGCATCTGGAAGTTCAATTCGGTCGAAGGACGTCTGACGATGATGCGATGTATGCACCGAATGCATCTCTAAAATTTATATTGATAATTAGACGATTTTGGGCAAACGTGACGCCACAGCGGAAAAATCCACACTAAGGTCAAAGTTGACACAAGTGTGACAACCGGGGAAGTCGCAAGGGCCGACGACGCACTCAAGACCCTGCGACACGACTTCGCACTAGCCTCTTATCGCACGTTTTTCATTTTCGTGTAATTCCGTCTATCATACATTAAAACAAACCTTGTATTTGTTATCTAGGCCTCGTTTCGTTGCATTCATTTTCACAATGGAACTCTTGCGACATTGAATTAAGTACCGCATTTTACTATGAGCACTTATAAATAGCCTCACCATTGATAAATCTATAAATTTTTGACGAAATAAATAATAGTTCGATCGTGACCCGTTTCGAACTAATTTCGACTCGCACTCTTCGGTCGGATTTTTCCCCTGAAATGCATCGCTGCCAAAAATGCATTTTACCAAAAGTGTGCCACGCTGACATTTCGTCGGAACTAGTTCTTCAGAGGCCGCTGGTTTGCTACTGACATTTAGTAAAGTCGTCGCTAAGTCATTACTTTCTTATATTGGCGTGACATTTGACAGATTTCTTTTCGGCTTCACCCGGTATGGCCGACATTTGCGTATTGAGAAAATTGCGCGTCCGTATCTATGTATTTTTAAAAATAAACCTCGATCCGGCGAATTCGGTTAAAACGGACTAGTGAAAGTTGTCATGAAGTATTCAAACTGCTTAGTAATTTCCTTTTTGTTTCCTGGAGTGGCGGCCGACATGAAACTAGAATAAAAATTTCTCTTGGGCTTGGGCCGTCTTATTAATGCAAAGTTTGTCTGTAGCGCAACGTGAAAGGGCGCTTCGATGGCTCTTCGGCGGGGAAACGCGAAACATCAAAAAAGGCCCAGCTGCAATCATAATTTTTATTCATTATTCACCTGGAGGTCCGCGATTTTTTGCTGTTATTTAAAAAACTAGTCATCCCCTCTGAAAGTTGATGACGTCATCCCAAAAATTATTAAATGACGTTTCGGCTTTATCCTAGAGAATTAAAGCAATTGATGACGCCCGCGTCCGGGCGAATTCGAACGAATAGAATTAATTTTTATTTCTGTTTTAATAACGAACGATTTCGAACGACACGTTATTATTATTAGCAGGCGAGAACGCTGTAAAGATAACATCAGTTAATGTACTTTTTTTCTGAATTGGCATTTTTAAGGCTGGCTAGTTTAATTTTTAAATTTGGAACGAGTGTTTCCTAATCGTTACAAAAATTGTAATAATAAAAAACAACGAGGTAAATAAACAATAAAAGTTAATTAGGAGGAAACTTACCAACATGAAAAATTTTATAATCTAATTAAAGAGTAACGATTTTTTTATACATTACAGGGGATATTTCCATTTTATCGAGAAAATGGTTGCTAATTAATCCAAGGCGTTGACTTTTTTGTAAATTGTGGCAAACCCGAGGCGAAGGAGAGGGTTAGAAAACGTTAATACTATCAGTTTTCGGCCACATTTTGGAGGTGTATGTGATTTTCGTGTTATTTTGAAATGTTTTTTTTATTCAATATTACTTCTGTTCAAATTTTCGATTTTACAAATTTCCGAATTATCAGCTTGTGAATTTTTCAATTTTTCGATTTTTATTTCTTCAGTATCTATTTGGATTTTAGATTTCATTTTTAAACTTTTCTTTTAAACTTTCGATTGATATTTTGCAATTTTTCTCTTTCTTTGAACATTTGAATTTTTAATACTTCGATTTTTCAATTTTTCGTTTCTTCAATTTTCGATTTTTCCAATTTTTAAGTTACGGATTTTTCAATTTTCCATTTATTCTTAGATTTTTTAAATTTCAACTTCTCTGCTTTTTCAAATGTTTTATTTCTCAATGTTTTGATTTCAAGATTTTCAGTTTTTGATTTTTCAATTGCTCGATTAAATTTTTAATTTTTTTCAACTGTTATTCAATTTTTCAGTCTCATTTTTTTCAATTTGTTAACTTTCCAGTGTTTCCATTTTTTAAAATGTTTGAATTTTACAATTTTTCAGTTTCTCGATTCTCGATTTTTTATTTTTTTCATTTCTTTTCTTTTTCAAAATTACTTTTCTTCAATTTTTCGAATTACCAGCTTGAGAATTTTTCAGTTTTTCGATTTTTCATTTCCTCAGTACATATTTGGATTTTGGATTCAATTTTAAATTTTTCTCTCAATTTTTATTTTTCGATTTCTTGATTTTCAACTTTTAGATTTTTATTTTGCAATTCTTCGATTTTTTCAATTTACGAATTTTTTATAATTTTCAAGTTACGAATTTTTCAATTCTTCGATTTTTCTTTTAATTATTAATTTTTTAACTTCTCCATTTATCGATTTCTTTATTTTCAATTTATTAATTTCTAAAGTTTTCAGTTTTAGATTCTTCTTGTAATTTTTAATTTTCCACCTTTCAGATTTTTCGGCTTCTAAATTTAAAATTTTTCATTTTCTCGATTTTTAATTTTTTATTTCTATATTTTTTACATTTTTGCCTTTTGAATGTTTCGATTTTTTAGTGTTTCCATTTTTAAATGTTTCAATCTTATAATTTTTGGAATATTCAGTTTCTCGATTTTCGATTTTCCAAATTTTCATTTTTTTTATTCCTTATTATTTCTCTTCAATTTTTTGTTTTTACAATTACTTTTAGAATCTACAATTTTTCTATTATGGAATGTTTCAATTTTTCGCATTATCTGCTTTGGAATTTAAAAATTTTTCACTTCTTCAGTGTCTGGATTATAGATTCAATTTTTAAACTTTTCTTTCAATTTTTAGATTTTTTACCTTTGAGTTTTTCGATCTTTGAACTTTTGAATTGTTTAATATTCCGATTTTTCAATTTTTCGTTTCTTCAATTCTCGATTTTTACCCAATTTTTAAGTTACGGATTTTTCAATTTTTCATTTATTCTTAGATTTTTTTTTTTTCAATTTTTAGTTTCACTATGTACTCTATATTTCAGTTTCTTGATTTTTCAATTTCTCGATTTTTAATTTTTAATGTTTTCGACTTTTTTGCTTTGAATTTTTCCATTTCGTTTCTTCCAGTTTTCGATTTTTTCAGTTTTTGAATTTTCACTATTTAATTCTTCGATTTTTTTTTTCAATTATTAATTTTTTCAACTTCTCTCTATTTTTCGATCGTTCATTTTCAATGTATTAATTTTTTATTTCTCAAATTTTGGATTTTTTCAATTTTTAGATTCTTCTTGCAATTTTTAATTATTCACCTTCTTGATTTTTCATCTGTTTTCTTAGTTTGAAATTTTTCAATTTCCCAATTTTTTTATTTTTTATTTTCTGTAATTTTTAAACATTTTCGCATTTATAATATTTAGATTTTTGACTGCTTCAATTTTATAATTTATCTTGATTATCGATTTTCTAAATTTATTTAATTTTTATTTTAATTCATTATTACTTCTCAAATTTTTTTTGTTTTTAATTTATTTTTCGATTTTTTAATTTTTGCTTTATTGAACGCTTCAATTTTTAGATTTTTTTAATATTTTTATTTAGTTTTTCGAATTATACAATCTTTCGCTTTTTTCAAATTTTCGATGTTTTAACTTTTGAATTTTTTAATATTTCGATTTTTTCAATTTTTAAGGTTAGGATTTTTCGATTTTTTCAATTATTTTTCAGATTATTTTTTCAATTTTATAATTTTTCACTTCCTTCTATTTTTCGTTTTTCATTTACAATTTTTCGATTTTTTATTTTCCCATTTCTTCGATTTTTTACTTTTGAATTTTATATTCCGATTTTTCAATTTTTCGTTGTTAATTCTAGATTTTTCCAATTTTTAAGTCACGGATTTTTCGATTTTTCATTTATTCTGGGTGTTTTTTTCAATTTTCAATTTTTCAACTATCCTCTATTTTTCGGTTTCTTGATTTTCAATTTCTTCGATTTTTATTTTGTAATTCTTCGATTTTTTTGGTTTGGAATTTTTCAATCTTTCCTTTCTTCAGTTTTCGATTTTTGAATTTTCAAGTTACGACTTTTTCAATATTTAATTCTTTGATTTTTCTTTCAATTTTAATTTTTCAACTTCTCTATTTTCGAATTCTTTATTTTCAATTATTAATTTTTTAAAGTTCTCAATTTATTTCATTTTTCTCGCAATTTTTTAATTTCACCTTCTTGACTTTTTTCGGTTTCTTAGTTTAAAATTTTTCAATTACCCATTTTTAATTTTTCATTTCTGTATTTTTAAACATTTTCGCCTTTAAATTTTATTAGATTTTGTGGTGCTTCAATTTTATAATTTTCTTGATTATCGATTTTCTAAATTTTTAATTTATTTATTCATTATTACTTCTCAATTTTTTGTTTTACAATTATTTTTCGATTTTATAATTTTTGTATTATTGAACGCTTCAATTTTTAGATTTTAATATTTTTATTTAGTTTTTCGATTATACAATCTTCGCTTTTCAATATTTCGATGTTTGAACTTTGAATTTTTAATATTTCGATTTTTCAATTTTTAAGGTAGGATTTTTCGATTTTTCAATTATTTTTAGATTTTTTTTCAATTTTTAATTTTTCAGCTCCTCTATTTTCGGTTTCTTCATTACAATTTTTCGATTTTTATTTTCCCATTCTTCCGATTTTTTTACTTTTGAATTTTATATTCCGATTTTTCAATTTTTCGTTGTTTGAATTCTAGATTTTTCCAATTTTTAAGTCACGGATTTTCGATTTTTCATTTATTCTGGGTTTTTTTTCAATTTTCAATTTTCAACTCCTCTATTTTTCGGTTTCTTGATTTTCAATTTCTTGATTTTTATTTTGTAATTCTTCGATTTTTTTGGTTTGGAATTTTTCAATCTTTCCTTTCTTCAGTTTTCGATTTTTGAATTTTCAAGTTACGACTTTTTCAATATTTAATTCTTTGATTTTTCTTCAATTTTAATTTTTCAACTTCTCTATTTCGAATTCTTATTTCAATTTATTAATTTTAAAGTTCTCAATTTTTAGTTCGATTTTGTAGCATTTTCGTGTGTTAATGTTTCAATTTTATAATTTTTGGATTATTATTTTCTTGATTTTCGATTTTCCAAATTTTAATAATTCTTTTATTCATTACTTTTCCCCAATTTTTTGTTTTACAATTATTTTTCGATTTTACAATTTTTTCTATTATTGAATGTTTCAATTTTTTGAGTTTTTAAATATTTTTATTTAATCTTTCGATTTTTCAATTTTTCGCATTATTAGCTTGTGAATTTTTCAATTTTTCATTTCTTTGGTATTTGAATTTTTCAATATTTCGATCTTTGTACTATTTAATTTAATATTTCGATTTTTCAATTTCTGAATTTTTCAAATTTTCATTTCCCCAGACTAGGATTTTTCCAATTTTCAAGTTACGAATCTTTCAATTTTCCAGTTCCTGAATTTTTCTTTGAATTTTTAATTTTTCAACTTCTCTATTTTTCGTTCCTTTATTTTCAATTTATTACTCCTAATTTTTAAAGTTCTCAATGTTTAAATTCTTCTTGCAATTTTTAATTTTTCACCTTTTTGATTTTTCGGTTTCTTAATTTAAAATTTTTCGATTTCCCGATTTTTAATTTTTCAATTCTCTATTTTTATGCATTTTCGCCTTTTGAAAGTTTCGATTTTTGAATGTTTCAATTTTATAATTTCTGGATTATTCATTTTCTTAAGTTTCAATTTTCCAAATTCGATTTTACAATGTTTTCTCTTATTGAATGTTTCAATTTTTTGAGTTTTTAAATATTTTTATTTAATCTTTCGATTTTTCAATTTTTCGCATTATTAGCTTGTGAATTTTTCAATTTTTCATTTCTTTGGTATTTGAATTTTTCAATATTTCGATCTTTGTACTATTTAATTTAATATTTCGATTTTTCAATTTCTGAATTTTTAAAATTTTCATTTCTTCAGTTCTCGATTTTTCAATTTTGAAGGTAGGGATTTTTCGATTTTTCATTTATTCTTGGATTTTTTTCAATTTTTAATTTTTCAGCTCCTCTATTTTTCGGTTCCTTAATTTTTATTTTGGAATTCTTCGATTTTTTTTACTTTTGAATTTTTCAATGTCTCGATCTTTGAACTTTTGAATTTTTTAATATTCCGATTTTTTAATTTCCGAATTTTTAAAATTTTCGTTTCCCCAGACTCCGATTTTTCGAATTTTCAAGTTACAAATCTTTCAATTTTCCAATTCCTGAATTTTTCTTTGAATTTTTAATTTTTCAACTTCTCTATTTTTCGTTCCTTTATTTTCAATTTATTACTCCTAATTTTTAAAGTTCTCAATGTTTAAATTCTTCTTGCAATTTTTAATTTTTCACCTTTTTGATTTTTCGGTTTCTTGATTTAAAATTTTTCGATTTCCCGATTTTTAATTTTTCAGTTCTCTATTTTTATGCATTTTCGCCTTTTGAAAGTTTCGATTTTTGAATGTTTCAATTTTATAATTTCTGGATTATTCATTTTCTTAAGTTTCAATTTTCCAAATTTTCAATTTTTTATTCATTATTACTTGTCTTCAATTTTTTGTTTTTACAATTATTTTTCGATTTTACAATTTTTCTATTATTGAATCCTCCAATTTTTCATTTTTTTTAATTCTTATTTAGTTCTTCGATTTTACAATCTTTTAATTCTTCAATTTTGGATATTTGGAATTTTCAATAAAGGATTTCTCGATTTTTCAATTATTCTTAGATTTTTTCAATTTTCGATTTTTCACCTTCTCTATTTTTCGATTGTTTAATGTTTAAATTTTTTAATGTTTTATTTTATATTTTTTGGATTATTCAGTTTCTTGATTTCCGATTTTCCAAATTTTCAATTTTTTTTATTCATTATTACTTCTCTTCAATTTTTTGTTTTTACAATTATTTTTCAATTTTACAATTTTTCTATTATTGAATGGTTCAATTTGTCGATTTTTTTAAATTTTTATTTAGTTTTTCGATTTTTCAATTTTTCGCATTATCAACTTGTACATTTTTTAATTTTTCCATTTTTCTTTCCTTCAGTAATGGATTTTAGATTAAATTTTTAAATTTTTCTCTTAATTTTTCTATTATTTTAATATTTCGATTTTTTACTTTTCAATATTTCGTTCCTTCAATTTTCGAGTTTTGGAATTTTTAAGTTACGGATTTTCCAATTTTTCAACTTATAGATTTTTCATTTTTCATTTTTCAATATTTCCAATGCTGAGTTTGTGAATTTTACAATTTTTCGATTTCTTGATTTTCGAATTTTCAATATTTTTATTCAACATTCCTCCTCTTCAATTTTCCGATTATTCAAAGTTGAATTTTTCGATTTTTTTTTAATTTTTATTTCGTTTTTCGATTTTACAATATTTCGACCTTTAAATTTTCGCATTATCAGCTTGTAATTTTTCAATTTTTCGGTTTTTCGTTTCTTCACTATTTGGATTGGATTTTCTTTCAATTTTTCGATTGTTATTTTGCAATTTTTAGATTTTTCAATACTCCGATTTTTCAATTTTTCGTTTCTTCAGTTTTCGATTTTTAGAATTTTTAAGTTACGGATTTTTCGATTTTTCAGCTTCTTTACTTTTCGATTTCTTGATTCTCAATTTATCAATGTTTAAAATTCTTAATTTTTCGATTTTTCAACTTCTAGATTTTTAGTTTTTCATTTTCTCTATTTTGTCAAATGTTTTATTTCTCAACGTTTAGATTTTTCAATATTTCCAATGCTGAATGTTTGAATTTTACAATTTTTCGCTTTCTTGATGTTCGGTTTTTCAATTTCAATATTTTTCCAATTTTACAATGTTTCGATTTTTTTTATTCCATTTTTCAATTTTCGAAATATTAGCTTTTCGATTTTTCATTTTCTCTGGATTTCACTCAATTTTTTTTTTTCAGTTTTTAATTTTTCCATTTTTCAATTATTCGATTTTTCAGTTTCTTGATTTTCAATTTTTCGATTTTTTACTTTTGAATTTTTCAATATCTTCACAAATAAAACTGTCATGTAGAGCTCGCGGAGTGAGCAAGATTTTACCCAGACAGATCTGACTACATGTACTAGTTGCCAGAAAACCGTGTAATCCAGAAATATTGCTGTCCATGCATAATTTTCTCTCGTTCCTTTTCCGAGTATAGAGTGAACGTTCCGCTTAATTCTGAGTCAGCGAACACCAATGATACCACTATTTTTAACGCAAATTCCCCGGAACAACCACTTCCAAATATTACGATGTTGTTTGCGTCAATGCAGTCTTAATTGTAATTATCCACCCCCAAATAAAACAATCCCTCCCGAAAACCACATTCCACCCCCCGACACCTCACCCCCGACCCAAATCCCCATCAATAACCCCACCACCCCGAAAAAATCCACCAAAACAAAGCCCCATAAAAACGCAAATTAAACAAAACAAATAAATTAAGCGCTCGATCGCTCGACGACCGACATACTTCCACGAAAAATGTAGGGTAAATAGTTCCGCCGACTATTTTTATCCCCCATCACCCCGTTATGAGCGGACGTGCCTACGTCACTGGTATGCACCACTTTTATTCTCCTCTCTCGTCGGCCGACGTACGAACGTGTGAAAGGTCGTCCATTCAAAAAATAAAAGCGAAATAAACAAAAACAAGCCGCCCGAAAACAATCGGCGGGATCAAGGGCGTACCCGGCGGGGGCGATAATTCTATAATTAAATCGACAATGTTTACAGAGTGTCGTCCCGAAAAAAAAACACTTCGAATTTGGCAGCGCGTCTCATAACGAAAAAATTCGAACGCCCGTAATTTGTCCAGCTGCGTTTAATTAAGAACCGGTGCGTTTGCTGCTTTTATCAACGGGTTTTATTTATCGATATGATATTGATACGTTTTTGTTGTCGACGGTTTCTAGAAACAAGGAAATAATGATGCTCTCGATTTTTATCAGTAATAATAGGATGACGGACGTTTTAATGCATATTTAAGGTTCGATCGGAAAAAGAGTGACGACGCCACTGAGATTTATAGAAAAAAAAATTGGTCTAAAGAGTTTAGACAGTACTTCCCTCGCTGTCGGAAACTTGACGATTGCATGCCTATTGTGTTTTTTTTCTCATTACATTTTTGTAGTGGGAATTTAAAAAAAAATTGCGATGACGTCATCAACATTTTTGCAAGGACACGTATATCAGTTGGGATAGATGTAGTGTAATACTAAGAATAAAATTATTATATTCTCAAATTTTCGGGAAAATGATTTGGGTCGTTTTGAATATTGATTTGTAATAATCAATAAAATAACGAAACAATTTACTCACGTATACGTATCAGAGGCAACTGAAAATCGTGTATGTATAAACATTCTTAATTTAATATGACAGGCGTAACAGCATACGTGATAGTCAAACAGAGAAACTGTAAACAAAACGACCATCGGTTTTATTGTTTCGACTTCCGCTTATTATATAAAACATTGGGTTTTATTTTAATTCTTGACGGTGAAATTCACAATTGGTGGATTATAAACATGTCTATTTCACATTCGCGGAACCAAGTGAGCGCATAAAACAAATGCAGGTCTGTAATATTAAAGTCGATGTAAATAAGCGTGCTACCCTTATGTTTCAACCGAGTTTTTCCTTTAACAAATTTTGTGTCTACCAAATTGGGTTGGTTGGGGTGTAATACTAATAATAAGTGTTGCCTTTAATTTAATCAATAAAATAAATTGACTTCATTAATTTTTTTGAACCACCTCTTAAGAAAATCTAAAAAATATGAATGGAATGATAAATCACAAGTACAAACTCATGATATTTTTTGCATTTTAGATAGGATTTATTCAGCAAAATTTAAGTGTGACATCATCAATTTTTTTAGGAGAGATGAACAAATACATTTTGAACAAAAGTTTACCATGCTTATAATAACTTTAAAATATTCCCAAGATTTCAAAGCATTCGGTTTTCTAATTCCTGATTAAATCGATAAAATAAATTCACGCCTTCATTATTTTTTTTGAGTCACCCTGCATATGCAAATCCAAAAATATGATTGGAATGATAAATCACAAGTACAGACTCATCATATTTTGTACATTATAGATACGATTTATTCGGTAAACTTTTGAGCTGACGTCATCAGTTTTTTGTAGAAGATAACCAAATATATTTTGACTAAAAATTTATTATGCTTTTTATAACCTTAAAACGTCTGCAAGATTTCAAAGCATTCGGTTTTGTAGTTCCTGATTAAATCAATAAAATAAATTTACGCTTTCATTAATTTTTTTGAGTCACCTGTATATGCAAATCGAAAAAATTTGAATGGAATGATAAATCACAAGAAGAGACTCACCATATTTTGTACATTTTAGATAGGATTTTTTCAGCAAAATTTTGTGGTGACATCATAAATTTTTTAGGGGGGACGACCAAATACGTTTTGATCAAAAATTTACCATGCTTATGATAATTTTAAAATATCTTCAAGATTTCGAAGCATTCGGTTTTGTAGTTCCTGAGTAAATCAGTAAAATAAATTTACGCTTTCATTTATTTTCTTGAATCACCCTGTATATGCAAATCCAAAAAATATGAATGGAGTGATAGATCACAAGTACAGACTGATCATATTTTGTACATTTTAGATATGATTTATTCGGCAAATTTTCGAGCTGACGTCATCAAGTTTTTGGAGGGGATAAGCAAATATATTTTGACTAAACATTTATTATGCTCTTTATAATCTTAAAACATCTGCAAGATGTCAGAGCATTCCGTTTTGTAGTTCCTGATTAAATCAATAAAATATATTTACGCATTCATTAATTTTTTTGAGTCACTCTGTATATGCAAATCCAAAAAATATGAATGGAGTGATAAATGACAAGTACAGGCTCATCATATTTTGTACATTTTAGATATGATTTATTCGGCAAACTTTCGAGCTGACGTCATCAAGTTTTTGGAGGGGATAAGCAAATATATTTTGACTAAATATTTATTATGCTCTTTATGACCTTAAAACATCTGCAAGATTTCAGAGCATTCGGTTTTGTAGTTCCTGATTAAATCAATAAAATATATTTACGCATTCATTAATTTTTTTGAGTCACCCTGTATATGCAAATCCAAAAAATATGAATGGAGTGATAGATCACAAGTACAGACTCATCATATTTTGTACATTTTAGATATGATTTATTCCACAAACTTTTGAGCTGACGTCATCAAGTTTTTGGAGGGATAAGCAAATATTTTTTGACTAAAGATTTATGATGCTCTTTATAGCCTTAAAACATCTGCAACATTTCAAAGCATTCTGGTTATCAGATTAAAAATTAAATTTCAAAATGTTGTTTTATAATTTTGATTTTTTTTCAAAAATCTGGACGTTTCGGGTGAAAAGTCGATTCAGAGTTGTAAACTACATGTGTAGGACTATGTTATTTTATACAATTGAAAACCCATTTACTATGTACAATTTTGAAGTGACGTCATCGCATTAGTGGTGGGGATGATTAGACAAATTTTGGTTAGCGTTTTACCATCTACATGATATTCTTAATATAAGTACAAAATTTCACAACAATCGGTCGAGTACTTTCGGAGATTATCTGTCTAATAAAAATCCGGGACAACAGACGGACAGACGGACAGACGGACGGACAGACGGACAGACGGACAGACAGACGGAAATGGGAGACCTATTTCTTCGTCTTCTAGGGGTCATGAAAGATCGAGAAAACGTAAAAGTAGAGAGTCGGCCGACGGACTCGATTACAATACTTCCTTTGCTTACGCTCGGGAAGTAAAAATTTCAATTGTGAACAGTGGCGGCTCGTCTGAGACGATTTTGAGTTTATTTCATGAATGGAGGCGTTACAAACACACTTTCCACACGGACTTCGTAGAAAAACGGATGACCCAATGTGCTATAGCAAGACAGTTCGTGGAAAAATTCGAAAAACACGAAACAATTGCTTAACATTATTCATAATTCAAACACGTAATTAAAGTCGTAATGTAATCATCAACATTACGCTGATTTTTCGATCAACAATTCTATAGAACTTATTTAGTCAAAGAAATCACGTTCTTTTTCACCGAGGGTTCCAATTCCGCACCCGTTAAAGCAGCAATGATTTGGTTTGTGGGGGAAGCCGCAGGTAGGATGTAGATCAGGTCGAATTATTAACTACTTCTACCATACTCATTTAATCAACTGTGTCGATGTCCCAAAAATAATAACTGTCACATTCCAACCCCGCAACAAAGCAGCCCCACGGAACGATTAAATCCACCGCCAGCCGCCCCTTTTCCAAAAATTCCTCCACTTTAATTAAACGCTCATCGTCTATTTTAAACGTTCGTTAAGTTTTTGAAAATATTTTCAGCTCGAAAATAATTCTCGAAATCACCGACGTTATCAACCCACGCTTTGGCCTATAAACAAGAAAGCGATATTTAAGGTATTCCTCGAGGATCCGTTCGCCTTTTCCTACTTTTCTACGTTTGAAATGATTAAAGTATCGACGTTAATCGAAGGGTCAAACGTAATCGTTACAGTCTAGTTTTAAAATAGACCGTCCGGATTGCGTGGGGGTGTGAATATCAACATAAATAGTACATGTATGCTTCTAAAAATGTTCGTGCGAAGAAAACGATCTTCTTGACAAGATAACAATTTCGTAAGAAGCGAGACTGGCTTATCTGGATTCTTGAAAGTATTGTTGTGCAATTTTAGCTCAGACTGTGTAACTTGGGTTAAGCAAGCGGAGGTCTTTAAGTTAACGCGGTGCCAAAATGTGGACGATATGTGGAGCGTGGATTTTCAAAATGAAAATGCACTTTTTCACTTTTTTATATACATCTATGTACCTAAACGCCAAAAGATCGTGGATATCACACCTCCATGGTCAGTTTATTTCGTCTTCCGTTATCATGTCTGGAAACGTCAATGATGATCTAATCCAGAAACTGAGCTTTTACGTAATTAGGTATGCACAAGTGTCTATAACTGCCGCTCTGTCAACAACGTGAATTATAATCCAAATGTCACAACTGATGATTCAGAACCATACCAAACCATCAACAAACTAAGCTTTTATATAACTAAAATTCTATATTTGTAAAGACTGTCACATCATAGCGCGTGTGAAATGTAACGGGTCCAAGGTCCAAAGTAATTGGATTATGTGGTGTTTAATAGAATGAACGGTAAACTTATCGTTGAATAAAACACTTCGACTTCACACTCCTGCCAAATCAGAAAAATCGAGTAAATATAAAAAAAGTTACTTGATTTACGTGTTTCAGGCTACATCCAAAATAGAGAAAAAAATCTGTGAGAAATGCTAATTTAGATACTCTTCAAAGAATTGATGACATCATTCTAAGATACTTAGTAAATTTCCATTGAAATGCGGATAATTCGCGGCTGTCTTGTCAGTTATCAAACATCTACCGATTTCAGACCGAGTTGATACAGGAATCTTAATATCATAAAGTTTTGTGGCATTCCGCTTCTATTCGTGTTAAAATTAGATTTTTATATGTTAAAATTTCGTACTAAATCGACTTATTTCTTGAATTTTCATAATTTTGTGATTCTCACAATGTGACTTTTACTGTACTAGTGTTTAAATTTCTACACAAAATTTTGTCTTTTTTTGGATTTTTTATTTCTTCGGGATTTGGATTTTAGATTCAATTTTTAAACTTTTCTTTCAATTTTTCGATTTTTTTTGCAATATTTCGATTTCTTTACTTTTGAATTTTTCAATGTCTCGATCGTTGGACTTTAAATTTTTACGTTAGGGATTTCGGATCTTTAAATTATTCTGTTTTTCCAATTATCGATTTATCAATGTTTAAAATTCTCAAATTTTCGATTTTTAATTTTTCAGTTTCTGTATATTTTTCAATATTTCCAATGTTGGATTTGTGAATTTTTCAATTTTTGGATTTCTGGATTTTCGATTTTTCAAGTTTTTTAATCAATATTCGTTCTCTTCAATTTTTCGATTATTCAATGTATGAATTTTTTGATTTTTTAAATATTTTCATCCAGTTTTTCGATTTTTCATTTCCTCAGTATTTGGATTTAAGACTCAATTTTTAAATTTTTCTTTCAGTTTTCGATTATTCGATTTTTTTACTTTTGAATTTTGGAATATCTCGATCTTTGAACTTTTGAATTTTATTGTTAATATTTCAATTTTTCGATTTCTGAATTTTTCAATTTTCCGTTCCTTCATATTTTGATTTTTCAATTTTTAATTTTTAAAGTTCTCAATTTTTCCATTTTTAAATTCTTTCAATTTTTAATTTTTCACCTTTTTGACTTTTTTATAATTAAATTCAATTTTTAAACTTTTCTTTCAATTTTTCGATTTTTATTCTGCAATATTTCGATTTTTTTACTTTTGGATTTTTCAATATCTCGATCTTTGGACTTTTAAATTTTTTAAAACACTGACTTTTCAATTTCTGAATTTTTAAATTTTTACGTTAGGGATTTTGGATCTTTCAATTATTCTCACTTTTTCCAATTATCGATTTATCAATGTTTTAAAATTCTCAAATTTTCGATTTTTAATTTTTCAGTTTCTGTATATTTTTCAGTATTTCCAATGTTGGATTTGTGAATTTTTCAATTTTTGGATTTCTGGATTTTCGATTTTTCAAGTTTTTTAATCAATTCTCTTAATTTTTCGATTATTCAATGGATGAATTTTTTGACTTTTTTAATATTATTATCCAGTTTTTCGATTTTTCATGTCCTCAGTATTTGGATTTAAGACTCAATTTTTAAATTTTTCTTTCAGTTTTCAATGATTCGATTTTTTTACTTTTGAATTTTGCAATATCTCGATCTTTGAACTTTTGAACTTTTTTTTTAATATTTCAATTTTTCGATTTCTGAATTTTGCAATTTTCCGTTTCTTCAAATTTTGATTTTTCAATTTTTAATTTTTCGGCTTCTCTATTTTTCGATTTCACGATTTTCCATTTATTGATTTTTAAAGTTCTCAGTTTTTCCATTTTTTCAGGATGTGGATTTTAGATTCAATTTTTAAACTTTTCTTTCAATTTTTCGATTTTTATTCTGCAATATTTCGATTTTTTTACTTTTGGATTTTTCAATATCTCGATCTTTGAACTTTTAAATTTTTTAATACACCGATTTTTCAATTTCAGAATTTTTAAATTTTTACGTTAGGGATTTTGGATATTTCAATTATTGTCAGTTTTTTCAATTATCGATTTATCAATGTTTAAAATTCTAAAATTTTCGATTTTTCAACTTCTAGATTTTTAAATTTTCAGTTTCTGTATTTTTCAAATGTTTTATTTCTCAGTGTTTCGATTTTTCAATATCTCCAATGTTGAATTTGTGAATTTTAGAATGTTTGGATTTCTTGATTTTCGATTTTTCAAGTTTTTAAATCAATATTCGTTCTCTTCAATTTTTTGATTTTACAATTTCTCGCTTATTAAATGTTTGAATTTTCTGATTTTTTAAATATTTTGATCCAGTTTCTCGATTTTTCATTTCTCAGTATTTGGATTTAAGACTCAATTTTTTAATTTTTCCGTCAGTTTTCAATTATCCGATTTTTTTACTTTTGAATTTTGGAATATCTCGATCTTTGAACTTTTGAATTTTATTGTTAATATTTCAATTTTTCAATTTCTGAATTTTTCAATTTTCCGTTTCTTCAAATTTCGATTTCCTATTTTTCGATTTCATGATTTTCAATTTATTAATTTTTAAGGTTTTCAATTTTTCCATTCTTTCAATTTTTAATTTTTCACCTTTTTGACTTTTTCCGATTTTACAATTTTTCATTTCTTCAGGATGAGGATTTTAGATTCAATTTTTAAACTTTCTTTCCATTTTTCGACTTTTATTTTGCAATATTTCAATTTTTTTACTCTTGAATTTTTCAATATCTAGATCTTTGGACTTCTGAGTTTTTAATACTCTGACTTTTCAATTTTTCTTAGATTTTTTCAATTTTTAATTCTTCAATTTCTCTATTTTTTGAAATGTTTTATTTCTTAATGTTTCGATTTTTCAATATTTCTAATGTTGAATGTGTGAATTTTACAATTTTTTGATTTTTGATTTTACAATTTTTCAATTATTTAATGTTTGAATTTTTTGAGTTTTTAATAATTTTATTCAGTTTTTTCGATTTTTCATTCCTCAGTGTTTGAATTTTGGACTCAATTTTTAAAATTTTCTTTTCAAGTTTTCGATTTTTATTTTGCAATACACATTTCCATTTTTTTTACCTTTGAAAATTTTCAATTTCTGAATTTTTACATTTTTACGTTAGGGATTTATCGATTTTTCAATTATTCTTACATTTTTTTCAGTTTTTTAATTTTTCAGCTTCTCAATTTTTCCATTTTTCAACTTCTAGATTTTTAATTTTTCAGTTTCTCTATTTTTTCAAATGTTTTATTTCTCAATGTTTCGATTTTTCAATATTTCCAGTGCTGAATGTGTGAATTTTACAATTTTTTCGATTTCTTGATTTTCGATTTTTCAATTTTTTTAAACAATATTCGTTCTCTTCAATTTTTCGATTTATTCAATGGTTGAATTTTTTGTTTTTTTTTTTTATATATTTTCATTCAGTTTTTCGATTTTTCATTGCGTCAGTATTTGGATTTTACTCAATTTTTACATTTTTCTTTCAGTTTTCAATTCTTGGATTTATCAATTTTTCGATTTTTTTTTTACGTTTGAATTTTTCAATATCTCGAACTTTGAACTTTTGAATTTTTAATATTCCAATTTTTCGATTTCTGAATTTTTTAATTTTCCGTTTCTTCAATTCTTAATTTTTCAGGTTCTCTATTTTTCCATTTCTTGATTTCAATTTATTTATTTTTAAAGTTCTCAATTTTTCGATTTTTCAATTTTTAATTTTTCACCTTTTTGATTGTTTTCGATTTTTCATTTCTTCAGGATTTGGATTTTAGTTTCAATTTTTAATTTTTCAGTTTCTCGATTTTTTCAAATGTTTTATTTCTCAATGTTTCGATTTTTCAGTATTTCCAATGTTGAAGATGTGAATTTTACAATTTTTCAATATTCGTTCTCTTCAAGTTTTCGATTATCCAATGTTTGAATTTTTTGATTTTTAAACTTTTTTTTAGTTTTTCCATTTTTCATTTTTTCAGTATTTCAATTTTAGGCTCAATTTTAATTTTTTTTTCAGTTTTCAATTTTTTTCGATTATTCGATATTTCGGTTTCTTGATTTTCAATTTTTCGATTTTTTTACTTTTGAATTTTTCAATATCTCTCTTTGAACTTTTGAATTTTTAATATTCCAATTTTTCAATTTTCCGTTTCTTCAATTTTCGATTTTTCAATTTTTAACTTTTCAGCTTCTCTATTTTTCGATTTCTTTATTTTCAGTTTATTAATTTTTAAAGTGAATTAAAAATTTTTCGCTGTTTCAATTTTTAATTTTTCACCTTTGTGATTTTTCTTGATTTAAAATTTTTCATTTCGCTATTTTTTAATAGATTCGCCTTTTGAAAGTTTCCATTTTTTGATTTTCGATTTTCCAAATTTTCAATATTTTTATTCATTACTACTTCAATTTTTCGATTTTTTTTGTTTTTTGGTCTTACAATTTTTGGACTTTTCATTTCTTCAGGATTTGGATTTTAGATTCAATTTTTTACCTTCGAATGTTTCAATATCTCGATCTTTGGACTTTCGAATCTTTTAATGCTCCGATTTTTCATTTTTTACGTTAGAGATTTTTCGATTTTTCAATTATTCTTAGATTTTATTAAATTTTTAATTTTCTTGCTTCTCTACTTTTGGATTACATGGTTTTTGATTTTTTATTCATTATTACTTTTCTTTAATTTTTAGATTTTACAATTGTTCGATTTCTTGATTTTCGATGTTTCAATTTTTTGATTTTTTAATATTCTTATTCAGTCTTTCGATTTTTCATTTTCTCAGTAGGTAATTGGATTTTAGACTCAATGTTTAAATTTTTCTTTAAATTTTCAATTTTTGGATTTATCAATTATTCAATTTTTCGGTTTCTTGATTTTCTATTTTTGGATTTTTTTACTTTTGAATTTTTAATATTCCAATTTTTCAATTTCTCTATTTTTAAACATATTCGTCTTTTGAAAGTTTTGATGTTTTAGTGTTTCCATTTTTTTATTTTTATTTTTTTTTGTTTTTCGGTCTTACAATTTTTGGATTTTTCATTTTTTCAGGATTTGAATTTTAGATTTTTTGATTTTCGATTTTCCACTTTTTCAGTTTTTTTATTCATTGTTACTTTTCCTTAATTTTTGGATTTTACAATTTTTCATATTTTCAAAAATTATTCAAAATTTTGACTTAGTGGTTTAACTGTAATATAAGCAAAACACTTAAAACAATTAAAAAAAATTGAATGGAAATTTCCAAATTCACCTTAACCGATTCCTAAGTTCTGTCGTTAAAATGTGATTTTTATTTAGTACTATTTCGTTAAATGTCAATTTTTTTTAATATTTACATTTTTTAAATTTCATCTGCATGTATCATAATTATGTACCTTATTTGAAAATCTACTTCAAATTCTGCCATAGTTTTTTCATGGTAATAACCATAACAGTACTGATTCTACAATTCATTAATGTTTTTAAATTAAAAAGAAAAATGTTTACCTCAAAGTCAAAAACCGCTGTCAAATACAAAATTATTTTTTTTATTATTTATTTATTAAATCTCGCATATTGAAAATTGCAATACACCTTTTGTCCAAGTAACAGAAAATGATTTTTTGGTAAAAATTTAAAAACATTAGTACAGTAGAAGTTACATTGTTCGGATCAGTAGTTTTTGGTTATATTACATTTAAAAAACTAAGACAAAATTTTGAATAATTTTTGAAATATGACCAAAAAACGCAATTTCAAATCATGAAAATCCAAGACTCGATTTATCGGTAGATTTTTGATAACTAACACCGAATTCTCCCATATAAAATGTATCACTCTGTAATGCAGTCGGCACGGATTTGTTCCGCTTCTTTCGGATTGTGGAACTATGATGATAACGAACGTCCAAATGTCATAATTATTCTGACGGATGACATATTACACTAGTTTTAGGAACGTCCTATACTCATTCATTCAAATCCTCGTCTCTGAAGCACAACCGCTAACCGTATACCTAATAAACAATCGAGTGGTCATTTAAATTTAATATCTACTGACAAGACAACACAGTGAATGTCACATTGTTGCTCCCGCTCTTGGGTCAAACCTGACGTGTCAAACTGTCACGAGTGTGAAAACAATAACTTCATAAAAACCAGCTACGTCACCACGCCTTTTGACAAGAATTGAAAAATGACGTCACTGTTTTGAGCACGTTTATACGAATTTTCTAACCCACAAATATAATTCATTAAAACACAAAGATCAAAGTGACTTCAATGGTATCATAACAAACGCACACTTGATTATGAAAGAAAATAACAAAATAGGGCTGTGAGGCGAGGTACCGTGTAAACGAACTAAAGCGTGTCAAAACAGCATTACCAACCAAGATTACATTCAGATGTTGGTATTAAAATTATAGCCAATATTTTTCGGTAAAGATTTTTTGGAAATACTGTCTGCTTCTGGACAGACTGACGGACGCATGAACATTTCGCTATGAGTTATTGTGCAGAGTTATTTACATCGAATGTCTTGCCTATGAAGCTGATTGTACTTCAGAGACCAAGAAAGTTCAGTGGAAATAACTTTACACTTTTTTAAACCGCTAATGTAAGAATGAGAACTACATATTTTGACTCCTTTGTCAACAGTTTCGACTACAATATCTTCAGGGTTTTAGTAGATGACATAGTTATTATACAGGGTGAACATGTACTGTTTTGATTTTTGTTGTGATAAAAGTCCCCCATAAGTGTACAAACAAACAAACAAACAGTTCCAACAGGTAGTATGCACCCCCACAAGTCCTTAATCCGTGATCAGGATGACTTACAATAATGGCATCTCTAATATTCTTCTTGATATCCTCAATCTTCTGCTTCTTCTCCCTCTCGCTGAAGCCGTTCACGTGCAGAATCCGCATCTGCTTGACGATCGTCGACTTCCCGGACTCTCCCGCCCCCAGCAGCAGCAGCCTGTGCGTGGCCCTGTAGACCTGCTTCTCCTTGGCCAGCTGCCTGTTGATGTGGTCGTTGATCCTCTTCTGGCTGCGGATGTCCTCGGAGGCCGCGGCGGCATCCCTGTTGCCGAAGCAGCCCATGGCCGCCAGAGGGGACCACCAGCAATCCGCCCCCTTGTCGGCGGCCACGGGGCCGCACTCCGGACCCGACGCCACCGTGGCTGTCCCTGCTGCGGCGCCCGCCCCTCAGCAGCCGAGCGTCGCGCCGCGCCGGCCCCACGTCGGCCCCCAGGTCAGCGGCGGCATCGCAACGCTATTTTTACGCGCCAGAAATAGCGGCTCTCATGGAGCCGCCGGACGACGGCACTCGAGTCTCTGCGCGGCCCTGTCAACGCTTACACCACCCTGCGGACGCTGCGGTTGGCGCCCACCACGGCTCGGAGGCGGCCCGGAGGCGGCGGCGGCGGCGGCGGCGAGGGATTCGGGGCCGGCACGAGACGGGAACGGGGCAATTTCACCACTTGCGGGGCGACGGCGGCCGACAGAACACCGTAGAATTTAACATGTCCGACACTGACTAACTCGCGCGAACGACGGCCTTGCGAGAGCGGCGCCACCGGCGCTGTCAAGCGTGCGCGCGGCGGCCCGCCCGTGGGACGGAGTTTGAATTTGCGCCGGCGGCGGCGTGGGGGCGCGGACGCCCCCAGCGGCCGACGCCGACCCGACTTTTGACATTTGCGGATGACAGGTGACAAGTGGCGGGAAGGATTACAGACGAAGTGGGCTTTGAGGGGCGAGAAATTACAAAGGATGAGCACTGACGACCCTCGAAAAAAGTTTTTTAAGATTTTTTGCTCGCAAAATCGACGTTTTTTCAACCAAATTTCACTTTGAAACAGCGAGAACGAAAATCCCGAAATCATAAATATACAGAAGCGTCTACAGAGTGATCACAATAAAACAGTGTTGTCAGACGGCTCGAATTTCCGTAGATCAACTCGTCATTTTTCGGCAAATGTCGGAATAATTACAAAAATCTTTATTTTTGCTTTGATTTAAATGAGTAAAAATACACAAAAAAAGAAAAATAAAAGAAAGAAACAAAAGCACATAATATGCTGTTTGCAAAAATACAAAGTTTAATTAATGATTGAATAAACAGAAACTTCGTAAAGATTTTCCTGTACATTTTTCAGAAGGTCACCTTAGATCAGATCAGGTCAGTTCAAGTCAGGTCAGGTCAGGTCAGGTTATCAGAATTCATACTTTTAACAAGTTTGACAGTCAATAAGAAACTCAAAACAATTGTTTTCAACATTACTAATTCTCTGACATGCCCACAAAACTGTCATTTATATTGAAACACCACCCTATTGATTTTGCCGAAAATTTAGCAACGGGTAGTAGCTTTGGGTTGATTGTAACCGGCTTTTATTTAGAAAATTATGTGAATATCAACGTTGCCAAATTTACAATCAACAAATGTGTTTCAGTAGAAATTAGAAATGACAAAGACTGTACTATAGATTTCTAGGATCAATAAGCATTATTATTAAGTCGTATCAGACAACTGACTGTTTTTAACTTCTTGTCAAAATATAACATCATCTGAAAATGAATGAATCCTTTTATATTTTGTGTGGAGTGCTCCCATTTGGTTTTCGCACCAAATCTGTATTGTGTGTTGCCTATACTAAAATATTAATATTTTCATTATATATGATACATAAACATTTTCTATTTAATTATATATAACAGAATTTCCGCTACTTTTTTCTACTTCGATTATCTATATTGAACAGTTATTTTTAATTTATTTTATCGACAATGAAACCTACCATTAAATTAAATGTCGATTTCAATCAAATTCGTGGCAACAGAGGACGCCACTTTCAAAGTACGTTTGCAAATTGCAGAAATTAATTTCTTATAAAAAAAATTAAATAAATAAAATTTGGATTTTAGATTCGATTTTTAAACTTTTCTTTCAATTGTTCGATTTTTATTTTGCAATATTTCGATTTTCACCTTTAAACTTTTCAATATCTCAATCTTTGGACTTTTGAATTTTTTAGTACTCCGATTTATGAATTTTTACATTTTTACGTTAGGGATTTTTGGATTTTACAATTATTCTTAGATTTTTTTTGGACTTTTGAATTTTTTAGTACTCCGATTTTTCAATTTATGAATTTTTACATTTTTACGTTAGGGATTTTCCAATTATTCTTAGATTTTTTCAATTTTTAATTTTTAAGCTTCTCAATTTTTCGATTTTTCAAATTATAGATTTTTCATTTTCCAGTTTCTGTATTTTTTTAAATGTTTTTATAATATTTCAATTTTTCCATTTTTTTAATCAATATTCGGTCTCTTCAAATTTTCGATCATTCAATGTTTGAATTTTTTTATTTTTTAATATGTGTATTCAGTTTTTCGATTTTTATTTCCTCAGTATTTGGATTTTGGACTCAATTTTTAAATTTTTCTTTCAGTTTTCAATTTTTTGGATTTATCAATTATTCGATTTTTCGGTTTCTTGATTTTCGATTTTTCAATTTTTTTACTTTTGAATTTTTCAATATCTAGATCTTTAAAGTTTTGAAATTTTAATATTTCAATTTTTCGATTTCCGAATTTTTCAATTTTCCCTTTCTTCAATTTTCGAATTTTCAATTTTTAATTTTTTTACCTTTGAATTTTTCAATATCTCGATCTTTGGACTTTTGAATTTTTTAATACTCCGATTTTTCAATTTCTGAATTTTTACATTTTTACGTTAGGGATTTACCGATTTTTCACTTATTGTTAGATTTTTTTCAATTTTAATTTTTCAGCTTCTCAATTTTTCGATTTTTCAATTCTAGATTTTTAATTTTTCAGTTTTTCAATTTTTTCAAATGTTTTATTTCTCATGTTTATATTTTTCAATATTTCCAATGTGTGAATTTTACAATTTTTCAATTTCTTGATTTTCGATTTTTAAATTTTTTGAGTCAATATTCGTTCTCTTCAACTTTTTGATTATTAAATCTTCGAATTCGTTGATTTTTTTTTCAATTTTTCGGTTCTTGATTTTCAATTTTTCGATTTTTTTACTTTTGAATTTTTCAATATCTTATCTTTGAACTTCTGAATTTTAATATTCCAATTTTTCAATTTTCCTGTTTCTTCAATTTTCGATTTTTCAATTTTTAACTTTTCAGCTTCTCTATTTTTCGATTTCTTGATTTTCAGTTTATTAATTTTTAAAGTTTTCAGTTTTTCGCTGTTTCAATTTTAAATTCTTTCAATTTTTAATTTTTCACCTTTGTGATTTTTCTTGATTTAAAATTTTTCATTTCGCCAATTTTAACATATTCGCCTTTTGAAAGTTTCGATTTTTTTAGTGTTTCCATTTTTTGATTTTCGATTTTCCAAATTTTCAGTTTTTTATTCATTATTACTTTTCTTTAATTTTTAGATTTTACAATTTTTCGATTTCTTGATTTTCGATGTTTCAATGTTTGAATTTTTTGATTTTTTAATATTCTTATTCAGTTTTTCGATTTTTCATTTTCTCAGTAGGTATTTGGATTTTAGACTCAATGCTTAAATTTTTCTTTAAATTTTCATTTTTGGATTTATCAATTGTTTAATTATTAAATTTTCGGTTTCTTAATTTTCTATTTTTCGATTTTTTTACTTTTGAATTTTTCGATATCTCGATCTTTGAGCTTTCCAATTTTTAATTTTCCAATTTTTTCAATTTCTGAATTTTTCGATTTCGTTCTTGAATTGTTAATTTTTTCAGCTTCTCAATTTTTTCGATTTTCAATTCAGATTTTAATTTTCAGTTTTTTTCAATTTTTCAAATGTTTTATTTCTCATGTTTATATTTTTCAATATTTCCAATTGTGATTTTACAATTTTTCAATTTCTTGATTTTCGATTTTTAAATTTTTTGAGTTCAATATTCGTTTCCTCTTCAACTTTTTAAATTATTAAATCTTCGAATTCTTGATTTTTTTTTAATTTTTTTCGGTTTTGATTTTCAATTTTTCGATTTTTTTACTTTTGAATTTTTCAATATCTATCTTTGAACTTCTGAATTTTTAATATTCCAATTTTTTCAATTTTCGATTTTTCAATTTGTAACTTTTCAGCTTCTCTATTTTTCGATTTCTTTGATTTTCAGTTTTATTTTTTAATTTTTTTTTTCAGTTTTTTTTCGCTGTTCAATTTTTAAATTCTTTCAATTTTTAATTTTTCAACCTTCGTGATTTTTCACTTGATTTAAAATTTTCATTTCGCAATTTTGAATATTGCCTTTTGAAGTTTCGATTTTTTGAGTGTTTTTCCATTTTTATTTTGATTTCGATTTTTCCAATTTTCAGTGTTTTTATTCTATTATTATTTTCTTTAATTTTTAGATTTTACAATTTTTCGATTTCTTGATTTTCGATGTTTCAATGTTTGAATTTTTTGATTTTTTAATATTCTTATTCAGTTTTTCGATTTTTCATTTTCTCAGTAGGTATTTGGATTTTAGACTCAATGCTTAAATTTTTCTTTAAATTTTCATTTTTGGATTTATCAATTGTTTAATTATTAAATTTTTCGGTTTCTTAATTTTCTATTTTTCGATTTTTTTACTTTTGAATTTTTCGATATCTCGATCTTTGAGCTTTCCAATTTTTAATTTTCCAATTTTTCAATTTCTGAATTTTTCGATTTTCCGTTTCTTGAATTGTTAATTTTTCAGCTTCTCAATTTTTCGATTTTTCAATTCTAGATTTTTAATTTTTCAGTTTTTCAATTTTTTCAAATGTTTTATTTCTCACGTTTATATTTTTCAATATTTCCAATGCGTGAATTTTACAATTTTTCAATTTCTTGATTTTCGATTTTTAAATATTTTGAGTCAATATTCGTTCTCTTCAACTTTTTGATTATTAAATTTTCGAATTCGTTGATTTTTTTTCAATTTTTCGGTTTTTGATTTTCAATTTTTCGATTTTTTTACTTTTGAATTTTTCAATATCTCTATCTTTGAACTTCTGAATTTTTAATATTCCAATTTTTCAATTTTCGATTTTTCAATTTTTAACTTTTCAGCTTCTCTATTTTTCGATTTCTTGATTTTCAGTTTATTAATTTTTAAAGTTTTCAGTTTTTCGCTGTTTCAATTTTTAAATTCTTTCAATTTTTAATTTTTCACCTTTGTGATTTTTCTTGATTTAAAATTTTTCATTTCGGCAATTTTAACAGTTTCGATTTTTTTAGTGTTTCCATTTTTTGATTTTCGATTTTCCAAATTTTCAGTTTTTTTATTCATTATTACTTTTCTTTAATTTTTAGATTTTACAATTTTTCGATTTCTTGATTTTCGATGTTTCAATGTTTGAATTTTTTGATTTTTTAATATTGTTATTCAGTTTTTCGATTTTTCATTTTCTCAGTAAGTATTTGGATTTTAGACTCAATGCTTAAATTTTTCTTTAAATTTTCATTTTTGGATTTATCAATTATTTAATTATTAAATTTTTCGGTTTCTTAATTTTCTATTTTTCGATATCTCGATCTTTGAGCTTTCCAATTTTTAATTTTCCAATTTTTCAATTTCTGAATTTTTCGATTTTCCGTTTCTTCAATTGTTAATTTTTCAGCTTCTCTATTTTTCGATTTCTTCATTTTCAGTTTATTATTTCTTCTTTCCATTTTTAATTCTTCACCTTTTTGATTTTTCTTCATTTAAAATTTTTCAATTTCGCGATTTTTAATTTTTCATTTCTCTATTTTTAAACATATTCGTCTTTTGAAAGTTTTAATTGTTTAGTGTTTCCATTTTTTGATTTTCGATTTTCCAAATTTTCAATTTTTTTATTCATTATTACTTCTCTGCAATTTTTCAATTTATTTTTTTTAGCTTTTCAGTTTTACAATTTTTCGATTTTTCATTTCTTCAGGATTTGGATTTTAGATCAACTTTTTAATTTTTCTTTCAATTTTTTGATTTTTATTTTGCAATTTTTCGAGTTTTTCGCCTTAGAATTTTTCAATATCTCGATCTTTGGACTTTTGAATTTTTTAATACTCCGATTTTTCAATTTTTACGTTAGGGAGACAGAGGACGCCACTTTCAAAGTACGTTTGCAAATTGCAGAAATTAATTTCTTATAAAAATAATTTCCACATAAAGCTTTATTTCTATCTCTGTTATTTTGATTAACCCAGGACTGAAATAGCGAAATTCAATTAATTCATACTGGATGTCCAATTGTAGCGTGAACATTACTGTTTCAGTTGACATCAATATACCGGGTGTCTGGAAAATGGCGGATTAAGTCTTCGTTACGCTCTTAACAATCAACTGGTGAGTCTAGGAAAAATAGTAAAAAATTCCTTATCACATTTTAGTGAAGTTATAACGATGATAAAATTCCATTTGACAACAATGTTAAATATAAAGCGAAGAGACAAATCAGCAAAAATTGAGTAAGCAGTTAAAAATGTTTGACGCATCAAAAATTGTCAAAGTTGTGAGGACTTAATTTCAATTAAAATTTCACACATTTGAATAATTTGATTAATCGTAACGACGACGACGCCACAGTTTTCCCCAACACGGGTAGCTAATTCTTGCGGCTGTCTAATCGGAAAAATGCGAATTTTGGACTGACGCTAATACATGCTGTAGATTTGTTTTATTGTTTGTAAATTCACAGATCAGGTTAGGATTTAAATCGTTAACTGGTTCTAACACAAACTAACATTAGATTTGTTTAGATAAACACTTATTAGGAAATTTCATGAAAGTTACTGAGTTAGGACTCGTTCGATTTTGTTTGTCTAATTATGAATGAAGTTGTTTTAAGTAACCAATCACTTGGATGATGGCATAATGTAACATCATATAAATTCTTCGTTTGAATCGTCGATAAAGTGTGGCATAATTGAACATAATGTAAACTGTTTGAATTGAATCATACAATATTTCTCTATCTCACAATTTTAACTTCAGTAATTTTCTTTGTTGTATAATTTAAATAGAACGTAAACTTCCATGCTCTGAAGTTTCTAACCTCACGTAATATTTTGTCTTCACAAGTTTATTTCACACCAGATCTTTTGTTTTTATAAATCTTTGCTAGGTTTATTGTTTTGTAAATATTTTAATTATTTGTTGTTTAAAATTTCACAAGATTGTATGGCGAATTTAAATATTGTTTATTGCTCTTTTTGAAACTTTGACACTTGTTCAGTTGTAGTTTAATATCAGAGTTATTAAATGAGGTTAAATAACACAGAAACACGTGGTGGAAGCGGAGTGCGCGGTTCCTAGTCGAGCTGGCGGGATTTATCGCGCCACCTGCACAATAAAAGGTGGATTTCAGTCACCATCGCTACTAAGAAATCAGAAAGTAAGCGTAAAAACTCCTCATGTTTTCACATGATGGCAACTTGAAAGGATAAAGCAAGCAAAACCACTTGAAAAAATGACATCACTTTATAATCTCTATTAAATACATTAAACAATATAAATCTATAAGTGCAATTTAGTCATAAAATAACAATAAAAAAATAGTAATCAACATAAAATAGTAAACATTATCACAAAGACGCGCGTCAACGCAGGTAAGATCAAAAAGTTATCCAGAGAATCCCCATGATTCCAAAAGTTAACATTAAAACTAAGTGTTGCCAACCTAAATTAAACACAGACGACTGAAACACCGAAGTTAAATGAACAGATTAAGGCACAGACAACTATTCACGTTCTGCTCTATCAAAGGCACGAACTTACAAAACCGAGACGGGGAAGCACTGATTCTAAACATCCGCTGTCTTCAAAGTATCACAAAGAAAAATACTGACGGATGAAGCTCTGATTACATTCGATAGTGGTTTAAGTACGTTATTATCACGTTTTACGTAAATACACGTCGTTCGTCAGTGAATTACAGGACACTAGTATACACAATAAGGACGTGAAATAAGAATAAAAATGCACATTTTGACGTTGCGACCTAGATTAAATCATAATCGAGGAGGTTTTTGATTTGTACGACTTCCCTGCACGCGTCGAACACCCTCTTGATGTTTTCGGTGTCGACGGCGCAGGTGTAGTGGGAGAAAAACCGGTGGTCCACGGTCCGGTTACTCGTCATACTGATTTTCTGGGAAAAACACACCAAAATCGGTAACGAAATCGACACTGGGGACTGTACACACCTCGAACTGGAGCTTGATGAACTGCTTCGCCTTGTTGATTTCAGGGTGCTCGTTCGGCTCGAGTTTCTCCGATTTGAAGTTCGTGTACGACGGGAAGTAGTCTTCCAACTTACTTCGACCTAGATACAATGCGCGAGTTTATTAAGTTTTAAATTAAAAAATAAAACTTTAAGACTTATTTTACCGGATAGAATTTTTTCTCGAAAGAGATCTTGCTTATTCAAGAAGAGTATGACCGAAATGTGGCCCAGAAATTTGCTTTTCCACACTCGTTTGAACAATTCGAGACTCTCTATGAGGCGATTTTTCGTTGGGTCCTCACGCAGGACCATGTTGTAAGAGCTGCACGCTGTTATGAAAATTATGGCTGTGACGTCATTGAAGCACATGAACCATTTTCGGCGTTCATCGCGCTGACCACCCACGTCAATGATTCTATTAAAAAAAAAATTTTTTTTATTAAAATTAATTATGGATGAATTTTCAACGAATAAAAATTCACCAACTAGTCGTAAGTTTTCTTAATTCAGATTTTAACGGTCACTGTGGTTGCCATTAAAGTATGGGTCATGACGTCAAAGGCTATTTTTTGAATAGAGTGATACATACATTATCTTTATTTGAAGTCTATTCCTTTTGAAGCTATATTTACTAGCTTTATTTTTACTATCAAACAGATGCCGCAATCACGTGAAAATCGAATGAACAGGCTGTCTGAACCCTATGAAGTCGATGTCCGGCCTTTAAGACATGTTTTCTAACCAATAAGAGGGTGGATTTGCTAGTCACAAGATGGTCACGTGCTATTACTTAAGTCCTATATTCATCAGGTGAGTCTAAGTTCAGTGAAAATTTATATTGTTTTAGGGCACAAAATAACTGTTTTTCGTACTTGATGCAGCATATTTTCAAGAATCAGTTAAATTTTAAATTACTTATTTCAGACATAATATCGAGAAATCGAAAATTCGAAAATCTAAAAACCAAAAAATCGAAAAATCGAGACATCGAGAAGTAGAAAAATTGAAAAGATCGAGAAATCGACACACAAAAAAAGAAAAATCCAGAAATAGAAAAATTGAAGTGTTGAAAATTTGAAAAGTGAAGAAATCAAAAAATTTTAAACATGGAAGAGAAGAAGACATAGAAAATTCAAAAACTCGAAAAACTGAAACATCAAAAAATGTTAAATTTAACAAAACAAAATATTGAAAAATCGGAAATCTGAAAAATCAAAAAACGGGAAATCGAGAAATCGAAAATATATTACATTAAAAAAATCTAAAATTGAAAAATCAAAGCTCAAAAATCGAAAATTCTAAAAATCGAAGAGCTGAAAAACTGAAAATTCGAAAATCCAAAAATAGGAAAACCGTAAATTCCAAAACCAAAAAATCAGAAAACCGAAAAATCAGAGAGTGGAAAATAGAGATTTCGAAAAATCAAAAAATCCAAGAATCTGAATGTACAAAACGAAATATAACGAAAGTTGAAAAACTGAAAATTCGAAAAATGGGAAAATCGAAACATCGAGAAATCGAAAAATTCCCAAAATTAAAGTTTGAAAAGTTGAGAAGGCGAAAACTTGAAAATTCGAGAAAGCAAAATATTTTAAACATCGAAAAACTGAAATATAACAAAAAAGGGAAATCGAGAAGTCGAAAAATCTAAATTTTAAAAAATCGAAAAATTGAATCGTGAAATTGAAAACTAAAAACCTGAATGAAAAAATTGAAAAACTGAAAATTCGAAAATTTGAAAAATCGAAGAACTGAAAAACTGAGGAATCGAGAAATCAAAAAGGAAATAAATTGGAAATTCGACGATGGAGAAATCGGGAAACCGAAAATTCGAGAATCTAAAAATCGGAAAACCGAAAAATCAAAAATTGGAAAATAGAGATTTCGAATAATAAAAAATATATAAGAAATATCAAAAGTCGAAAAACTGAAAATTCTAAAACTGAAAAATGGAAAAACTCAAAATTCGAAAAATGGCAAAATCGAAAAGTCGAAAATTCGACACACACAAAAAAGGAAAAATCCAGAAATAGAAAAAAGTTGAGAACTCGAGAAATGGAAAATTCAAAAAATCGAAAAATTAAAACATCAAAAAATATTAAATTTAACAAAACAAAATATTGAAAAATCTGACAAATTAAAAAAAAACGGGAAATCGAGAAATCGTAAAAATTTAAAATTAAAAAAAATCAAAAAATTCAAAAGTCGAAAAACTGAAGAACGAAAAACTTGAAAATTCAAAAATTCAAAAATCAAAAATCGAAAAATTTGAAAATTAAAGAATCGAGAAATCGAAAAGGAAACAAAATAAAAATTCAATATCGAAAAATCCGAGAAATCGGAAAACCAAAAAATTAAAAATTCGAAATTGGAGATTTCAAAAAATGAAAAAATCCAAAAATCGAAATGTAGAAAAAACGAAATATCAAAAAATCGTAAAAATTTTAAATTAAAAAAAATCAAAAAACTCAAAAGTCAAAAAACTGAAGAACGGAAAACTTGAAAATTCAAAAATTCAAAAATCGAAGAATTGGAAAATTAGAGAATCGAGAAATGGAAAAGGAAAAAATTAAAAATTCGAATATCGAAAAATCCGAGAAATCGGAAAACCAAAAAATTAAAAATTCGAAACTGGAGATTTCAAAAAATCAAAAAATCCAAGAATCGAAATGTAGAAAAAAACGAAATATCAAAAATCGAAAAGTTGAAAATTCTAAAACCTAAAACCGAAAAATGGAAAAATGAAAAAATCGGAAAATTGAAAAATCCAGATTCCAGAAATTGAAAAATTCCCAAAATTGAAGTGTTAAAAAAGATTGAGAAATCTAAACTTGAAAAATCGAGAAATCGAAAAATTTTAAACATTGAAAAACCGAGAAGTCGGAGGAGCAATGGAAAAATAACAAAAAATCGAAAAACTGAAAAATCCAAAGATCAAAAATAAAAAATTTGAAAATTTGAAAAACTGAAGAATCGAGAAATCAAAAAGGAAACAAATTGAAAATTCGACTATCGAGAAGTAGGAAAACCCAAAATTCGAAAACCGAAAAATCAAAGGCCCGAAAATGGAGATTTCGAAAAATCAAAATAAACCGAAAAATCGAAAATCTGAAAAATCCAGAAATTGAAAAATTCCCGAAATTGAAGTGTTGAAAAGTTAAGAAATCGAAAAATTTTAAACATTGAAAAACCGAGAATTCGAGAAATGGAAAACTAAAAAAATCGAAAAACTGAAAAATCGAAAATTTAAAAATCAATAGAAAATTCGAAAATTTGAAAAATCGAAGAATTGAAAAACTGAAGAATCGAGAAATCAAAAAGAAAACAAACTGAAAATTCGACCGTCGAAAAATCCGAGAAATTGGAAGACCGAAAACTGGAAAACCGAAAAAACAAAAACTCAAAAATAGAGATTTAGAAAAATCCAAGAATCGAAATATCGAGAGTCGAAAAATCGAAAATCGATAAATGAAAAAATTGAACATTCGAAAAATTGAAAAATCAAAATTTCAAAAAATTTGAAAAACCGAAAAATCGAAAATTTGAAAAACCAGAAATACAAAATTTCCCAAAATTAAAGTATGTATTGAAGAGATGAGAAATCGAAAACATGAAAAATCCAGAAATCGAAAATTTTTAAACATTGAAATACCGAATGTCGAAAAATCGAAGATTCTAAAATCGAAAAATGGAAAAATTGAAATTCGAAAAATGGAAAAATAGAAATTTCGAAAATTGAAAATTTAAAAAGCCAGAAAATTGAAAAATTGAAAAATCCAGAAATAGAAAAATTCCCAAAATTGAAGTTTAGAAAAATTGAGAAATCGAAAACTTGAAAAATCTAGAAATCAGAAAATTTTAACCATTGAAAAACCGAGAAGTCGAGAAATAGAAAATTGAAAAAAACAAAAAATTGAAACATCGAAGAATTGAAAAACTGAAGAATCGAGAAACCAAAAAGAAAACAAATTGAAAATTTGACTATCGAAAAATCCGAGAAATCGGAAAACCGAAAATTCGAAAATCTAAAAACCAGAAAATCGAAAAAAAAATCGAAAAATCCAAGAATCGAAATATAGAAAAAACGAAATATCGAAATTCGAAAAGTCGAAAATTCTAAAATCGAAAAATGGAAAAAAAGAAATTTCGAAAATTTGAAAAACTGAAAAACCGAAAATTCTAAAAATCCAGAAATAGAAAAATTCTCAAAATGCAAGTGTTGAAAAGTTGAGAAATCGAAAATTTTTAAACATTGAAAAACCGAGAAGTCAATAAATGCAAAATTCAAAAACTCGAAAAGTTGAAACATTGAAAATTTTTAAATTTAACAAAACGAAATATTCATTGAAAAATCCAAAGATCAAAAATCAAAAATTTGAAAATTTGAAAAACTGAAGAATCGAGAAATCAAAAAGGAAACAAATTGAAAATTCGACTATCGAGAAATAGGAAAACCCAAAATTCGAAAACCGAAAAATTAAAAGCCCGAAAATGGAGATTTCAAAAAATCAAAATAAACCGAAAAATCGAAAATCTGAAAAATTCAGAAATTGAAAATTCCCGAAATTGAAGTGTTGAAAAGTTAAGAAATCGAAAAACAGAAAATTCGAAAATTTGAAAAATCGAAGAATTGAAAAACTGAAGAATCGAGAAATCAAAAAGAAAACAAACTGAAAATTCGACCGTAGAAAAATCTGAGAAATTGGAAGACCGAAAATTGGAAAACCTAAAAATCGGAAAACCGAAAAAAAAGAACTCGAAAATAGAGATTTCGAAAAATCCAAGAATCGAAATATCGAAAGTTGAAAAATCGAAAATCGATAAATGAAAAATTGAAAGTTCGAAAAATGGAAAAATCAAAATTTCAAAAAGTTGAAAAACCGAAAAATCGAAAATTTGAAAGATCCAGAAATACAAAATTACCCAAAATTAAAGTATGTATTGAAGAGATGAGAAATTGAAAACATGAAAAATCCAGAAATCGAAAATTTTTAAACATTGAAATACCGAATGTCGAAAAATCGAAGATTCTAAAATCGAAAAATGGAAAAATTGAAATTCGAAAAATGGAAAAATAGAAATTTCGAAAATTGAAAATTTAAAAAACCAGAAAATTGAAAAAAACAAAAAATTGAAACATCGAAGAATTGAAAAACTGAAGAATCGAGAAACCAAAAAGAAAACAAATTGATAATTTGACTATCGAAAAATCCGAGAAATCGCAAAACCGAAAATTCGAAAATCTAAAAACCGGAAAATCGAAAAAAAAATTCGAAAATGGAGATTTCTAAAAATCGAAAAATCCAAGAATCGAAATATAGAAAAAACGAAATATCGAAATTCGAAAAATCGAAAATTCTAAAATCGAAAAATGGAAAAAAAGAAATTTCGAAAATTTGAAAAACTGAAAAACCGAAAATTCTAAAAATCCGGAAATAGAAAAATTCTCAAAATGGAAGTGTTGAAAAGTTGAGAAATCGAAAATTTTTAAACATTGAAAAACCGAGAAGTCAATAAATGGAAAATTCAAAAACTCGAAAAGTTGAAACATTGAAAATTGTTAAATTTAACAAAACGAAATACTCATTGAAAAATCGAAGAAATGAAAAACTGAAGAATCAAAAAACAAAAAAAATTGAAAATTCGACTATCGAAAAATCCAAGAAATCGAAATATGTATAGGAAAAACCAAATATCCAAATTGAAAAATCGAACATTCTAAAATCGAAAAACAGAAAAATCGAAAAATTGAAGAATCCAAAAATATGATATGAAAATTGGAGTATTGAAAGTTGAGAAATGGAAAATTTGAAAAATCGAAAAATTTTAAACACTGAAAAACCGAGAAGTCGAGAAATAGAAAATTAAAAAATTCGAAAAATAAGACATCGAAAATTGTTAAATTTAACAAAACAAAATATTCATTAAAAAATCGAAAAAACGGGAAATCGAGAAATCGAAAAATCTAAAATTTAAAAAATTGAAAAATCCCAAAACTGAAAAATTGAAACCTGAAAAAATTGGAAAATCGAAGAATCGAAAAACCGAAAAGTCGAAAAACCGAGAAACTGAAACATCGAACAATTGGAAAATTGATACATCGAGAAATCGGAAAGTAAAAAAATCAAAAAATTGAAACATCAAAAACCTGAAAAATCAAAATATTGAAGAAATTGAAAATCCTAAAATCGATAAATGGGAAATCAAAATAGCGAAAAATCGAAAAGTTAAAAATCAAAACATCGAAAAATTGAAAATTTAGAAATTCCGAAAACTGAAATTTTGAAAAATCGAAGAATTTAAAAATTGAAGAATCGTAAAACTGAAATGTCGCAAAATAGAGAAATCGAAAAATTGAAAAATCCCTAAAACGACATCGAAAACGAAAATGAACGAATAAATTTTGATTTCACTTTTAAAGTTTCAAAGTTAAATTCGAGAATGTTGTTATACAATTTTGATTTCTTCCCCAAAAATCTGGATGTCTAGAGTCGAAACTCAAAAACATATTCATAAACCACAAGTGCAGAAGTATTTTATTTTATAAAATTTAAATAAAATTTGCTACTGTAAATTTTGGAGATGACGTCATCTTATTGATGTGGGGATGATTGCCCAAATTTTGGTTGGCCTTCTACAACTTAATACACAAACCGGACAAAAACCGGACAAACCTCGAAAAAACATAAAAGTAGCCAATTGCTCTGTTACAATACTTCCTTAGCTTACACTCCACTCTCAAATAATTTCTGCACTAATCGTTGAAACTACTGCTTCATTAACTATTTTTTCATCCCCTCCAAAAAGACTTATGACGTCATCGCAAAAATTATCAAATATTGTAGTTACAACGCATGTATTAAAGCCGAACCTCGACTCAATAAGACTGTCCATGCGACTGTCACGTGATCACTGCATCAGTTCTAAACCCCAGTTCCTAGACCTTTCTAAAATACCAAATTTTGAAACAAAATGGGAAAAAACTAAACGAAATTCAATCTACGTCATGTTATTATTCCAATGGTACCAAAGATCGAAAAAAAAGTCGTCTGGTAATCATCAAAATTGAATTCCTTGTTTAGTTTGACAGTTGCGGTCAAATGACCGTCAAATAGCTGCAATCAAAAATAAATTCCACGGCCAACTAGACGACTTTTTTTGATCATATGGAACTTCAAGCAAGGAAACATAAAACCCTGAATTTTACCACTAGGTGTTTCCATGTACACAATTAAATTAGATAACAAAGGAAGTAAATATTTAACACAAAACATGAAAAACTTACTGGAACTTCGCATCTTCGACCTGAAAATTAATCTCGGAAATCCCAGTGGTCAAAACTCTACATCTCAGTATATCCTGATCCGTAGGGCGATAATCATCCCTGCTGATCTCATCAACCCTGTCTAAAAAATATTTGGCACTATCTATCAACTGATACTCGTTACTCCTCTCAAAAGTCGCCTGCAAACACCCACTTAAACTTAGCCTTGACCAAACTCAACACTACCTGGACCCCCCTATCCTTCCACAGAACTTTCGTGTACTGGTAAAATTCACTTGGATAATCGAACCCTTGCTTAGTCGCGTACTCAACCACCCACTTCGCCATAGTCTCGTGCTCCGCACTGTCCAGCTGCACCGGGGGCTCTATACTCCCCATCGCCCTCACAATACTCTGAAATACTCCCATCAGCTCTCACCACCGCAAAAGCCCCCACTTACGGCAATAGCCTCAAGTAAGTTATTGCGAATGTCGTCCCTGCGCTGCCTCCTCAGCCCCTCGCTGAACTTCTCCCCGTGAATCAGCTGCATCTGCTTGATCACCGTGGACTTGCCAGACTCCCCGGCTCCCAGCAGCAGCAGCCGGTGGGTCTTGACAAACTCCATCTTCTCCCCCTGCAGCCACTTGTCGATGTCGTCGCTGTGCCGCTTTGTGGTCAAGTCATCCGAATCCAGCGGGTACAAACAGGGAAAAAACGGGAAGAAACATCCTGGTTTTTTGTTGGTCATCTTGCATTGTGCATCCTGCGTCCGGTTCAAATCGCTGCCATTATGTGAGTGTACATAACTCATTATATGGGTACACAGTTGACATGGAGCAAGGTTACAACAACGATATAAACGGACTGACGAATGCGTTATCGGCAACTCGCGATTAATGTAAATAAAGTTAGGTTAAACGGTGACAGCTGTCAAACAATGTGACGTCTCGCGAGGAGCCAAAGTTACTAAACCGAATCAAAAGTTCGACGAGGTTTTGTAACAAGAAACCGACGAAAAGTAATTTTATTCCGTTGGCGTAAGACAGTTTCGTCCCGGAAAGGAAACCGCTGGACGCTATTATGATTATGAAGTACATGGTGTGAAGGTTAAGCGTTTGGTCTAAAATCCGTTCATCGGATACAGTCACGTGTCGGGAGTTGGCAACCCGTTATACACTATAGAAATAAAAACCGACTATTGCAGAATAATATATTTTGTAAGAATTAAGTAAACATAGCTATGCTCTATATTGAAACAATGAGAATTTAAGTACAGACTAGACAGAATCGATGCACGGCATCGTAACTAACAGCAGTCCATTACATGGGTACTTAACTACAAGCTATAACTATAATGTATGTACACATGTATTATATGAAAAAATGTTAAATATATCTGAATTAACCGCTTAACACTGGGGCGTCAGCCCTATAAACAAACTTTGCATAAAATCTCAGTTATATGTTAACTCGAAATTATACTAAACTATGAAAAACCAGCAGCAAAAACAAAAAATGCAGCACATACACCCAACAGAACGGCAAGGCAAAATAAAACAGTTAATACTGCGAGAACTTGAGCGATCAAACGACTATCGCTCTACGGGTTTGACCGTTCAATCACCGCTTAAATATAAGACATGATAATGTGCTATGTAAGGAAAACAATTATACAATACATTTAAATATTCAACATTGCTAAATTCATCACTGATTATGATTTATTATGCATTCACATTACACGAATTCGATAAATCTCGGAAATGAAATTCGTATTCAATAAGCATATCGTATCACTTTTAATCGAATATATTGATCCACGTAGAAATCCGCTCTACTTTAGTAAAAAAACTGTCATATTCTACTTACAATAGAACACACAATGATTCGAAAAAGTGACAATGTGAGTATGCTCAAACGCGCGGTTCGGCTCGGGGATTATTGTCTTATTTTTATCAAAAAACACCAAAGTCGTTTGAATTAGGCTCCGGGTTTCTAAACGCTGGTTTTAGGAATGTCACCGGAAGAATTTTGATTTAAACAAGTGGCACTTTTTGTTTGATCAAAAAACATTTTTGTACTTCATTTAGAATGCGGTTTAACTTTTTGGAGATTTTTCTGCCCCAATTATCGTTGCTTGATCACTTTAAATACAGTCGCAGTTTAAAAAAATGAGATCAACACACACAAAAATTACCCTTACGGAACGACAAGATACACAGAATCGTCGTAAAGACTTTGGAAAATTTATATTGCTTACGGTACTCTGTTGACACTTCAGGGTTTTGTTTCGCGCTCAACCGACAGATGGCGCCACTCAATCGTTTTTGAAAATGACTTTTCGAGTACTTAGGTATTACAAAATTATTTCATTAATTTGTATAAGTACGATTAATGTTGGTGGCGCCATCCACGCCAAATGGGAGAAATTACGATGTCAAAACGCCATTTTCGTACACAGAACTTTCTGTAAAAAATGACAAGTGTCTGTCTATTCTTGGTGTCTTGACTTAACGTATTTAGGACTAAAAACTTGTCATAACCACTTACAATGGTCTCTAGTTTATTTTTACTTGAAAAATAGTGCTACCATCGTAGAAATTAAAATGAACTAAAGACAAATTTTGTGACGGCAACTGTTAACTTTCGAAAAACACTTAAATTAAAAATAAGTTTGTTATAAAAAATTGAACACTCGTATTGGAAAGTTTCTTTTTAGAAAAAATTGGAATATTTCGAAATCAATCATCGTGGAAGTTTGATCGAGTTGGAAATGTCAGTCTTGAAAAAACGTTTTCTTTGTAAAGTATCGAAAATAAAAAAAATCGAATGTGGTATAACGTTTGAGCAGAACTCGCTTGTGATTCGTCGAAAACTCGGCCGTCGATCCGAGCCGAACCTCGCGTTCTCCATTCATCATAGCAATTTATTTCTTGTGCTCCCTCCCTCCCGCTCAACATACTCCCTAATCTAAAACGCAAAAAACTATCACAACTCAATTTTGGTATTCCACACGAACGAAAGAAACCGAAAGTCGCCGATTTGATTGCTTCGTTATTGTTCGAGTCACGCTAAGGTACTTGCACGTGAAATTTGAAATTTTCCTCGAGTATGTCGTCCGTGCTAAGAATTAAAATGCTATGATCGCGCGCGCTCGTGAGGTCTCGTCAGGTGGAATGTACGGCGGCGGCGGCGGGGGCGGCGCCATCTCACGTCAGCTGCGACTTCCGACAGTTGCACAGCCATTTGATGATGCGGGCGTTGCGCTCGACGATCGAGGGCGGCTCGCTCGGCCTGAACGACGAGGGACAGTAATCGACGCTGTCTAGGGGGCGGCTCGAGTCGACCGTCGACACGTCCGAGAAGAAAACGGGGCTATCCGAGGACCTACTGTTACTCAGCATCTCCTCGTAGCTGTCGCTGGTGAGGCCGAGGTGCTCGAAGAACTGCTCGAGGTGGCTGGTGGGGGGCTCGGGGGGGCGCCAGTAGCGGTCGCTGATGTCGGACTTGGAGCGGAGGATGGGGCGGTCGCGCTTGTACCGAAGGCATTTCTGACGTTTGAAGGTCGACGGCGGCGGGTAGGCTTGGCGGGCGCGGCACTCGGGCTCCTGGCAGCAGAAGTACGAGCTGCCGCCGCTGTGCTGGGTGCTGGAGCCGGAGTCGCGCCGGGTGTCCTGGAACGAGGATGGCGCGATTACGACTGGTGGAATGCCGAGTGCACATAAAGCGGTGATTAGGAGTTAAACTCGGTGAACTACCCGTGTTTGGTTGGGCGCCAACGTGACGATTCATTTCAAATTCAAAACATGGTGGCACGGTAATGTGGTGTGCGTGAGCGGAGTGACCAAGTTTTAAAGCGCCAATGCTTTTTTACAGTTTGCTTTTCAGCTGCATTTTTTTAGGGATACTAATTTACAAGTTTTAAAAATTTAAAAGCGTCTCCGGCACGCAATTTTCACATAAAATTCCAATAAAACGGTTTGTACGGACAAGTTCTGAGCGTTCTAGGTCTTCTAGATACATACAATCAAGTATGCTCCGAGTCTCAGATTTTGACAAAAAAAAATATATTCAAATTCGAGCTAAAATTCATTTTCTCAATAAATTTCAATACGACAAATCTTAGATCTGCTAAACAACTCAAATTCAAGGCAAAAAAAACAAATTTTGGATCTAGAGGCTTCCTAGTGTGTTATTTTTGAACAAAATTAAAATAATTTTGTAAGAATTTGAAAAGCCTTGTGTATTCTTAAGATACAGTTTTTTTTTTAATTTTGGGGGTTCCTGGGATTTTTTTTGAAAATTTGAAAGAACGTCTGGCGCTTTTTTTGAAAAATTTGAAATAATCTTGGAGGTTTCTGAAAAAATCTTAGGGTTCTTGAAGGTTTTTTTAAAGAATCTTGGAAGGTCTTGGCAGATCTTTTTTGTGAAGACTTTAAACGAATCTTGGAGCCTCTAAAGATTTTTTTTTGAACAATTTGAAAATAATCTTGGGAGTTCTTGACGGTAAAAATTTGATCAAATTTTAAGCACCTCTGAAGGTTTTTTTTTTTTTTTTGAAAAAATTTTAAAAGAATCTTGGGCTCTCCTGACCGTTTTTAAAGACTTTGAAATAATCTTGGGGAGGGGGGGGTTCTTTTAATTTAAAAGAACCTTTAGTTCCCCCGAGCTTTTTTTTTGGGAAGAATCTGAAAAAATCCCGAGGGGACTGACGCTTTTTCTGGGGAAATTTGAAAGAATATTGGGGCTGACGTTTTTTTTGAGGAATTTTTTTTTTAAGAATCCTGTTTTTTCAACAATGAAACAATCTTGGGGCCCTTGAGGTTTTTTTTTGAAGAATTTGAAAGAATCTTGGGAGTTCCTGACAGATTTTTTTTCTGAAAAATTTGAAACAATCTTGAGGACCTCCAACAGGTTTATTTTAATTCAAAAGAATCTTGGTGCCGCCTGACAATTTTTTTTAAGAATTTGAAAGAATGACAAGAATTTTAGAGGGTTTTTTGAAAAAAAATAATTTTGGTCCTGAGTTTTTTTTTTATTTAAAAGGATCTTGGGACAACCTGACGCTTTTTGTTTAAGAATTGGAAAAGCCTTGGGGGTTCTTAATATTTTTGTTTTAAGAATTTTGTGTTCCCGAGATATTTTTTTAGAAATTGGAAAGAATCTTGTGCGCCTACGACGGTTTTTTTTTTTAAGAATTTGAAATAATGTGGGGATTTTTTTGGAAAAATTTTGAAATTCGTGGGGCCCTGACGACTTCTAAGAATCTTAGGGTTCTTGAAGGTTTTTTTAAAGAATCTCGGAAAGTCCAGACAGATTTTTTTTTGTGAAGAATTTAAACGAATCTTGGAGCCTCTAACAGTATTTTTCGGAAGAATTTGAAAAAATCTTGGGAGTTCCTGACGGTAAAAATTTGACAAAATCTTGGGAACCTCTGAAGTTTTTTTTTTTTGAAAAATTCTAAAGAATCTTGGGTTCTCCTGAGGGTTTTTTGAAGACTTTGAAATAATCTTGTGTGCCTCTTAGCTTTTTTTTTAATTTAAAAGGACCTTAAGTCAAGTAAATTAAATGAATTTTCTTTTGGAGGAATATGAAAAAATCTTGGAGGTTCCAAACAGATTTTTTTTTCTGAAAAATTTGAAAGAACCTTGAGGGCCTTTTAACAGGTTTATTTTATTTCAAAAGAATTTTGGGGCCGCCTGACAGTTTTTTTTTTAAGAATTTGGAAGAATAACAGGGTTTTAGAGGGTTTTTTGAAAAAAATATCTTAGGGGGTTCCTGAGTTTTTTTTTTTAATTTGAAAGAATCTTGAGGCGCTTTGAGTTTTTTTTAATTTAAAAAAATCTTGGGGCCACCTGACGCTTTTTTTAAGAATTTGAAAAAATATTAAGGGTTTTTAAAAGATTTTTTGGAAAAAAATTGGTAAAATTTGTAAGAATCTCGTGGACCTGACTTTAAAGGTTCTTGAGGGTTTCTGACGTTTTTTTGACAATGTTTGGGGCTTGACTGTTTCTTTTTGGAAAAATTTTAACGAATCTTAAGGGTTCCTGAGGGAAAAAATTTGAAAGAATTTTCGGTTTTCCCGTTTTTGTTTTTGAAGAATTTGAAATAATCTTGGGGTTCCTGAGACTTTTTTTCTGAAAAATTTGAAAGAATCATGGGGGCCTCTAACAGGTTTATTTTAAGAATTTGAAAGAATGATTGAGTTTTAGAGGGTTTTAAAAAAATATATATCTTAGAGGGTTCCTGAGTTTTTTTTTTTTAATTTGAAAGAATCTTGGGGGCTCTGAGTTTTTTTTTTAATTCAAAAAAATCTTGGACCCATCTGACGCTTTTTTTAAGGATTTGAAAAAGTATTGGGCGTTCTTAAGGGATTTTTTTTTGTAAAAATTTTGAGTTTTTTTTTCCAAATTTCTTTGGTAAAATTTGTAAGAATCTCGTGGGCCTGACTTTAAAGGAATCTTGAGGGTTTCTGACGTTTTTTTGACAATGTTTGGGGCTTGACTGTTTTTTTTTTTTTTGGAAAAATTTTAACGAACCTTAAGGGTGCCTGATGGAAAAAATTTGAAAGAATTTACGGTTTTCCCTTTTTGTTTTTGAAAAATTAGAAGTAATCTTGGGGGTTCCCGAGATTTTTTTTTTATTCAAAAGAATGACAGCTTTTTTTTTTAAGAATTTGAAAGAATGATAGTTTCAGAGGGTTTTTTTTGAAAAAAATATCTTTTTTTTTTTTAATTTGAAAGAATCTTGAGGGACTCTAAATTTTAATTTAAAAGAATCTTCGTCCACCTGACGCTTTTGTTTAAGAATTTGAAAAAGTATTGGGCGTTAAGGGATTTTTTTGTAAAAATTTTGAGTTTTTTTTTTTAATTTCTTTGGTAAAATTTGTAAAAATCTCGTGGACCTGACTTTAAAGGAAAAGGAATCTTGAGGGTTGCTGACGTTTTTTGACAATGTTTGGGGCTTTTTTTGGAAAATCTAATTTTAACGAATCTTAGAGGTTCCTGACGGAAAAAATTTAAAAGATTTTTTTTTTTTGAAGAATTTGAGATGATATGAGTGGGCCGCTGACTATTTTTTATTTAATTTAAAAGAATTTTGGAGGTTTGTACATTTTTTTTAGTAAAAATTTGAAGGCATATTGAGGCTATTAACGTTTTTTTGGGTTCCTGAAGATTTTTTTTTTTTAATTTAAAGAAACTTGGGGTCACTGGTTTCGTTTCTGAAAAGAATTAGAAGAAGCTTGGGGGTTCCTGAATTTTAAAGAATCCTGGACACTCCCGAAGTTTTTTTTTTAACTGAAAGAATCTTGGGAGTACTTGACAGATTTTTTTTTCTGAAAAATTTGAAAGAATCTTGAGAGCCTCTAACAGGTTTATTTAAATTTAGAAGAATCTTGGAGCCACATGACGATTTTCTTTAATTTGAATTTTTTCAAGAATATTAGGGTTACAGTTTTTTTTTTGAAAATTTTAGATTTCTGACGTTTTTTTTTTTGAAAATTTAAAACAATTCTTGGGACTCCCGACAGTCTTTTAGGAAGAATTTTAATGAATCTTGGGCTTCCTGACGGAGAAAATTTAAAAGAATTTTCGGGCCCCCAAACTGTTTTTTTTTTTTGGAGAATCTGAAATATTTTTTTTTAAATCTGAAAAAATCTTGTGGGTTCGGTCGGTTTTTTTTTGAGAATTTGAATTGAGCACTTTGGGTTTCTTACGGTTTTTTTTTGTAAAAATTTGAAAAATCTTAATTTAAAAAAAAAATTGAGGCCCCTGACGGTTTTTTTTAAAGGAATTTCAAAGAATGTTGGAGGTTCCGAACGGTTTTTTTTCTTGAAAAATTTGAAGGAATCTTGTGGATAAATTTTGAAAAAATTTAGTAGATCTTGGAGGGCCTGACGGTTTTTTTCTTAATTGAAAGAATTTTGGGGCCTTGACTTTTTTTGGAAACATTTGAAAGAATCTTGGGAATTCTTGACAGATTTTTTTTTTGAAAAATTTGAAAGAATCGTGAGGGCCTCTAACAGGTTTATTTTTTAATTTAAAACAATCCTAGGGTTCCAGAGTTTTTTTTTAAGCACCTTGGGGCTCTGCGATTTTTTTTTTTTTGAAAAATTTAAAAGACTTGGGGGTTTTTGAAGATTTTTTTTGAAAATTTAAATGAATCTTAATAATAATAATAATAAAAAAAAAGCATCTTGGATGTTTTTTAATGAATTTGAAAGAATCTGGATTGTCGATTTTCTGGAAGAATTTTAAAGAATAATTTTTTTAATATTAAAAGAATCTTGGTGGCTCTTGACAATTTTTTTCTTTTTAAGAAATTGAAAGGAACTTGGGGGATTACTGACGGATCTTTTTTTTTGGAAAAATTTGAAATAAGTTCTGAAGGTTCCTGATGTTTTTTTTTTTTTAATTTAAAACAATTCTTCGGGGTCCTGCCGGTCATTTTTGAAGAATTTCAATGAATCTTGGTGTTCCTGGTGGAGAAAATTTAAAAGAATTCGGCAAACGGAATCTTATGAAGCTGACTTTTTTTTTGAAAAAATTAAAAGAATCTTGTGGGTTCGGAGAATTTGAATTTAAGCTCAGATTCTTGACGTTTTTTTTTTTTGTAAAAATTTGAAAAAATCTTTGGGTCTAACTTTTTTTAATTCAAAAAAATCATGGGGCCCCTGTTTTTTTGCTTGAAAAATTGGAAGGAATCTTGTGTATCCTTTGACTTATTTTCAAAAAATTTAGAAGAATCTTGGAGGCCCCGATGTTCTTTTTTAAAGATTGAAAGAATTTGGGGGCCTTGACTTTTTTTGGAAGCATTTGAAAGAATCTTGGAAATTTTTTACAGATTTTTTTTCTGAAAAATTTGAAAGAATCTTGAGGGCCTTTAGCGGGTTTATTTTTTAATTTTAAAAAATCCTAGGGTTCCAGAGTTTTTTTTTTGAAAATTTTAAAAAAACCTTGGTGAGCCTTAACATTTTTTTTCTTTTGAAATGCACCTTGGGGCTCCTTTCCATTTTTTTTTTTTTTAAGAATTTGAAAGACTCTTTGGGGGATTGTCGGTTTTCTGGAAGAATTTGCAAGAATCTTAGGGAGAATTGACTTTTTTTTTCTTGGAGAATTTTAAAGAATCCTGGAGGCTTTCGACGTTTTTTTTTAATATTGAAAGAATCTTGGAGCCCTCGACGGTTTTTTTAGAAGGTTTTGAAATAATCTTGGGAGTTCCTAAATGATTTTTGCTCTGAAAATGTTTAAAAGAATCTTGGGGCTACTTGACAGTTTTATTTTAAGAAAATGAAAGAATCTTTAGGTTCTAGAGGATTTTTTTAATAATCTTGAAAAATTTGGAAGAATCTTGGGGCCCCATCCGATTTTTTTTTAAGAATTTGAAAAAATCTCGAGGGTTCTTAAAGGATTTTTTTAAGAATCTTGGGGTTCCAATTTTTTTTCGAAAATTTTAAAAGAATTTTGGCGATTCTTGACATTTTTTGTCAAAATTTGAACAAATCTTGGGAAGTTCTGACGGAAAAAATGTATCTGACGTTAAAAAAAAAAAATCTTGGGGACGCTTTTTTCTGATAAATTTGAATTCGATCGCACCTTGTGTCCCTAACGATTTTTTTTTAATTTCTGAAAAAATCTTGGGGCTCTGACTTTTTTTAATTCAAAAAAATCTTGTAGCCCCTGACGTTTTTTTTTTTTTTGAAAAAATTGAAAGAATCTTGTGGATTCCTTATTTTATTTAAAAAAAAAATCCAATATTCAGAGGGCCGTAGTTTTGGCGCAGTCACCGAAACCATAAAAGAATCACAAAAAAATTAGCTAAAAATTTAAAATCTACATAATTTCCTTGTTGCAAAAATAGAACCTAGCACACAAAACGGCGTCTTTGAACATCCTCAACACAACAACCTAATTAATACGAAACCGACGATTCCGCCGTCTGCATGACGTCCGCAGACAATACGTTGGCAAGTTTTGAAGTTATTGTTCAAACACAAACAAGCCCACAAAAAATCATGCTTAATAATCGATGCCAGTTCCATTCAGGCACATCCCGTCTCAGTTTATCATTCCCCGACAAACGCTATTTATTCACTCCGACTTCACGCTACCTCTACTCCAATTACGCAACGCCACATTCGAATTCTACTTTATCAAAATAAAAGCCACTCACAAAATTGCCGCCCTCCACTCGGTTACTCCTTGACGAGATTGTTTAAAAAACTTCAAACCCTCTATTCAGTTTGTAAATATTTAAACACGCCAAACAGTAATTGAAACATCCATCCTCATTTGAATAATTCAAATCGCTCGTTGAAAACACAAAATGTAAATATTGAATAACGACCGTTTTTACTGCAATGAATTAATAAGGGAATATTGTTGTCAATATTTTCCGCATTAGCATTATGAATACAAAAATAGCACGAGATTTAAAAATAATGTGCCTGGGAAGCGGATCAATATGGTCAAAAATACCGTGCAAGCCGCCTATCACACAATAAAATCTTACACTTTTTTTTTAGTGTGGCTAAAAAGCGACTGAAACAATTTGTTTGACAAAGTTGGCGAAAAAAAAACACCTTTTTACTTTGGTGATTTTCGTTGTCAGAATTTATCGCGTGGCGCCACCTCGTGACCAACTTCCGTACTCCGTTCATCTATAGCGCCGCCACCAATTCAACTCTTACCTGTCTCGGGGGCGGCGCCGGCTCGCTCCTCTGCGTGTAGTGGCCGCTCGAGCCGCCACTGTCCCTATTAGAAAGACTCTTGTTACTACTCTTATTAGAACTAGGTTCAGCTCTGCAGTGAAGATCTGGAAGGCTTTTGTGGCACCTTTGTGCGTATTCCGCTGGAGGACTCAAGGGTGCCATCTGTTCGACGCTTAATTCCTCCGCGCTATCACAAACCAGTAACTGGCGAAGTTTATTCTGAAGAAGATCGTTGCTGCCCAAATGTACGGAGCGGCGGTGAGAGAGGGGCGGGAGGGAGCGCGAAGGGGAGACGGCCATATCTGAAAAGGGAAAAAACGAACGCCATTGTTAAGATAACGGTAATTAAGACAACAAAACTCAATTTGCTAAGTCTTTTTATGTTCGGTCGGGGCTGTTATGCTCGTAATTAGAAATTTCGCGGCTGGTGCACGAGCCAAAAAGGCGACGTCGATCACAGGACGGACGATTTGGCAAAAATAAAAAAATATCAATGACTGCACTATTAGAAAATGTGTCCAAGTTGTAAAAGCTGAAAAAATAAAACGCATTTTTTTCGAAAAAATTTCCAAAAAAATGGCGAAAATTGGGCCAATCGACCAAAAATTGGTGTCAGATTGCAGACAATGTTCCTCCAGTTACAAATCTGCAATCGCCGTCTTGATCTCTGTTCCACCAAAGACAAAAAATGAGTTCAAAATTTTCAAAAATTTTCCAAAAACATTATTAAAATTGGTTCAATCGACGGACAATTGGTGTCAAATTGTATATAATCTGCCGCTAGTTACAAACATAAAACCGCCGTCACGATATCTGCTGCAATAAGCACAAAAATTGAATTCAAAATTTTCAAAAATTTTCCAAAAAATTGGTTAAAATTGGCTCAATCGACCCAAAACTAAAATATCGAAAAACTGGAAATTCAAATAATCGAACAATCGAAATATTGAAATGTCGAAATATTCGAGAAATCGAAAATTAGAATATCGAAAATTGAAAAATTTTTAAATTTCAAAATCGAAAAATCTAAAAACTGAAAAATACGTAAAGTCAAAAGAATTGAAACATCAAAAATTTGGAAAATCTAAAATTATAAATTCGAAAAACTGAAAAATAGAAATGTTGAAGAACTGAAAAATCGAAAAATTGAGATATCGAGAATTCGCAGCATCGAAAAATTGAAAAATTCAAACTCAAAAATCGAAAAGTCAAAAAATCAAAAACTTGAACAATTGAATTATTGTAAAATCCCAAAACTGAAACATCATAAAGTTGAAAATTCGACAAATGGGAAAATCAAAAATGTAAAAAAGTCAATAATTGAAAAATTGAAACAACGAAAAATTTAAGAATCGAAGAACTAAAAAATCGAAAAAAGTAAAAAACTGAAAAATCGAAATACCAAAACTTGAAAACTCGAGACATCGAAACATCAAAAAATCGAAAAAAGAGAAATCGGGGCATCGAAAATCCGAAACTTCGGAAAATTGAAAATTTGAAAACTGACGAAACATCAGAAGAGCGACAAATTGAGAAGTCAAAAAATCTAAAAATTGAGAAATCGAAACAGACCAAAATCAAAAAGTTAAAACCTGAAAAATTATGAAATTTTAAATTAAAAACCATTTTAAAAATCTAAAAATTAAAAGACCACAAAATCTAAAACTAAGAAGTCTAAAAATTGAAAGACATAAAAATTCAAAAACTAAAATAACGAAAAATTGAAAAATGGAAAAAATAAACAATCGAAAAACTGAAAATCGAATAATCAAACAATAAAAAAATCGAAACATCGAAATCTTGATCAATTGAGAAATCGAAAAAGTAGACAATCGGAACATTGAAAAATTGAAAAATTTAAAACCGAAAAATTAAAAGATCAAAAAATACAAAAACTCAAAAGTAAAAAAATCTAAACATCAAAAATCTGGAAAATCTAAAATTTACAAATTCGAAAAATGAAAAAATCGAAATATTGAATAACTAAAAAAAAAATCAAGAAATTTTAAATTTTAGAAATCGAAAAGCAAAAAATCGAAAAATTGAAGAGTCGAAATACTGAAAAACCCAACATAAAAATATCGAAATCTGAAATCGCCCTCACGATATCTGTTCCAATGAACACGAGAAGTGAATTAAAAATTTTCAAAAATTTTCCAAAAATTTGTTAAAATTGGTTCGATCGACTGAAAATTTGTCTCAAATTGCAGACAATCTTCCTCCAGTTACAAATCTGAGATCGCAGTTTTAATCTGTGTTCTAACAAACACAAAAAATGAGTTCAAAATTTTCAAAAATTTTCCAAAAACATGGTCAAAATTGGTTCAATCGACGGAAAATTGGTGTCAAATTGTATATAATCTGCCGTTAGTTACAAACATAAAAACGCCATCACGATATCTGCTGCAATAAGCACAAAAATTGAATTCAAAATTTTCAAAAATTTTCCAAAAAAATGGTGAAAATTGGCTCAATCGACTCAAAACTAAAATATACGAAAAATTAAAAAATGCAAAAACATGAAGAATCTGGAAATTCGAATAATCGAACAATCAAAATATCGAAACGTCGAAATATTCGAGAAATCGAAAAAATTGGAATATCGAAAATTGAAAAATTGAAAAATTTGAAAATTTCAAAAATCGAAGAGTCTAAAAACTAAAAAAATACGTAACGCAGAAGTCAAAAGAATTGAAACATCAAAAATTTGGAAAATCTAAAATTTAAAAATTCGAAAAACTTAAAAATGGAAATATTGAAGAACTGAAAAATCGAAAAATTTTAAGTTTTAAAAATTTTGAAGTTAAAATATCGAAAAATTGAGATATCGAGAATTCGCAGTATCAAAAAATCGAAAAATTGAAAAATTCAAACTGAAAAATCGGAAAGTCGAAAAATCGAAAACTTAAACAATTGAATTATTGTAAAATCCCAAAACTGAAACATCATAAAGTTGAAAATTCGACAAATGGGAAAATCAAAAATGTAAGAGTCAATAATTGAAAAATTGAAAAAAACGAAAAATTTAAGAATCGAAGAACTAAAAAATCGAAAAATTAAAGAACTGAAAAATCGAAATACCAAAAAATTGAAAAACCGAGACATCGAAACATCAAAAAATCGAAAATAGAGAAATCGGGGCACGAAAATCCGAAACTTAAAAATTGAAAAAAGAAAAATCGGAAAATTGATAATTTGAAGAACTGAACAATCGGGAAATTGAAAAATTCCAAAACCGAAATGACGAAAAATTGGAAAATTGATAAACTGGAAAATCGAAAGATCGAAAAATTGGAAAACTGAAACATCGAGAAAACGAACCATCAGAAGAGCGACAAATTGAGAAGTCGAAAAGTCAAAAAATTTAAAAATTGAGAAAACGAAATAAACCAAAATCAAAAAGTTAAAAACTGGAAAAAATAGGAAATTTTAAATTAAAAAACATTTTAAAAATCTAAAAATTAAAAGACCACAAAATCTAAAACTAAGAAGTCGAAAAATTGAAAAACAAAAAAATCCCAAACCTAAAATAGCGAAAAATTGACAAATGGAAAAAATAAACAATCCAAAAATCTGGAAAATCTAAAATTTACTAATTCGAAAAACGAAAAAATTGAAATATTGAATAACTAAAAAAAAATCAGAAATTTTCAATTTTAGAAATCGAAAAGTCGAGAAGTCAAAAAATCGAAATATTTAGAAACCAAAAAAATTGAGAAAGCGAAACATCAAAAAATCGAAACATTGAAAAACGAAAAATAAAGTTGAAGATTCGAAAAATTGAGAAATCGAATAATCGAACAATAAAAAAATCGAAACATCGAAATTTCGATCAATGCAGAAATTGAAAAATTTAAAAACCGAAAAATTGAAAAAACAACTTTCAAAAATAGAAAAAAGAAAACCCGAGAAATACAAAACCCAGAGGTCAAAATATCAAAAAATCAAAAATTTGGAAAACCTAATTGGCGTCAAATTGTTGATAATTTTCCGCTAGTTAGAAATATGAAATCGCCCTCGCGATATCTGTTCCAATAAACACGAAAAGTGAATTCAAAATTTTCAAAAATTTTCCAAAAAAAAAAGTTAAAATTGGTTAGATCGACTGAAAACTAGTCTCAAATTGCAGACAATCTTCCTCCAGATACAAATCTGAGATCGCAGTCTTAATCTCTGTTCCACCAAAGACAAAAAATGACTTCAAAATTTTCAAAAATTTTCCAAAAAAATGGTTAAAATTGGCTCAATCGACTCAAAACTAAAACATCGAAAAATTGAAAAATGCAAAAAAAATGAAGAATCGAAAAACTGGAAATTCCAATAATCGAACAATCAAAATATCGAAACGTCGAAATATTCGAGAAATCGAAAAATTGGTATATCGAAAATTTTTAAATTTCAAAAATCGAAAAATCTAAAAACTGAAAATACGTAACGCAGAAGTCAACAGAATTGAAACGTCAAAAATTTGGAAAATCTAAAATTTAAAAATTCGGAAAACTGAAAAATAGAAATATTGCAGAACTAAACAATCGAAAAATTTTAAGTTTTCAAATCTTAGAAGTTAAAAAATCGAAAAATTGAGATATCGAAAATTCCCAGCATCAAAAAATTGAAAAATTGAAAAATTCAAACTGAAAAATCGAAAAGTCCAAAAATCGAAAATTTAAACAACTGAATTATTGTAAAACCCCAAAACTGAAACATCATAAAGTTGAAAATTCGACAAATGGGAAAATCAAAAATGTAAAAGTCAATAATTGAAAAATTGAAACAACGAAAAATTTAAGAATCGAAGAACTAAAAAATCCAAAAATCGAGATATCAAAAAACTGAAAAATCGAAACATCGAAACATTAAAAAATCGAAAAAAGAGTAATCGGGGAATCGAAAATCCGAAACTTTAAAAATTGAAAAAAGAAAAATCGTAAAATTGAGAATTTGAAGAACTGAACAATCGGGAAATTGAATAATTCCAAAACTGAAATGACGAAAAATTGAGAAATTGATAAACTGGAAAATCGAAACATCGAAAAATTGGAAAATCGGAACATCGAGAAGTCGAAAAATTGAAACATCGAAAAATTGAAAAACTGAAACATCAGAAGAGCGACAAATTGAGAAGTCGAAAAGTCAAAAAATCCAAAAATTGAGAAATCGAAATAGACCAAAATCAAAAAGTTAAAAACTGAAAAAAATGGAAATTTTAAATTAAAATTTAATTCAAAATTTTCAAAAATTTTCCAAAAAAATTATTAAAATTGACTCGATCGACTGAAAATTGGTGTCAAATTATAGCTAGTTACAAATCTGAAATCGCCCTCACGATATCTACTCCGATAAACACGAAAAGTGAATTCAAAATTTTCAAAAATTTTCCAAAAAAATTGTTAAAATTGGTTCGATCGATTGAAAATTAGTCTCAAATTACACTATGCAACAAATTAAAAAAAATTAAAATTCACAGAATGCGCAGTATGTAGTTAAAATTTCTTACCTCAAACTCAATTGAGGATTATACTTGAAAGAATCGTATCACATCAGGTTTCAAAATGAAAAGTGTTTATTGATTTTTTTGAAATCATACAAAATTAATAAAACAAAACTTCATTTTTCATTGAAAAAGGTCTTTTTTTTCGAACGATTGACATTCCTATTGTACCCAGATCTCGCAGTATCCCTCTGAAGCACCAACAGAAGTCTGCAAGCATGGATGGATACATAAAAGCGATATTTTTACGATTAAATGCAATCAAGTGTCCCAAAAAGTAAGAAAAACAAAACACCCGTTATCTATGTTTTGTGATGTGATATGGGTATAAAAGATTTTTTTCTTTAGTATATGAAGTATAGGTACCCAACCTATCACATCAGGTTTCAAAATGAAAAGTGTTTATTGAATTTTTTAAAATCATACAAAATTAATAAAACAATACTTCATTTTTCATTGAAAAATGTATTTTTTTTCGAACGATTGGCATTCCTATTGTAGCCAGATCTCGCAGTATCCCTCTGAAGACACCAACAGAAGTCTGCAAGCATGGGTGGATACATAAAAGCAATATTTTTACGATTAAATGCAATCAAGTGTCCCAAAAAGTACGAAAAACAAAACACCCGTTATCTAGTTTTGTGATGTGATATGAGGATAAGACATTTTTTTCTTTAGTATATGGAGTATAGAAGCTATTACCTATCACATCAGGTTTCAAAATGAAAAGTGTTTATTGAATTTTTTAAAATCATACAAAATTAATAAAACAATACTTCATTTTTCATTGAAAAAGGTATTTTTTTTCGAACGATTGGCATTCCTATTGTAGCCAGATCTCGCAGTATCCCTCTGAAGACATCAACAGAAGTCTGCAAAAATGGGTGAATACATAAAAGTGATATTTTTACGATTAAATGCAATCAAGTGTCCCATAAAGTAAGAAAAACAAAACACCCGTTATCTATGTTTTGTGATGTGATATGAGTATAAAACATTTTTTTCTTTAGTATATGGAGTATACCCAACCTCAAACAGTATCTGAACTTTCTGTGAATTTTTTAGTGTTGCATAGTGTTACAGACAATCTTCCTCCGGTTACAAATTAGAAATCGCCGTCTTAATCTCTGTTCCAACAATCACAAAAAATGAGTTAAAATTTTCGAAAATTTTCCAAAAACATGATTAAAATTGGTTCAATCAACGGAAAATCAGTGCCAAATTGTGGATAATTTTCCGCTAGTTACAAATCTTAAATCACCGTCACGGTATCTGTTCCAATAAACACGAAAAGTGAATTCAAAATTTCCAAAAATTTTCCAAAAAAAATGGCTAAAATGGGTTCAATCAACCGAAAATTGGTGTCAAATTGTGGATAATCTTCCGCCAGTAACAAAACTGAAATCGCCGTCACGACAATAAACGCAAAAATTAAGTTCAAAATTTTTCCAAAAAAATGGTTAAAAAGTCGAAAAGTTCAAAAATAGAAAAATTGAACATCGAAAAACTGAAGAAATGAAAAACTGAAAATATTTAAATTGACATAAATCATGCAATAGGAACATTAAAAAATGGAAAAACCGTAAGAAATAAAAAAAATAAAAAACCCAGACGAAAAACTGCAAAAGAAGAATTTCAAATAGTAAGTGAAAAAGTTTTAAAATCCAATAATTGAAAAATAACATCTAAAATCATAAAATTGAAACGGTGAAATTTTTTTAATAATTATTATTAAAAAAAAAAATCGCAACTCAACAGTTGGAAAAAAGCGGGATTTAGTTGAGCTGCACCCAAGGGCTACAGAAAAGTCCCGTCGAATAACCTTCGACAAATTTTTTTGATTGAATGTTAACAAAAAAACTGCATCGTTTTATTTTGTAAACAGCTGCTTAAAGGTCAAAGTCTGTTTCATAAAGCATAAATAATTAGGTCAACGGCATCTGTTTATGTATGTCCTTATATCTGTGGTATAATCAGTAAAACAGCTATTTGGTAATTATTCTTGCACTCCTGAATAATTCATGTTTCTATTTTTTATTATTCTTTTAACTAGTTCACCATAATTTTGAATACTAAGCGTGACGGAATAGCACGCTTTTGTAATGTTAATTGTTTCAAACTAAATAGCATTACTTTTTTTCTTTAATTGGTCGGATAAGAAAAATTCACAAGTTTTACTAAATAGGAATTTTACACACTAAAAGGAACTTCTTGTAAGTTATATAAATAGAAAGAACATCAAAATAGGTGTCACGTCGCAATCTATATTTAGATTACAAATAGTAGTCTCCAAACTTCACACAAAAAACACCAAGCATGCGCAGTACAGCAATCCATAGTGTTTACTTCTGTTATATTTTCGAACAAGAGGACCAACTGCGACGGATCAAAATAAAATTTAGCTGAAATAAATCTAGCAAGCTCCACCTAACCTAAAAATGTAAACATATAAACGTGGCAACAACACTATTACCAACCGAATTTTGTAAGCATGGCCAACTCTAATTCCCTTTTTTCACACACGCATCTCCCGCTTTGTAATTTTGTTTTCACTAAACATGACCCGATTCATCTTGCTTGTTAAAAATAATTAAAAACTAACAAGCTCCCTTTCAAAGAGAATATTAAATGAGTAAACATAAATGTTGCATACACAGCATTTGAACTGCTTCCACAACCTCGTTTCCATTGTTAATAAATAATGTACCAATCAATACTTGCACTGAATTAATCCCATGGTAAAGATTTAATCACTCGATTGTTTTGATTGTCCCAGTTAACCGAGCTCATTAATTTCATACCCCTTTATCAAATCCACCGCAACGAAAACATGCCCCCGCCACTTACACTGCGGCAGCGTCGTGGGCCTGTAGTTGGTCCCATGGCCCGCCACATTGACCGACTTGCTCCTGTTGTAGCCCCCATACCCGGGCCCCACGCTCGAAAGGCGCGTCGGTAGAGCCTGCGTGGTGTCCCTAACTATTTCAGACTTGACGTAAAAAGGCTTGCTTTCAGCTAAGAGCTCGACGGCGGATTTGCGCTTCGACCTCATGCTCTGAGACTTGGTGAGCGTCGGGTACATCATGGTGGCCATTGTAGTCTCGGGGGCAGTGAAATCCGGAATGGTGTGTGCGGAAACGGGCAATCGCTCCTACATGCTCCTGGCGCTCCTGCGAACACAGGGGCGGATTACGCACGCAATCATCACACAAACTCCTACGCACTTACGCAAAGCAGGGCCGCACTGCCCTTCCAGTTCGAACCGCGGCTGGCCCCAGTGCCATTTATCACATTTTTTCGCTTTTCTGGGTTTGTTTAATTCGTAAATTGCACCACTGACCGACTGCTAGGAGCCATTTCTCGGGCCACAGCTGATTGCGTGTCGCGCATGCGCTCCGAGGGGGAGAATTCAAAAAGTGGGTCCTGTTTTGTTTATTTATGAGAGCGGAGTTCCTGCTGGAATTACCGGGAGGGGGCGAGGGCCAGACGAAAAAGGGGCGATATGGGCGAAAGACGGGGTATTGTGGGAGCAGGGACGATAAGAATGATTGTTTTTCAACAATGGATGACAACCCCACAATGCGTATTGTTAACAAGTGAAAAGCGGGGGTGTCAACACCAATGTCAAATTTTCGCTAGGGGTGCCAATTGCACGACGAAAAAGTTTTGTAAACATTGTTATTTACATTCTCGTAACAAAAATATCCACCGTCTCGGGTTTTTCTTTACAACAAAACGATTTCAATTTGTCGATTTTAAATCATAATATACTGGGTGACAGTTTTTAAAAGCTATATACACAGTGAAACAGCCAGCTATTTAAACAAGTTTCAAGGTCGCATCTGTCACACCCCTGCCAGTGTGAAATAAAAGCGGTAAATTTAAAAGCACGTTTGTTATAAACAAAAAAACAACTTGTCAAATTTATTGCCGACTTATGTGAACTGCAGGATTTTCTCAACACACGAAAACGCAAATTCTGAAATCAAATGTTGGTACATAGAGTGAAACTTGGAAATGAGGAAACTCAACCACATAACTTGAACAAACAAAAAACGCTGGCAACCTCGACCGGTCATTGAATACCTGCCCAGAATTTTTTGCTGGAATACAACTGGTCGCCGGTACCGGTTAACTTCAAATTTTAAAATTTAATAGCGGAAATAAAGTTTAACGACGGTTTTAAGTTTACGTCTACGTGTAACAATTTTCCCCTAGATTACTTATTTCAACATGAGTACATTTTTTCTAAAAGGTAATTCAAACTACAGTTTAGAAAATAATGGTATTTACTTTATCACAAAATGTAATTAATTTATACAAAAAATACATATAGGTAGCTCTTTTGCTAAATAAGCACAACTAACTAAACGAAATAAACATTTCAAGTTTCAACACAACCAAACCTCAGAAGACGCCGAAAATTTAACAAAAGAGCTAATACATATCAATTGCACAAGCCACTAAATCAACTAATCAGTCTATAGAAATCATTACAAAATAGAGAATCTTAAAAGCAGACACTGGGTTCTTCCAAACATTTTCCACTTAGAAATAAACGAGACAGATTCGAAAAAATCACAAAACGCAAAAATATTTTGTCTCTAAACTAACACGCAACTGTAGAAAAAAAGCGAAATTGTAATATACAACAAGAACTAAAAACCATATTGTTACAATATAGACTCTTCGTATGTACACGTGTTCACAGAACACACTATTTACTCTGATTAATAGTATTATTATTATTATTATTACTCATTTGTGGTTTATTGGCACCTTGGGTACCATTGACCGCGTTTTGAGGCCTCGGTATGTTCCGCACAGGCCCTAACGTCAGCATCGTGGTGGCGCCCAGCGCCGCCACATTGCCCGGATTCCGCCCATTTATAATGGGCAGAGCGAACATGCCGTCTGGTCCCGACGTCGGTAAAGGAATATAGTTAAAAATGCCCATGGAACTGAGTTTCTGGAAGATCCCTGGTTGCTTGAGATTGATCAAAGGCACGCCGATTTCACACATGCCGCTGTTCGTTTTGTGGTAGTTTTGCCGGTGCTTGCTCAGACCCATCGCGTTGGGGTACTGCGCTGGACAGAGGTCGCACTTGAAGGGCAGACCTTGCCTCTGGGGGGGCTTCTGCTGGGAGTTTGCCGTTTTCATGGGCTGGGAGACTGGGGAAGTGTCGTCGGTTAAATCGACGGTGGGAAGATGAGGTTCTTGGCCGGAGTTGGCAGCCTGGAAAATCGCATAACCTCACTTTCGCGAATGCGTCTATTGGTGGCGAACTAATCACGTGACGACTATGACTTACCTTATTGGAGTTTTTGGCCGACGGGATAATACTGACAGCCGCGTTCAGGTTGAGCTGCGGAGGAATGGCGGGATTCTTCTGGCCGTCGCATTTATCCTTCGGCTTCGGCGTCGCCGTCACCGTGATCCCCCTCGTCGCTAAAATGTTGGCGACCGCCTTAGCGTCGGACTTTTTGGGGCTCTGGGGCCGGGGCTGTGGATTCCGTACAGACAAAGTAATAGAGTCTGACAGATGCATGACACTGCTTTCTGACGGTTCAGCGGTACCACCCTACACCAAATTTAGTTACCAACCACCGGGCGGAAAATCCCTGCCAACTAACCTGTACACTGGAGATCTGCGGCAAGCCTCCGTCGGTATTCTTCGGCTGCATGCAGATCACCTGACAATCCTCGTCGTCTTTGTCGGGCGTCAGCACGTCCAGCCTCTTCTTCTTTGCTTGCAGCGCTTGAATCTGCTCGGGCGTCCTTTTCACCAAAGGTTGCCTAAGTTGCCCGTTTTGGTTCACCGGCATTCGCGGCCTCACGCTGCGCACGGCCGTCATGCCTCCACCTCTGGGTCGAACCATGGGCGCCCTTTGTCTGGGCATGGGCTGCCGCTGGTTGTTCATGGGCTGCCTGGGCGCGACGGGCATGCGCTGAGGCTGCATTTGCCTCGGTGGGGGTTGCTGGCGCGGCGCCAGAGGACGATAAGGCTGATTCTGAGGCTGCGCCTGCGACGACGGAGGCTGGCCCATTTGGGGCTGACCCATGGGCGGCTGACCCATCGGGGGTTGTCCGAGCTGAGGCATTTGCGGCTGAGGCGGAGGGGGCGGCATGTGTTGGGGATACCCAGTAGCGGGCGGGTAGTACATGGGGTTAGGAGGCGGGTACGAGGGGTACGACTGGTGGTACATGGGCTGGGGAGGGTGGTGGTACATGTTCGGGGGGTGGTACGGGGGCGGCGGATGCGGCGCTTGCGGAAACTGCTGGATGTTGATAAGGACGTTCTGTTGGTGCATGCCGTTACCGGATGGTTGCAAACGGGACACTTGCTGGGCGAGGGCTTCCATGGGCAGCCCCGCCAGGCTGCTGAGGGCATTTTGGTTCATTTGGTTTTGGGAGTGGTTGTAAAGTTGCTGCAAGAGTAAACAGGATCAGGAAGGGTTAACATCATGGAAATGATAAATCACTGGTTCCCAAATTTTTTCCAGGGACCCTCTTCTGGGAAGAATTTTGCTTGTTGCGCCATCTATCACCAAGTAGTTATTTCAGTTCCAACTTGTGTGATGTGGCTTGAGTGCAATATCTATCGAATATTTTGACATTTATTATTATATGTATATGTTCCAAAAAATGCGAGTAATTATTTTGAAAATCCTTTCGCACCCTTCAGAGGGTCCCGACTCACAAAAAAAACCTTTTATTGTCAAAAAAGAAATTACCAAAGCGTTGCTGTTCCTATCGCCCAGTCGATCCAACGGAATGAACTCGCTATCGCTCGTGGTGAACCCAAAATCCTTCGCCCGCTCATTGTTGTTAAAAATGGCCAGAATGTCGTCGTTCCCTGGCAGCTTCAGCGGATCCTCCATCGACGTGTTCCACGCCTCCTTCTTCCCCTCGCCCCCCATGTCCACGTCCCCGTCCGGATTATCGTCCGTGATCTCCGTGATCGTCAGCGGCTCCTTCAGCAGCCCGGTCGTCTTGATCCGGATCTTGGGGTAGTCCGGCGAGGGCTCCGGCGGCGGCGTGGGCTCCGCCCCCGGATGCTGCCGCACTCCGACCCATCCCCTCCCACTTCATCGATTTTGGCACCCGAAATGGAAGAGTCGCTATCCGCTGGAGAGCTCTCCGGGACGTTCACTTCGGCAAAGTTCGGCGAGAAGTTCACATTGGCATCTTCATCTGGCTCTTCAGGTTGCTCCACCTCTTCTTCGTGGCTCTCCTCCTGTCCGCCCTCCTCGTTTTCCGCCAGATTGTCTGCTGATTCCGACAGTTGAATGGGAGATCGCTCGCCGGTTGGCGAGTTGATGATTTCGAAACTGTTGCCTGCTTTGTTCTTGAGGGTGATCTTGAGGGGCGGCAGTTGGACGCGCGTCAGGCTCACTTGGGGTTGCTTGATGTGGTGGAAGAGGTGGTCGTACAGATAGTGTTTACTTGTGAAGTTGACGTTGCAATCCCAACATCGTAGGGGGTCTAGGTCTTCACTATCGCTCGAATTTTCTGAAAAAGGAAAGAGAGTGAGGTTGAGCGGGTGCGGGGGTGGGGGTGAGGTTGTTAAGGTTGCGAATAGGCGTGTTTTTATTTGTGCAACTAGAATTATAGGTGGGGAAATTAGTATAAATAAGCTAAAAATGTATTGGCAAAAATTATAGCGAGCCTTTGTATTTTAAATAAACCTTTGTATACAACTACGTATTGTCTGCTTAGAAATTTAAACCAGCGTGAACATCTGTCGCATTATATACCAATTTGAAGATAAAATTGCACTTGATAAAGTTATGTGTAAAAATAGCTTCTAAAAAAATTTAGCTACAAAGAATTATTCATATTGCATTTGCAAGAATAATTTATAAGCAAACTTTTTCTGTTGGTTTTAAAACACACCAACTCTCTATTTTTCCGATGTCTGTGATATTATAGAACACTTCAATGAGTGATTTATAACCTCTATAACACCTTATCGTATCAGATTAACACATTTGACACGAATCTAATCTCTGTGTTCATCTTCCTTTAAGTCGATTATAACATACACTACTCTTGCTCATAAAATTCGTTGCCAGAATATATGCAAACTTTTACGACTAATTTAGGTTTGGCAAATGTTCAAACAATGATATTTAGTGTCAGTGTGAATGAAAAGTGTACTTCACACTACAAAAAACACTTACCCGAATAAAATTTCAGTATTCAAGTGTGCTGAACACGAATTGATCACAAACATGTCAGCACTTTTTTCACTGAACTGACAGTGAACGATGTTTTATCAACGTCAATTCAAACTGTCAGTCATTTTTTGACACGAAATATGGATGTTGTCAACACTGTTCCAGTCAATGCGTGATCATTGTTTGAACCAGTTTCAACAGACTGCGTCAAACCTGATTTTACTGCTTATTGAGAAAAAACGTTGCGGTGTAGAAGTTTTTTATTCTAGGTGAATCGAAAACTTTTTGAGTTGCATTAGGCCGCGACATGCGCCAGTAGTTGGCAAGTAAGTGCGTTGCAGTTAGAGCTAAATGAGATAAATTATATATGGCCAGAAGTAAATATTTAATTATAACTGCAGGAAAGCAGATAATCATTCAAGAATATGAAAGAGTCGTAGAAAAAAAATTTACTGAATAAAAAATTTTTATGCGAACGTTGTAGTAAATATTTGTCCAATGTAAAAAACAACACCCTTAGTAGCAGACCGAAAAATGAGCTAAATAGAAATTAATTGATCGAAATAAGTGATTGTTTAGTGTTTAATTGATCGTTCATTGCATTTTTAGACGAGGAGAGAGCATGTTTCGCTTCAACTTTTATATCAGTGCAAAGACAACATTGAGCTCTATGAGGAAGAACCGGTCATTTTTGTTTAAAATTTATATTTATCAAAATATTTGCTTTGTAAAAAAATATTGGATAATGATAATAACTACATTTCCGAAAAACGCCAACGTCCATCAGTCGATTCCAAGGGGTTGCTGAGTTTGGCCTGAAGATTAAACACCATCGTTAAAAAACTTCAAAAAACCGAACGCTGAAACCGGAGTCCGCTGTCTCATCCCGTCTTGCTAAAATAAGAATAATTTTGGCAAATGACATACCTTCCAAGAAAACAGAGGGTGGGTGAGCGGGGCTAGTATTTGGTAAGATAAGACAGATTTTAGCACTTTTGACATTTGAACCATATCCAAAATTTAATTGAAGACTTTTTTGTACATTTCGATATCCAGAAGTCATTTTCAGCTTCGTTTCTTTGGAAATTTCTACCGTTTTTCTAAAATCGCTACTTGAAATACAGAAATTTTTAAAGTTTCCTCAAAATAGCTTTCTATAAAAATTTTGTAGATAAAAAAGGAAATTATTAATAATTTTTGTTCCATTGTTCCATTATTGGTTTCCACTTCCACTCGACAGAATTACATATTATTTAGTATTTGCTAAGATAAGACTGATTTTGGCAAATCACATACCTTGCAAGAAAATGTAGGGCGGGTGGGCGGGGCTATTACTTGCTAAGATAAGACTGATTTTGGCAAATCACATACCTTGCAAGAAAATGTAGGGCGGGTGGGCGGGGCTAGTATTTGCTAAGATAAGACTGATTTTGGCAAATCACATACCTTGCAAGAAAATGTAGGGCGGGTGGGCGGGGCTGGTACTTGCTAAGTATGAGAGTATTGAAATATCGAGCTTTTGAAAAAGTTTGCTAAAAATTAACAAAAAATTCCAGGATATAAATTTCGACGTATTTATTCGAAAAAATATTAAATGCTCCCGGAAAAAAAAATTGAAAATATTCGATTTAAAAGTTAATGAAAAGAAATTATAATAAAAATATTCTGGAAAATGAAAGGAGTTTTTGAAGAACTGAGAGTGAAAAAAACTTCTGGAGGTCAGAAACTTACAAAAAAATCTTGTTCGGTAATGTTCGAAGTTGGTTGAAAAAAGACTGAAATTTTCAAAAGAGAAAGTATTGAAATATAGAGATTTTCAAAAAGTTTTCTAAAAAATTTAGAAAAAAATCCAGGATATAGATTTCGACTTACTGATTCGAAAAATATAGCGCATTTATGTTCCCAGAAAAAGATTTTGGAAAAATTCCATTTGAAAGTCCATTAAAAAATAATAGTAAAAATTGCGATGTTTCATTGAGCGATTTTGGAAAAATGGAAGGATTTTTCAAAGAAATGAGAGTGAAAGTAACTTCTATATGTCGTAATCTACAGAAAAATCTCTTTAGATAATTTTTGAGGGTGGTCGAAAAAAGGGTGAAATTTTCAAAAGAAGAAGTATTGAAATATTAGAGCTTTTGAAAAAGTTTACTAAAAAATTTAGAAAAAATTCCAGGATATAGATTTCGACTTACTGATTCGAAAATTATAACGCGTTTATGTCTCGGAAAAAATTTTTGGAAAAATTGCATTTGAAAGTCAATTAAAAAAAAATTAAAAATTGTCATATTTTGTTGGGCGATTCTGGAAAAATGGAAGGACTTTTCTAAGAAATGAAACTGAAAGTAACTGCTAGATGTCGTAATCTACATAAAATCTCTTTGGGTAATTTTCGAAGCTGGTCGAAAAAAGAGTGAAATTTTCAAAACAGGAAGTATTGACATATAAAGATTTGAAAAAGTTTGCTAAAAAATTTAGAAAAAATTCCAGGGTATAGATTTTGACTTACTGATTCGAAAAATATAACGCGTTTATGTCTCGGAAAAAATTTTTGGAAAAATTGCATTTGAAAGTCAATTAAAAAAAAAATTAAAAATTGTCATATTTTATTGGGCGATTCTGGAAAAATGGAAGGACTTTTCTAAGAAATGGAACTGAAAGTAACTTCTAGATGTCGTAATCTACAGAAAAATCTCTTTGGGTAATTTTTGAGGGTGGTCGAAAAAATGGTGAAATTTTCAAAAGAGGAAGTATTGCAATATTAGAGCTTTTGAAAAAGTTTGTTAAAAAATTTAGAAAAAATTCCAGGATATAGATTTCCACTTACTGATTCGAAATATAGCGCATTTATGTTCCCAGAAAAAGATTTTGGAAAAATTCCATTTGAAAGTCAATTAAAAAATAATAATAAAAAATCGCGATGTTTCATTGAGCGATTCTGGAAAAATGGAAGGACTTTTCAAAGAAATGAGAGTGAAAGTAACTTCTAGATGTCGTAATCTACAGAAAAATCTCTTTTGTACTTGAGGTGATAATAGTTAATAAGATTGAGTCAATTGATTGCATTATTGTTTTAATGCACTTGTTAACAGCTACTGTTATTGTGATCACGACTGCAATGTGTTGGTGTATCTTTCGTTTTGAATTTTAAAAGTGTACTGATAAGCTACAAAGCAATTTAACTATTGCTGTTTATAAAAATTAAAAATGTAGTAAAACTTTTATCACATATATAATTTATATGTTAAAGATAAGGTAGTTACAATGTAAGCAGTAATTTTTTTCACTTGTCATTAAAATAATAATAAAAATGCTGCTATCAACAATCAAAATCGTGGTTTGAGTACATATGAAAAATGTAAGATGATCACCTGATTCTTGAAACGTAGTTTTTGTTTTGAATTCTAATCGATCGCAGTGTTGCCATCTGCACAAACAAACTTGTTAATATCTTAAACTTCAGGAAAAAATCGAGTGAATGAACAATGCGTTTGAAAATCCGTGCCTTTGTGTGCTTAAACACAAAAAATCTTTTTATGTCTTTGAAGACTTGTTTACTTCTCCAGTTATAAAGACTGTTTAAAAAGAAGCCTAATCCAAGTTTTTCTCACCACATAAAGGTGCCCACTTGTGTGATTTCCCATTTATCTTATTCATATTTTACAAATAATTTACTCTTTTAATGAAAGCTTTCCTTGTTTCGACAAGTCCCAGTTAACTCAGCCATTCAAAGTACTTTGAACCCCGACTGCACAAAACTGTAGCACGAAACCTAGTCGACATTGCAAACGTAAAGTAGCTACACCTTGTACGAGAGCCCTCCAATAAACTCAGAGCGTACTTGTCCCAGTCGTGCCCTGATTTCAAGTGCTTGAGTCCACAGCTGCTCCATTCATTACACAAAGACTTAATTTTTTACTGCGTTTGGTTTCCTTAGTGGCGTTTTGACAGTTCTAGTCCCTCGTGAGCGTCTTCTGGTGGTCTTATAACATTCAGACGAGTTTGGCATACTTCCTTATAAACGTTACAACCCTTTTCGCATATTTAACTAACTCAAGGATCGAAGGATTTACGTTGTGGCCTACTCCAACTCAAAAATTTTTCGATCGCATGATGTAATAGGTTTTCATTACAGAGTCCACACAAAATAGATCACAGATGAGACGATTTTCTCCAACTCAAATAAATAATCTCGACGAGATTTAAATTTAACCAAAGATACAAACTCAAACGTAGATTTATTATTGGTAACTAGACTTCGTGGTATCGACAGCCGGCACCACAAAAAGGAAACGGTTTCTTTTTTCCTTCAGTTAATTTGCCAATATATTGCTACGATATTTCTACAATTATAAACTTCTTTGAACCAAAGGACTGTTCTCAGAATCTTTAAAGCAAAGCTTAAAGGGAGCTCAATAATGAAAATAATACGCCTCCAGTCCTTTTGTCGAGTCAGCGCATTTTAGAGAAAATTAAGCAAGGATGAAATTAGTTTTGGAAAACCTTAATTGCACACAACATGGATACACAAAAATGCTTTGGATTTCATGTGAGTAAGATTGTAGAGAACGTCAAGATATTTTCCGGAAAGAAAAGTGAACAACAGGAAAAAAATCAGACATGGAACTTCAACCAGCTTACAGTCCACTACAATTAATAGATTTATGAAAATCTCTCATTTGAATTAGTCCTACAAAAAAAATCAAATTTGTTACTTGTCTGTCAAGAATTAGTCCAATAATGACTCCGACACGGTGAACTTCAAACGTGTATGTTTGGTTGCATACGCTACACATTGACAGTCATCAATTTAAAATTAGTTTATTTATAATAATTTAAGCCTGGTGTACTATAGATGCCACAGAAAATATGCAAAATTATAAATATCGATATTAAAATATCCATTATATATGTTATTATTTTTATTAGATATTCTATTATAAAAAAAAAACATCAGAATTGGTACTTATTATTTGTAATGAATAATGATCAATTTCCAATATTGACTGTATGACATGAACTAATCTTGCGCTGCAATAATAAATAACAATCCATCATAAATATTAACACGAGTTCAAGGTTACTTCCTGATGTCAGCGCCGCTTTAATTGACAATTACACAAAAACATAAATGACTACCAATTTGTTTTTACTCCAGATAATTAAGTGCAATGCGACTTTCGTAATTAGAAGTGATCACCAATTTGAAGCTAAAAAAGTAACCTTCAATATGAAACGAAAAAACAAATTAATTAAATGACAGTCATTAAACCACAATTATGTGGCACTCAGAAACCCTAAACGATCATAAAAAGCAAGTGCTCCTTCAAAAAAAAAAAAAAAAAGTTTGCCAGTCAATCAACCTAGGAAGTGTTAATCAAGATCACCAGTCAGAAAAAATGACAGCGCGCTTTTCGTTAATTGGTGAAGGCGGGATAAGCGTGGGTCAAAAACCAAAAAAAAAAAAAGAAAAGAAAAAAAAAGAAAAACAAAAAATATTTACCACAGTTCAAGGCAGTCGCGTCGTTCGAAACATCCCCGTCGCTTTTCATTTTCGGTCTGGAAAAGAAAAAACCAATAGTCGAATGATCGGCTCGCTATCAAATATCATACGTCATTGTCAATCACGCTCATTAACGTGTCAACGTCAACTCGGTCAACTGTCAACGGAAAAGAACGCACCAATCAAGATAACGCCTCGCATCCGCACACAAATAAATGGCAATGCGCAGCTGAAAAGCTCGTTAGCCGACTAAATACTCACAAGCATTATTGCCGGCGAAACTGGCGGCCACCTCTCGAATCGCTCTGAGGAACACCCGCGGAAAAGGCAGAAACGTGGTTCGGAAACGATCGCGCCCGGCGATGCAACACGCAGACAGCAGCGAAATGCGGCAGGAGCGGCCCGCGCGGGGCGGCCGCCGGGGGCGGGGGGCGGCGATGGTTGTGGTGGGGCGGCGCAAGCGGAGAACCACGAACCATTTGGCCGGGGAGGGGGGCGAGTGAAACGGCAGTGAAACTCCTTTGTTCGCCGTGAAACACGGCGGCGGGACGCGGGAGGGGGCTGATTGCGTTTCACAGCCGGCGGGGCGATTAGCGTACGGAGGGCTACCACTAATTTATGCGGAGCGTGTAAACGCCGCAAACGTTAACGGATTTGCGGCGTTATCTTATCGCAGCGGACTGAGAATGCGGCCTTGAGATATCGCCTCGGGATTCGAGGAGGGTTATCTCAGGATGTTCGAACGTGGCGCGCTCGGACGGGGTCGGAGCGGAGGGGGGGAGGTTGCGTTCTCCAGTCAGTTGGCTGAGATAGCGGCAGCGGGGAAAGCCGGGTTTGATGGGAAGTTGAGGAGTTACCGTGAAAGGAGTTCGGTAAATTGTAACGTTGCGTTCCCCCACTACCGCTGCGCTACTTGTAGACTCTAATACTAGTACATGGAGTATTGTTTATTTACAGTTATATAGATGCATATATATTACGTAGAATTTTATGGTTGATAATTATGATCGCGTGATGCGAGCACTTATGATGAGTTACTGACAAGTATATGACTTAAGTACGTACTTGCTGATCAGGGTCGGACTTGTCTTATTTGTTAGTCGACCAGCTAGAAGTATTTCAAGATATTTAATTTAAATTAAAATATGTACATATAAAATTGAACATCTCCGCCACTGGAGTCTCTACCCGATACAATATCAATATTTATTCGTGTAGTATAATAACGGATTGTAAAAACGAGACAAGTTCTGTACTGCCATAAGTTATATTATTAATTAAAAAGAACTTCCCTCGCCCCTGAAGTACAGTCCAACAAATCCCGCTTTTTATGAATTTAAAACTGTATTTTTTTGTCATATCCTCTATAAATTCAAAAATATGGATGATAAGAGTGGCAGTTTAAGGAAAATTGCAGATAGACAAGCAGACAGAAAAGAGTACCTACTTTTTCGTACTGTAGGTGTGATGAAACGTGGAGAAAAAATGAAAGCTGATGGACCCTATTAAAATACTTCATTGGCTTACGCTTGGGAAGCAAAAAGGAGTTTCAGCTTGATTAATAGATTTTTCAACATGAACTGAGTTAGTAAGCGAAATATTGAGTAAAACACAACTTAAATAAATATGAATAACCAAAACAGTAACTTTTTCGAAAAACTTTTTAAATTTTAGATCTCGTGTTAGAAAATTCATTTTTTTGTCATCTCCACAAATTTAAAAATATTAATAATAAGACGAGTCACGGTTTAAAGGAAGTGACAGGCAGACAGAAACTTGGAACCTAATTTTTCGTACAAAATAAACCAGTCAGAAAAGCCACCATGTGAAAATGAACCAATTGTACAATCAAGCTGTCAAGCTGACATTACTTGCTAATTTTGACAGGTAATAACAGTAAATGTTACTTTAAACATTAACAACAATTCCCGCTAAATTAGAAAATAATTTTTTCTCATAACCTCTATAAATTAAAAAAATCGGAAAATAAAAAAAATTAAAGTTATGCAAAAATTGAAAAAGTTAATAAATCCAAAATTGTTAAAAGAAAACAAAAGGTTTAAAAAATCCAAACAATACAAAAAAGCCCAAAAACTGAAGAAATAAAAAAATCCGATAATCCAAAAATCTGAAAAATCCGAAAAATTCGAAAAATCTGAAAAATCCAAGAAATCCATAAGATCTAGATGATACAAAAGATCCAAAAGACCTAAGAGGCCCAACACATCCAAAAGATCCAGAAAATCCAGGAAATTCAAGAAATCTAAAAAATAAAATCAAGAAATCCAGGAAACGCGGGTAATCAAGGAAATCAAGGAAATTCAAGAAATCTCCAAAAAGCAAAATTCGAAATCAAAAAATCCAGCATATTCAAGAAATCAAAAAATCGAAAATATCCGAAGAGTACAAAAATATCCAAAAAATCAAAGAATCTAAAAATCCAAAAATCTAAAAAACCCAAGAAACCTAATAAACTCAAAAAAAAAATCCAATAACTTTAAAAGTGTAGAAAATGTAAATAAAAACTATAAAAAACCGAAGAAATCCAATAAACCAAAGAAACTCAAGCCGTTCGATAATTCCGAAAAACCAAAAAAATTTAAAAAAATTAAGTTATGCAAAAATTGAAAAAGTTAATAAATCCAAAATTGTTAAAAGAAAACAAAACGTTTAAAAAATACAAACAGTACAAAAAAGCCCAAAAACTGAAGAAATAAAAAAAATCCGATAATCCAAAAATTTGAAAAATCCGAAAAATCTGAAAAATTCGAGAGATCTAAAAAATCTAAAGAATCCATGAGTTCCAGATGATACAAAAGATCCAAAAAACCCAAGAGACCCAACACATCCAAAATATCCAGAAAATCCAGGAAATTCAAGAAATCTAAAAAATAAAATCAAGAAATCCAGGAAACGCGGATATTCAAGGAAATCAAAGAAATTCAAGAAATCCAAGAAAGCCAAGAAATCGGAGAAATCGAAAAAAATCCAACATATTCAAGAAATCAAAAAATCGAAAATATCCGAAAAGTACAAAAATATCCAAAAAATCAAAGAATCTAAAATTCCAAAAATCTAGAAAACCCAAGAAACCTAATAAACTCAAAAAAAAAATCCAATAACTTCAAAAATGTAGAAAATGTAAATAAAAACTAAAAAAAACCGAAGAAATCCAATAAACCGAAAAACCGAAGAAATCCAATAAACCAAAGAAACTCAGGCCGTTCGGTAATTCCGAAAAATAAAAAAAATTAAAAAAATTAAAGTTATGCAAAAATTGAAAAAGTTAATAAATCCAAAATTGTTAAAAGAAAACAAAAGATTTAAAAAATCCAAACAATAGAAAAAAGCCAAAAACTGAAGAAATAAAAAAAATCCGATAATCCAAAAATCTGAAAAATCCTAAAAATCCGAAAATTTCGAAAAATCTGAAAAATCCAAGAAATCCGAAAAATCCGAGCAATCTAAAAAATCCAAAAGATCCATGAGATCCAGATGATACAAAAGATCCAAAAGACCCAAGAGGTCCAACAGATCCAAAAGATCCAGAAAATCCAGGAAATTCAAGAAATATAAAAAATAAAATCCAAGAATTCCAAGAAATCCAGGAAACGCGGGTAATTAAGGAAATCAAAGAAATTCAAGAAATCCAAGAAAGCCAAGAAATCGAAGAAATCGAAAAAAATCCAACATATTCAAGAAATACAAAAAATCGAAAATATCCGAAAAGTACAAAAAAATCCAAAAAATCAAAGTATTTAAAAATCCAAAAATCTAAAAAATCCAAGAAACCTAATAAACTCAAAAAAAAACCCAATAACTTCAAAAGCGTAGAAAATGTAAATAAAAACGAAAAAAAACCCGAAGAAATCCAATAAATCAAAGGAACTCAAGACATTCGATAATTCCGAAAAACCCAAAAAGATAAAAAAAATTCGAAAAATCCAAAAATTTCCAAAGATTCCACGAAACCCGACAAATTCAAGAAATCTAAGATATCCAAGAAATCGAAGAAATGAAAAAAGTCGTAAAAATCCAAAAAATCCAAAAAATATTACAATCCCAAGAAACTCAAGAAATTGAATAATACAAAAAATCAAAAATATCCAAAATGTTTAAAAAATTCAAAAACCAAGAATTTAAAAAATCCACAAATCTAAAATATACAAAAAAATTCAGAGAATCCAAAAAATACAAGAAATGCAAGAAACCCAAGTATCTTAAAAAAGTCAACAGTCCATTTTTGGACAAAAAGAATATTAAAAATCCAAAAATCTAAAAATTCCAAGAAACCCAAGAAACTCGAAAAACTCAAGAATTCCTATCATTTCAAAAATCCAGGAAGTGCATAATATCCCAAAAATCAGAAAATAAAAAAGCAAATAATAAAAATTATGGAAAAAATTAAAAAAAAATCCAAAAACCAAACAATCCAAAAATGCAAAAACTTAAAAGAATCCAAATGATTCAAAAGGTCCGAAAAATACGAAATATACAAAAGATGCAAAATATCCAGAAGATCTGAGAGATTTAGGAGATCCAGAAAATCCAGGAAATTAAAGAAATAAAATCCAAGAATTCCAATAAATCCAGGAAACGCGGGTAATCAAGGAAATCAAAGAAATTCAAGAAATCCAAGAAATCGAAGAAATCGAAAAAAAATCCAACATATTCAAGAAATACAAAAAATCTAAAATATCCGAAAAGTTCAAAAGTCAAAAAAATCAAAGAATTTAAAAATCCAAAAATCTGAAAAATCTAAAAAATCTGAAAAATCCGAGAAATCTAAAAAATCCAAAAAATCCATGAGATCAAATGATACAAAAGATCCAAAAGACCAAGGGGGTTCAACAGATCCTAATGATCCAGAAAATCCAGGAAATTTAAGAAATCTAAAAATAAAATCCAAGAGTTCCAAGAAATTCAGGAAACGCGGGTAATCGAGTAAAATCAAACAAATTCAAGAAATCCAAGAAAGCCAAGAAATCGAAGAAATCGAAAAAAATCCAAGATATTCAAGAAATACAAAAAATCGAAAATTTCCGATAAGTTCAAAAGTCCAAAAAAATCAAAGAATTTAAAAATCCAAAAATCTGAAAAATCCAAGAAATCTTAAAAATCCGAGAAATCTAAAAAATTCAAAAAATCCACGAGATCCACATGATACAAAAGATCCAAAAGACCCAAGAGGTTCAACAGATCCAAAAGATCCAGAAAATCCAGGAAATTCAAGAAATCTAAAAAATAAAATCTAAGAGTTCCAAGAAATCCAGAAAACACGGGTAATCAAGGAAATCAAAGAAATTCAAGAAATTCAAGAAACCCAAGAACTAGTAGAGGAAATCGAAAAAATCCAACATATTCAAGAAATACAAAAAATCTAAAATATCCGAAAAGTTCAAAAAAATCAAAAAAATCAAAGAAAATAAAAATCCAAAAATCTGAAAAATCCAAGAAATCCGAAAAATCTGAGAAATCTAAAAAATCCAAAAAATCCATGAGATCCAAATGATACAAAAGATCCAAAAGACCCAAGAAGTCCAACAGATCCAAAAGATCCAGAAAATCCAGGAAATTCAAGAAATCTAAAAAATAAAATCCAAGAGTTCCAAGGAATCCAGGAAACGCGGGTAATCAAGGAAATCAAAGAAATTCAAGAAATCCAAGAAACCGAAGAAATCGACGAAATCGAAAAAAACCCAACATACATATTCAAGAAATACAAAAAATCGAAAATTTCCGAAAAGTTCAAAAATCCAAAAATATCAAAGAATTTAAAAATCCAAAAATCTGAAAAATCCAAGAAATCGGAAAAATCCGAGAAATCTGTAAAATCCAAAAAATCCACGAGATCCAAATGATTCAAAAGATCCAAAAGACCCAAGAGGTTCAACAGATCCAAAAGATCCAGAAAATCCAAGAAATTCAAGAAATCTAAAAAATAAAAACCAAGAGTTCCAAGAAATTCAGAAAACGCGGGTAATCAAGGAAATCAAAGAAATTCAAGAAATCCAAGAAATAGAAGAAATCGAAAAAAATTCAACATATTCAAGAAATACAAAAAATCGAAAATTTTCGAAAAGTTCAAAAATCCAAAAATCAAAGTATTTAAAAATCCAAAAATCTTAAAAATTCAAGAAACCAAATTAACTAAAAAAAATCCAATAACTTCAAAAGTGTAGAAAATCTCAATAAAAACTAAAAAAAAAACGAAGTAATCCAATAAACCAAAGAAACTCAAGACATTCGATAATTCCAAAATATCCAAAAAGATTAAAAAAATCGAAAAAACCAAAAGGATCCAAAATAATTCAGGAAAACGCAACAAATTCAAGAAATCTAAGATATCCAAGAAATCGACGAAATGGAAAAAATTAAAAATCCAAAAAATACTACAATTCCAAGAAACTCAAGAAATTTAATAATACAAAAAACCGAAAATATCCAAAATGTTTGAAAAATTAAAAAAAATCAAGAATTTACAAAATCCAAAAGTCTAAAAAATCCAAAAAAAAATCAGGGAATCCCAAAAATCCAAGTATCTTAAAGAAGTCAGTAGTCCAAAAAATTAAAGAATTTAAAAAATCCGAAAATCTAGAAAATCCAAGAAACCCAAGAAACTCGAAAAACTCAAGAATTCCTAACATTTCAAAAATCAGAAAAAAGCGAATAAAAATTATTGAAAAAATTGAAAAAATCCAAAAACCAAACATCCCGAAAATTCCAAAAATGCAGAAAATTAAAAGAATCCAAATGATTCAAAAGATCCGAAAGATACGAAATATCCAAAAGATCCAAGAAAATCCAGGAAATCAGAGAAATCGGAGATCGAAAAAATCCAAGAAACCGAAGAAATCGAAAAAAATTGGTCGGAAGTTGCTTCGACAGAACTTCCCTCGCTCCTGAAATACAATGATAATTTTTTTGAGTCATCCTGTATACGCAAATCCAAAAAAAATAACGGAAATGATACATCACAAGTACAAACTCAGACGCAAACGGAAGACCTATTTCTTCGTCCTCCAGGGGTCATGAAAAGTCGAGAAAACGTAAAAGCAGAGATTCGACCGACGGACTCGATTACAATACTTCCTTTGCTTACCCTCGGGAAGTAAAAAATTGAAAATTTAGACATCTACAGTAAAACTCAAGACGGATTCATAAACCACAAGTACAAGATTATGGTATATTATAAAACCTTAACGGCGTTTACTAAAAAAAGTTTGGGGGGATGATTAGACGACAAATCTAAAAATTTTGAAATTAATTTTGCGCCCACTTTCTCGAAAATATAACACTGCAATATAATTAATAATATTAAAACAATAATTGTAACCAGTTTCACACCAAGTAACATTTATCACATTCAAACCATTACCGAATCATTTTTCCACTGGAAAATAAATTTGACAATTTTTTGATCCCCCTCCCATTACGTGACGCTCTATAATACTGTCTTTTAAAATAGTAGCGAAGTGCGTTGAAAACAGCGCACAGTATATAACACAAACAAATATAGGTAACCTTAAAGTTATAATTTAGTGCGTAGTTGTTGTAGTGACAACTTTTTATATAACACGAACATAAAGTTACAATTATTTCGCACTTATCAGTTGCACTGACAACATTTTTTACTTTAATACGCCAACGTGCTTCAATTTAAACACCACTCGAAAACAAAATTAGTAAAAGAAACCGTTCCAACTTGGACCAATCCTGACGTTCGCCAGTGTTGACGCAGCTTTTTAAAATCAACGTTAGTTTCAACACAGAACAATGGGATCTTGTTTACTGACGAGGTCGTAAGTTTACCCAATTCCCCTCTTTCGTTGCGCAACAGCTACGCCAGCGTTAACAGCTTCCGAAACATTGTTCACATTCTTATGCGGTTGCACAATTCCTTCTATGCCACCTCTGCATTTCTTGTTCGTAGACGCATCAACGACATAAAATAAAATAATCGTACTTGAGTCATCAGAGTGAAGCGATTGCATCCGGTTCTATTAAATTTTTCTTTTGTTTGGGAGCAGTCGTTAATTACAAACAATCAAGGCAGATTCATAAACCACAAGTACATAGTGTAGGTGTTTGAATAAAAAAAAACTACTGTAAATATCAGTCATAGAAAAATGCCAGGATTATCTCCTTGATAGCTGCAAGAACTGGATTTTGTAAGAAATTAGTCGACAGACGTGACGTAACTAATAATAGAGTCAGAAAGGTTACGAAAATAGCGATAATATTATTCACAAGCCATACAGTTGTAGGAATGTGTTTTTTTTTTTAGACGAAATCGTAGTTTCGGGCAAAACTTAGTCAAAATTACCACCCAGTGGTGTTACTACAAGTTTTGGTCTTACTCTATACAGATCAGTGTTTATGTTGATTTCTCTAATTGGGTTTGTTGACTAGAAACTAGTCGTATTTATTATCAGATATTTAGATAGTGGCAGGAAACCGTGGTGTTGGCGTCCGGCCAATGGCGTTATGCGGCGAGTTCATTCTAGTTCAGTTCTAATTTGTAGTCAGGATGTTAACTCGCCAACGGGGGAGGGAGAGAGGAGCTAGATAACTCCCCCCCCCCCCCCTCCGTACAGCTGCTGTTCTTCCACTACAGTTACAGAGAGGGACTATAATTTTTTACGTCCATGAAACTTTAATTACCCGTTATATATTTATGAAATCAATTAGAAACCCAGCGCTGAAAAAATCAATATCAATCTTATTAACAACTCTCCAGAAAATTTCGTCTCAAACTGGATAGAGTATCAGGCTTCTCTGGCAATATCGTAAAGGAAGCCATTATCGTAATCACGGAGCGTAACGACATTATTTAACGGCCACAATTTACATTTGCTTGCGCAGACTAACGACAGCCTGAAGATCGCAGGTAAAAATCCCCCTTTTCTACTACTTCAAGGTTCTTTGGCCCTAATACCATAAGCCATATGCTCTGTCGCTTTGTTGTTTATGGGTCTTCAAGTCTTTGTGCAGCCGTTCGAAAACCGGATTTGAACTACCTGCTTTGTATGGAAAAGGAATTGTGGACAAAAGTTGCTCGCTACAGGATGCCGGACTAATGCGGGAGATCTGGGTTCATAAATCTATTTATAGACAGCTAGTCGAAGATTGTCACAGTGTTTGAGGTTCTGGCTAGAAACAACAGCGCTGGCAGAATATTGTTTAGTTTGTCTATTGAAATTACTAGCGGGAATGAACTAGTTCGAAAGCAGTGGACGGTGTAGTCATTACAATGCTGCGATCGATTTTTTTCAAATTTTTAGCTTTACATTTAAGCGACAAAAATTCTCTTGGTAGCTGTGTTCGAATTAATTTAATTCTTCCTGAGAACACGCACCAGACACTTCACAAATGAAATGACTACAATTTTAATAAAGATATAATTTAACAAAATACAAAGCTCGGGAGAAAACTCCACTTCTGCTCGAGAAAGTATTTTTGAATTTTAACTTTCCCCTTTGTAGTTGTTTTTCTTGTTTTAATAAAGTTGTCAATTCTGAACCTTCATATTCTTGTTCTGACACCAGGCTTACGTATCGTAAAACATTTAACTTGTTTACTACAATTATTTTTCTTTAATTATAAATCCACGAAGGGAGTTTTTAAAATCCCATTTAGAAACACAAATGTTTTTTCGATGCTTTAGTTTAATCTCGAGCTGCTTTCATTTTTTGTTGATCTTAATTCGGTTAAAAACCTTAATCCGCCAAAATCGTGCGTTTTAAACTGAAATCAATTTCAGGTTCGTCAGAAACCATAGTCGGTGTATGCGCAGCTATAGAATTATTACTATGTATTTGCAAAACATACATTAAACCACATTATTGCACTGTAGTGAGTTTGGTTGTTAAGATTAATGCACACATAAATTCCGCTGATAAAAGAACCATTTCTTTGGATTTTTTCGCTCGCAACGAAATAATATAAGCAAACTTTTTATTTAAATTTAATGTTCTTGAAAAATCCGCCATAAAATTATAAAACAATAATAATAACAATAAATTTGAGTCACGATGATGACGCAGTGTCTTAGTTTCGTATCATATAATACAAAACTTTGCCCTCGTTTAAACCTAACCTCAAAGTATATTCAAACAAAAGAACAATGTATTAGAATTAATGAAAGTCGTATTAAAAATTATTAACGTAAGACACTCACTTCATATAGAAAATAATTTTATCTGCATTACTTTTCACTTTTCGAACGTTATCTTCAAATGTAGTGCTTGTTAATACTGTTAGTATCACTTTATCAGGCTTAAATGATAAGAAAACTTGACAACTTTAATATATTTGTCAAATAATATACTTTTACTAAAATTGATAACTGTATCAGGATATATTTAGGACAGAAAGTCCATCACACTTACGTATACTTAGCACAAATAACCTCTAACTGCTAATTTTATTGAATAATTGTAGTAATTCATTCTTCTAATCTAACTTCAGTTGCGTCACCGTCTCGTTAGATTTGATCCAATTAAATTCTGAATAGCATCAATTGTGACAATTTCAATTGACTATTTTACATTATCAATAAATGCTCTTGACGTCATAAGTTTATATTGCAATTGTATTATCAAGGGAATGATTGTTTTACAGCATGATCTCTCAAGATAAGGGAGTAACATGTGATCTGAATTATTCAAATAATTCGCCAAATTTTGTCTAGGTTATGTTCGATTTACGTCAAATCAAGAGCAGTGGTACCACCCCAAGCTCGACAGCCAACGCCAGCTCTAATTCACGTCATTTTCGTCGCACAATGTATTTATTTAGAAACAGTTCCACCAACACACACTTAGTTCCTAGATGATTAGATCTGAAAGAAGCCCAGCTGAGCACCACTAAGTATATGTTGGTTTTGCGAGTCATGCTATTAGTGAGATGGCCGACATCCGGTTGAGCTAGTTGCAAGCTATTTCTAGATAACGTCACAGCTCATTGAAAGTTTCAAGAGGGCGACGCACTTGATGCAATGATCGACGCTCAAAATATTCCATGCATGTTCAATGGGGAAAAGATCAGAGGAGAGTGCTGGCCATGGCAACGGCGCTAATTGAGTGACGTTTGCGGTATGGACTGAAAGATAAACGTAGCACCCTGAAATTTCTAAGGTCAAATGAAGGACGAGGGTTTAAAGCTTCTTAGAAAGCCGGATTTTAGAAGAAGGGATGATGCGAAAGGTTCGGGTTCTTTGAAGGATTCTAAGGCGACCGTGAAATAACCTTGGAAGACTCTAGCTAAAGCTCAATTCTCTCAAAATTCCGAGTAGTCGCAGATACTGGAACTTGCTTTTGTTCCAGAATAAAGTAAATCCGCCCCTGTTGACAGTGTGTCGACCGGCATATTTTAAGCGAGAATTTGCGGTGGTACCAGTTTTAGTAGTTACGATTACTATTATTTAATAAGATAAGGTGCTCGTAGTAATAACCTTGAACCAAACATGCTTTCTAACTTGTGATAGCGTTCCCCAAGAAAATTTATGAGGTACAACGTACACAAGTTAGCACAACTTTCAGGTTTCGTAATTTGTTCACAACGTTTGAGTACATAAAGGTTTGGGTTGACACTGAGAAAATAAAGTAGGGTCGATCTATGTAAACAAAAATGTCTCTAGTTTATTTTTTTGATTTTACAGTTTATATAGTTATACAGAGTGTTGATTTGAAAATTGTTTGTTTGGAGTGAAGAATAAAAACAGTCCTGTGGGTCGCATAATTAAAAGGTATTTTTAGTATCTCGCGATCTATGGTGTGTCTTAAAATAAAGTGGGACTTCCTCATTGTTGTCTCATTAAAAAATTATGGACAATAAACTAGTGACATAAAAATTTCTCTGTAGAGAAAATACTAGTCACTCCGTAAATTCTTGTACAGAAATATGGACTTTACACTTAAGCTCCACCCCCCCGGTCTCACGACGAATAAAAAAATGCATCACAATTGAGACGGCGTGGGTGGGTGGGGCTTATCCATTTCAATACGAAAATATTTAATTAATATATCAAATGGTCAATTCGGGGTTAGAATTATGTTTTAAGTGTTATGTTGCTGAAAGTAAACTCTATACATTAAGAAAGAGAAGCCATGGATTAAACCCCACCCACCCACCCCTATGTCAATTGTGACGAATTTTTCATTTATTGTCATTTCGAAAGAAGGAGGTTAATTACAAAATTCACATTTATTTAGAAAAAAATTACCATTTTCAAGATGTTTCCTCGCGCCTAAAATAGCTTCTCTTTTTTAGTTAATCCATTTAGTTTTCTTTGTATAACACGGTTACTTAAGAATATATTTCACATAGTAATTTCTCGTAAAAAATAAGGATTTTACAATTAAGCTCCGACCCTCGGCTTACGACAAATAAAAAAAAATCACCACAATTGAGACAGGGCGGGTGGGCGGGGCCTATATTTTGTCTTTTTTTTTCTTAATATAGATAGTAATATTTCATTATACAAATTTTCCATTTTAAATCTTTTAAGTTTCATGTTGTGAAAAGAAGTCTACACATATTAAAACAAAAAGACAAAATATAAGCCCGCCCACCCACCTTATCTCGATTGTGATGATTTTTTTTATTCGCCGTGAACCAAGTGGGCGGTGCATAACTGCAAAATACTTATTTCTTTACACGAAATTGAAAACATGTTTTTGAGTTTAGGGTTGTTGAAAATATACAATATATATTAAGAAAAATATCACCCCATCTTTATTGTGCTTATTTTTCTAATTCTTAGAACCTTAAAACACGTTTAAATTGGTAAATTTTGGTAAGGAAATCTGGATTGTGCAATTAGGCTCCGCCTCTAGGTCTGCCAACCAATGAACACCTCATTAGTATTTAGATCAGGGCAGGTATGGGTGGGTCTTAATTTTTGGTTTTAATTTTTTCTTAATATACACAGTATGTACTCTTTGAATAACACAATACTCAAAAACATGTCTTATATGGTAATTTTTTGTAGAGAAATAATAAAGATTTTGCAATTATATTCCGCTCCCTTGGCTCTCGACAATTAAAGAAAAAATCATCACAGTTGAGACAGGGCGGGTGGGCGGGGCTTATATTTTACGTGTTTTCTAAATATACGTAGTCGTCTTTTCAGAACAAGAAACTTAAATATGTGTAAAATGGTAAATTCTTGTAGACAAATATAGATCTTGCTATTAAGCCCCGCCCCTCGATCTGACAACGAATGAAAAATTTATCATAACTGAGAATTGAAATCGGAGTGGGTATGGGTGGGGCCTAATCTTTAGCTTCATTTTTTTTTAATATACATACATATATAGTATTCTTTAAACACGATACTCAAAAATATGTTTTTAATTTCTCGTAGAAAAATGAGGATTTCGCAGTAAAACCTAGCCCTCTTGGCTCACGACGAATAAAAAAAATCACCAGAATTGAGATAGGGCGGGTGGGTGGGGCTTATATTATGCCTCGTTTTTCTTAATATACATAGCCATCTTTTCACAAAAAGAAACTTAGGAGATATGGATAACTATGAGGCGGGGCCTAATTGCAAAAATAATATTTCCTTATACAAATTTTCCATTTTAAACATGTTTTAAGTTTCATGTTGTGAGAAGAAGTCTACACATATAAAAAACAAAAAGGCAAAATGTATGCCCGCCCACCCGCCCTGTCCCAATTGTGATGATTTTTTTATTCGCCGTGAACCAAGTGGGCGGAGCTTAACTGCAAAATACTTTATTTCTGTAAAAGAAATTAAAAACATGTTTTTGCGTATCGTGTTCTTCAAAGAATACTATGTATATTAAGGAAAACAGGAAAATTATTAGAAACTTTTTGTAAGGAAATCTGGATTGTGCAATTAGGCTCCGCCTCTAGGTCTGCCAACCAATGAACACTTCATTAGTATTTAGATCAGGGCAGGTATGGGTGGGGCTTAATCTTTGGTTTTACGTTTTTCTTAATATACACAGTATGTATTCTTTGAATAACACGGTACTCAAAAACATGTCTTATATGGTAATTTTTTGTAGACAAATAATAAAGATTTTGCAATTATATTCCGCCCTTTGGCTCTCGACAATTAAAGAAAAAATTATCACAGTTGAGGCAGGGCGGGTGGGCGGGACTTATATTTTGTCTTTTTCTAAATATACGTAGTAGTCTTTTCAGAACAAGAAACTTAAACATGTGTAAAATGGTAAATTCTTGTAGACAAATATAGATCTTGCTATTAAGCCCCGCCTCTCGATCTGACAACGAATGAAAAATTTATCATGATGAGAATTGAAATCGGAGCGGGTATGGGTGGGGCCTAATCTTTAGCTTCTTTTTTTTTAATATACATACATACATAGTATTCTTTAAACACGATACTCAAAAATATTTTTTTAATTTCTCGTAGAAAAATGAGGATTTTGCAGTAAAACCCCGCCCTCTTGGCTCACGACGAATAAAAAAATCACCAGAATTGAGATAGGGCGGGTGGGTGGGGCTTATATTATGCCTTGTTTTTCTTAATATACATAGCCATCTTTTCACAAGAAGAAACTTAGGAGATATGGATAATTATGTGGCGGGGCTTAATTGCAAAATTAATATTTCCTTATACAAATTTTTCATTTCAAATATGTTCTAAGTTTCATATTGTGAAAAGAAGTCTACATATATTAAAACAAAAAGACAAAATATAAGCCCACCCACCCACCCTATCTCGATTGTGATGATTTTTTTCATTCGCCGTGAACCAAGTGGGCGGAGCTTAACTGCAAAATGCTTATTTCTTTAAACGAAATTAAAAACATCTTTTCGAGTTTAGGGTTGTTCAAAGAATACAATATATATTAAGAAAAATATCACACCATCTTTATTGTGCTTATTTTTCTTATTCTTAAAACCTTAAAACACGTTTAAAATGGTAAATTTTGGTAAGGAAATCTGGATTTTGCAATTAGGCTCCGCCTCTAGGTCTGCCAAGCAATGAAGACTTCATTATTATTCAGATCAGGGCAGGTATGGGTGGGGCTTAATCTTTAGTTTTAATTTTTTCTTAATGTACACAGTATGTATTCTTTGAATAACACGATACTCAAAAACATGTCTTATATGGTAATTTTTTTAGAGAAATAATATGGATTTTGCAATTATATTCCGCTTCTTTGTGTCTCGACAATTAAACAAAAAATCATCACAATTGAGATAGGTCGGGTGGGCGGGGCTTATATTTTGCCTTTTTTCTAAATATACGTAGTAGTCTTTTCAGAACAAGAAACTTAAACATGTGTAAAATGGTAAATTCTTGTAGACAAATATAGATCTTGCTATTAAGCCCCGCCCCTCGATCTGACAACGAATGAAAAATTTATCATAACTGCGAATTGAAATCGGAGTGGGTATGGGTGGGGTCTAATCTTTAGCTTAATTTTTTTTTTAATATACATACATATATAGTATTCTTTAAACACGATACTCAAAAATATGTTTTTAATTTCTCGTAGAAAAATGAGAATTTTGCAGTAAAACCCCGCCCTCTTGGCTCACGACGAATAAAAAAATCACCAGAATTGAGATAAGACGGGTGGGTTGTTCTTATATTATGCCTTGTTTTTCTTAATATACATAGCCATCTTTTCACAAGAAGAAACTTAGGAGATATGGATAATTATGTGGCGGGGCCTAATTGCAAAATTAATATTTCCTTATACAAATTTTTCATTTCAAATATGTTCTAAGTTTCATGTTGTGAAAAGAAGTCTACATATATTAAAACAAAAAGACAAAATATAAGACCACCCACCCACCCTATCTCGATTGTGATGATTTTTTTTATTCGCCGTGAACCAAGTGGGCGGAGCTTAACTGCAAACTACTTATTTCTTTAAACGAAATTAAAAACATCTTTTCGCGTTTAGGGTTGTTCAAAGAATACAATATATATTAAGAAATATACCACCCCATCTTCATTGTGCTTATTTTTCTAATTCTTAGAAACTTAAAACACGTTTAAAATGGTAAATTTTGGTAAGGAAATCTGGATTTTGGAATTAGGCCCCGCCTCTAAGTCTTCCAACCAATGAACACTTCATTCGTATTTAGATCAGGGCAGGTATGGGTGGGGCTTAATCTTTGGTTTTAATTTTTTCTTAATATACACGGTACTCAAAAACATGTCTTATATGGTAATTTTTTGTAGAGAAATAATAACTATTTTGCAATTAAATTCCGCTCCTTGGGCTCTTGACGATTTAAAAAAAATCATCACAATTGAGATAAGGCGGGTGGGCGGGGCTTATATTTGCCTTTTTTCTAAATATACGTAGTCGTCTTTTCAGAACAAGAAACTTAAAATATGTTTAAAATGGTAAATTCTTGTAGACAAATATAGATCTTGCCATTAAGCCCCGCCCTTCGATCTGACAACGAATGAAAAATTTATCAGAATTGAGAATTGAGATCGGAGCGGGCATGGGTGGGGCCTAATCTTTAACTTCATTTTTTTCTTAATATACATATATAGTATTCTTTGAACACGATACTCAAAAATATGTTTTTAATTTCTCGTAGAAAAATGAGGATTTTGCAGTGAAACTCCGCCCTCTTGGCTCACAACGAATAAAAAAATTCACCAGAATTGAGATCGGGCGGGTGGGTGGGGCTTATATTATGCCTTGTTTTTCTTAATATACATAGCCATCTTTCACAAGAAGAAACTTAGGAGATATGGATAATTATGTGGCGGGGCCTAATTGCAAAAATAATATTTCCTTATATAAATTTTCCATTTTAAACATGTTTTAAGTTTCATGTTATAAAATGAAGTCAACATATATTAAAACAAAAAGACAAAATATAAGCCCACCCACCCGCCCAGTCTCGATTGTGATGATTTTTTTTATTCGCCGTGAATCAAGTGGGAGGAGTTTAACTGCAAAATACTTATTTCTTTAAAATAAATTAAAAATATGTTTTTGCGTATCGTGTTCTTCAAAGAATACTATGTATATTAAGAAAAACAGGAAAAATATTAGAAACTTTTTGTAAAGAAATGTTGATTTTGCAATTAGGCTCCGCCCCTAGGTCTGCCAACGAATGAAACCTCCATTACTAAATTTAGATCGGGCCAGGTGTAGGTGGGGCTTAATCTTTAACTTTATTTATTTTTTTTTAATATGCATAGTATTCTTTGAATAACAAGATACTCAAAAACATGTCTTACATGGTAATTTCTTGTAGAGAAATAATGAGGATTTTGCAATTAAATTACACCTGTTTGGCTTTCAACGATTTAAAAAAAATCATCACAATTGAGATAGGGTGGGTGGGGGGGCATATAATTTGAACCTTAAAACACAGTTAAAATGGTACATTCTTGCAAGGATGTATGGATTTTGCAATTATGTGGCCGAACCTAATTCCAAAATCGTAATTTTCTAATACAAATTTTCCATTTTAAACATGTTGTCTTAAGATTCATGTTGTGAAATGAAGGCTACACATATTAAAACAAACAGGCAAAATGTAGCCCCGCCCACCCGCCCTATCTCAATTGTGATGATTTTTTTATTCGCCGTTAACCAAGGGGGCGGAGTTTAACTGCAAAATACTTATTTCGTTACAAGAAATTAAAGACATGTTTTTGTGTATCGTGTTGTTCAAAGAACGCTAATATAATTAAGAAAAAAAGGCAAAATATTAGAAACACAAAACACGAAAAATTCATCACAATTGAGATCGGGGCGGGTGGGTGGGCTTAATCTTCATATTTTTTTAATATATACAATTTTCTTTGGACATGTTTTCAGTTTTTTGTTCGGAAAGAAGACGTTGTATATTAAGAAAAAATGGATCAAATATAAGCCCCGCCCACCCACCCCTTCTCGATTGTGATAAATGCTTTATTCATCGTGAGGTGAAGGGCGGTTTAGCTGCAAAATCCCCATTCCTCTACAAGAAATTACCATATGAAGTATGTCTTTAAAAGGGTAGAATTTTCTAGAGAAATAATATGTTACAATTAAACTCCGCCTCTCGTCTGATTAGGAAAGAAAAACTCATCAGAATTGAGATCAGGCGGGTGGGTGGAGCTTAATTTAAAGACATGTTTTTGAGTATCGTGTTGTTCAAAGAATACTATGTATATTAAGAAAAAAAGGCAAAATATTAGAAATATAAAACACGTTTAAAATAGTAATTTTACTTTCTCGTGGAGAAATGAGGATTTTGCAGTTGAAGCCCCGCCCTCTTGGCTCACGACGAATAAAAAAAATCATCACAATTGAGAGCGGGCGGGTGGGTGGGGCTACATTTTGCCACTTTTGTGTAATATGTGCAGACTTATTTTGACAAGAAACTTAATGTTGGACCTAAAATAATCCATCTCTAACAACCCTTGTCCTTGAACACTAGGTAATAGCAATCTGACGCTCAAGTGTTATTTATGTTTATACATCGAAAGATGTCACGTAGAAATTAGTTTGATTTGAGTGAGTTTGTCTTCTCAAAAAATGTTCTGAATATTATAATTTGTCAAATTTTGGCTAGCATTTAACCATCTACATAATATTTCTAACATACCTAGAAAATTTGACAACAGTCAGTCCAGCAGTTTCGGAGATTACGTGCCTAATAAAAATGGATACGGAGAGACAGACGGAAACAGGAGACTACTTTTTTCGTACTGTAGAGCCAAGGAGGTCCAGTGGCGGCTCGTGAGCTTTTGAAATGGGGGCCACAATTTGATTGATGAATTAAATATGAAAATTGTCTGAGGGAAATAACTACAAAAATACATTCAATAAAAGTAAAAAAGCATTTGTCCACTTACTTTTTTGCCTTCGGTCTAAATTTTAGTTGATGTTGAGATAACGAAACGTCTTGATTATCACACAATTTAAGAACTTACAAAAGTACAAGTCACAATGCACACACAATAATGAAGTTTTTATTTTACACTGTCTTTCAGTCCACCACTAGAATATATTTTTATTTATAATTAAAATCTGATCTCCTGTTGGTGCGATTTACAAAAATGTTTAACACTTTGTTGTCAAAATTTTCAATAGTTTGGGTTAATTTTTTTTCAACTGAGAGCATAGCGAGTGCGTTTAGTCTGTCTTGAGTCATAGTCGTACTCAGAAAGCACTTGATCCTCTCTAGGGTCGAAAAGCATCTCTCACGTTCGCAGGTGGTCATTGGTGTAGTACAAAGAATGTCTAAAAGTTTGTAAGTCTCAGACAAAGCCTCCCGTAAATTATTGCTGTCTATGAATTTTAAGAACAGCAAAACACCATTACACTGCAAGTCATCTCTGCCATAAATAATAGTCAACTCGGTCTTTAATTTTTCTTTATCGATAAAGGGATAGGCTTCAAGAGTGCTATCAAAAGTGTCTTCGGGGAAGTGAACCTCATATGCATTAATCAAATCTGGGAAAAATAATCTAGCAGCGGATAAATGCCCGGTGAAATTGTACCTGTCACTGATTTGGTTAAGAATCACATCACAATATTCCTTAAGAATAATTTTATTATTTTCCAATGTGACATCCATTTTGCGACGCTTTGGGGGTAAAGCTTCACCGTCGTCAGTCATTGGAATGTCATCACTTAGGGGGTCAATCTGATCACAGCCGTTACCCATTGCGATGTACTCACTTAAGGTGTCAATCTGATTTTCTCTAATATCTGCAATGTCATTTTGAAAATTTTGCAAACATTTTTGGACATATTCGCTGTCAACTCCTCGAACTTTCATTTCGTTGAAAAGCGCTTCCACAAGCGGCGCAATATAACGAATTCCTTCCAAGAAAAAATTAAAATCTTCACAATTCAAAACCCTCAATAAACCATTCGCTTCACTGATCGTTCTCGAATCGTTTTCTACAGTCACAATGTGTTCCAAGCACTCATAGATCACTTCTTTGTTTTCGTACAACGTATTGACAGTTCTGGTTTTAAAATTCCACCTAGGTGGAATTGCTCCTGGAAATCTCCTCTTCAACACGTCGTCCAACATTGACGTCCGTTTCGTCGATCTGGAAAAAAACGCAGCAAAAGATTGCACTTCCGCAAAAAATATTTTTAGTTTTTTGTAGCAAAAAGCCGCTTTTTCGAGCATTAAAGTGAACTGGTGAGCGTAAGAGTGGGTGAAATAGGCACCGGGGTATTTTTGTCTGATGATTGATTGAACTCCGCCATTTTTAGCACTCATAACTGAAGACCCATCGTAGGTTTGAGCAATGAGTTTGTTTGGTGGGATACCAATAGTGTCGAGTTCTGTTATTATAGCGTCGGCTATATCTTGCGCTGTGTGTCCTGGTGGTCTAATGAAGCCCCAAAAGCGCTCAAAAATTTCTCCCTTGAAAATATAGCGAAGAATTAGGACGAGTTGCTCCTGGTTGAACGAATTCGTGGTTTCGTCGGCCTCAATCGCCACGAAATTTGACTGTGCAATCTGTTCCGAAATTTCTTCTCGACAGACCTGTAACATAGCGTCTAGAAGCTCGTTTTGGATCGCCTTAGACGATCCTTTGAAAACCGTGGCTTCTTTTAGATGATCTGACAAAGCGGAGTCCAATTCGGCTGTAAAATCGATCAAACCTGGAAATATACCTGGGTTTTCTGATTCGGTGGTGTCGTTGTGTCGACGAAGTAGAGCCAGTTCGAACACCCCACAAAATTTGATACACATGATCAAGCGACGTAAAATGTGGCGATTTTTGTCCACCCGTGCGTTATGCGCACGGTAGTTGTTAATATATGCTGTGTCCAGTTGTGTCCGGATGTCCCTATTACCTAGAAGGTTGTAATCCACTAACCGATCCAAATGACTCGCAGTTCTTGCGTGTTTTGTAGCTCTTTCCTTAAGGTGTCGTAAGTCATCCATGCCAGCAGTAACCCAAACCGGTGGTTGCAACTCATTACTGATCAGACACACAAAACAGTACAATTTATTGGTTTTTTCGCTACCGCACATCCACGAATAGTGGTCATACGTGTTCCGCCTGTTAAAATATCTATTAAACTCCCGCCCTTTTCCTTGAACACTTTTTTTTATCACTAAGTCCGGAGTAGGTCTGCCTAAATTTTTCACTATAATTTTGTCGTCGTACGACAGAGGTCGATTTTCTATAATGTATTCAACTGAATTCATTTTTATTTAAAACGTAATAAGTTCACTGGAGCAGAATTGAAACAAACACCCGCTGTTGAACTAGTGATAGCGGTCACTGCAACGAATGTGACCCGACACCAGCCTAATCCGGCGGGGAGAGGCGCGGTTTCCATGCCAACAGCGTAAACAAAACGTGACAGAGTCTCGATTTCGCCTCGGCTTTCATTGAAACCTGATCCCAACGATATCCAAGACACAACTTAGATGTGAGTTTTGATACATTTTATACATCTGCAGCGAGATTAAAAAGCAGTTTTGATAATTTTTAATATTTTTTAGTCTAAAGGGGCAATTACACGTGCTTGTGTTCGGTCAGCACTGGATCGTGAACGCTCTTTACAGCACGTCAATAATGATTAGTATAATGAAATTACTATTACTTATTACTAATTTAAAATTATTGTGCATTGTGTTGCAACTTTGTTAAAGAAATTAAAAAAAAACGGCAACATTGTGCATAAATTACATAGAATATTTAACTGTCGTTGATTATATTCGTTAGGTATTCTTTATGGTGGCTTGAGTGTCTTACCAAACATATAATTATGTTGTTGGTTGTTAACTAATGTCTAGTCGGGACGATAAATAACAAAATAAATTGTCGTTTTATCAGAATCAGTACCCAAAAATGCACTTTTAGCCATAATTTTCAGAATCGCTAGTTTTATCTTATCTAGTATGTTTGTGTAAGTACTAGGGCTCATAAACACTACAGTAGAGATAAAAAAGCAATTAAATTTAAATTTCTAGCTTATATTGTTGTTGTATTCATAAAGGACGTACGTGCATTTTGTATGCAGCCTTTAGTATTAATGATAATAATATAACGCAACAAAGTACGTAGCAGCTACGCTAATGAATTTTTAATGACTAAGCTATTTTTACAGTCGACGTTATCACTTTTAAACGAAGCTAATAATAGAGCCTTTGGAACGTTTATCTTGCGCCTTGTTATGAAACGAAGTCGAATAACCTTGTCAGTTCTCCCACTGGCGTCGCGATATCATTAAACAAGCCAATCCATCATTTAAAAATGACTGCGTATTAAGTGCTGTCATTATAACATCATTGTTACCACCCAAAGCCAGTATTTATGACAACTTCGATAACAAAGCCCCGATCAAAGTTATCTCAGTGCGCGGTTGTTTTTCAACGTTACCGAGCGATAAACCGAACAAAAGAAAACCGAGAATAAATTGTCAAAGTAGTTTCATCTCCGTCCCACCGGAGTGTAAACCCGTGTTATATCATTTTTATGACAAGGAAGACAGTATTGACTGTTTTGCACTCCCATCCGAGTCCATCAAACCGTGAAACGAAGTTAGAAGACGAATTCGAAAATACTCCATCAACTTCTGAACCTAATTCATCGTAAAAAACGCGTCGCCGCTCCGATTGGTTCCTGCGATATTGATCAAAAATTTTTACCCAATGACAACCTGGGCTCGTCCCGTTTAATCAAAATTTCGACTTAATGCGTCTAGTTGCTTTTGAGATTGAAAGCTACAGATAATGACTAGCGCCGTCTCTCTCTGGCCAATCAAAAAAAAACCTCCGAGAGTTCTATCGCGCGTCTATTTCGAGGCGGCAGCCTCACTCCCCCACGACGTGGACCGGCCCGTAATTTATTCTATGTTGCGCCGAGTTCTCGGAAGTCCTCCCCTCCCGCCAGGCCATAGCCCCCTCCCGCGGAACCATTTAAAGCAAATATTTAGATGAGTCCGAAAAATGACGCTTTTTCAGCCCGAAGTCGAAAAAACAAATAATAAGTGGGCGGCGTCGGTACTGCGATGTTGTTTTGTTCGGTGTGCGAGAGAGAGGTGGATAGGTTGTGAAACTCGTCGCTATGGCAACGCGACTATTGACGTCATGCCCATATTACCAAGTTCTTTGTGCGGCCCCAACTGGTTAATATCTGCCATAAAATACCATTTCGATGCGCGCTTGTTTGGCGCTTGTTATGGGTCGTACTAGCCAACTTGATTTGAGAATCGAGGTCGCGATGACGCAACGCTGGCATTTATGACAAATAACCAGACGAACTCTGGTTTAACTGCGAGGTTTACAGTTTACGCTTTACAGCGTGGGCTAATGAATTATTGATCTGTTTAGGTGGAACGAGTTAAATGGGCTCGGGCTTAGTTAATTAGAACCGGATTTAATTGGACTTGATCATAACCGTTTTTCTTGATCGGGCAAGGTCGCCGGCCTTTTTTAAGCCCTAGAAAGTATTGATCTGAGTGTGGACGAGGTTTATTTTGCTTCTCGCGTTTATTTTGGATTCGGATCTGGATCCTGGCCAAGGGTTCTCGACAGATGATTTGACGGGATTGGGGGGAACGCTGCCATTTTTAGGTATCGATCGGTGACGTACTGGTATTAACTGGCGCTTTTAGCTGCTGCCATTTCGATGATACGCGAACATAAGTCAGTTAATGGGACTCGCTGGAATTATGGACGGAAATTACTCATGCCACCGATTAACTTTTGACCTTTGATATATTGCAATTGTACACAGTTTTTATTATCAGCTTCAGCTGCCATTTATATTATTCATGCCCGGATATATTTATAACTTGCCCGATCGATGTGAAAGTTACTAGAATGAGGGAAAATTTTCGATTGGAGGAGTTTTACAGATCTTCACGCTCTGAGATCGCTTAACTACGACAAACTTTTCTATATTTTTTTATAACATTGTTTTAGAAGTTCTAGAAAGTTTCGGCTAACACGAAACTGTCGTTGTGTGTATGTTTCAATTATCGTTGATCATTTTATATCGACAGCAGTGACATGATTTAGCTTAAATTCGTCATGTCATAGAAATGTAGGGCAAAGATAAAATTAAATGTTTATTGGCTTATAATACACTATGAAAAAAATACAACGTTGTATTTTTAACAAACTCAATGTTTTAACACATAATAAATTTATTCGAAAATTATACAGGTATATACAGGGTATAATTATCACAATTATTTTTAACTATACAGAGTATACACCCTAGATATCTTTACATCTTTCGTTTGACGTCCTCTCAGGCTTTACAGTCACAGTTTACTTTTGAAAATAGGTGCGACGTTGCCACGTTTATTTTTTGCCACGTTTTTTTTTTTAATATCTTTAGCAATGGAAGGATTCACAAAAAAATCACGCTAGGGTTATTTTTAACATCTGTGTTACAACATTTTGTGGTAAGATAAAGAAAGGAGCGCGCTTTGTTGTGGTATAAATGACATTAAATTTTCATATACAGAGTGCTTCTAAAAATGTTTTAATTTATTTGTTGCCTTCATTTTTCTAATATGTGGATGTGTCTTTTTAAAAAATTAAAAATCGCAGAAAATATCAACTGTCAATATGGAAAATACTCTACTCAAATGTAGTTCATACCACAACAAAAATATTGTAAAACAAACTTTGAATTTAACTCTATTGTGATTTTTTTGTGAACCCTTACACTGGCAAAAAATTGCAAGGAAATTGGAATAACGTGACAACGTCGCATCGGAATTTCAAAAGTCAACTGTAATTGTAAAGCCTAAGAAGAGCTCCAACAAAATATGTAAAGATATATAGGGAATTTCATTAAAAAAACACTCTCTACAGGGTGAGTCAGCTAAAAGGGGACACGAATAACTGTTGTATTTATGAACCTATGTTAAGTGGAATTTAGTTTAGTAATAGAGACGAATGAGTTCTGTGTGCATCACTTCAATAACATGAAATAATTAATAGAAACCTCAATAATGAAAAAACAATCGTCACTTTTTACTTCCCGAGCGTAAGCTAACGAAGTATAGTAATCAAGTTCATCGGACGAATTGCCACTTTTATGTTTTCTCGACGTTTCATGACCCTACAGTACGAAAAAAGTAGTCTTCCGTTTTATCACAATTCTTTTAAAAACGAGTCAGTTACCCCATTTTCTCGAGAATATGAGAAAATGCACATCTTTATATAATAATGATAAAATAAGAATTATAATGTTCATAACATTTTGGTCGATTGTGTTCTAATTTATAATTTTAGTACTCTGTTTTGAGAAGACAAACTCATTCAAATCAATAGAGAAATATGTATTTTGCAAATACGCTCCGCCCCTCGATTTAACAACGAATGAAAAATTCATCATAATTGAGATGGGGACGGGTGGGTGGGGCTTAATTTTTGTTGTTTTTTTTTAGTATATAGAGTTTTGTGTCCACAACAGGATAGTTAAACATATTGTCAGTTTCTTGTTGGAAAAAGAAGACTTCCCATGTTAAGAAAAATGGACCAAATATAAGCCCCGCCCACCCACCCTTCTCAATTGTGATGAATATTTTATTCATCGTGAGCTAACAGGCGAAACTTGGTTGCAAAATCATCGTTTCTCGAAATAATATGTTACAATTAAACTCCGCCCCTCGTCTGATTAGGAATGAAAAAATGTAAAATTGATCACAATTGAGATCGGGCGGGTGGGTGGGCCTTAATTTTTGTTTTTTTTTTAATATATAGAATTTTCTTTCAACAACAGGATAGTTAAATATATTGTCAGTTTCTTGTTGGGAAAAGAAGATTTTGTATATTAAGAAACAATGGACCAAATATAAGCCCCGCCCACCCACCCCTTCTCAATTGTGATGAATGCTTTATTCATCGTGAGCTGAAGGGCGGGGCTTAGTTACAAAATCCTCATTTCTCGACAACAAATTACCATATGAAATATGTCTTTAAAAGGGTAGATTTTTTTTAGAGAAAGTATATGTTAGAACTAAACTCCGCCCCTCGTCTAATTAGGAATGAAAAAATTAAAAATTTATCACAATTGAAGTCGGGCATGTGGGTGGGGCTTAATTTTTGTTTTTTTTTTAATATATAGAGTTTTCTTTCAACGACAGGATAGTTAAACATATTGTCAGTTTCTTATTGAAAAAAGAAGACTTCGTATATTAAGAAAAAATGGACAAAATATAAGCCCCGCCCACCCACCCTTTCTGAATTGTGGTGAATGCTTTATTCATCGTGAGCTGAAGGGCGGAACTTAACTGCAAAATCCTCATTTCTCTACAAGAAATTACCATATGAAGTATGTCTTTAAAAGGGTAGAATTTTCTAGAGAAATAATATGTTACAATTAAACTCCGGCCCTCGTCTGATTAGGAATGAAAAAATGAAAAATTGATCACAATTGAGATCGGGCGGGTGGGTGGGGCTTAATTTTTGTTTTTTTTTTAATATATAGAGTTTTGTTTCAACAACAGGATAGTTAAACATATTGTCAGTTTCTTATTGGGAAAAAAAAGACTTCCTATATTAAGAAAAAAATGGTCTAAATATAAGCCCCGCCTACCCACCCCTTCTCAATTGTGATGAATGCTTTATTCATCGTGAGCTGAAGGGCGGAACTTGGTTGCAAAATCCTCGTTTCTCGAAATAATATGTTACAATTAAACTCCGCCCCTCGTCTGATTAGGAATAAAAAACTCATCACAACTGAGATTGGCGGGTGGGTGGGGCTTATTTTTTGTTGTTTTTTTTTTAATATATAAAGTTTTCTTTCAATAACATGATAAATAAACATATTGTCAGTTTCTTGTTGGGAAAAGAAGACTTCGTATATTAAGTAAAAAATGGACCAAATATAAGCCCCGCCCACCCACCCCCGCTCAATTGTGATGAACGCTTTATTCATTGTGAGCTGAAGGGCGGAATTTAGCTGCAAAATCCTCATTTCTCTACAAGAAATTACCATATGAAGTATGTCTTTAAAAGGGTAGAATTTTCTAGAGAAATAATATGTTACAATTAAACTCCGCCCCTCGTCTGATTAGGAATGAAAAAATGAAAAATTTATCACAATTGAGATCGGGCGGGTGGGTGGGGCTTAATTTTTGTTTTTTTTTTTTAATATATAGAGTTTTCTTTCAACAACAGGATAGTTAAACATATTGTCAGTTTCTTATTGAGAAAAGAAGACTTCCTATATTAAGAAAAAAATGGACCAAATATAAGCCCCGCCCACCCACCCATTCTCAATTGTGACGAATGCTTTATTCATCGTGAGCTGAAGGGCGGAGTTTAGTTGCAAAATCCTCATTTCTCGATAAGAAATTACCATATGAAATATGTTTTCAATAGGGTAGAATTTTCAGAGTAATAATATGTTACAATTAAACTCCGCCCCTCATCTGATTAGGACAGAAAAACTCATCACAATTGAAATCGGGGTGGGTGGGCGGGGCTTAATCTTTTTTTTCTTTGTATACATAGTTTTCTTTCAACATTTTTTGCCGCAAAGAACAAGAGATATTACATTGGAAAATCGGAAAATTCGAAGAGATATCGTAAAATAGAAAAAACAAAAAATTATAAAATCGGAACACTGAAAAATGGAAAAATTGTAAAAGTAAAGAAATAAAAAACTTTAACCAAATATTGCAAATGGAAAAATTAAACGTTGAAAACTGGAGAAACTCAAATCGAAAAATTGCAAAATCTAGAAACTGAATTGAAAAGTTCAAAAATAAATTTAAACTTGAAAACTCGAAAAATGATGGAACAAAAAAAATTAAAAATTGAAGAAAAATTCAAGTAAAATAAACTGCGGGAACGTTATTTACGCCACTGGTTTTTACTCTATACCCCCTTCTGAAGTGTGCATGTTACGCTACTGACTGACAGTCCGTTGTCAGATTCTGATGACTCACCAAGTTGAACTTAAAATAACCACCTCTAAATTACTTGTAATTGAATTGCTTCCAACCACTGCAATAAAACTGGGACCCACTATACAGAGTGTTTACAAAAAATCAAATCATACAGTTTTCAAATAGTCATAAGATTTTGATAATCTTAGTAGGTAACGACCTCGCTGCATGTCAACTTCTAGTGAACATTTAGGTACGTAATCCACGAATATTCAACGTAATATGATAACAGAATATTTCAGGGAAAACGTAGTTTTCAGTTTCAGCAATAATTTTATTGATATAGTGATACTACGATAACCGCTGCGGATGCACATACCTAGAAATGGTTTATTTGATATTAGACTGTAGATAACAAACAATGTCAATAAATCTAGGTTACATGATAAACTACTCTGTAGATTTGTTTTAGTAAAAGTAGTGTCATCAGCAATACATCAAATTCGTTATCAAAAATAGCATTCTAGACGTCGTTGAGATAAATACGTAAAAGACTCGGAGTCAAAACTGACCCTTGAAGAATGCATTTTCACAAAATGGATATAATTTGACTTTAAAATTCACCTAAATTTGGCACTTCTTCGTTTAACAAGTTTAATTGTGTCTGGAACTTACAATTTCAAATTTCCTTTGATAAGAAAATTGTATTCAAGTGCACTAAAACGTCAAACGACTAATAAACTTTCAAATTAGACCAACGTGTCTCTTCCTACTGATAATGATTTCATCCGTGCTTTCAAGAATCCAGAGAGCTTTGCAATTCGTTCCTTGATGTGACCCAAAATGGCGGAACACTCGCGATCGCCTAAAAATCAAGCCATGTTAGAAATGTGTCATCCTCGTGTGAGCTATCTTTATTGACGAGAGTTTATCTTTCAAAGGATGCGAAAACATGTACTACATAATACTAAAGTTTTACAGCTTCGGCGCCACGAACGTAGAAGAAATTTTCTTTGTAGCACAACGTTATCATTTAGTTACACTGTTTCCCGCTAATGGCATCAGAACTAACCATTCCCTTTAAGCAAATTTTCTGCAAGTGCTTCCGTTCAGAATTCCTCGTAGCTTCAGTCGATCGAAATTCGATATCATTAAAGGGATTTATTTTGCGTTGATGGACTTAAAGTACGTTGCAGAAATGAAGTATTTGAAAAAGTGTTAAGTAAATAAAATAGTTTTCTTTGTTTTTTCATTTTTTATCGCTGAGTAGAGTTATCACTACCTTACAAACGTTATCATGCTTATCAGCGTGGAGTTAATGTGTTACATTGTTTCATGTTTTACAAGTGAAGAATAAAAGTCGCTGGAAATAAAAAATCTTTTATTATTAAAACACCGTTAGTTTTTATGTGTGCTAAAATTTAAGTACTCAGTTTTGTTTATAAGTACCTTGTAAAAGCCAAAATCTGTTTTCCTGTGATTTGGATCAAATGGACCATCGATCTACTTTGTGTCACTTTTGCAAAATCAACCAGCAAAAAAATCGTTTGATAAATGGTTGAAATGGCTTATTTGATTTATTTTGGTCCCGTCCTCCAATAATAAAAGACTGTGAATGCTGTTAACATTAACATGCACACTTTCGTGATTTTTTACATGATGACATTCTCCTGACATTTATGACGCGTCTTTAAATTTCAGCAGATCACAGGCGAAAGGTTCTGAGTTAAAACGCTGGCATTCACCCAAAAGATAAAGTTCTGCAGAGAATCGAGCAAGAAGGGACGAAACGAAAGGGAAAATGACAAATCTTGAAATTGCATGTTCTCAGCTTCCTCTCAGCGTTTCGGGATTTATCAAAGAAACATTTTTGCGCAATGCTGAGAGAAGTGTATGAGAGAATTCGCTGCTTGCAAACTAATGTTGCGGCTTTTTGCTAAACATGTTAAAAGCAGTTTACTATTTATAGTTTCGTAATTTATTGCTCAATGTTTAGTGTGAGATGTATCTCTTGCCAAACTCAGTGCAGTCGAATCAACAACGTGCTGCTGTTAAAAGTTTAAAAGTAAGCCACTTTGGATTGGATCTACGAATTACAACTTTCATCGTGTTGCAAACTCTGTAGATTTTTACTTAACACAACTCGTTCTAATGAACTACACTTTCACTTTAGAAAGCGAGCTGTAGATTTTTTTTGCTGGAATTAGGTGAGTAGAGTGGTTCTTCGTGAGCGATTGCATACATTAGAATAATGATAGTGACGTGGAGATGCTTCGAAAGTTTGAGAGTAGGATAAAGTTATATCGTGCGAGTAGAAACTTTTTGAGTTGCAGTAATCTGTAACGTACGCTGTGCAGTTGGCATACTAAAATTATTTCAGTTACTATTAAAATTATAATAAAAATGCTGCTGTCAACAATGACTAAAATTCCGGAAAAAGGTTGCAAGTATCAAAAAACCGAAGCCGGATTTTAGTTGTAGATCTCGAAATCTACAAGAAAATGTATTTTGTTGAGTTTCGAAAATGTCAAAATTTTTGCGAAATTTGAAGAAGGGGGGACCATTAAAAAATTTCAGTTTTAAAAAAGTTGTCCAAATATAATAAAAAAATTCAGGGATAGATCTCGACACGCTGATTCCAAAAATATAGCATGTTTGATGGTCACGCAGCAACATTTTCGAAGAAATCGCTACGAAAGACGAATTTTTGAAAATTTCAAAAATTTCGAAATTTCAACGGTCAATTCTGGAAAAACGGTTGCAGGTATCAAAAAACCGAAGCCGGATTTTAGTTCTAGAGCTCGAAATCTACAAGAAAATGTTTTTGGTTGAGTTTCGAAAATGTCAAAATTTTTGCAAAATTTGAGGAAGGGGGAAGGACCATTAAAAAATTTCAATTTTAAAAAAGTTGTCTAAAAATTATGAAAAAATTCGGGGACGTAGACCTCGACACCCTGATTCCAAAAATATAGCATGTTGCTGGTCACGAAGCAACATTTTCGAAGAAATCGCTACGAAATGCGAATTTTTGAAAATTTAAAAATTTCGAAATTTCAACGGTCGATTCTGGAAAAACGGTTGCATGTATCAAAAAACCGAAGCCGGATTTTAGTTCTAGACGTCGAACTCTTCAAGAAAATGTATTTAGTTGAGTTTCGAAAATGTCAAAATTTTTGTGAAATTTGAAGAACGGGGGACCATTAAAAAATTTCAGTTTTAAAAAAGTTGTCTGAAAATTATGAAAAAATTCAGTGACGTAGAACTCGACACCCTGATTCCAAAAATATGGCATGTTTGATGGTCACGAAGCAACAGTTTCGAAAAAATCGCTGCGATATGCGAATTTTTGTAAATTTAAAAAATTTCGAAATTTCAACGGTCGATTCTGGAAAAATGGTTGCAGGTGTGAGAAAACCGAAGCCGGATTTTAGTTCTAGAGCTCGAAATCTACAAGACAATGTATTAAGTTGAGTTTCGAAAATGTCAAAATTTTTGCAAAATTTGAAGGAGGGACCATTAAAAATTTCAATTTTAAAAAAGGTGTCTAAAAATTATGAAAAAATTCAGGGACGTAGAACTCGACACGGTGATTCCAAAAATATAGCATGTTGATGGTCACGAAGCAACATTTTGGAAAAAATCGCTGCAAAATGCGAATTTTTGAAAATTTCAAAAATTTCGAAATTTCAACGGTCGATTCTGGAAAAATGGTTGCAGGTATCGAAAAACCGAAGCCGGATTTGAGTTCTAGAGCTCGAAATCTATAAGAGAAAGTATTTAGTTGAGTTTCGAAAATGTCAAAATTTTTGCGAAATTTGAAGAAGGGGGGACCATTAAAAAACTTCAATTTTAAAAAAGTTGTCTAAAAATTATGAAAAAATTCAGAGACGTAGATCTGGACACGCTGATTCCAAAAATATAGCATGTTGATGGTAACGAAGCAACATTTTCTAAAAAATCGCTGCGAAATGCGAATTTTTGAAAATTTCAAAAATTTCGAAATTTCAACGGTCGATTCTGAAAAAACGGTTGCAGGTATCAAAAAACCGAAGCCGGATTCGAGTTCTAGAGCTCGAAATCTACAAGAGAATGTATTTAGTTGAGTTTCGTAAATGTCAAAATTTTTGCGAAATTTGAAGAACGGGGGACCATTAAAAAATTTCAATTTTAAAAAAGTTGTCTAAAAATTATGAAAAAATTCAGGGACGTAGACCTCGACACGCTGATTACAAAAAAATATAGCATGTTGATGGTCACGAAGCAACATTTTCGAAAAAAGCCCTGCGAAATGCGAATTTTTGAAAATTTCAAAAATTTCGAAATTTCAACGGTCGATTCTGGAAAAATGGTTGCAGGTATCAAAAAACCGAAGCCGGATTTTAATTCTAGAGCTCGAAATATACAAGAAAATGTATTTAGTTGAGTTTCGAAAATGTAAAAATTTTTGCGAAATTTGAAGAAGGGGGGACCATTAAAAAATTTCAGTTTTAAAAAAGTTGTCTAAAAATTACGAAAAAATTCAGGGACGTAGATCTCGACACGCTGATTCCAAAAATATAGCATGTTGCTGGTCACGAAGCAACATTTTCGAAAAAATCGCTGCGAAAAGGGAATTTTTGAAAATTTCTATAATTTCGAAACTTCAACGGTCGATACTGGAAAAATGGTTGCACCTATCAAAAAACCGAAGCCGGATTTTAGTTCTAGAGCTCGAAATCTACAAGAAAATGTGTTTAGTTGAGTTTCGAAAATGTCAAGATTTTTGCTAAATTTGAAGAAGGGGGGACCGTTAAAAAATTTCAATTTTAAAAAAGTTGTCTAAAAATTATGAATAAATTCAAGGACGTAGATCTCGACATGCTGATTCCAAAAATATAGGATGTTGATGGTCACGAAGCAACATTTTCGAAAAAAGCGCTGCGAAATGCGAACTTTTGAAAATTTCAAAAATTTCGAAATTTCAACGGTCGATTCTGGAAAAACGGTTGCATCTATCAAACAACCGAAGCCGGATTTGAGTTCTAGAGCTCGAAATCCACAAGAAAATGTGTTTAGTTGAGTTTCGAAAATGTCAAAATTTTTGCAAAAATTGAAGAAGGGGGGACCGTTAAAAAATTTCAATTTTAAAAAAGTTGTCTAAAAATTAAGAAAAAATTCAGGGACGTAGATCTCGACATGCTGATTCAAAAAATATAGCATGTTGATGGTCACGAAACAACATTTTCTAAAAAATCGCTGCGAAATGCGAATTTTTGAAAATTTCAAAAATTTCGAAACTTCAACGGTCGATACTGGAAAAACGGTTGCACCTATCAAAAAAACGAAGCCGGATTTGAGTTCTAGAGCTCGAAATCCACAAGAAAATGTATTTAGTTGAGTTTCGAAAATTCAAAATTTATGCGAAATTTGAAGAAGAGGGGACCATTAAAAAATTTCAGTTTTAAAAAAGTTGTCTAAAAATTACGAAAAAAATTCAGGGACGTAGATCTCGACACGCTGATTCCAAAAATATAGCATGTTGATGGTCACGAAGCAACATTTTCGAAGAAATCGTTACGAAGTGCGAATTTTTGAAAATTTCAAAAACATTTTGCCTTGAAAAATGAAAGAAACGTGTCAAAAAAGGGGAAAAGGCGTTCGTTAGAAAAAACTGGCAAAAGGAAGACAAAAAAGATAATGTAAATGGTTTAAAGAATGTGACAATAAAAGAGTAATAAAAAGTCACAAGAGAGATAAAAAAGGCGGCCAAAAGACTACAAAAAACGCGACTAAAAAGGGGCAAAAAGACATCAAAATAAAGGTGAAGAAAGGCATTAAAAAATGAAAGAAAAAACAAAAAAAACCCGGAGAAATGGTGAACAAAAAGGAGCACAAAAAATGTGATCAAAGAACAAGCTGAGTAAAAAAAAGAGTAAAAAAGTCATAGAAAAAAAACGTCAAAAAAACACGCTAAAAAAGAGGCGAGAAACAAGCCACAAAAAATTGGTCTAAAGAGTTTCGACAGTACTTCCCTCGCTGTCGGAAACGTGACGACTGCATGCCTATTATGTTTTTTTTTTCGCAGTGGATTTCAAAGAATTCGGTTTTGTTGTTTCTGAGTAAATCAGTAAAATAAATTTACGCATTCATTAATTTTTTTGAGTCACCCTGTATATGCAAATCCAAAAAATATGAATGGAGTGATAGATCACAAGTACAGACTCATCATATTTTGTACATTTTAGATATGATTTATTCGGCAAACTTTCGAGCTGACGTCATCAATTTTTTGGAGGGGATAAGCAAATGTATTTTGACTAAACATTTATTATGCTCTTTATAACCTTAAAACATCTGCAAGATTTCAAAGCATTCGGTTTTGCAGTTCATGATTAAATCGAAAAAATAAATTTACGCATTCATTAATTTTTTTGAGTCACCCTGTATATGCAAATCCAAAAAATATGAATGGAGTGATAAATTACAAGTACAGACTCATCATATTTTGTACAGTTTAGATAAGATTTATTCGGCAAACTTTCGAGCTGACGTCATCAAGTTTTTGGAGGGGATAAGCAAATATATTTTGACTAAACATTTATTATGCTCTTTATGACCTTAAAACATCTGCAAGATTTCAGAGCATTCGGTTTTGTAGTTCCTGATTAAATCAATAAAATATATTTACGCATTCATTAATTTTTTTGAGTCACCCTGTATATGCAAATCCAAAAAATATGAATGGAGTGATAGATCACAAGTACAGACTCATCATATTTTGTACATTTTAGATATGATTTATTCCACAAACTTTTGAGCTGACGTCATCAAGTTTTTGGAGGGGGTAAGCAAATATTTTTTGACTAAAGATTTATGATGCTCTTTATAGCCTTAAAACATCTGCAACATTTCAAAGCATTCTGGTTAGCAGATTAAAAATTAAATTTCAAAATGTTGTTTTATAATTTTGATTTTTTTTCCAAAAATCTGGACGTTTCGGGTGAAAAGTCGATTCGGAGTTGTAAACTACATGTGTAGGACTATGTTATTTTATACAATTGAAAACCCATTTACTATGTACAATTTTGAAGTGACGTCATCGCATTAGTGGTGGGGATGATTAGACAAATTTTGGTTAGCGTTTTACCATCTACATGATATTCTTAATATAAGTACAAAATTTCACAACAATCGGTCGAGTACTTTCGGAGATTATCTGTCTAATAAAAATCCGGGACAACAGACGGACAGACGGACGGACAGACGGACAGACGGACGGACAGACGGACAGACGGACAGACGGACGGACAGACGGACAGACGGACAGACGGACGGACAGACGGACAGACGGACAGACGGACAGACGGACAGACAGACGGAAATGGGAGACCTATTTCTTCGTCTTCTAGGGGTCATGAAAGATCGAGAAAACGTAAAAGTAGAGAGTCGGCCGACGGACTCGATTACAATACTTCCTTTGCTTACGCTCGGGAAGTAAAAAGGGACAAAAAAACGACAAAAAAGGACTCAAGAAAACGACAAAAAAGGCGACAAAATAAGATAAAAATGACGAAAGAAGGGGAAAAAAGGAGCAATAAAAATGTCCAAAAAACAGAAAAAAGGCAAAAAAGCCCCATGAAGAAAAGGCGAAAAAAAGGCAACAAAAAATTAGTCAAACCATCCGTAAAAAAAGGCGACCAAAAGAGACACAAAAAAAGTGATAAAAAAAGGTGAGTACAAAAATTCACAAAAAGAGAGGTAAGGAAAAACGATCAAAAAACGGGAAACAAAAGAGCACAAAAAAACTGACAAAAAAAAATGCCAATAGAAAAAAGAGTCACAGAAAATCACAAAAAAAAACAACAAAAAAGGCGGGAAAAAATGAGAAAAATACGGCGTCCAAAAACAAAAGATCAACAGAAGGGCAATAAAAAGAGGACGAAAAAAACGCAATAAAAAAAATGGCGACCCTAAAGGAGTGTTAGAGAAAGTCACAAATAGATGACAAAAAAGCGGCAAAAACTGAGGAAATAAGGCGTTCAAAAACAAAAGGTGAATAAAAAGGCAATAAAAATGGACTAAAAAAGACGACAAAAGAGTGTCACAATAAATGTGATGAAAAAGCCAACTTAAAAAAACACAAAAAACATTTTGCCTTTTCTTCTTAATATGTGTAGACTTATTTCGACAACAACATGCTTTCGAGTATTATGTTGTTCAAAGAATACTATGTATATTAAGAAAGAAGGGAAAATATTAACCCCGCCCACCCACCCCATCTCACTTGTGATGATTTTTTTTTATTCTTAGAAACTTAAAACACGTTTAAAATGGTACATTTTTGTAGGGGAATGTGGATTTTGCTATTATGCTCCGCCCCTAGGTCTGGCAACGAATGGAAACTTCGTTACTACATATTTAGATCAGGGGAGGGTAGCGCCTAATTTTTGCCTTTAATTTTTTCTTAATATACATGGTATTCTTTGAACAACACGATACTCAAAAACATGTTTTTCATTTCTCGTGGAGAAATAAGGATTTTGCAGTTAAGCTCCGCCCTATTGGCTCACGACGAATAAAAAAAGATCGTCACAATTGAGATAGGGTGGGTGGGCGGGGCTACAATTTGCCATTTTTGTCTTAGTATGAGTAGACTTATTTCGACAACAAGAAATTTAAAACAAAACACATATCGTGGTCCTCCTCTTCACAGTCGCAGTCAGAAACGTACATCACACAAGAGTAAGCTAACAATATGAAGGTAACCCACAACCAGATTTATTTTCTTCAGCTTAAATAAATAATCTCGACTAGATTTAAATTTAACCAAAGAAGGTACAAACTCAAACGTAAAGATTTTTTATTGGTAACTAGACTTCATGGTATCGACAGCTGGCACCGCAAAAAGGAAATGGTTTCTTTTTTCCTTCAGTTAATTTGCCAATATATTGCTACGATATTTCTACAATTATCGACTTCTTTGAAGCAAAGGACTGTTCACAGAATCCTTAAAGCAAAGTTAAAGGGAGCTCAATAAGGAAATAATACGCCTCCAGTGCTTGTGCCGATTCAGCGCATTTTCAAGAAAATTAAGCAAGTATGAAATCAGTTTTGGAAAACCGTAATTGCACACAACTCGATATGCCGCTTGAGATACACAAAAATGTCTTGGATTTTATGTGAATAAGAAGAGTGTTACACTTTTGCACCCTTTATTATTAAGCCGGAAATAACGTCCAGATATTTTCCGCCTCTGGTAAGGTACCTTTGTCGCTTCCTGGATATTCTAGAAATTCTATACTTCCGGGATAAACCCTTTTCCCCTTCCGGCAGGCATTTACTTCCACAAGTAACCCTTGAATGTCATTTCTCTTGCGAGTTTCACTTCAATCCCATCGTTCCTATTTCACCGTGCCATGAAAATCATTGTTTTATATTAAGTTGTACCTTAGCATCTCCAAACGTGGCAGGAAATACGTTGGCTTTTAAGTTGGACTAGTATATACAACGAATAAGTTTTGTGAGTTTGAAACCGAAGTTCCAGCAGAATAAATACCGAACCGAAAGAAAAGCCAAGAAGAAACAGTCTGAAGTGCTCCCAGAAATTCGTTCCTGCCGCATTCGAAAGTTTATTCGCAGTATTCTTAAAATATTTTATTGGAATCGGAAACGGGAGACCTACGTTTCATGTTCTAGGAGCTATGAAGCGTCGACAAAATATACATTACAATATTTCCCGGGAGTAACGTAAATATGTTTGAAATTTTAAGTAGCACAGTTCCTATACTTCTGAATTTTACATTGAGCAGATCAAATCGCATATAATAAGTATACTATTTTGTGTACTAATAAAATTTTATAGCCCCGTTAGTGTCATTTCAATAACGGTCGAACAACCTAGGGATGTTCATCGATCCTTCCGGACGACGCGTGGCGCTTTGAAATCTGCGTAAATTTCAGGGTTGTACTTAGAAAAATACACACAAACAATATTACTATATCCGTCCCTGTCCAGTATTTGCCAAACTTCTTTCAAAAAATTGATGACGTCGCAGATCGAAAAGGAAGAGACGATAATCATTTGCAGATCTTTTACACTAAACGTACAAATTTAATTAAATATTATTCAGCCTTTTATCTATGTATAAACATATTTTCGATAACCTTAACTGAACAAATCAGTAAGAACATCGTTACAAAAGACGGCATTGCAGAAGAGAAATTATCACGAAAATGAAAGCAATCATAACCCTGGTTTGTATTTTAACACTAACAAATTTTTGCCAGGGTTTAAAACTCCGTAAGTACTTTTATAATGGTTGTTCTAAATAATAATAATAAAACTCCAGCGTCCGGTTTTAAAAAATGCGACAAAACGAAAAGCGACTTTAATCCCTGCTTATCGACGGCTATTCAAGGTGCTATCCAGCAGCTGAAAGAACCCCAAATCGAGTATGGCTTGCCCACACTAGACCCTTTTGTTGGTCCAGACGACATGATCGTGGAATATGGAGACGAAACTACCGGTCTTCGACAAAAATACACCAGTTTTAAATTTAACGGTTTGACCGACGTGACCTCGACAAGCGCCTCGTAAGTACTTCGTTTTTTATAAAATAAATCAGTACTTACAAAAGAACGTGAATTTCTAGATTCGACTTCAGTACTAAAACCTTGCATCTAAATATCACTTTCGTCGAAGTTGTGGTAGAATTTGACTACCAAATTTCTGGGTGGTTTATTTTGTATCCTGTTAACGTGTCCACTACGGGAAGTTGCACTTTAAGTAAGTCAAAGTTGGTAGAATTGACATACTTAAATGTGCCGAATTTCAGTTAAACCGTTGTTCAAGCTGGCGTTCAATTTGGAAGAATACGAATTTGAGAAGCAAAGCCATTACAGAGTGGCGGGTGGCGGAAAGCTTAAATTCTTTCCGGAAGGGATTATTTTTGATTACAAAGATATTTTCAAGAAAGGGAGTTTGACTGAAGAGATCAATAAAGGGATGAGCGAAAATTGGAAAATCGTTACGGCGTACTGGCAGGGGATGTTTCCGAGGCTTTTTATGGATGTTTTTGAGGAAATTTTTGACGAGTTATTGAAGAGAGTGCCAGTTCCGGATTTGTTTGATGGTTTGTAGTAACAATAATAAGTTTTACTATAAAAAAATCAAAAACAACGTCAATAATAATTGTATATAATAGAAGTATCGAATCCTCCAATGCAATCTTTTTTTTTCTCTAGAAATTAAATTTTATGTATATCTAAATTATAAAATTTAATTTTGCGAATTTGACATTTATTTAAGATAAAAAAAGACCAAAAATCTCTCACCGAAAAGTCGTCACCAAAGCTGACAAAAAAGATAATATAAATGGCCTAAAGAATGTGATAATAAAAGAGTAATAAAAGGTCACGAAAAAGATAAAAAAGGCGGCCAAAAAACTACACAAAGGGCGATTAAAAAGGGGCAAAAAGACGTCAAAATAAAGGTGAAGAAAGGCATTAAAAAAGGCCAAAAAAACTTAAAAAAACTAGAGAAAAGGTGAACAAAAAAGAAGCACAAAAAATAGTCAGACAAAAAAAAACGTCAAAAAAAAACGCGCTAAAAAAAGAGGCGAGAAATAAGTTGCAAAAAAGGGACAAGAAAATGACAAAAAAGAGCTCAAGAAAACGACAAAAAAGGTGACAAAATACGACAAAAATTGCGAAAAAAGCCTCGAAAAAAAGCGTCAAAATAAAGGGAAAAAAAGGAGCAATAAAAATATCCAAAAACACCAAAAAAGTTATAAAAAAGAGCAATGAAAAGGAGAAAAAAAGTTACAAAAAAATGATAAAAGAACAGAAAAAAAGAAGGTAAAAAGCCCCCTAAAGAAAAGGCGACAAAAAAAGCAATAAAAAATGGGTCAAACCCTTTGTAAAAAAAGGCGACCAAAGGAAAAACAATCAAAAAAAGGGAAACAAAAGAGCACAAAAAACTGACAAAAAGAATGTCAATAGAAAAAAGGAGTCACAGAAAATCACAAAAAAAAATACAAAAACGGCGGGAAAAATGAGAAAAATACGGCGTCAAAAAAAAAAAAGATGAACAGAAGGGCAATAAAAAAGGGCCAAAAAAACGCCAGACAAAAAAAAATTCGACCCAAAAAAAAGTGTTAGAGAAAGTCACAAATAAATGACAAAAACGCAAAAACTGAGAAAAATAAGGCGTTCAAAAACAAAAGGAGAATAAAAAGGCAATAAAAATGAACCAAAAAAGACGAGACAAAAGAGTGTCACAATAAATGTAAAAAAACGACTTAAAAAACCACAACAAAGCGATTAAAGACTATTAAAAAAGGGGCGGGAAAAAGCAACAAAAAAGTGGACGAAAAATAGACAAAAAATGTCATAAAGGCGATGGAAAAAGGCGTCAAAAAGAGCCGAAAAAAGGGAATTAAAAAAGGTGCAAAAAGTCTCACTGAAAAAAAAGGAGACAAAAAAAGGTGGAAAAAAAGTACGGTATAGAAATAATAACAAAAAAAAAGGGCAACTAAAGAGTCAGAAAGTCATAAAAATGACAAAAATTGTTAGAAACCGAATTAATAAGGGGTCCAAAAACAAAAGGTGAAAAAAGCGCTAATGAACCTTCCAAAAAAAAAAACACAAATGTTGAGAGGGAGTTAAAAAAAATGTAACCAAAAAAAAGGAGACTCCAAAAAAAAGGAACAAAAAAGTCACCAAAATCGACCAAAAATTATTCTAAGAACAGATGAAAAAAGCAATAAATAAAGGGGACAAGAAGAAGATAAAAAAGCGAGAAGAAAAAGGACCCTAAAAACTCACCAAAAAATAGACGAAAAAAAAAACTCCAAAAAAAAAGGACGAAAAAAAAAGGGAAAAATTAAAAAAGGGGACTCTAAAGATTTAAAAAAGCCCCCAAAAAAGGACAAAAATGCACTAAAAAAACTACTCAAAAAGATTCGGGAAAAAGCAACAAAAAACTGGACGAAAAATAGACAAAAAAGGTCGTAAAGGCGATGGAAAAAGGCATCAAAAAGAGGCGAAAAAAAAGGAATTAAAAAAGGTGCAAAAAGTCTCACTAAAAAAAAAGGAGACAATAAAAGGTGAGAAAAAGTACGGTACAGAAAGAATAACAAAAAAAAGGGCAACTAAAGAGTCAGAAAGTCATAAAAATTACAAAAAATTGGTGGAAAACGAATTAATAAGGGGTCCAAAAACAAAAGGTGAAAAAAGCGCTAATGAACCTTAAAAAAAAAAAAACAAAAAGTTGACAGGGAGGTAAAAAAAATGTAACCAAAAAAAAGGAGACTTCAAAAAAAAGGAACAAAAAAATCACCAAAATCGACCAAAAATTATTCTAAGAACAGATGAAAAAAAGCAACAAAAAAAGGGGAAAAAACAAGATAAAAAAGCGAGAAGAAAAAGGACCCAAAAAACTCACCAAAAAATAGGCGAGAAAAAAACTCCAAAAAAAAGGCCAAAAAAAGAGAAAAAAACTGAAAAAGGGAACTCTAAAGATTTAAAAAAGCCCCCAAAAAAGGACAAAAATGCACTAAAAAAAACTACTCAAAAAAGAGGCGGGGAAAAGCAACAAAAAAGTGGACGAAAAATAGACAACAAAGGTCATAAAGGCGATGGAAAAAGGTGTCAAAAAGAGGCGAAAAAAAGGGAATTAAAAAAGGTGCAAAAAGTCTCACCGAAAAAAAAGGAGACAAAAAGGTGAGAAAAAGTACGGTACAGAAATAATAATAAAAAAAAGGGCAACTAAAGAGTCAGAAAGTCATAAAAAATGACAAAAACTGGTAGAAAAACGAATTAATAAGGGGTCCAAAAACAAAAGGTGAAAGAAAGCGCGAATGAACTTTCCAAAAAAAAAACAAAAAGTTGACAGGGAGGTAAAAAAAATATAACCAAAAAAAGGAGACTCCAAAAAAAAGGAACAAAAAAGTCACCAAAATCGACCGAAAATTATTCTAAGAACAGATGAAAAAAAGCAACAAAAAAAGGGGACAAAAAGAAGATAAAAAAAGCGAGAAGAAAAAGGACCCAAAAAACTCACCAAAAAATAGGCGAGAAAAAAACTCCAAAAAAAGGGCGAAAAAAAAAAGGAAAAATTAAAAAAGGGGACTCCAAAGTTTTAAAAATCCCCCAAAAAAGGATAAAAATGCACTAAAAAAACTACTCAAAAAGATTCGGGAAAAAGCAACAAAAAGGTGGACGAAAAATAGACAAAAAAGGTCTTAAAGGCGATGGATAAAGGCGTCAAAAAGAGGCGAAAAAAAAGGAATTAAAAAAGGTGCAAAAAGTCTCACTAAAAAAAAAGGAGACAATAAAAGGTGAGAAAAAGTACGGTACAGAAATATTAACAAAAAAAAGGGCAACTAAAGAGTCAGAAAGTCATAAAAAGTGACAAAAATTGGTAGAAAAACCAATTAATAAGGGGTCCAAAAACAAAAGGTGAAAAAAGCGCTAATGAACCTTCCAAAAAAAAACAAAAAGTTGACAGGGAAGTAAAAAAAATGTAACCAAAAAAAGGAGACTCCAAAAAAAAAGGAACAAAAAAGTCACCAAAATCGACCAAAAATTATTCTAAGAACAGATGAAAAAAAGCAACAATAAAAGGGGACAAAAAGAAGATAAAAAAAGCGAGAAGAAAAAGGACCCAAAAAACTCACCAAAAAATAGGCGAGAAAAAAACTCCAAAAAAAAAAGGGAAAAAACTAAAAAAGGGGCTCTAAAGATTTAAAAAAGCCCCCCAAAAAGGACAAAAATGCACTAAAAAAACTACTCAACAAAAAGAGGCGGGAAAAAAGCAACAAAAAAGTGGACGAAAAATAGCAAAGGTGCAAAAAGTCTCGCCGAAAAAAAGGAGACAATAAAAGGTGAGAAAAAGTACGGTACAGAAATAATAACAAAAAAAAGGGCAACTAAAGAGTCAGAAAGTCATAAAAATGACAAAAATTGGTAGAAAAACGAATTAATAAGGCCAAAAACAAAAGGTGAAAAAAGCGCTAATGAACCTTCCAAAAAAAAAAAAGTTGACAGGGAGGTAAAAAAAAATGTAACCAAAAAAAAGGAGATTCCAAAAAAAAGGAACAAAAAAGTCACCAAAATCGAGCAAAAATTATTCTAAGAACAGATGAAAAAAAAAACAACAAAAAAGGGGACAAAAAGAAGATAAAAAAGCGAGAAGAAAAAGGACCCAAAAAACTCACCAAAAATTAAGCGAGAAAAAACTCCAAAAAAAAGGCAAAAAACTAAAAAAGGGGCTCTAAAGATTTAAAAAAAAAGGACAAAAATGCACTAAAAAAACTACTCAAAAAGAGACGAGAAATCGCGACCAAAAACGGAGCGACACAAAAAGGCGATTAAATACGCGACAAAAAAAGACGAGGAAAACAAAAGAACGAATTAATAAGAAAAAGAGATGAGAAAAAGCAACAAAAAAAAGAGGGAAAAAATGGCAAAAAACGAAAAAAAGTAACAAAAAAAGGACCCAAAAAACCTCCGAAAAAAACAGCCACAACAAAGCTCCAAAAAAAGGCGACAGAAAAGGAAAAAAAAATTAAAAAGGGGACTTAAAAAGATTTTAAAAAGTCCCCAAAAAAAAACAAAAACACGCTAAAAAAACAACCCAAAAAGAGGCGAGAAATCGAGACCAAAAATAGACAGAGAAAAAAGGCGATTAAATACGCGACAAAAAAGGTCAGAAAAAAAAGAACAGATTAAAAAGAAAACGAGATGAGAAAAGCAACAAAAAAAGTACCAAAAAACTCTCAAAAAAAAAAAATTGGCGACAAAAAAGCTCCTAAAAAAATTGATAAAAAAGATTTTAAGAAAGTCTCCAAAAAACTGCAAAAATGTGCTAAAAAACGACACAAAAAGAGGCGAGAAAGCGCAACCAAAAACAGAGCTACAAAAGAGGCGATAAAATACTTGACAAAAAAGGCCAGGAAAAAAGAACAGACTAAAAAAGAAAAGAGATGAGCAAAAGCAAAAAAAAAAGGATGACAAAAAAAAGACAAAAAAAAGCGGAAAAAAGGTAACCAAAAAAGGACCCAAAAAAAAACTCTCAAAAAAAAATAGGCGACAACAAAGCTCCAAAAAAAAGGCGAAGAAAAGGGCAAAAAATAAAAAAAGGGGATTGAAAAAGATTTAAAAAAAGCCGCTATAAAACCGATACAAATGGACTAAAAAAACGACCCAAAAACAGGCGAGCAATCGCAACCAAAAATAGAGCGACAAAAGAGGGGATAAAATACGCGATAAAAAAAGACCAGGAAAAAAACAGATTAAAAAGAAAAAGTGATGAGAAAAAGCAACAAAAAAGGGACGAAAAAATTACAAAAAAAAACGAAAAAAAAAGGGTAACAAAAAAAGGACCCAAAAAATTCTCCAAAAAGAAATAGGCGACAAAAAAACTCCTACAAAAAAGGCGACAAAAAAACGAAAAAAAAATAGAAAAAGGGGACTGAAAAAGATTTTAAAAAAGCCCCCAAAAAACGACAAAAATGCTTTAAAAAAGACACAAAAAGAAGCGAGAAATCCCAAAAACAACGAAGAGCGACAAAAAATGCGAGGAATAAAAGACCAAAAAAGAGGTTATGAAAAAAGCAAAACAAATCTCAAAAAAGGAGTTGAAAACGCGTCAAAAAACCACAAGAAAAGGTGACAAACAATAATAAAAAAACAATAAAACGCAAAATATTTTCTGTATTTTAGATAGAATTTATCCAGCAAAAGTTTAAGATGACGTTTAGAATTTTAGGGGGGGAGGGGGGGAGACAAAAAAATTCGATTAGCGATTTACCAAGTTTTCTACAATCTTGAAACATTCCAAGTTGAATGCAAAAACGTTGTTTCACAATTTAGATTTTTTCATAAAAATTCAGACGTCGAAGGTAAAAATTAGGAAAGACCAGTAAATTTTGGCAAGCGTTTTACCATCTAGACGATACTCCTAAAATTTCATAACAACCAGTCTAGTAGTTTCGGAGATTATCTATTTAATAATTGAAAATACGCAAAATAGTGTCAGAAATGCGGTGTTAGCCAAAAATAGCTAAAAAAAGCTAAAATATTCGAAGATACGAGTGAATTTGCGCCTATATAAAAAGCTCACAGTATTCAGAACACCGCTCATTTAAAAACCGAAAGAACCAACTCCAATGCTTAACCACCCGCCCAAGAAATGCGTTTACAGCCCAGATTAATTTCAGCGTAATTAATAAACTGAAACTTCTCCCAATTCATGAAGACCCCGTTAACTGAACACACAATAGCCCGTCTTCCTCTCTATTGTGCTCGTGCGTGCATTTGGAACCCCTATTGTCATAAAAGCCCTCATTCCGGGTTTGCCTTTAACGTGATCCTAAAATCATCCATCGCCCTTTCCATCCATCCCCAACCCAGCTCGTCCATCGCCGTCCCCTTCCCGGCAAAACCCGGAAAAAGCGCAAAACCCCGCCGAAAGCAATCCCGTTAGTTTTCGTCCATGAGGTACTCGAACCGAGCGATCGAACGTGAACATGAACATGTTCACGCTGTTCACGTCTTCCCTCTCTCTCTCTAGCCTCGAAATCTATGGAGATGATTACACTTAGCCCCATGCCAGGCTGCTTGGGTCGGAACGCAGTTTCGATTCGTCGACCTTTCCCTCGGAAGAAAGTTCTGATGCGATTCAGGTTGCTTGTAGCTTTTTTACGAGCGCGTTCTGAATTCTGAATTAATTTTCTGTTTGCGTGCTGGATCAGAAGACCGGTTAATTAGCTTGTGATCTGAGCGCTGGCTTTCTTTTGGGAAAGTCGGCGCAGAATGCAGATGGGTGGGAAGTCGGAATGGCACAGAAAGCGGATGCTTGAGCTGTTTCAATTAGTGACTGGATTTTAAACCTTGATTCACTGCGGGTTCAGTGCTTTGCGGTGCGATCGAGCGGGGCGAAAGTTGTGACTACGGTTGAGGACGTAGACCTCGTCGAGTTCTGGGACTTTAGTGTTATGGCTATAACAGTATAGTTACAGATTAATGTCACGAGAACGTGACGGCGGAATTATCTTGGAGTTCGGATTTCGGCGCGGCGGCGACGAGGTAGACGGAGCTAACGGGAACGAGGAACAAGCACTAGCTTATTAGTGGAGCTTGGGAAATGTGCACGAAAAAATACGAAAATATGCTAGCAAAGACGGCTTATTTGTATGCACAGAGTTGCCAGATCAACCATGGCCAATTCTAACTTTATTTGTATTTATTTCAACCCGTGTTTTGGGTATTAGCAAAATGCCAACAACTGAATAACCCAAATCTATTTTTCTGGGTAAACCCTCAAGGAACAAATTTTATTGCGCAGCTAAGTACGTAGATAGGTTTTAAAATAATTAAAACACCCAGCTACAGACCCCGACACAAGTTGCCTCTTGCTTTTCTAGGAAAAGCTTTGATGTGTTAAATACACCAAGCCCTCCTACAACTTTCTTTTCGAGTTCTCTTCCTGTATCAATTAATTCGAGTTGGATTTTCGTAAAGTGAAGTTCAAAAGTGTAAAAGTGTTTTAAAAATTGTTTATGATCTAGTATTTTCTGGTATTTTCAAAAAATGTCCAAAATTAAATTGAGTGGTTGACTTTTTCAGAAAATGACATCATCTGATTTGTCTGTCTCCTGAAATTAAACGGATCGAGTAAACGACCTGAAATTTAACTGGATGGACTATAAAGCTGCAAGGAATCGAACTGTGTAAACCGCAAAAACCAGTTTTTAGTCATTTTGGAGTTGTATCCTGTTAATTAGATGGAAATGAAAATTTTCATCATTTCGACCATCTCAAACTATCTCCCTTTAATAAAGTCTGTGATCTTTCTGAAAATTTGCCTCTTTACTTATTCGAACCCCCACAATAAAAATCCGAGCTCCTATAATGTCTTCGTTGGCTCTTGAATTTTTTCTTAATTTTTGAGTAGCTGACTTTTTCGGAAAATGACATCATCTGATTTGTCTGTCTCCTGAAACTAAACGGATCGAGTAAAACGTCTGAAAATTACCTGAATAGATTATGAAGCTGCAAGGAATTGAACTGTGGAAACCGGAAAAACCAGTCTTAAGTCATTTTGGAGGTATATCCTGTTAATTAGATGGAAATGAAAATTTTCATCATTTCGACTATCTCAAACTATCTCCCTTTAATATAATCCTTGATCCTTCTGAAAATTTAACTCTTTACTTATTCAAACTCCCACAATAAAAATTCGGGTTCGGACAATGTCTTCGAGGGCTCCTGATTTTTTTTTTTTAATTTTTGGATGGTTAACTCTTAAGGAAAATGATAGCATGGGATATATCTCTTTCTCAATTCTAAACGGATTAAGCATTTGGCCTGAAGATTAATTGCTTCGAGTAAAAAGCTCCAAGGAATCGAATGATATATGCCACAAAACCCAGTTTTAAGTTATTTTTGTAGTTATATCCCGTAAATTGAACAAAAATGATAATTTTCAGCGTTTAGACCACTTCAAACTATCTCCCTGTAATAGAGTCTTTCTGATCCTTCTGAAAATTTGCCTCTTTATTTATTCCGACCCCCATAATAAAAATCCGGGTTCCTAGAATGTTTTCGTTGGCTCCTGCATGTTTACTTAATTTTTGAGTGGTTAACTTTTTCAGAAAATGACATCATTTGATTTGTCTGTCTCCTGAAACTAAACGGATCGAGTAAACGGCCTGAAATTTAACTGGATGGACTATGAAGCTGCGAGGAATCGAACTGTGTAAACCGCAAAAACCAGTCTTAAGTCATTTTGGAGTTATATCCTGTTAATTAAACGGAAATGAAAATTTTCATCATTTCCACCATCTCAAACTATCTCCCTTTAATATAGTCTTTGATCCCTCTGAAAATTTGCTTCTTTATTTATTCCGATCCCACAATAAAAATCCGGGCTCAGATAATGTGTTGGTGGGGTCTAGATTTTTTTTAATTTTTGGATGGTTAACTTTTAAGGAAAATGACAGCATGGAATATATCTCTTTCTCAATTCTAAACGGATCAAGTATTTGTCCTGAAGATTAATTGATTCGTGTAAAAAGCTCCAAGGAATCGAATGGTATATGCCACAAAACCCAGTTTTAAGTTATTTTGGAGTTAAATCCCGTAAATTGGACAAAAATGATAATTTTCAGCATTTAGAGACTTCACACTATCCCTGTAATAGAGTGATTTTGATCCTTCTGAAAATTTCCTTCTTTACTTTTTCCGACCCCACAATAAAAATCCGGGCCCCTATAATGTTTTCGTTGGCTCCTGAATGTTTTCTTAATTTTTGAGTGCTTGTTTTTTTCGGAAAATGACATCATGTGATTTGTCTGTTCCTGAAACTAAACGGATCGAGTAAACGGCCTGAAATTTAACCGGATGGACCATGAAAGCTGCAGGAATCGAACTGTTGTAAACCGCAAAAACTAAACGGATCGAGTTAACGACCTGATATTTAACTGGATTGATAATAAAACTGCAAGGAATCGAACTGTGTAAACCGCAAAAACCAGTCTTAAGTCATTTTGGAGTTATATCTGTTAATTAAACGGAAATGAAAATTTTCATCATTTCGACCATCTCAAACTATCTCTCTTTAATATAGCCTTTGATCCCTCTGAAAATTTGCTTCTTTATTTATTCCGATCCCCACAATAAAAATCCGGGCTCAGATAATGTGTTCGTGGGGTCTAGATTTTTTTTAATTTTTGGATGGTTAACTCTTAAGGAAAATGACAGCATGGAATATATTTCTTTCTCAATTCTAAACGGATCAAGTATTTGGCCTGAAGATTAATTGATTCGAGTCAAAAGCTCCAGGATTCGAATGATATATGCCACAAAACCCAGTTTTAAGTTATTTTGGAGTTATATACCGTAAATTGGACAAAAAGTATCATTTTCAGCATTTAGACGACTGTACACTATCTCGCTGTAATAGAGTCATTTTGATCCTTCTGAAAATTTCCTTCTTTACTTATTCCGACCCCCACAATAAAAATCCGGGTTCCTATCATGTTTTCGTTGGCTCCTGCATTTTTTCTTAATTTTTGAGTGGTTGAACTTTTTCAGAAAATGACATCATTGATTTGTCTGTCTCCTGAAACTAAACGGATCGAGTAAACGGCCTGAAATTTAACTGGATGGATATAAGCTGCAAGGAATCGAACTGTCTAAACCGCAAAAACCAGTCTTAAGTCATTTTGGAGTTATATCCTGTTAATTAAACGGAAATGAAAATTTTCATCATTTCGACCATCTCAAACCATCTCCCTTTAACATAGCCTTTGATCCCTCTGAAAATTTGCTTCTTTATTTATTCCGATCCCACAATAAAAATCCGGGCTTAGATAATGTGCTCGTGGGGTCTAGATTTTTTTAAATTTTTGATAGGTTAACTCTTAAGGAAAATGACAGCATGGAATATATCTCTTTCTTAATTCTAAACGGATCGGGTATTTGGCCTGAAGATTAATTGATTCGAGTAAAAAGCTCCAAGGAATCGAATGGTAGTTATGCCACAAAACCCAGTTTTAAGTTATTTTGGAGTTATATCCCGTAAATTGGACCAAAATATAATTTTCAACATTTAGACGACTTCACACTTTCTCCCTGTAATAGAGTATTTTTAACCTTTTGAAAATTTCCTTCTTTACTTATTCCGACCCCATAATAAAAATCCGGGTTCCTAGAATGTTTTCGTTGGCTCCTGCATTTTTTCTTAATTTTTGAGTGGTTGACTTTTTCAGAAAATGACATCATCTGATTTGTCTGTTTCCTGAAACTAAATGGATCGAGTAAACGGCCTGAAATTTAACTGGATGGATAATAAAGTTGTAAGGAATCGAACTGTGTAAACCGCAAAAACCAGTCTTAAGTCATTTTGGAGTTATATCCTGTTAATTAAACGGAAATGAAAATTTTCATCATTTCGACCATCTGAAACTATCTCCCTTTAATATAGCCTTTGATCCCTCTGAAAACTTGCTTCTTTATTTATTCCGATCCCCACAATAAAAATCCGGGCTCAGATAACGTGTTCGTGGGGTCTAGATTTTTTTTTTATTTTTGGATGTTAACTCTTAACGAAAATGACAGCATGGAATATATCTCTTTCCCAATTCTAAACGGATCAATATTTGGCCTGAAGATTAATTGATTCGAGTAAAAGCTCCAAGGATTCGAATGGTATATGCCACAAAACCGAGTTTTAAGTTATTTTGGAGTTATATCCGTAAATTGGACAAAAATGGTAATTTTTAGCATTTAGACGACCTCACACTATCTCCTGTAATAGAGTCATTTTGATCATTCTGAAAATTTCCTTCTTTACTTATTCCGACCCCATAATAAAAATCCGGGTTCCTAGAATGTTTTCGTTGGCTCCTGCATTTTTTCTTAATTTTTGAGTGGTTGACTTTTTCAGAAAATGACATCATCTGATTTGTCTGTTCCTGAAACTAAACGGATCGAGTAAACGGCTTGAAATTTAACTGGATGGATATAAAGCTCAAGGAAGCGAACTATGTAAACCGCAAAAACCAGTCTTAAGTCATTTTGGAGTTATATCCTGTTAATTAAACAGAAATGAAAATTTTCATCATTTCGAACATCTCAAATATCTCCCTTTAATATAGTTTTTGATCCCTCTGAAAATTTGCTTCTTTATTTATTCTGATCCCCACAATAAAAATCCGGGCTCAGATAATGTCTTCGTGGGGTCTAATTTTTTTTTAATTTTTGGATGGTTAACTCTTAAGGAAAATGACAGCATGGAATATATCTCTTTCTCAATTCTAACGCATCAAGTATTTGGCCTGAAGATTAATTGATTCGAGTAAAAAGCTCCAAGGAATCGAATGGTAGGTATATGCCACAAAACCCAGTTTTAAGTTATTTTGGAGTTATATCCCGTAAATTGGACCAAAATCATAATTTTCAACATTTAGACGACTTCACACTATTCTCCCTGTAATAGAGTCATTTTTAACCTTTTGAAAATTCCTTCTTTACTTATTCCGACCCCCATAATAAAAATCCGTGTTCCTAGAATGTTTTCGTTGGCTCCTGCATTTTTTCTTAATTTTTGAGTGGTTGACTTTTTCAGAAAATGACATCATCTGATTTGTCTGTTTCCTGAAACTAAATGGATCGAGTAAACGGCCTGAAATTTAACTGGATGGATAATAAAGTTGCAAGGAATCGAACTGTGTAAACCGCAAAAACCAGTCTTAAGTCATTTGGGAGTTATATCCTGTTAATTAAACGGAAATGAAAATTTTCCTCATTTCGACCATCTCAAACCATCTCCCTTTAATATAGCCTTTGATCCCTTTGAAAATTTGCTTCTTTATTTATTCCGATCCCCACAATAAAAATCCGGGCTCAGATAATGTGTTCGTGGGGTCTAGATTTTTTTTTTATTTTTGGATGGTTAACTCTTAACGAAAATGACAGCATGGAATATATCTCTTTCTCAATTCTAAACGGATCAACTATTTGGCCTGAAGATTAATTGATTCGAGTAAAAAGCTCCAAGGATTCGAATGGTATATGCCACAAAACCCAGTTTTAAGTTATTTTGGAGTTATATCCCGTAAATTGGACAAACATGATAATTTTCAGCATTTAGACGACTTCACACTATCTCCCTGTAATAGAGTCATTTTGAACCTTTTGAAAATTTCCTTCTTTACTTACTCCGACCTCCATAATAAAAATCCGGGTTCCTAGAATGTTTTCGTTGGCTCCTGCATTTTTTCTTAATTTTTGAGTGCTTGACTTTTTCAGAAAATGACATTATCTGATTTGTCTGGTTCCTGAAACTAAACGGATCTAGTAAACGGCTTGAAATTTAACTGGATGGACTATAAAGCTTCAAGGAAGCGAACTATGTAAACCGCAAAAACCAGTCTTAAGTCATTTTGGAGTTATATCCTGTTAATTAAACGGAAATGAAAATTTTCATCATTTCGACCATCTCAAACTATCTCCCTTTAATATAGTCTTTGATACCTCTGAAAATTTGCTTCTTTATTTATTCCGATCCCCACAATAAAAATCTGGGCTCAGATAATGTGTTCGTGGGGTCTAGATTTTTTTTTTTAATTTTTGGATGGTTAACTCTTAAGGAAAATGACACCATGGAATATATCTCTTTCTCAATTCTAAACGGATCAACTATTTGGCCTGAAGATTAATTAGTTTGAGTAAAAATCTCTAAGGAATCGAATGGTATATGCCACAAAACCCAGTTTTAAGTTATTTTGGAGTTATATCCCGTAAATTGAACAAAAATGATAATTTTCAGCATTTAGACCACTTCAAACTATCTCCCTGTAATAGAGTCTTTTTGATTCTTCGGAAAATTTGCCAATTTACTTATTCGGACTCTCGCAATGAAAATCCGGGCTTCTATAATGTCTTCGTTGGCTCCTGCATTTTTTGTTAATTTTTGAGTGGTTGACTTTTTCAGAAAATGACATCATCTGATTTGTCTGTTTCCTGAAACTAAACGGATCGAGTAAACGGCCTGAAATTTAACTGAATGGACCAAAAAGCTGCAAGGAATCGAACTGTGTAAACCGCAAAAACCAGTCTTAAGTCATTTTGGAGTTATATCCTGTTAATTAAACGGAAATGAAAATTTTCATCATTTCAACCATCTCAAACTATCTCCCTTTAATATAGTCTTTGATCCCTCTGAAAATTTGCTTCTTTATTTATTCCGATCCCCACAATAAAAATCCGGGCTCAGATAATGTGTTCGTGGGATCTAGATTTTTTTTTAATTTTTGGATGGTTAACTCTTAAGGAAAATGACAGCATGGAATATATCTCTTTCTTAATTCTAAACGGATCAAGTATTTGGCCTGAAGATTAATTGATTCAAGTAAAAAGCTCCAAGGAATCGTATGGTATATGCCACAAAACCCAGCTTTAAGTTATTTTGGAGTTATATCCCGTAAATTGAACAAAAATGATAATTTTCAGCATTTAGACGACTTCACACTATCTCCCTGAAATAGAGTCATTTTGAACCTTTTGAAAATTTCCTTCTTTACTTATTCCGACCTCCATAATAAAAATCCGGGTTCATAGAATGTTTTCGTTCGCTCCTGCATTTTTTCTTAATTTTTGAGTGGTTGACATTTTCAGAAAATGACATCATCTGATTTGTCTGTTTCCTGAAACTAAACGGATCGAGTAAACGGCATGAAATTTAACTGGATGGACTATAAAACTGCAACGAATCGAACCGTGTAAATCGCAAAAAACCAGTCTTAAGTCATTTTGGAGTTATATCCTGTTAATTAAACGGAAATGAAAATTTTCATCATTTCGAACATCTCAAACTATCTCTCTTTAATATGGCCTTTGATCCCTCTGAAAATATGGTTCTTTATTTATTCCGATCCCCACAATAAAAATCCGGACTCAGATAATGTGTTCGTGGGGTCTAGATTTTTTTTTAATTTTTGGATGGTTAACTCTTAAGGAAAATGACAGCATGGAATATATCTCTTTCTCAATTCAAAACGGATCAAGTATTGGGCATGAAGATTAATTGATTCGAGTAAAAAGCTCCAAGGAATCGAATGGTATATGCCACAAAACCCAGTTTTAAGTCATTTTGGAGTTATATCCCGTAAATTGGACAAAAATGATGATTTTCAGCATTTAGACGACTTCACACTATCTCCCTGTAATAGAGTCATTTTGAACCTTTTGAAAATTTCCTTCTTTACTTATTCCGACCCCCATAATAAAAATCCGGGTTCCTAGAATGTTTTCGTTGGCTCCTGCATTTTTTCTTAATTTTTGAGTGCTTGATTTTTTCAGAAAATGACATTATCTGATTTGTCTGCCTCCTGAAACTAAACGGATCGAGTAAACGGCCTGAAATTTAACTGGATGGACAATAAAGCTGGAAGGAATCGAACTGTATAAACCGCAAAAACCAGTCTTAAGTCATTTTGTAGTTATATCCTGTTAATTAAACGGAAATGAAAATTTTCATCATTTCGACCATCACAAACTATCTTTCTTTAATATACTCTTTGATCCCTTTGAAAATTTGCTTCTATATTTATTCCGATCTCCACAATAAAAATCCAGGCTCAGATAATGTGTTCGTGGGGTCTAGATTTTTTTTAAATTTTTGGATGGTTAACTCTTAAGGAAAATGACAGCATGGAATATATCTCTTTCTCAATTCTAAACGGATCAAGTATTTGGCCTGAAGATTAATTGGTTCGAGTAAAAAGCTGCAAGGAATCGAATGATATATGCCACAAAACCCAGTTTTAAGTTATTTTGGAGTTATATCCCGTAAATTGAACAAAAATGATAATTTTCAGCGTTTAGACCACTTCAAACTCTCTCCCTGTAATAGAGTCTTTTTGATCCTTCTGAAAATTTGCCTCTTTATTTATTCGGACCGCCAGAATAAAAATCCGGGCGCCTATAATGTCTTCGTCGGCTCCTGAATTTTTTCGTAATTTTTGAGTAGTTGACTTTTTCGGAAAATGACATCATCTGATTTGTCTGTCTCCTGAAAGTAAACGGATCGAGTAAAACGCCTGAAAATTACTTGAATAGATTATAAAGCTGCAAGGAATCGAACTGTGGAAACCGGAAAAACCAGTCTTAAGTCATTTTGGAGCGATATCCTGTTAATTAGATGGAAATGAAAATTTTCATCATTTCGACTATCTCAAACTATCTCCCTTTAAAATAATCTTTGATCCTTCTGAAAATTTAACTCTTTACTTATTCAAACTCCCACAATAAAAATTCGGGTTCGGATAATGTCTTCGTGGGCTCCTGATTTTTTTTTTTTTTAATTTTTGGATGGTTAACTCTTAAGGAAAATGACAGCATGGGATATATCTCTTTCTCAATTCTAAACGGATTAAGAATTTGACCAGAAGATTAATTGGTTCGAGTAAAAAGCTCAAAGGAATCGAATGATATATGCCACAAAACCCAGTTTTAAGTTATTTTGGAGTTATATCCCGTAAATTGAACAAAAATGATAATTTTCAGCGTTTAGACCACTTCAAACTTTCTCCCTGTAATAGAGTCTTTTTGATACTTCTGAAAATTTGCCTCTTTATTTATTCGGACTGTGAGAATTAAAATCCGGACGACTATAATGTCTTCGTCGGCTCCTGAATTTTTTCTTAATTTTTGAGTAGTTGACTTTTTCGGAAAATGACATCATTTGATTTGTCTGTCTCCTGATACCAAACGGATCGAGTAAACGGCTTGAAATTTAACTGGATGGACTATCAAGCTGCAAGGCATCGAACTGTGTAAACCGGAAAAACCAGTTTTAAGTTATTTTGGAGTTATATTCTGTTAATTAGATGGAAATGAAAATTCTCAGCATTTCGACCATCTCAAACTATCTCACTTTAATAAAGTCTTTGATCCATCTGAAAATTTCTCTCTTTACTTATTCGGACCCCCACAATAAAAATCCGGGCTCAGATAATGTCTTTGTGGGCTCCTGATTTTTTTTTTAATTTTTGGATGGTTAACTCTTAAGGAAAATGACAGCATGGGATATATCTCTTTCTCAAATCTAAACGAATCAAGTATTTCGCCTGAAGATTAATTGGTTTGACTAAAAAGCTCCAAGAAATCGAATGGTATATGCTACAAAATCCAGTTTTAAGTTATTTTGGAGTTATAGACCCCAAATTGAACAGAAATGATCATTTATCAGCATTTTGACACCTCAAGATATCTCCCTGTAGTATGCTCTCTTTGATCCTTCTGAAAATTTGCCTTGTTACTTATTTGGACACCCATAATAAAAATCCGGGCTCAGATAATGTCTTCACGGGCTCCTGATTTTTTTTTTTTTTAATGGTTAACTCTTAAGGAAAATGACAGCATGGAATATATCTCTTTCTCAATTCTAAACGGATCAAGTATTTGGCGTGAAGATTAATTGATTCGAGTAAAAAGCTCCAAGGAATCGAATGGTATATGCCACAAAACCCGGTTTTAAGTTATTTTGGAGTTATATCCCGTAAATTGGACAAAAATGATAATTTTCAGCATTTAGACGACTTCACACTATCTCCCTGTAATAGAGTCTTTTTGATCCTCCTGAAAATTTCCTTCTTTACTTATTCCTACCCCCATAATAAAAATCCGGGTTCCTATAATGTTTTCGTTGGCTCCTGCATTTTTTCTTAATTTTTGAGTGGCTGACTTTTTCAGAAAATGACATCAATTGATTTGTCTGTCTCCTGAAACTAAACGGATCGAGTAAATGGCCTGAAATTTAACTGGATGGACTATAAGGGTGCAAGGAATCGAACTGTGTAAACGGCAAAAACCAGTCTTAAGTCATTTTGGAGTTATATCCTGTTAATTAAACAGAAATGAAAATTTTCATCATTTCGAACATCTCAAATTATCTCCCTTTAATATAGTTTTTGATCCCTCTGAAAATTTGCTTCTTTATTTATTCTGATCCCCACAATAAAAATCTGGGCTCAGATAATGTCTTCGTGGGCTTCTGAATTTTTTTTAAATTTTTGGATGGTTAACTCTTAAGAAAAATGACAGCATGGAATATATCTCTTTCTCAATTCTAATCGCATCAAGTATTTGGCCTGAAGATTAATTGATTCGAGTAAAAAGCTCCAAGGAATGGAATGGTATATGACACAAAACCCAGTTTTAAGTTATTTTGGAGTTATATCCCGTAAATTGGACAAAAATGATAATTTTCAGCATTTAGACGACTTCACACTATCTCCCTGTAATAGAGCATTTTGAACCTTTTGAAAATTTCCTTCTTTACTTATTCCGACCCCCATAATAAAAATCCGGGTTCCTAGAATGTTTTCGTTGGCTCCTGCATTTTTTCTTAATTTTTGAGTGGTTGAATTTTTCAGAAAATGACATCATCTGATTTGTCTGTTTCCTGAAACTAAACGGATCGAGTAAACGGCCTGAAATTTAACTGGATGGACAATAAAGCTGCAAGGAATCGAACTGTGTAAACCGCAAAAACCAGTTTTAAGTCATTTTGGAGTTATATCCTGTTAATTAAACGGAAATGAAAATTTTCATCATTTCGACCATCTCAAACTATCTCCCTTTAATATAGTCTTTGATCCTCTGAAAATTTGCTTCTTTATTTATTCCGATCCCCACAATAAAAATCCGGGCTCAGATAATGTGTTCGTGGGGTCTAGATTTTTTTTAATTTTTGGATGGTTAACTCTTAAGGAAAATGACAGCATGGAATATATCTCTTTCTCACTTCTAAACGCATCAAGTATTTGGCCTGAAGATTAATTGATTCGAGTAAAAAGCTCCAAGGATTCGAATGATATATGCCACAAAACCCAGTTTTAAGTTATTTTGGAGTTATATCCCGTAAATTGGACAAAAATGATGATTTTCAGCATTTATTAGACGACTTCACACTGTCTCCCTGTAATAGAGTCATTTTGATCCTTCTGAAAATTTCCTTCTTTACTTATTCCGACCCCATAATAAAAATCCGGGTTCCTAGAATGTTTTCGTTGGCTCCTACATTTTTTCTTAATTTTTGAGTGGTTGACTTTTTCAGAAAATGACATCATCAGATTTGTCTGTCACCTGAAACTAAACAGATCGAGTAAACGGCCTGAAATTTAACTGGATTGATAATAAAGCTGCAAGGAATCGAACTGTGTAAACCGCAAAAACCAGTCTTAAGTCATTTTGGAGTTATATCCTGTTAATTAAACGGAAATGAAAATTTTCATCATTTCGACCATCTCAAACTATCTCCCTTTAATATAGTCTTTGATCTCTCTGAAAATTTGCTTCTTTATTTATTCCGGTCTCCACAATAAAAATCTGGGCTCAGATAATGTGTTCGTGGGGTCTAGATTTTTTTTTTTTATTTTTGAATGGTTAACTCTTAAGGAAAATGACAGCGTGGAATGTATCTCTTTCTTAATTCTAAACGGATCAAGTATTTACCTGAAGATTAATTGATTCGGGTAAAAAGCGCCAAGGAATCGAATGATATATGCCACAAAACCCAGTTTTTAAGTTATTTTGGAGTTATATCCCTTAAATTGGACAAAAATGATAATTTTCAGCATTTAGACGACTTCACACTATCTCCCTGTAATAGACTCATTTTGATCGTTCTGAAAATTTCCTTCTTTACTTATTCCGACCCCCACAATAAAAATCCGGGTTCCTATAATGTTTTCGTTGGCTCCTGCATTTTTTGTTAATTTTTGAGTGGTTGACTTTTTCAGAAAATGACATCATCTGATTTGTCTGTCTCCTGAAACTAAACGGATCGAGTAAACGGCCTGAAATTTAACTGGATGGACTATAAAGCTGCAAGGAATCGAACTATGTAAACCACAAAAACCAGTCTTAAGTCGTTTTGGAGTTATATCCTGTTAATTAAACGGAAATGAAAATTTTCATCATTTCGACTATCTCAAACTATCTCCCTTTAATATAGTCTTTGATTCCTGTGAAAATTTCCTTCTTTATTTATTCCGATCGTCACACATAAAAAACCGGGCTCAGATAATGTGTTCGTGGGGTCTAGATTTTTTTTAAATTTTTGAATGGTTAACTCTTATGGAAAATGACAGCATGGAATATATCTCTTTCTCAATTCTAAACGGATCAAGTATTTGGCCTGAAGATTAATTGATTCGAGTAAAAAGCTCCAAGGAACCGAATGGTATATGCAACAAAACCCAGTTTTAAGTTATTTTGGAGTTATATCCCGTAAATTGAACAAAAATGATAATTTTTCAGCATTTAGACGACTTCACACTATCTCCCTGTAATAGAGTTTTTTTGATCCTTCTGAAAATTTCCGTCTTTACTTATTCCGACCCCACAATAAAAATCCGGGTTCCTATAATGTTTTCGTTGGCTCCTGCACTTTTTCTTAATTTTTGAGTGGTTGACTTTTTCAGAAAATGACATCATCTGATTTGTCTGTCTCCTGAAACTAAACGGATCGAGTAAACGGCCTGAAAATTAACTGGATGGACTATAAAGCTGCAAGGAATCGAACTGTGTAAACCGCAAAAACCAGTCTTAAGTCGTTTTGGAGTTATATCCTGTTAATTAGATGGAAATGAAAATTTTCATCATTTCGACCATCTCAAACTATCTCCCTTTAATATAGTCTTTGATCCTTCTCAAAATTTGCCTCTTTACTTATCCGGAGACCCACAATCAAAATCCGGCCTCAGAAAATGTTTTCGTGCACTTCAGAATGTTTTCTTAATTTTTGAGTGGTTAACTCTTGAGGAAAATAGCAACTTCGGATATTTCTCTCCCTCGGTTCTAAACGGATCAAGCGTTCGGCCTGAATATTAACTGGTTGGAGTAAAAAGCTTCAAGGATTCGAATGGTGTAAACCGTAAAACTCAGTTTTAAGTCATTTTGGAGTTACAATCCATAAATTGAAAGGAAATGAAGATTTTTAGTATTTCGACCATGTGAAACCATCTCATTCTAAATAAGTCACTCTGATCTTTCTGAAATGGTGTATATTAACTACTTTTAGTTCCTGCAACAAAAATCCAGGCTCTAAAAATATCTTTGTGGGTTCCTGAATTTTTTCTTAATTTTTTGGTTGGTCAACTCTTAAGGAAAATGATATTATCGGATATATCTCTCTCTCGATTCTAAATGGATCAATTATTCCGCCTGAAGATTAATTAGTTGGAATGAAAACCTCCAAAGAAGCGAATGGAATAAACTGCCAAACCCAGTCTTAAGTCATTTTGGAGTTATATCCCGTTGATTGAATAGAAATGAAAATTTGCAGCAGTTCGACCATGTCAAACTATCTCCCTTTAATAGAGCCTCTTGATCTTTCTGAAAATTTGCCTGTTTACTTATCCGGACACCTATAATAAAAATCCGGCCTCAGAAAATGTTTTCGTGCACTTCAGAATTTTTTCTTAATTTTTGAGTGGTTAACTCTTGAGGAAAATAGCAACTTCGGATATTTCTCTTCCTCGATTCTAAACGGATCAAGCGTTCGGCCTGAATATTACCTGGTTGGAGTAAAATGGTTCAAGGAATCGAATGGTGTAAACCGTAAAACTCAGTTTTAAGTCATTTTGAAGTTACAACCCATAAATTGAAAGGAAATGAAGATTTTTGGTATTTCGACCATGTGAAACCATCTCATTCGAAAAAAGTCACTCTGATCTTTCTGAAAATGTGTATATTTACTACTTTGAGTTCCTGCAACAAAAATCCGGGCTCTAAAATATCTTTGTGGGCTCCCGAATTTTTTCTTATTTTTTGGGTGATCAACTTTTAAGGAAATAGATATTATCGGATATATCTCTCTCTCGATTTTAAATGGATCAATTATTCGGCCTGCAGATTAATTAGTTGGAGTGAGAACCTCCAAAGAAGCGAATGGAATAAACTGCAAAACCCAGTCTTAAGTCATTTTGGAGTTATATCCCGTTGATTGAATAGAAATGAAAATTTGCAGCATTTCCACCATGTCAAACTATCTCCCTTTAAGAGAGCCTCTTGATGTTTCTGAAAATTTGCCTGTTTACTTATCCGGAGACCCACAGTAAAAATCCGGCCTCAGAAAATGTTTTCGTGCACTCCAGATTTTTTTCTTAGTTTTTGAGTGGTTAACTCTTGAGGAAAATAGCAACTTCGGATATTTCTCTCCCTCGATTCTAAACCGATCAAGCGTTCGGCCTGAATATTAACTGATTGGAGTAAAAAGCTTCAAGGAATCAAATGGAGTAAACCGTAAAACTCAGTTTTAAGTCATTTTGAAGTTACAACCCATAAATTGAAAGGAAATGAAGATTTTTGGTATTTCGACCATGTGAAACCATCTCATTCGAAATAAGTCACTCTGATCTTTCTGAAAATGTGTATATTTACTACTTTGAATTCCTGCAACAAAAATCCGGGCTCTAAAAATATCTTTGTGGGCTCCCGAATTTTTTCTTATTTTTTGGGTGGTCAACTCTTAAGGAAAATGATATTATCGATTATATATCTCTCTCTCGATTCTAAATGGATCAATTATTCGGCCTAAAGATTAATTAGTTGGAGTGAAAACCTCCAAAGAAGCGAATGGAATAAACTACAAAACCCAGTCTCAAGTCATTTTGGAGTTAAATCCCGTTGATTGAATAGAAATGAAAATTTGCAGCAGTTCGACCATGTCAAACTATCTCCCTTTAATAGAGCCTCTTGATCTTTCTGAAAATTTGCCTGTTTACTTATCCGGACACCCATAATAAAAATCCGGCCTCAGAAAATGTTTTCGTGCACTTCAGAATTTTTTCTTAATTTTTGAGTGGTTAACTCTTGAGGAAAATAGCAACTTCGGATATTTCTCTTCCTCGATTCTAAACGGATCAAGCGTTCGGCCTGAATATTACCTGGTTGGAGTAAAAAGCTTCAAGGAATCGAATCGTGTAAACCGTAAAACTCAGTTTTAAGTCATTTTGAAGTTACAACCCATAAATTGAAAGGAAATGAAGATTTTTGGTATATTTCGACCATGTGAAACCATCTCATTCGAAAAAAGTCACTCTGATCTTTCTGAAAATGTGTATATTTACTACTTTGAGTTCCTGCAACAAAAATCCGGGCTCTAAAAATATCTTTGTGGGCTCCCGAATTTTTTCTTATTTTTTGGGTGGTTAACTCTTAAGGAAAATGATATAATCTGATATATTTCTCTCTCGATTCTAAATGGATTAAGTATTCGGCCTGAAGATTAATTAGTTGGAGTGAAAACCTCCAAAGAAGCGAATAACGTAAACTGCAAAACGCAGTCTTAAGTCATTTTGGAGTTATCTCCCGGTAATCGAATGGAAATGAAAATTTGCAGCAATTCGACCCTGTCAAACAATCTCCCTTTAATAGAGCCTCTTTGATCTTTCTGAAAATTTGATAATGTCTTAATTGTTAGGAGTAGAAACATTCAAGGAATCGGATGGTGGATTTCTCTATACTAAAGGAATTCAGTATTCGGCCCAAAATTAGCCCGCAGGATTAGAAAGCTGCAAAGAATCGAGTACTTCTAACCGCAATGCGGTCTTCCGCACCGTTTTGGAATTATGTCCCGTTAAATTTGAAACCGAACTGATTTTTAATTCGGAAATGTAAACGTTTGGTGTGACTAAAAACCTTCAAGGAATCGAACACAAAACAGAAATTGCCCGCGTCTATAATTCTCAATTATTAAAATATTGATTTTCATAGACTAAAATAATTAATCTGAAACATTTTTATCCACAAACTCGACTTAATTCTCACCAAGAAAGTGTATTTATACAAAATGATAAATTAATGACAAGTTCGCTAACATCAAACACGTATTTTAAAACAGAAGCGAAGAAAGAGAGAGGCAGAAACACTGCTTCTTACCCCAAACATCTACGTTCACCCTACTACAAAAATTTCCTCTTCGGTTGTAAAAGCGTACGAGCAACTCTCGAAACTCACAATAAAAAAACTTGTGTGTTTTCGTTTTGTTCGTTACTTCCTGGGCGATATTCTAAAACGAAACAGTTCTGAATAAGCACACTTACACTTGTTTTTAAAAAGACTGCTGATGAAGTGCGACAAGAAAAATCACGACGACAATCGATTCTTGGAAGTTCTACACAAACTTCCACCTCACAATGAATCCAGCTTTTTAGATTGGTGGTCAACTTTCCTACGATTTTGACGTGTTTTCTCAGGTTGCAGACAAACAAGTGAGTTTTTTCACGAAACAGGTTTAGGTTTAAAAATTTATTTTCTTAGCCATCGCGTGTGGCAATTAACGTGGAAAAGTTCGACGAGTTCTCTAGAAAGTTGGTAAGATTAAGTCGGGCTTTATATTTAATTTCGCATGCTAAGCTCTGTTCGTGAAAAAATCCACAACACCTACATCTAGCTTAACCAAAACGTGTACAAAAAGTTGTATTTTATATACAATGTACGCATTAGCAAAACGCGTTTTGTGCTGATTAGTCCATTTATAAACATTGTGTGCTGGTCACGTATATTAAATTTCACCGATATTCTACTGGAGCGAGTCATTATATACTTACTTGTAGTTTAAAAAGTGTAGTTACCACTACACCTTGGGTTATACGAAAAGAAAGTCAAGTGTTTATAATTAGGTAACGGTAAATATACTTTGTGTAAGAGTGTGTACACTGACACCTACTTACCTACTTTCGTGGCAAATTTGTTACTTACACACGTTTTTATAAACTTTTATAACCCCCAAGCGCGTTATCATTACATTATAAAATTCAAATATTTATAAATGTCTTTAATTACTTGTATACCCAGCAACGCTAATTAAACACGCATTTGTTTCATTTTTTATGGTCCCTGAACATCGAAAGCATAATTTCAGACATAAATATCTTTACAATATTTTACATTTCAGCCCGAAATTAATTATGTAGCTTAATTACGTTTTAAACAAAGATTTTGCTTATTCAGATATCATAATTTGTAATTAAAGTCAGCGTGAGGTCATGTGAAGTGGAAATCAACCAACCTACATATGACAAAGTTGCAGTGCAATAATCACTGCAATAAAATTATACTTTGTAATTTTGAAATTAACAACTCACTTTGTAGAGCTCAAAGGAAGCGAAGTGCAAATCGCGCGTTTTTAAAATTCGACTTGATTCTTTGTTATTTATATTAGAGAAGTCGACGTGTTTCTCCAGTAAAACTGGCATCCTCAGGTCAGCAACGGTGTTTATAACCCAACTTATTTGCAAGGCCAACCACTAAATAAGTTTTGTGGTTGCTGTAACCACACATCCGCCTTGACACAAAAACATCATTGAACGCAGTCTGGAATATTATGAATGGCTAAATTTAGTGTAGTCTTTAAAACTGTAAGAACGGAGGAGCAAATATTTACTGTACATTAGGGAGTCGTTCTCGAATTCCTTTTCTGTCAACACTTCTAATGGACTCTTAATAATCGCCACTGAAAATTCATAATTTTAAAACATCGCGGTGTAGAATTCTAATTTTTACAATTATTTTGGTGCGGGATACCGCAAGGTAGCGTCCTCTCATCTTGTCCGTATTTTTAAACGACTCACTTCCATACAAATACTCGCTGTTGTTGTTGGTTTGACTATAAAGGACAATTTTGTAACATATAACATCAACATTCCATCCGGTGAGTTGGTGGAAAAGACGATTAGCATTGACCTCGATGTGTTTAAAAACACGCAGTGCTACTAGCTTTTATCTTAGTTAGTTAGTGTGTTTTATTTCACACAAATAATAAAAAAGTAGTGCCTAAAGGAACGAACTTATTAAAAAAAAATAATTTTTTAAATTGTAACGATTTATTGTTGTTCCAAGCGCCTCCAGACAAATGTAGCAATTTCAATGTTAACAACATGCTAAGTTAACTAGAAACATAAAATTTAAATAACAAATGTTCATTTTCATTTTAATTGATTGCTTGCTGTCTCTTTATATGTTGAACTCGATTTTAAATGTTCGATGTTAATGTTCGTTTTAATTACTATTTGAAACGAAAGTTCGTGTTTGCGGTTTTTCTAGATTTATTTTATTATTAGCATTAGTTTGTTCAGGACAATAACAATAATACTTAATTACCAAAAGATGACTATCAAATAACTTTCGACAGAACTTTGCCCTTGACCTACAGTCCAACAAATTATGCTTTTTTGAAAATTTATAAAATTTGGTTATACGAAATTTCACTTTTTATGATAACCTCAATTGAGTAGTACTAGTCACAGTGTAAAAAAAGAGAAGATTTCACTTCAGTAAAAAATCACAGTTGGGGCTCCCGAGAAGGTTTCACATTCTTAAAAAAAGACATTTGGTGTTCCTGAGAAGGTTTTACCCTTGTTAAAAAAAAGACAGTTAGGACCCCGAGAAGGTTTTACCTTGTTAAAAAAAAGACAGTTAGAATCCCTGAGAAGGTTTCACATTCTCAAAAAAAAAAACAGTTGGGACTCTTGAGAAGGTTTCCCATTATTAAAAATAAACACTTGGTGCCCCTGAGAAGGTTTCATCTTCTGTAAAAAAAAGATAGATGGGACCCTCGAGATGGTTTCAATTTCTTAAAAAAAAAGGCACGTTAGGACCCTTGAGAAGGTTTTACATTTTTAAATATAAACACTTGGTGCCCCTGAGAACGTTTTACCTTCTGTAAAAAAAAGACAGCTGGGACTCTCGAAATGGTTTCTCCTTCTTAAAAAAAGACACTTTAGGACCCTTGAGAAGGTTTTACATTAAAAAAATAAACACTTGGTGCCTCTGAGAACGTTTTGCCTTCTGTAAAAAAAAAACAGCTGGGACCCTCGAAATGGTTTCTCCTTCTTAAAAAAAAGACACTTTAGGACCTTTGAGATGGTTCCATATTAAAAAAAAAATCACTTGGGGCTCCCGAGAAGGTTTTACCTTGTTAAAAAAAGACAGTTAGAATCCCTGAGAAGGTTTCACATTCTTAAAAAAAAACCAGTTGGGACTCTTGAGAAGGTTTCGCATGATTAAAAATAAACACTTGGTATCCCTGAGAAGGTTTCATCTCCTGTAAAAAAAAAGACAGATGGGACCCGAGAGATGGTTTCAACTTCTTAAAAAAAAAGACACGTTAGGACCCTTGAGAAAGTTTTATATTTATTAAAAAAAAACAGTTGGGGGCCCGAGAAGGTTCCATATTAAAAAAAAATCACTTGGGGCTCCCGAGGTTTTACCTTGTTAAAAAAAACAGTTAGAATCCTTGAGAAGGGTTCACATTTTCAAAAGAAAAACCAGTTGGGACTCTTGAGAGGTTTCGCATTATTAAAAATAAACACTTGGTGTCCCTGAGAAGGTTTCATCTCCAGTAAAAAAAAGACAGATGGAACCCAGAGAGTGTTTCAACTTCTTAAAAAAAAAGACACGTTAAGACCCTTGAGAAGGTTTTACATTTTTAAAAATAAACACTTGGTGCCCCTGAGAATGTTTTACCTTCTGTAAAAAAAGACAGCTGGGACCCTCGAAATGGTTTCTCCTTCTTAAAGAAAAGACACTTTAAGACCTTTGAAAAGGTTTGATATTTATTAAAAAAAAATCACTTGGGGCTCCCGATAAGGTTTTACCTTGTTAAAAAAAGACAGTTAGAATCCCTGAGAAGGTTTCACATTCTCAAAAAAAAAAACCAGTTGGGACTCTTGAGAAGGTTTCGCATTATTAAAAATAACCACTTGGTGTCCCTGAGAAGGTTTCATCTCCAGTAAAAAAAAAGACACATGGAACCCGAGAGATGGTTTCAACTTCTTAAAAAAAAAGACACGTTAAGACCCTTGAGAAGGTTTTACATTTTTAAAAATAAACACTTGGTGCCCTGAGAATGTTTTACCTTCTGTAAAAAAAAGACAGCTGGGACCCTCGAAATGGTCTCTACTTCTTAAAAAAAAAGGCACTTTAGGACCTTTGAGAAGGTTTCACATTAAAAAAAAACCAGTTGAGGCTCTGAGAAGATTCTATATTAAAAAAAAAAAAATCACTTGGGACTCCCGAGAAGGTTTCATCTTCTTAAAAAAACCATTTGGGACCCCCGAGAAAGTTTTACTATCTTAAAAAAAGACAGTTGGGGCTTCCGAGAAGGTTTCACATTCTTAAACAAAACCATTTGGGAGAAGGTTTCTTTTAAAGAAAGACCGTTGGTGCTCACAACAAGGTTTCACATTCTTAAAAAAAAGACAGTTGGGACTCCCGAGAAGGTTTCACATTATTAAAAAAAAAGACACATTAGGACACTTCAGACGGTTTAATATTTTTTAAAAATAACCATTTGGCGCCCCGAGAAGGTTTCATTTTCTTCAAAAAACCAGTTGGGGCCCCCGAGAAGGTTTCATATTCTTAAAAAAAAACAGTTGGTGGTTCCGGGAAGGTTTAACCTTGTTAAAAAAAGACAGTTGAAATCCCCGAGAAGGTTTCACATTCTCAAAAAAAAAATTACAATCGGGACTCTTGAAAAGGTTTCACATTCTTAAAAAAAACCATTTGGGACTCTTGAGAAGGTTTCTTTTAAAGAAAGACCGTTGGTGCTCCCAACAAGGTTTCACATTCTTAAAAAAAAAAGACAGTTGGGGGTCCCGAGAAGGTTTCACATTAATAAAAATAAACACTTCGTATCCCTGAGCAGGTTTGACCTTCTGTAAGAAAAAGACATCTGGGCCCCTCGAGATGGTTTCAATTTCTTAAAAAAAAAGACACATTAGGACCCTTGAGAAGGTTTTACATTTTTAAAAATAACCATTTGGCGCCCCGAGAAGGTTTCATCTTCTTCAAAAAAACAGTTGGGGGTCCCGGGAAGGTTTCACATTCTTAAAAAAAAAACCATTTGGGACTCTTGAGAAGGTTTCTTTTAAAGAAAGACCGTTGGTTCACAACAAGGTTTTACATTCTTCAAAAAAAGACAGTTGGGAGTCCCGAGAAGGTTTGACATTATTAAAAATAAACACTTCGTGTCCCTGAGAAGGTTTGACTTTCTGTAAGAAAAAGACAGCTGGGCCCCTCGAGATGGTTTCAATTTCTTAAAAAAAAAGACACATTAGGACCCTCGAGAAGGTTTTACATTTTTAAAAACAACCATTTGGCGCCCCGAGAAGGTTTCATCTTCTTCAAAAAACAGTTGGGACCCCCGAGAAGGTTTCACACATTCTTAAAAAAAAAAAACAGTTGGGGATCCCGGGAAGGTTTAACATTGTTAAGAAAAATGACCGCTGAAATCCCCGAGAAGGCTTCACTTTCTCAAAAAAAAACAATCCTGACTCTTGAGAAGGTTTCACATTCTTAAAAAAAAGACAGTTGGGGCTTCCGAGAAGGTTTCACATTCTTTAAAAAAACCATTTGGGACTCTTGAGAAGGTTTCTTTTAAAGAAAGACCGTTGGTGCTCTCAACAAGATTTCACATTCTTAAAAAAAAAAGGCAGTTGGGAGTCCCGAGAAGGTTTCACATTATTAAAAATAAACACTTCGTGTCCCTGAGAAGGTTTGACTTTCTATAAGAAAAAGACAGCTGGGCCCCTCGAGATGGTTTCAACTTCTTAAAAAAAAAGACACATTAGGACCCTTGAGACGATTTTACATTTTAAAAAATAAACATTTGGCGCCCCGAGAAGGTTTCATCTTCTTCAAAAAACAGTTGGGACCCCCGAGAAGGTTTCACACATTCTTAAAAAAAAAACAGTTGGGGGTCCCGGGAAGGTTTAACCTTGTTAAAAAAAAGACAGTTGGAATCCCCGAGAAGGTTTCACATTCTTAAAAAAAAACCAATTGGGACTCTTGAGACATTTTCTTTTAAAGAAAGACCGTTGGTGCTCCCAAGAAGGTTTCACCTTCTTAAAAAAAAACAGTTGGGGCTCTCGAGAAGGTTTCAACTTAAAAAAAAAGGCAGTTAGGGCCTCCGAGAAGGTTCTATATCTTAAAAAAAAAGATAGTTAGGACTCTTGAGAAGGTTTCACATTCTTAAAATTTAATACTTGGCGCTCCCGAAAAGGTTTCACGTTCTTAAAAAAAGACAGTTGGGGCTCGCGGGAAGATTTTACCTTGTTAAAAAAAGACAGTTGCAATCCCCGAGAAAATTTCACATTGTTAAAAAAAGAGTTGGAATCCCCGAGAAGTTTTCACATTCTCAAAAAAAAAAAACAATTGGGACTCTTGAGAAGGTTTCACATTTTTAAAGAAAGGCATTTGCTGCCCCCATGAAAGTTTCACCTTCTTTAAAAAAAGGCCATTGGGCCCCTGGAAAAGGTTTCACACTCTTAAAAAAAGACAGTTGGGGGCCTCGGGTAAGTTTCACATTCTCAAAAAAAAAAAAACAGTTGGGACCCCCGAGAAGTATTCACTTTCTGTAAAAATGACAGTTGAGACTCCCGAGAAGGTTTCACATTCTTAAAAAAAAAAACATTCCGTCACCATAGAAGTCTAGTCCGAAAAATCCCGCTTTTTAACTCTTACAGACGTCTCTCAAATTCTCGCTCTGTTTCGGTTGTTTTGTTAAATTAATTTTAATTCTGCGTTTATTTGTCTTCTTTTTTTGCTAATTTATACATCATGTGTCAATAGTGAATGGTTCTTTAATAAAATAACGATCACTAGTTAAATTAATAATTTTTAAAGTTTGGTTTTGCGAAATTTTTCAGGGCGGCCGGTTTTTTCGCCGGTCAGTGTATATTTAAAGTAGCAGTTTTTCAGTACATGCTTAACTTCGACTGTTTATGTTTATACTTCGAAAAAATTCGACTATTAGCACAAGCATCATAGTTTAAAAGGAAACAAAACTCGATAAACCACAGTAAGTAAAAATGAGATGATGTAGTATCATTTTAAAACCGAGTTAGATAATGATACGTTACGCTACAAGTGGCACAAGAGCATCATTATTCTCCGAGTGTCCACCGAGGCATTAGTCGAGTTGTGTGCACATCCGTGTGTGCTAATGATAATCCATTAACCCACGCATAACGTACATTTTTATCTTACCGTAAATAAATAAAAAAGGTTTTCATTCGCTTTAAAAAATGAGTTATTCATTATTATCTAACCAGCGCGTGGGAGTTTTATCACTGCAGATAAACAGTGAACTGAAAAATAAGCTCGAGCTTTGTTCATAAATTTGTTGCTAAAATAAACTGCGTCCTACTAGAAACGTAAAACCCTGCTATCTGGTATAAACTTTGCTACTCTTCGACTTGAAACATCCGGGAATCTGAACCATACAGACCCGCATCCCTGAACTACAACTCGCCTGAAACTAGGGTCTGAAAAGGGAAGTTTGAGGGTGACGTTCCCGCTTTCCCCATGACACCACAAAAAGGGTAAGCCGAGTGCTTTTAGCTGAGTTTCTCCCTCAGCACTGCAGCCGTGGAGGATAGAGATAGAAACAGATCCTCGATAGCATGGCTCGAGGGAGCGGCCACCACTATCCTGCAGTGTAAAAGCTCTCCTGCCTGCTGGTAAAAATACACACCATATGTTCTGCTTGAAATATCGTGCTCTTAGGTCGGGTGTAAAAACCTTAGTTCCGAGAATTACTACTCTGCTGGCTTATTTAAAGCGATGACGTGGCAGTATGTAGTTGGAAGAAGTGACGCAGTGACTTGCCAGTCCGGATGGTTAAGGTGGGACGGTTTTATAAAAACGCCGCATTATTTTTCTACGAAGAGAATGTAGAGATTGGGATCGAGTTCCGGCTTTCCTCTTTAAACTCGCTTTCTTGGAAAATAGTTGATTGGGAAAGTTTCGTGCCAAGCCGGTGAAGAGATCAGCCGTTTTGGGGCGGGCTGTGGGAATTATGATTAGTTTTGTGTCGACTAATGCTAGACATTTTTTAGTGTATAATAGCGTAATAGGTAGTGCAATTTATTTTTAAAATAATTATGTTGGTAATGCAGCTGTTTATCACTGTATTTGACAGTTATTTTAAAAATAAATTCCAGGGCCTACTAGAGGAATTTTTTATTCGATCATGTGATTATACGTATTTCTTTAGAAGAAGTGAAGTATATTAATTTAAGCAACCAGACAGCTAAAATTTTTATATAACTTTTTATTTTCTTGAAAAATATGTTCGAATTTGACTGGTGACAGTTCTGGGTCATATAGGTTATCTCCGTCACGTGACTTCCCGTCAGTATTGACAAAGTAAATTTATTTGAATGGTCTGCTCGTCGTGCAAAACCCCCAAAATTCAACATTAAAACCACCCCCGCCCACTTTTCGACCCAGACGTCGCCAGCATCAAAATTCACCTTAAACCCCCGCCCCCAAGCAAAAATCCCGTGAAACCCAACACGGCGTTTACCCCGTGACGCTCAATGTGAGAAAATAAATACATATTCCCGTCCAACGCAGAAGCTCCCTTTCGAAATAAACCCCCGACATAATAAACCCACCACCGATCGATAGTCCCGCCACCAGAGACCACAGCACCGGCCCCCGGCGTCCCCAACCCTCGGGCCTGAAGGGATTCGAATCCGGCAAAGTCGGTGTTGACGAAAAATCAAAAAGTATTTTTCCTTGACAACTTTCACATGTTGACATGAACGTGAGGGAACGTCTGAAGGAGGCATATGAGAACGTATCATTCAGCGCTGACCGCACCTGGAGCAACGCCCCCAATGCGTACCAAAAGAACAACATGGTAAGACCGTGCAGGGGCGTTTCCAGGAATAACCGTCAAATTGACAGGAGTTGTACTTAACAGAACACCACGTACAGATCAACAAGTTGCAGAGGAACAGACCGAGGACTGTGCGGGAGGCCATCCCCAAGAGCCGGCTGGCGCAGTACGCGAACTACGTGTACAACGAGTCGAGGGAGATGTCGTACGCTTCGAGTACCACCAACTCGGAGCCGAACTTGTCGATACGGGTGCCCACGGAGCCCTGGGAGATGCCCGAAGTCGGAGAACTGTACAGGTGGTTCTTGAGTAAGTCCACCTGGGGGCCCGATCCTACCTAAACCCTTGTACCTTGTTGGTTATAGAAAATCAGCCTGAAGATAGCTTTTCCAGGCTGGAAGGGAAGTACGAGTCGCCCCTGCTCAGTGTTAGCGGCTTCGAAGACAAGATTCTCAAGATACAAATCACTGAAGGTTTCTCCGTCGAGTAGCTAGAACGAAAATAATCTTGTTTTTTTCAGACAGAGTCAAAAATATTTGGAAGAAGAGCCACCAGTACGAAGAGTTCCAAACCAAAAGTGCCACGGTTCTAGTCAAAGCGTTCACTTCTCCTTTGAAAAATGTGTTTCTTTTCAAGAATGAAGACAGCAACCACGAGTGGTTTCGGGATATCTCTATATCGAGAGACTTCGACCAAGTGGAGGTTCGTCCCTAGGTACTAAGTCTACTATGTTAATAGTACTTTGATTTTGATTGCAGCAACTGTGCCGGAGTTTCAAAGACCAAACCACTTCCATCTCCAAGTTCTTGATGGGGGACACCGACCCGTCCCCCTCTGAACCCACTTCCACGGAAGTCCTCTACTCAGAGGTTCTTCAAGGGCTCTCCCCTAGTCGAAAATTTCTATCGTCGCTTAAACCCGACCCCGGCAAGTCCCTCTCCACCGACGAAACCTCCTCCATCAGTCAAGATAGCTTCACCAACTACACCATTTTAAACAGCCACAAGCTCGACGAGCCCAAACCCGACGCTTTTCCCCAAAGTACTCTCCCCAAAGTGTCCCAGTTCACTCCAGTGCCCCCGTCCGCGACCAAATTCGTACCCCAGAAAGTTTTCTTCCAGACGGACACTCGCTACAAGTACCCCATGCCGCCTCCGGTGGACCCGAATCAGCGCAATCCGAGGAGCATGGTGCACTCGTCGTACGTACAACAGTACTTTTACTCGCCGGTGCAGACCGTGCAGAGGTGGATTCCGTCGAATTTTAGCTCGTACTACCCCACGCAGATTTTCACTTCTAATTGGTTCGCGCAGAATCCGGTAGTGAATAGGATTTTCGGACCACTCGTGAGTGCGGACAGGGAGGGTAATGTTTTTAGTCGGGTTTTGGAGGAGGGGCACTTTAAGGAGGAGAGCATGGAGGTCGATCCTTTCGTCGAGGAGCACCAAGTGTCGACGAGTATTTCCGAGGAGTTGGAAATACAAGCGCTGGAGCAGTACAGTAACTCCAACGAGAATTTCTATCAGGAGCTGGAAAGACAAGCAGCTGAACAGTATGCGAGTTCTCCTGAATAAATTTTAAACTTAATTTTTAAGTAATAAATCAAAATTTAACGACGGGGGTGGTTTTTGGATAAACACTTAGGTGCTAATCTCTCCAGGTATTTTTGGTTACAATCTTTATCTTTATCCGAGGTGTGGTTAACATATCGTCCACATTCTTTGAAAATTGTCAAGTTTTTCTTGGAAGTTGAAAAAAATTGACCGTTGAATTGAAAAGGTTGTTTTTAGATTTACATCGAATGAAGTCATCGTCTGACAAAACAATTATTCATATATTTAATGACTTCTTGATAAACTTATTAAATTCCTTGGTTAACCACGTGGAAGTAGGCGCATTAATTGCGACAACAACTGGATAAATAGACGTTCAACTTGCTCAAGGCTTTTCTAAAACTTTTGAATTATTTATGGGTTGTTGCGTTCTTCATAAATACAGTACGAATATGGAACTTAGTTACTTCACTCATTTATTTTTGAGACAACAAAGAACAAATTGTTCATTAAAATTTCTCATCCGACGATTATATATAATTTGTCAAAATTAATACCCCACAAACGCTCACGAGGGACTACTTCGTATTTTATGTCCGTGAAACGTGAAAAAACCCGCCAGAATCGGTTACATATTTATACCTGAACTAGCCTTTCGCTTGCGGCTTCGTCCACTTCAAACACTTTCAAGCCAACCTTTTGAATGCTGAGTTTTTAAGAATTCCACCCTTTTCATCCCTTATGGAAAGAATTAGGAACAATCCAACAATGCTTTGAAAGTATTTTATACTTAACTTTTGTAAGTGTAACCGAGTTGATAAGTCAGTGAACGTGAGGGTTTGTGAAAATCATGGTAAAAATACGTTTCATCGCTTCCAGTGAGAGGAATTATTTTTTGTAACTATGCAACCCAAAGTACCAATCCAGAGCAGGTACCGACCCAAGAGAGGAGAGATTATGGTCACTGTAGGGAGTGCGACATAAAATTTTCGATTTTCCATCTTTTTTTTTTTAACTTTTCGATTTTCCAGTTTCTCGATGTTTCGATTTTTCAATGATTCGATTTTTCAATTTCTCGATTTTTCAATTTTACATTTTCCAATTGTTATTTTTTTGATTTATTATTGCTAAAAGTGAAAGTAAAAAATAACTACCAAAAATCAAACACAATTAAAGAATTAATTCGTAGTTAAACAAAAAAATTGCATGTCAAAATCGAATGAAACATTACAGAATTTAAATATTGCATAATTCAACGAGACGATAAATTTTGGGCATATAATTTTTGAATTTTTCAAATTTTGACGTTTCTAAATTTTCAGTTTTCCGATTTCTGAAGTAATCTTTTTTTATTTTCCCATTTCTTCCAAAAGTTTCGATTTTTCACTTCTTCAATTCTTCAATTTTTCAACTTCTCAGGATTTTGATTTTCAATTTTTCGATTTTATAAACTTACGATTTTTCGACTTCTGGATTTCCCGATTTTCAGTTTTTCGTTTTTTACACTTTAGATTTTTCAATTTTCGGCTGTTTATGTTTCGATTCTCAATTTTCAACGTTTCGATATTTAGTTTTTCAATTTTTAAAATTCTAGATTTGATTTCCAGTTTCGGTTCTCTATAAAATTTTCAATTTTCGGATTTTCAATTTCGATTTATTTTTTTTAACTTTTCGATTTTCCAGTTTTTCGAACCTTCGATTTTCATGATGATTTTCACCGATTTTAAATTTTAGATTTTCCATTTTTTTTTTTTCATTTTATTCTAAAGTGAAAGTAATTACATCATTGTGTGAAAATTGCAAAATTAATGAAAATAAACACAATGCTCTAAACTAAAAATACACTTTCCAAAAAACTATTGATATTAGTTCATATTGTATATTTAGTACGTTGTTATTCAAAATAATAAAAATTAATTCGTAGTTAAACAAAAAATTGCATTTCAAAATTGAATGAAACATTACAGAATTTAAATATTGCATAATTCAACGAGACGATAAATTTTGGGCATGATAATTTTTGAATTTTTCAAATTTTGACGTTTCTAAATTTTCAGTTTCCGATTTCTGAAGCAATCTTTTTTTATTTTTCCATTTCTTTCAAAGTTTCGATTTTTCACTTCTTCAATTCTTCAATTTTTCAATTCTCGGATTTTGATTTTTCATTTTTCGATTTTAAACTTACGAATTTTCGACTTCTGGATTTCCCGATTTTCAGTTTTTCGTTTTTTAAACTTTAGATTTTTCGAATTTTCGGCTGTTTTTGTATTCGATTTCTCAATTTTTCAACTTTTCGATATTTTAATTTTAATTTTTTAAAAATTCTAGATTTTTGATTTCCCGAGTTTCGGTTCTTCTAATTTCAATTTTCAATTTTCGGGATTTTTACAATTTTCGAGTTTTCCATCTTTTTTTTAACTTTTCGATTTTCCAGTTTTTCGAACTTTTCGATTTTTCAATGATCCGATTTTTCAATTTCTCGATTTTTAAATTTTAGATTTTCCAATTTTTATTTTTTTGATTTATTATTGCCAAAAGTGAAATTAAAAAATTACAACCAAAATTGTGAATGAAAAATATGCAAAAATTAATAGAAAATAGAACACAATGCTGCTAAAACATAAATAAATATCAGTTTCCAAAAAAAAAATCATTGCATGATTACGGTTCCACTAGTATTGCTAATTTAGGACGTTTTGTTAGTATCAACACTAATTAAAGAATTAATTCGTAGTTGAAACAAAAAAGTTGCATTTCAAAATGAATGAAACATTACAGAATTTAAATACTGCATAATTCAACGAGACGATAAATTTTGGGCATGTAATTTTTGAATTTTTCAAATTTTGACGTTTCTAAATTTTCAGTTTCCGATTTCTGAAGTAATCTTTTTGTTATTTTTCCATTTCTTCCAAAGTTTCGATTTTTCACTTCTTCAGTTCTTCAATTTTTCAATTCTCGGATTTTGATTTTTCATTTTTCGACTTTTATAAGCTTACGAATTTTTCGACTTCTGATTTCCCGATTTTCAGTTTTTCGTTTTTTAAACTTTGATTTTTAATTTTCGGCTGTTTGTATTTCGATTTCTAATTTTTCAACTTTTCGATATTTTAGTTTTTCGATTTTTAAAATCTAGATTTTTGATTTCCCGAGTTTTCGGTTCTTCTAGTTTCAATGTTTAATTTTCTGGGATTTTTAAAATTTTCGAGTTTCCATCTTTTTTTTAACTTTTCGATTTTCCAGTTTTTCGTGTTTCGATTTTTCAATGATCCGATTTTTCAATTTCTCGATTTTTAAATTTTAGATTTTCCAATTTTTATTTTTTTGATTTATTATTGCCAAAAGTGAAAGTTAAAAAATAACAACCAAAATTGTGATAAAAATATGCAAAAATTAATAGAAAATAGAACACAATGTGCTAAAACTTAAAAATAACATTAGCTTTCCAAAAAAAAAAATCTATTGCATGATTACGGTTCCACAGTATTGCTAATTTAGGACGTTTTGTTAGTACAAACACAATTAAAGAATTAATTCGTAGTCAACAAAAAAGTTGCATGTCAAAATCGAATGAAACATTACAGAATTTAAATACGCATAATTCAACAAGACGATAAATTTTGGCATATAATTTTTGAATTTTTCAAATTTTGACGTTTCTAAATTTTCAGTTTTCCGATTTCTGAAGTAATCTTTTTTTTATTTTTCCATTTCTTCCCAAAGTTTCGATTTTTCACTTCTTCATTCTTCAATTTTTCAATTCTCGGATTTTGATTTTTCAATTTTTCGATTTTATAAGCTTACGATTTTTCGACTTCTGGATTTCCCGATTTTCAGTTTTTTCGTTTTTTAAACTTTGGATTTTTCAATTTTCGGCTGTTTGATATTTCGATTTCTCAATTTTTAACTTTTCGATATTTTAGTTTTTCGATTTTTAAAATTCTAGATTTTTGATTTCTCCGAGTTTCGGTTCCTCTATTTTCAATTTTTCAATTTTCGGGATTTTTACAATTTTCGATTTTCCATCTTTTTTTAACTTTTCGATTTTCCAGTTTTTCGTTTTCGATTTTTCAATGATCCGATTTTATTTAAATTTTAGATTTTCCAATTTTTATTTTTTTTGATTTATTATTGCTAAAAGTGAAAGTAAAAAATAACTACCAAAATTGTGACTAAAAATATGCAAAATAATAATAAAAATAGAACACAATGTGCTAAAACTAAAAATAACTGTACTTTCCAAAAAAAAAAAAATCTATTGCATGATTACGGTTCACCAGTATTGCTAATTTAGGACGTTTTGTTAGTATCAAACACAATTAAAGAATTAATTCGTAGTTAAACAAAAAAGTTGCATGTCAAAATCGAATGAAACATTACAGAATTTAAATACGCATAATTCAACAGACGATAAATTTTGGCATATAATTTTTGAATTTTTCAAATTTTGACGTTTCTAAATTTTCAGTTTTCCGATTTCTGAAGTAATCTTTTTTTTATTTTACCATTTCTTCCCAAAGTTCGATTTTTCACTTCTTCAATTCTTCAATTTTTCAATTTCTCAGGATTTTGATTTTTCAATTTTTCGACTTTATAAGTTACGATTTTTCGACTTCTGGATTTCCCGATTTTCAGTTTTTCGTTTTTTAAACTTTGGATTTTTCAATTTCGGCTGTTTTGGTATTTCGATTTCTCAATTTTTAACTTTTCGATATTTTGATTTTTCGATTTTTAAAATTCTAGATTTTTGATTTCCCGAGTTTTCGGTTCCTTCTATATTTCAATTTTCACTTTTCGGGATTTTTACAATTTTCGATTTTCCATCTTTTTTTTAACTTTTCGATTTTCCAGGTTTTTCGATTTTCATGATCGATTTTTAAATTTTAGATTTTCCAATTTTCATTTTTTTGATTTATTATTGCTAAAAGTGAAAGTAAAAAATAACTACCAAAATTGTGACTAAAAATATCAAAAATGAATAGAAAAAAGAACACAATGCTGCTAAAACATAAAAATAACTGTACTTTCCAAAAAAAAAAAATCTATTGATGATTTACGTATCCACTAGTATTGCTAATTTAGGACGTTTTGTTAGTATCAAACACAATTAAAGAATTAATTCGTAGTTAAACAAAAAGTTCATGTCAAAATCGAATGAAACATTACAGAATTTAAATACTGCATAATTCAACGAGACGATAAATTTTGGGCATATAATTTTTGAATTTTTCAAATTTTGACGTTTCTAAATTTTCAGTTTTCCGATTTCTGAAGTAATCTTTTTTTATTTTTCCATTTCTTCCCAAAGTTTCGATTTTTCACTTCTTCAATTCTTCAATTTTTCAATTTCTCAGGATTTTGATTTTTCAATTTTTCGACTTTATAAGCTTACGATTTTTCGACTTCTGGATTTCCCGATTTTCAGTTTTTCGTTTTTTAAACTTTGGATTTTTCAATTTTCGGCTGTTGTATATTTCGATTTCTCAATTTTTCGACTTTTCGATATTTTAATTTATCAATTTTTAAAATTCTAGATTTTTGATTTCCCGAGTTTTCGGTTCTTCTATATTTCACTGATTCAATTTTCGGGATTTTTGGATGTTTCGATTTTTCAATGATCCGATTTTTCAATTTCTCGATTTTTAAATTTTAGATTTTCCAATTTTTATTTTTTTGTTTTTTTCATGTTTGGATTATTTATTATTATTGCTAAAAGTAAAAGTAAAAAATAACTACCAAAATTGCAACTAAAAATATGTAAAAATTAATAGAAAATTGAACACAATGCTGCTAAAACATAAAAATAACTGTACTTTCCAAAAAAAAAAAAAAAACTATTGCATGATTACGGTTCCACTAGTATTGCTAATTTAGGACCTCTTGTTAGTATCAAACACAATTAAAGAATTAATTCGTAGTTAAACAAAAAAGTTGCATGTCAAAATCGAATGAAACATTACAGAATTTAAATATTGCATAATTCAACGAGACGATAAATTTTGGGCATATAATTTTTGAATTTTTCAAATTTTGACGTTTCTAAATTTTCAGTTTTCAAATTTCTGAAGTAATCCTTTTTTATTTTTCCATTTCTTCCCAAAGTTTCGATTTTTCACTTCTTCAATTCTTCAATTTTTCAATTTCTTAGGATTTTGATTTTTCAATTTTTCGATTTTATAAGCTTACGATTTTTCGACTTCTGGATTTCCCGATTTTCAGTTTTTCGTTTTTCAAACTTTAGATTTTTCAATTTTCGGTTATTTTATATTTCGATTTCTCAATTTTTCAACTTTTCGATATTTTAGTTTTTCGATTTTTAAAATTCTACATTTTTGATTTCTCGAGTTTCGGTTCTTCTAAATTTCAATGTTTCAGTTTTCGGGATGTGTAAAACTCAACCATTTATTGAAATTGTCCATTTGTAAATAGGGTTGTCTAATTTCACTTCATTTTCATTATTCAATAATTTTTTAAAAAGCAAATATTGTGATAAATATAAATTTTAAACAAAAATGCCGGTTCTTCCCCAGAGAGTTCAATGTTGTCTTTGCACTGATATAAAATTTGAAGAGAAACATGCTCTCTCCTCGTCTAAAAAAAAAAAATAGTAGTCCAAAATGTAACATAATAATAATAATCTCCAGTCATTACGGCTCTGTTTGGTGTTTATTTTAAAATTTGACTACAAAGTTCAAGCCAGAATAAAACGAAGACATTTAGTCAAACTAATGACGAGAAAAATAAAAAAGTCAGTGTGGAAGCAACTAATAGCGAAATGTCAAAGTAGGCAACCCACATTACACTAATGTTTGAATTGAATAAATAAATTAATCGATAAATAATTAGACTGAAGGCATCCAGTCAATCCGAAACAAAATTCAAGAAGCTTTCGAGTCTCAATTTCTCCAAAAACATTTATATTTTGTCCAAAATTAAATATTTCTCCAAAATTCATGTCGTCGCTAGAGGGCGCCACGCCTCAACCAAACGTCAAAAACGTCAAAACCACCTGATCATGAGTGTCAACTGCCAAACGTAGGCGACGTAAACAAATCCGTTTTTGCGCTGTAATTACCCAAAGAAATGTTGCAGATAATGAAATCGGAGGACAGAAGGGAAGGATGTTTTCCACAATAAGAGACAAACTGTTGAATGTCACAAAAACTGTACCTTTATTCAGTAGCAATAGTGATAAGAGTCAAGTGCAATGTGCGGTAAATTTGAATGCGGGTAGCGATATTTTAACCCGTTATCAGAACGAATGGGAAGTGATACACAGCACTAATGAGGAGAACGCGAAAAAGGCGGAAGAAGCCGCCGATTTGATTGCCAAAGTGACCACGAAGATTCAGAGGGATAAGGAGAGTCTGGGGGTGATGACCCACTTGTTGTCTAATTCTAACTTAGTGTTGAACATTAGTAACTGTACAAAGCAGATTGAGCAACTGTATCGCGGGTTTAGTGAGGTCGAAGAGGGGCTGCTGCAGCTGGAGGATTTGATAGATACGGTGGAGTTCGAGAGTATGAAGAAGCAGCACCGGTATCACTTGCAGCAGTACAAGGCGAGGAAAGAAGGTATTGGGGTTTATAATGGCGCTTTAACACTCATAATCAAATACTGGTTTCTAGAGTCACTAAAAACTTTCGAAACCTCGCTCCAACAAAAGCATGACAGAACCGTTTCAGACTTGGAGGATAAAAAAAAGAAAGAGCTTGAAGAGCGCCAGAAAGTTTTTCACGAAGCCTTTAAAAACGACCTCGAGATTTTCAAAAATTTCGGAACAATACCTAGTAAGTTTTTTTTTATTTGTGTGTACACACTGACGATTTTTTAGAACTAGATCTTCCAAAGAAGCAGCCAAGTGCCTTACTAGAAGAAATTCAAGTCGACTACGACGAAAAAGAGTTGGACCAATTTTTTGAAGACAATGAATGAATGTTTATATTTGTAATGTATTTTATTATTTGTTGAATAATACAAAGCAGGGTTTTTGATTTTTTTTATTTGTATAAATGACATGAATCACATTTTTCAAAAATTATTTTTATTAACTAAAGCCTTGTGAGATCTGAAATGATAACAGTTTATGATTAAATATAAAAATATACTGTCTCCTTGAGAGAATCACAAATCAGTTAAAAATAAATAAATCGGTTGGTTACACCTAACAGTTGAACTTCCATAGAGTGGTTGGTAGGTGGGGGAACCCCGATAGTACTGGCATTGATTATTTATCACAATTAAAATAAAGTGAAAAGTGCACTGAACAGAAGTCCGACTGTAGAATACTTCCCGGATCAGTATATTATTCCATTTACGATACCATTTTATACACTAGAATAAAAAACGCAAAATATACATGAAGTGCCACAGTTTAGGTCATCACATTACGAAAAAATAAACATAAATTACTACATATCCTAACACGTCACTTAAACACACACACAAACAGAAAACCTAACTAAAACGGTAATGTAATGAGCTAAACCAACTCAAAACAAATCTCCAGTTACATTTTCTTTGGTTGAAAAACCATCTGAAACACGGATAAAAAACCTGAAATATGTACACGCAAGAAAGAAATGAACACATAACCCTGTAACGCCCCTTTAAGCTCAATTTGCGAAGCTAACAATAATCCGAGGGGAGGGTCTCCAACTATTGAACCATGATCATAACCGTATTTTTGCCAATTTTTTCATTTTTTTTGCTTTTAATCACAATTTTGAAACTTTTTTTGGTTGTTTTCCGCTTATGCAAAATTAACTAACTAGAAAGTAATGTTACAATTAAGCTATTGGTATTATTCGTTCCTATCATGTAACTACATATTGACATAACTGTACAAGTTGTATACTAAGCTGTGGATTTAGTGAGTTTTTTTTTAAGGTTGCCAGTACCTGTTCGCCAAAATGAGGTAAGTGGCAGACAGCCTCTGTCACGCATGCTCGGACTCGCTATGGTACGGTCTCCCATCACCGTATATGCTCAGAGAGGCTATTAAGTTGTTGGGCATCACCTGAAGACACATCATTAAGGCACATTTTTTAGTGAAACTTTCAAACTTTTTAAAATCTCGAGGGTGGAAAGTGACATGTCACTTATCTGTCACTTTCCATCCAAGAGATGGAAGTAACTGTCACTTTCCACCCAAGAGGTGGAAGTGAGTGTTACTTTCGAACTAAAATATTAGAAAATCGGAAAATTGTATCATTGAAACAATGAAGAATACAAAAATTTTAAAATGAAAAATCCAACAATTTCAAAATGCAAATCGAGAAACTAAAAAATCCACACACCGAAAATTGGAAAACCAAAAAAATAAAAAATCCCGAAATTGAAACATCAAAAAATCGAAAAACGAAACAATTTTGAAATTTTTTAATTTAAAAGTTTTCAAGTTCTTGATTTCCAATTTTAATCAAAATATTTTGCAAAACTATAACACCGAAATATTGAAAAAATGAAAAATCAGAAAATTGTAACATTGAATCGTCCAAAAATTATAAAATTGAAAAAATAAAGAAAAATTGAAAAAACCGAAAAAATGAGAATCAAAAATTGAAAAATGAAACTTGAAAATTTTAAAATGAAACATCGAAAAATTGCAATATTGAAACCTCAAAATCCTGATTAATTAAAAATGGAGAATTGGAAAATCGACAAAACGAAGCAATTCTGCAATTTTTCGACATAAAATTTCTCAAATTTTCGATTTTTAATTTTTCATTTTGTCGATTTTTCATTTTTTATTTGTTCAACAAAGGGCAAATTTATTCAAACTGAACTTTTGAAAAACCGAAAAATTGTAACACTGAAACATCAAAAAACAAAACAATTAAAAATCGAGAAATTGAAAAAATTAACAAAAAGAGAAACAATTTTGCAGTTTTTCGATATAAAATTTTTCAAATTCTCAATTTTGGATTCTTTATTTTTTCGATTTTTCGTTTTTTAATTGTTCAACAAAAGGGCAAATTTATTCAAACCGAAATTGTGAAAAATTTAAAAATCAGAAAATTGTAACAGTGGAACGTCTAAAAATTATAAAATGGAAACATCAAAAAAATTAAAAATTGAAAAATCGGAAAATGAAAAAATGACAAATTAATTAAACAAGTGGATAATTGAAAAATCGAAAAATTGAAAAAACGAAAAACAAAAATTTTTATAATTTAAATTATGAAAAATACAAAAAAATTTAATTTCAAAATCCAAAGATTTTACAATGAAGCTTGAAACATGGAGAAATTGTAAAATTGAAACCTCAAAATCCTGATTAATTAAAAATCGAGAAGTGAAAAATCGACAAAACGAAGCAATTCTGCAATTTTTCGATATAAAATTTTTCAAATTTTCGATTTTTAAGTTTTCGTTTTCTCGATTTTTCACTTATTTGTTCAACAACAGGACAAATTTATTCAAACTAAACTTTTGAAAAACCGAAAAATTCTAACACTGAAACATCAAAAAACAAAACAATTAAAATCAAGAAATTGAAAAAAATAACAAAAAGAAAAACAATTTTGCAGTTTTTCGATATAAAATTTTTCAAATTCTCAATTTTTAATTCTTTATTTTCTCGATTTTTCGTTTTTTAATTGTTCAACAGAAGGACAAATTTATTCAAACCGAAATTTTGAAAAATTTAAAGATCAGAAAATTGTAACATTGGAACGTCTAAAAATTATAAAATGGAAACATCAAAAAACTAAAAATTGAAAAATCGGAAAATGAAAAAGTGACAAATTAAACAAGTGGATAATTGAAAAAACAATTGAAAAATCGAACAATTGAAAAAACGAAAAACAAAAATTTTTATAAATTAAATTATGAAAAATACAAAAAAATTTAATTTCAAAATCCAAAGATTTTAAAATGAAACTTGAAACATCAAATTGTAATATCGAAACCTCAAAATCCTGATTAATCAAAAATCGACAAAACGAAGCAATTTTGCAATTTTTGGGTATCAAATTTCTCAAATTTTCGATTTTTAATTTTTCAATTTGTCGATTTTTCATTTTTTATTTGTTCAACAAAAGGACAAATTTATTCAAACTGAACTTTCGAAAAACCGGAAAATTGTAACACTGAAACATCAAAAAACAAAACAATTAAAAATCGAGAAATTGAAAAAATTAACAAAAAGAAAAACAATTTTGCAGTTTTTCGATCTAAAATTTTTCAAATTCTCAATTTTTAATTTTTTGTTTTCTCGATTTTTCATTTTTTAATTGTTCAACAAAAGGACATTTATTCAAATCGAAATTTTGAAAAATTTAAAAATCTGAAAATTGTAGTAACATTGGAACGTCTAAAAATTATAAAATTGAAAAATCAAAAAAATTAAAAATTGAGAAGTCGAAGAATTGAAAAAATAAAGAAAAATTGAAAAAAACCGAAAAAATGAGAATCAAAAATTGAAAAATGAAACTTGAAATATCGAAAATTTTAAAATTGAAAAATGGAAAAATGAAATGAGAAATTAAACAAGTGGATAATTGAAAAAACAATTGAAAAATCGAAAAATTGAAAAAAACGAAAAACAAAAATTTTTATAAATTAAATAATGAAAAATACAAAAAAAATTAATTCCAAAAACTTGAAACATCGAAAAATTGTAATATTGCAACCTCAAAATGCTGATTAATTAAAAATCGAGAAGTTGAAAAATCGACAAAACGAAGCAATTCTGCAATTTTTCGATTTAAATTTTTCAAATTTTCGATTTTTAATTTTTCATTTTGTCGATTTTTCATTTTTATTTGTTCAACGAAAAAACAAATTTATTCAAACTGAACTTTTGAAAAACCGAAAAATTGTAACACTGAGTCATAAAAAAAACCAAATAATTAAAAAACGAGAAATTGAAAAAATTAACAAAAAGAAACAATTTTGCAGTTTTTCGATAAAAAACTTTTTGAATTCTCAAGTTTCAACTCTTTATTTTCTCGATTTTTTCATTTTCTAACTGTTCAACAAAAGGACAAATTTATTCAAACCGAAATTTTGAAAAATTTAAAAATCAGAAAATTGTAACATTGAAAAATCAAAAAATTAAAAAATTGACCAAGTCGAAGAATTGAAAAAATAAGGAAAATTTGAAAAAACCGTAAAAATGAGAATCAAAAATTGAAAAATGAAACTTGAAATATCGAAAATTTTAAAATTGAAAAATCGAAAAATGAAAAAATTAGAGAAATTAAACGAGTGGATAATTGAAAAAACAATTGAAAAATCGAAAAAATGAAAAAACGATAAACGAAAATTTTTATACATAAATTAAATAATGAAAAATACAAAAAAAATTAATATCAATATCCAAAGATTTTAAAATGAAACAAGGAACATCGAAAAACTGAAAAATCGAAAAATTGTAATATTGAAACCTCAAAACCCTGATTAATTAAAAATCGAGAAGTTGAAAAATCGACAAAACGCAGCAATTCTGCAATTTTTCGATATCAAATTTTTCAAATTTTCGATTTTTAATTTTTCATTTTGTAAATTTTTCATTTTTTATTTGTTCAACAAAAGGACAAATTTATTCAAATTGAACTTTTGAAAAACCGAAAAATTGTAACATTGAAACATCAAAAACAAAAAAAAAAAAAAATAAAAAACGAGAAATTGAAAAAATTAACAAAAAGAAACAATTTTGCAGTTTGCAAATTTTTCAAATTCTCAATTTTTAACTCTTTATTTTCTCGATTTTTCATTGTTTAATTGTTCAACAAAAGGACAAATTTATTCAAAGCGAAATTTGAAAAATTTAAAAATTGAAAAATCAGAAAATTTGAAACGTCTAAAAATTATAAAATTGAAAAATCAAAAAATTTAAAAATTGAGAAGTCGAACAACTGAACAATTAAGACAAATTGAAGAACCTAAAACATGAGAATCAAAAATTGAAAAATGAAACCTGAAATATCGAAAAATTTTAAAACTGAAAAATCGAAAAATGAAAAAATGAGAAACAAGTGGATAATTGAAAAAACAAATTTAAAAATGGAACAATTATAAAATTGTAAATTAAAAATTGAAAACCAAACTTGAAATATCGAAAAATTGAAAAAATTGGCAAACTGAAAATTGAGTAAAGAAAAAACAATTAAAAAATGGAACAACTGAGAAAAAGATTGAAACTGTAAAATGGAAAATTTGTAATATTGAAATCTCAAAAAATGATAAATAAAAAATCTAGGAATTGAAAAATTGAAAAATTGTAAAATTCAACAGACAGAAAATTGAAAAATTAAAAAATCGAAAAATGCAAACATTTTACTGAAAAATGCAACAATTTCATAATGAAAATCGAAAAACTAAAAAAATGCAGAATTCGAAACACGGAAAATTGAAAAATTATCACTTAAAAAAAAACGAAAAATATAAAAATCTCGAATTGAGAAATCAAAAAATCGAAAAAACAAAATAATTTGGAAATATCTACTTGGAAGTACTTTATTAATGAAAGGGTTAAAACAATTCAGAAATCGAAAAATTGAAAAAACGAAAAACAAAAACTTCTTAGAATTAAACAATCAAAACTACAAAAAATAAAAAATTTCAAAATCCAAAAATTTTAAAATTAAAACCGGAAAACTAAAAAATTAAGAAATTGTAAAAAAGAAACATGGAAAAATTGAAAAACTGTAACATCGAAAAGACGAAACACTGAAAAACAGAGAAATCAAAGATTTGAAAAAATACAGAAATTGAAAAATCGGGCAATTGAAAAGCCAAAATTGAAAAAAAATCCTAATAATTATTTGAAAAAATTGAAAAATTAAAAATCGGGAAATTTAAAAATGAAACAATTACAAAATTGTAAATTTGAAAAAAATAAAAACGTAAAATCGAAAATTTGTAACATTGAAACCTGAAAAGGTGATAAAATAAATTGAGAAATTGAAAAATCGAAAAAACGAAAAATTGTAAAAAGATGGAAAACCGAAAAATTAAAATATTTACAAATAATAGAAAAATCGAAGCATACAAAAATTTTACTGAAAAATAAAAATAATAAAAAATCGAAAAATTAAAAAAAACAAACAAAAATTTTAAAATCTCGAATTGAGAAAATAAAAAATCGAAGAAACAGAACAACTTGGAAGTACTTTATTTTTATTTTTCATTTTCTCAATTTTTTGTTTTTTAATTTTTCCACAAAAGGACAAACTTATTAAAAGTGAAATTTTAAAAAATCTAAAAATCGGAAAATTAAAAACTGAAAAATCGAAAAAAAAAAACCACTGAAAAACCCAACAATTTCAAAATTGCGATATCGAAGAACTGAATAAATAAAGAAACTCAAAATAGAATAATTAAATGGTTGAAACAATTGAAAAATCGAAAAATTGTAATACTGAAACCTGAAAACCCTGATTAATTAAAAATCGAGAAAGTGAAAAATCGAAAAAACGAAAAACAAAAACTTGTATAAATTAAACAATCAAAAATACAAAAAAAATAATTTCAAAATCCAAAAATTTTAAAATTAAAATCGGAAAACTAAAAAAATCCTAATAATTATTTGAAAAAAGTGAAAAATTAAAAATTGGGAAATTTAAAAATAAAACAATCACAAAAGTGTAAATTTGAAAAAAAAAAATAAAAGCGTAAAATCGAAAATTTGTAATACTGAAACTTGAAAAAGTGATAAATTAAAAATTGAGAAATTGAAAAACCGAAAAATTAAAAAGCAACTTGGAAAATCGCAAAATGAAAATATCTGCAAATTAAAAAATCGAAAAACAAAAAATTTTACAGAAAAATTAAAATCATAAGGAAAATCGAAAAACTACAAAATCGAGAAAACGAAACATGGAAAAATCGAAAAATTAACAATTAAAAAAATACAAAAATTTAAAAATCTCGAAAATGAAAAAACTGAAAATTTTAAAAACAGAAAAATCGAACAATTGCAAAAGTGAAAATCAAAAATAGAAAAAACGAGAAATTTAAAAATTGTAATCTGAAAACTTCGATAATTGAAAAAACAACTGAAAATTTGAAAAACTGTAAAATCGAAAAACTGATTAATTAAAAATCGAGAAATAGAGAAGTACGGAAAACAAAATTTTCTAGAACGAAAAAATCAACAACTGAAAAATCAAAAAATAAAAGTATCTTAAAATGGAAAAATCGAAAAATGAGAAACTGTCAGATCTATGTACTTTGTTGTGATTGGTCTGCACGGGTGCGGAAATTAATGTATGCTTAATTATTCTAAGGTTGGCACCACAACGTTTGAGAGCTTGTTGAAAGAAAATGAAACGAAACATAACCTTAAAATATTTGACACAATAAATCAAAAATTTAAGAAAGCAAAATCGACCGTGACTTTATGTTCAACAAAGCCTTGACTTTACACGTAATGATTTATTAATGCGTATTGGTTACGTGAACTGTCAAGTCGCAATTGATAGTTTTTATTGTTTTTGTTTGTCATGGTTTATCACCTACATGGACTTTGATTACCTCCACTTGTGGGTGTAATTATCAATGAAAATTACACAAATATCCAGAAACTATTTCTATTTGTTTACCTTCTGTTGGACTGAATCACCAGATACTCACTTCAAAAATAATATCCTGGTATCCGTAACACAGGGTGCTTCCAAAGGGGTTGGTCGTGTTGGTCGAGCTGGCCCTATTTAGAACAACCGGTCTCTCGCTGGGGGTCAATTTCTTGCAAATATCGTCCCAATGGCAGTAGGCATCAATGTCGGCTCCATTCAACGACAACTTAAACTCGCACCTCATGTAAATATTGAAATTATAATGACCCGGGTAGTTTGTGTGTAAAACCAACTTCTTCACTAAATGCGTGCGGGCATCAAACAACACATCCTAGTAACAACGAAAAATATAAAAAAATCCCTTTAACTTCACCCCCTTACCATCCCCAGCGTAAAATAATTGAAAAAGTAGTCGCTCCTCGTATCCGTATCCCGCCTCAGAGCATTCGGAGTATGAATCCTCATTTTATCCTCACTCTTGTAGAACACCTCAGAGGGCGCGCCCAGCGCCGTAGCCACATCCTGCGCCGTGTGTCCTAACAGCACCTCCCTCTCGAACTGGATCTTCGAATCGATCCGTCGGTTATTCGTACCTAAAAAACCACCCTCTTACCACCTTTCCACACCCAACTCGAGACACCAAATTAGTGGTCAATGTTAACACAACGAGAAAATTATTGGAATTATTGCGTTATAGGAACAAGCGCGCACGAAAACTTACTAAACCTCACGTGTGGCCCGCTAATTAATTTGTTCTTATTGCCAATATCGGCGCTGTTAACTAAAATAACCCACTTTCTTACAACCTGACTTAACTTAAGTAACGGTAAGGTGGTGTTTACCTGCGAGCAGACTCAACTTAATCCCTTTCGTGTAGCACTCGCCGCGCACGATCTCGGCTTTCTGGAGGTAGAGCTGGCCGTGGTAGCACGAGAGCGGCAACTCGGGGGCGTACGCCTGCTCGATGTTCGAGCCGTAGTATATTGTCATTCTGGAGACTAAAGGCGAACTTCCTGGTGGGAATTGAAGAGAACCTGTTAGTATGCGATTAGTGGGGGGCTGAGATGGCACCGAAGTCGCCTTACCCAGGTTGTGGGTATTCCCAGACTGAAATTTCGACTCGACGGGGAAGTAGAACGAGAGACCTCTGAAATTTAGGATGAAGAGCTCTTTCTCCGAATCGTACACTCCGGGATGTGTGGCACCAAATGAATGTTCGATTTGTTCAATCGATGGCAGTACTTCTGGCGAGTTAAATGGGAGATTACTGAAGAAGAGAGAGCGTTAGAGGAAATCGATGACGAGGGAGGGACGAACAAGAAAAACAAAGCCAGAATTAGCCAGTAGAGTAAAGATGAACATTTGTTGTGATATCACAGTTACTAAAAAAGATCGTACTTTAAGATGGTTTTGAAAAATTTGATACTGTATTTTCAATAAGAATCATAATAAAAATAACATAAATAAAAACTTAAAAAGTTAGGTTATGATTGACATTTGTGACCAATAAAAAAAACTTGTTTCACTGCAACTCGTCGCCTGAGAACTAGTTTGATCTACAGACCAGAGCGCGCTCAGGCCAATGTCGACTCTAAGCGTTCAGAAGCGATTTGGTTGGTTTGGACTATAATTTCTGCGGAAAATAGTTGTTTCTTCGAGTTACAATTTTTCGATTTTCCACTTTTCGATTTTTCAAGTTTTGGGTTTTTTAATTTTTCCCGAGCTTCAAATTTTTCGATTTTTAAACTTTTCGCATAAAAAAATGGAAAAAATGCAAAATTGTAAAATAGAAAAATCTAAAACAAAAAAAAAAACTTGAAAACTCTAAAAATTGGAAATCAAGAACTTGAAAAATTGAAGAAACGAAAAATGCAAAAATCGAAAGAATAAAAATTAAGGAACTAAAAATCGAAAAGTGCAAAACTGAAAAAAAATGTATTGTAAAAGTGAAATATTGGAAATTAAAGAAGTCGGAAAAAAATTAAAAATTGTGATATAAAAATGAAAAAATTGAAGTTAAAAAATCGGAAAAATGAAAAATAGAAATCAAAAATCTGAAAAATTGAAAAACCAAAAAATAAAAAACTAATATCTAAAATTAGGAAATTGCAAAAATTGGAATTGAAAAAGCGAAAAAACTATGAAACTGAAACACGAAAAAATAAAAAACACAAAATTATAATTTTTCGCTTATTCAATTTTTCAAATTTTCAATATTGGTTTTCAAATTTAAAAAATAAGGGTTATCACAAAAAATAAAATTCGCAAAATCAAATCTTATAATTTTTCGAAAAATCTGGATTTATTTTCCTTCGACCAATTTTTTTAAGCCACTTTTTTTCGTTTTTTTTCATTTTCTTTAATTTTTCAATGAATTAATTTTTCGTTTCCTTATTTTTTCAAATTCTTGATTTTTATTTTTCATTTTCTTGATTTTTTTAAATTTTCATTTTCACGATTTTATAATGTTTCATTTAATCGATTTGAAAAAGTAAAAAGGTAGACACATCGAAAAATCCAGAACTCAAAAACAGAAAAGCCGAAGAATTGAAATATTGAAAAATCCTAAAACTGAAATATCTAAAAACTGAAAAAATCGAAAAACCAAAAAGTGAAGTCGAAAAATAGATTTTACAATACATATTTTGATTTCTCGATTTTTAAGTTTCTCAATTTTAATGTTTCGATTTCTGATTTCTGTAATTTTTCGATTTGCACTTTTTTCGTTTCGATGTTAGATTTGCAATTTTTCTAGTGTTCATTTTAAATATGTAATAAATAATTATTATATAATTTTTAAAAATTTTCACATTTTTACGATTTTAGAATTTTTCCAATGTTTGAATTTTTCGTTTCATCAGTTCTTCGAGATAGAATTTTTCGATTTTCCGTTTTTTCAATTTTTCATTTTTCCCGATTTTCTAATTTTTCAATTTTTAAACTTTTCGCATAAAAAAAATGGAAAAAAATGCAAAATTGTAAAATCGAAAAATCTAAAATAAAAAAAACTTTGAAAACTCTAAAAATTGGAAATCAATAACTTGAAAAATGAAGAAACGAAAAATTCAAAAATCGAAAGATAAAAATTAAGTAACTAAAAATCGAAAAGTACAAAACTAAAAAAAAAAAATGTATTGTAAAAGTGAAATATTGGAAATTAGAGAAGTCGGAAAAATTAAAAAAATTAAAATTAAAAAATCGGAAAAATGAAAAATAGAAATAAAAAATCTGAAAAATTGAAAAACCAAAAAATAAAAAACAAAGATCTAATATTAGGAAATTGCAAAAATTGGAATTGAAAAAGCGAAAAATTATGAAACTGAAACACGAAAAAATAAAAAATTATAATTTTTCGCTTATTCAATTTTTCAAATTTTAATTTCCGATTTCCAATTTAAAAAATAAGGGTTATTATAAAAAATAAAATTTCGCAAAATCAAATTTTATAATTTTTCGAAAAATCTGGATTTATTTTCCTTCGACCAATTTTTTTAAGCCACTTTTTTTCGTTTTTTTCATTTTCTTTAATTTTTCAATGAATTAATTTTTCGTTTCCTTATTTCTTCAAATTCTTGATTTTTATTTTTCATTTTCCTGATTTTTTTAATTTTCACTTTCTCGATTTTATTATGTTTCATTTAATCGATTTTGAAAAAGTAAAAAAAAAAAACAATAGAAAAGCCGAAGAATTGAAATATTGAAAAATTCTAAAACAGAAATATCTAAAAACTGAAAAATTGAAAAACCAAAAAAGTGAAGTCGAAAAATAGATTTTTACAATACATATTTTGATTTTTCGATTTTTGATTTTTGTAATTTTTCGATTTGCACTTTTTTCGTTTCGATTTTAGATTTTTCAGTTTGTGCAATTTTCAATTTTTTGTTTCTTCAATTTTTGATTTGCAATTTTTCTAGTGTTCATTTTAAATATGTAATAAATTATTATTATATAATTTTTAAAAATTTTCACATTTTTATGATTTCAGAATTTTTTTTATATTTCTCGATTTTTCCAATTTTCGTTTTGTTCCAGTTTTTCGATTAATTATTTTTTTCGATTTTTAAGTTTCTCCATTTTTAGTTTTCCAATGTTTCAATTTTTCGTTTCTTCAGTTCTTCGAGTTACAATTTTTCGATTTTTCAATTTCTCATTTTTTCAAGTTTTGCGTTTTTTCATTTTTCCCGATTTTCTAATTTTTCGTTTTTTAAACTTTTCGCATAAAAAAATGGAAAAAATGCAAAATTGTAACTATAAAAATCTAAAATAAAAAAAAAAATTTGAAAACTCTAAAAATTGGAAATCAAGAACTTGAAAAATGAAGAAACGAAAAATTCAAAATCGAAAGAATAAAAATTAAGGAAGTTAAAAATCGAAAAGTGCAAAACTGAAAAAAAATGTATTGTAAAGTGAAATATTGGAAATTAAAGAAGTCACAAAAATTAAAAATTGGAAACTCGAACAACTGAAAAATGAAGGAAATAAAAAAATGAAAAATTGTGATATAAAATTGAAAATATTAAAATTAAAAATCGGAAAAATGAAAAATAGAAATCAAAAATCGGAAAATTGAAAAACCAAAAATAAAAAACTATATCTAAAATTAGGAAATTGCAAAAATTGGAATTGAAAAAGCGAAAAATTATGAAACTGAAACACGAAAAAATAAAAAACACAAAATTATAATTTTTCGCTTATTCAATTTTTCAAATTTTCAATATTCGATTTCCAATTTAAAAAATAAGGGTTATTATAAAATAAAATTCGCAAAATCAAATCTTATAATTTTCGAAAAATCTGGATTTATTTTCCTTCGACCGATTTTTTAGGCCACATTTTTCGTTTTTTTCATTTTTTTCATTTTTCAATGAATTAATTTTCGTTTCCTTATTTTTTCAATTCTTGATTTTTATTTTTCACTTTCCTGATTTTTTTAATTTTCATTTTCTCGATTTTATAATAAGGTTACGATTTATCAAGGTTTATTTTTCGTCGTTTCATTTAATCGGTTTTGAAAAAGTAAAAAGGTAGACACATCGAAAAATCCAGAAGTCAAAAATACAAAAAGCCGAAGAATTGAAATATTGAAAAATCCTAAAACTGAAATATCTAAAAACTGAAAAATCGAAAAACCAAAAAAGTGAAATCAAAAAATAGATTTTACAATACATGTATGTTTTGATTTTTCGATTTTTAAATTTCTCAATTTTAATCTTTCGATTTTTGATTTCTGTAATTTTTCGATTTGCACTTTTTTCGTTTCGATTTTAGATTTTTCAGTTTGTGCAATTTTCAATTTTTTGTTTCTTCAATTTTTGATTTGCGATTTTTCTAGTGTTCTTTTTAAATATGTAATAAATTATTATTATATAATTTTTAAAAATTTTCACATTTTTACGATTTCAGATTTTTTTTTATATTTTTCAATTTTCCAATTTTCGTTTTTTTCCTGTTTTTGGATTAATTACTTTTTTCGATTTTTAAGTTTCTCCATTTTTAGTTTTCCAATGGTTTCAATTTTTCGTTTCTTCACTTCTTCGAGTTACAATTTTTCGATTTTCCACTTTTTCGATATTTCAATTTCTCATTTTTTCAAGTTTTGGGTTTTTTCATGTTTCCCGATTTTCTAATTTTTCAATTTTTAAACTTTTCGCATTAAAAAAAGGGAAAAATGCAGAATTGTATAATAGAAAAATCTAAAATAAACAAAAATTGGAAACTCGAACAAGTGAAAAATAAAGGAAATAAAAAATGAAAAAATGTGATATCAAATTGAAAAATTAAAATTAAAAAATCGGAAAAATGAAAATAGAAATCAAAAATCTGAAAAATGAAAAATCAAAAAATTAAAAACTAATATCTAAAATTAGGAAATTGCAAAATTGGAATTGAAAAAGCGAAAAATCATAAAAGTGAAACAACGAAAAAATAAAAACACAAAATTACAATTTTTCACTTATTTAATTTTTCAAATTTTCAATATTCGATTCCAATTTAAAAAATAAGGGTTATTATAAAAATAAAATTCGCAAATCTAGACTTATTCTCCTTCGACCAATTTTTTTACGCCACATTTTTTCGTTTCCTTACTTTTCAAATTCTTGATTTTTTTTTCACTTTCCTGATTTTTAATTTTCATTTTCTCGATTTTATAATGTTTCATTTAATCGATTTTGAAAAAGTAAAAGGTAGACACATCGAAAAATCCAGAAGTCAAAATAGAAAAGCCGAAGAATTGAAATATTGAAAAATCCTAAAACTAAAATATCTAAAACTGAAAATCGAAAAACCAAAAAAGTGAAGTCGAAAAATAGATTTTACAATACATATTTTGATTTTTCGATTTTTGAGTTTCTCAATTTTAATCTTTCGATTTTTGATTTCTGTAATTTTTCGATTTGCACTTTTTTCGTTTCGACTTTAGATTTTTCAGTTTGTGTAATTTTCAATTTTTTGTTTCTTCAATTTTTGATTTGCAATTTTTCAAGTGTTCATTTTAAATATGTAATAAATTATTATTATATAATTTTTAAAAATTTTCACATTTTTACGATTTCAGATTTTTTTTTATATTGTTCGATTTTCCAATTTTCGTTTTGTTCCAGTTTTTGGATTATTTTTTTCGATTTTTAAGTTTTTCCATTTTTAGTTTTCCAATGTTTCAATTTTTCGTTTCTTCAGTTTTTCGAGTGACAATTTTTCGATTTTTCAAGTTTTGGGTTTTTTCATTTTTCCCGATTTTCAAATTTTTCGATTTTTAAACTTTTCGCATAAAAAAATGGAAAAAATGCAAAATTGTAAAATAGAAAAATCTAAAAAAAAAAACTTTGAAAACTCTATAAATTGGAAATCAAGAACTTGAAAAATCGAAGAAACGAAAAATTCAAAAATCGAAAGAGTAAAAATTAAGGAACTAAAAATCGAAAAGTACAAAACTGAAAAAAAAAATGTATTGTAAAAGTTTGGATATTCAAGAAGTCGGAAAAATTAAAAACTGTGATATTAAATCGAAAAAATTAAAATTAAAAAATCGGAAAAATGAAAAATAGAAATAAAAAATCTGAAAAATTGAAAAACCAAAAAATAAAAAACTAATATCTAAAATTAGGAAATTGCAAAAATTGGAATTGAAAAAGCGAAAAAAATAAAAAACACAAAATTATAATTTTTCGTTTATTCAATTTTTCAAATTTTCAATATTCGATTTCCAATTTAAAAAATAAGGGTTATTATAAAAAATAAAATTCGCAAAATCAAATTTTATAATTTTTCGAAAAATCTAGATTTATTTTCCTTCGACCAATTTTTTTAAGCCACATTTTTTCGTTTTTTTCATTTTCTTTAATATTTCAACGAATTAATTTTTCGTCCTTATTTTTTCAAATTCTTGATTTTTATTTTTCATTTTCCTGATTTTTTTAATTTTCATTTTCTCGATTTTATAATGTTTCATTTAATCGATTTTGAAAAAGTAAAAAGGTAGACACATCGAAAAATCCAGAAGTCAAAAATAGAAAAGCCGAAGAATTGAAATATTGAAAAATCCTACAACTGAAATGTCCAAAAACTGAGAAATGAAAAAATAGAAAAATTGAAAAAGCAGAAAACCTAAAAAATCAATTCATTGAAAAATCGACAAATAAAGAGTTTATAAAATTCAAAAATTGAAAAATCGAAATATTTAAAAATCATAAAATTGAAGAGAAAAACTAAAAACTGAGAAATTGAAAAATTGAGAAATTGAATAATAAATATGAATAAACTGAAAAATCCCCAAACTAAAATTTCGAAAAAGTGAGAATTCCAAAGTTGAAACAGCAAGAAATTATGGTCGAAACCGGATAGGATGTGTATCAGATCACGGATCATGGCCTATAAATCAAATCGTTTCCGAACGCTTAGAGTCGACATTGGCCTGAGTGCGCTCTGGTCTGTAGATCAAACAAGTAAGCAGCTTGTAATATTCTGGTAAATCTAATGTCAATTTGTCGAAAGTAAAACGCGTCGTTAAAAATATTATGACATTTTTTCGATTGTAGTTAATTTTATTCCTAGTTAGAAACAAACACTGTTGCCAACATAATTCCTCAACCGTCATTTAATCTAAACTATGACGCTTCTCTATATTCTCTGTTTGCGACAGACAATGGATAGTCATGAATCATTACAACGAAGCGGCAAAGTTGACGAAATTCCAAAGCCAACTTGATGTACGATTTCTTATAATCACTTTATACAATTTATTTTTAATGTCACTGCGTGTATTTTGTTACTGAACACATTTAAATTAAGAAGACACCAAATCGGCCTTTTAACAACGAAAAAAAAAAAAATCAATAAAACTACATGCTACTCTTACCAGTATTTTAACTTAACCAACTTCATACAGTATATTTCAATAATCTTAAGCCTTTGTGAAACTGGATCAAAAAACAATCTAATGCCATCTTGAGGTAAATTTAGAACAAGGTCTATGTCTAGGGGGTTCTGAAAAGTCAACGGTCAGGAGAAGTTATACGACCTTTAGCCATACTCACAGTATCATTGTAAAGAACCTGAACGTTTTTAATGTACCCAACTTGGGACTGTATAATTGCAATAGCTTGAGAAAAATGCATCCCTGGAACAACGAAAAAGTCAGCACCAAAAAATTAATTAAATAATAATAATAAAAAAAAAATCCACTTACCGTATTTCGCCCGTTTCAACACAAAATCTAATTTTTAGGGCGCGAATTTCGCCAAAAAATTTCTCATCAAAGAGCGCATTTAATTTAAATAAAACAGAAATAAAATCTTCAATCATTTGAAGGTCGCTCGGGCCAAACCCGTTGCGCAAATGTTGTTTAGCACTCGGGGCTCGCCCCGTCATCGGTCGCCCCTTTCCCGATCCGTCGTCCAGCGACATACGCGCAATAAAAATAATAACAAAAAAAATCAAACCCACCTACTACAAACTCCCACTGTTCACAGCCCAAAGAGCGTTCAGGAACAACGTTGAGCGTCAGCATTTTCCGTAATTAATAAAAACAGTCTTTGAACAACAGTAACACACAACAATCAACAAATCAAACAATTTATTCTTTTTTCTCTTAATTGGAACGATCCTTTGTCTAAAAACTCCCCGACGCCATTTTGATTGTAAATTCTGACGTCTGTCACTCGCATCAGCTGATCGACGCCACCAACCGCACGCGACAAAACTCACTAAACCGACGTGAATAAAGTCAAAAGTCGCGGATCACTCGATAAACAAAAACAGTTAGTGAGCGGTCTCGCTAGGGGGGCCCATGCAGTTCCCGTTGGGGTAGCGCTTCTTGAAGTTCTCGATCAAGTCGGCGTCGACGAGCTTGATCCCGTCCACTTGGTTGCCGAGGGTGATCCAGTTGGGCTGGATGTTGTGGGGGCGCCCGAATAACTCGATTTTGCGCGTCCCGGGGACAGGCGCTCGATCATTCCGTAAATCTCGTCGGGTTTGTGGCTGGTGGCGCGCACTTCTGCGACGATCACGTCGGAGTCCAAGCCCCGATTTAGATTTTTGGGGTTGCCTTTCATCCCGACTAAACAGTGCTCTTTACCGTGGTTCAACCAGTGACCGGTGCGTCCTGTGCGGATTATCCGCTGCAACTGGTTGGTTTTCACCCAAATTATTTCATCCACTCGCTCGTACCCCCATAGTTTTAAACACTCGCGCCCCAACTCCATCGCACGCCCTGTTACCCACAAAAAAATCAGTCCTTCGTCTTGGAGTTGTGGAATCCCTAATTGTCGCATCTCGTCGTCTGACATAGTCCCGTATGGAAGCTCCATGTGGATGTCCCATGGTGGGTCCGCCATAATCACGGCGAACTTCCCTAATACTGTCATGTCTAGATAGCGCAAATCGCACTGGACCCACTGAGGGGGGTACAAAGTCGTGCTTTCTTTCGGAGCGACGGAAATGGCAGTCGTCGTGGGGGCGACACCCTCAGTCTGGCCGCAACGATCCACCTCATAGTGAACATATTTACAAGTATCCATGTGAAAGCACGTATTGAGGAAGGAACAATCACCCAGGGCTTCGTCCGTATGCTTCTGGATGATTTTTTTGAAGTGCAACTTCTTACACTCGGTGATGCCATTTCTCTCGCAGTCGGTGCGAGTGCCGTGGGGGCAAAACTCCATCAGTTGTTTGCCCCCTTGGGAGCGAAATCTCTCGGTCAAAGAACGCTCCTTGGCAGTCGGTTTGCTTAACAAATCGAGAATTTCTTCGCCGAGCTTTTTGCTCTCTTTTTCTTTCGTTGAAGGCATTGATAGCAATGACTGAAACAACTAAATAGTTTAGAGATTCGTTACAACCCAACAAATACCATTATATCCGCTTTCGGCTCCTTCTTCTCCTTTTTTCGCCTCTCTTCGTCCTCAGTCTTCTCATTTTCGTCCCTTTTTCGTTTCAAATTCTCCTTCCCGTCACGCTCAGTCCTCTCAGGGGCGAACTCCGCAATCATAGCGTTCACCTTAGTCACGTCAATGAAAGTCACCTCGACCGTACTTTTCCCATCTTTGATTAAGTCTTTGATGGTTATTAACTTCTGTGTGGAGAATTTTTGCAACAAATTACACACTTCCTTGTGTGAGGCGTGCCGATTCAGGTTGGCTTTCACAGAGTCAACCAGTTCGGTGGACGTTGTGGGATTTGAAGGGTCACTTCACTCAGGGCTTTGAGCAGCTCTTTTTCTAGCTCCGGGTCGATTTTAACCAAGTCGATTTCCGCCTCGTCTTGCTTGCTTTTTGATTCGTCGTTGGTGCTACCGGCGGTGGAGGCATGGGGGCTGTCGGCCAGATGCACGGGCGACGACGTGGACGAGTTGAGACTCGACCCCAAGATATCCTGGCGCTCCTTCTTGCGCTTCTCGAGACGCTCCCTCAGGATGTTTCGTTTGCTCTTAATAGCTTGAATCTCCTCCCAAGCGTCCGACATGGTTGTTAATAATCCAAACACGTTTTGAGGTTATGTCACCGACGTATCTAACCTCACTTTATTGTAAGTGCAAATCTTCATTCAGGACGTCGAAAATTGAGAAAATTGCGTGCAATCTCATTGTGTTCAATTAAAATTGTTAATTTTATTGTTTTAGTCTCACTGTCAAAAATTGGCAGCTGTCGACTGGACATAACCTTGCTTTTTTTGAGGTTAAGTCTCGACGCCGGAGAGTGGAAATTTCGAAAAATGAGTAAAAGACAGGCGTTGCAGCTGTATAAGTCGCTCATTAGTGAATCGAAGAAGTTTCCGTCGTACAATTTTAGGTGAGTCGGTTGTTGTAGTGCGACCTTGTTCTAATTTTTTTGGGTCAGACAATATGCCTTGAGGAGGATACGAGACAGTTTTCGGGAAAATAGGAATCTAGGGGATGAAGACGTTATTAGGAACAAATTGGAGGAGGGGGCCAGGAGTTTGGAAACTATCAAAAAACAGGTGGGTTTGATTCACGTTTTTTTTTGTGGAATTTTTCGGTTGCGCAATATCAGATTAGTTTATTATTTATGGAGGATTAATAGCCGCAATTCTTGTTTTTTTCAGGTTATTATAGGACAACTGTACAGCACCGATAAACTCGTCATTGAACATGTGATGTCACAAAAGAAATAATTGATTGTTATTTAGGTTCATATTTGATATTATAGATATAATAAAACACAATAGACAAGTTTATTTTATTTTATTTTGTCAATTGACTTAACTAGACCTTTTCCTAAAATATAAAAATCTTCAATCAAGGCATCTATGTTTAAAACCAACTTTCCGTCTTTCAATTTCCTCCCTCCAACGTAACAAACCTAAATAAAAATTTGTATTACAGTTATCTGTTTGACGAATTTTTCGTGACGTTATCGTTTACCTTGAAATCCCGACTTTCCACAGCTTTGGGTACCCACAAAACCCCAATCACGTTTCCGCCGTAGCTATCATGGAAAAAATTCGCAAACTCTCCATAATCGTTCCTCAATTCCTTCAAATAACACTCAACGGGGTTAAAATCAACAACTGGAATTTTTGTGGCTTCCTTGACATCAAACGCTTTCAAAACAACCTGTCCTTCCAACTCGTCCACAATCACTTGTTCGTGTCTGACGGGATTCAAAAGGGGCCGCAGGTGTATAACAACATCATAGCCACCCAAATTCGGAATAAACAAGCTTTTGATGCTTATAAAACTGTCATCCCTTACAATCTTACTAAAATGATTTAAAGTCTCCCCCGCTAGTTGCTTAACCCGCCTTAAAACCTCCTTAGAGGGCCCCACTTTCGTGAACACCGACTCGCACCCATCGTACGCCGTGGCTACAAACAAATTCGGGTAGGCGTCCCGGTTCTGTAGGAGTTTGGAGTCAATTTCGGCTAAAGTTTCCTCTGAAAAAAACAAAAACAATTAAATAAATTTTATAACCAAAATCCACGTACGTACTTGTAATTTCGTCGTTAAAATTAGCCACCACTGGTTGTATCTGCCATTGTAACTCTGTAAAGAACTTGAGGAATCTTAAAAACCCGATTTGTGGCGTATTGGGAATGCTGAACGCCGATTGGTTCAAATACAACGAGGCGTTGAGTAAGTTGATGACGTGGTCCGGGAAGTGGTGACAGTCGATGAGTTGTGACCTTAGCCACCGCTTGATTAGAGCAGTGGCGGGGCCAAAGCTCGGGAATTGGGACTGCAGACCTTTCAAAGCCCCGGTTAATTTAGGGAGGATGTTGAACTGAACCTCGAATTGGCGACTCTCGGGCGTGTCTTTGTAGAGCGTCGTGCCGTTATTGGTGGACTCTTTTTTCAAAAGACCGACCTCCCTGGGGAGAAAGAGGCGGTACCGGAAGACGTAGCCTTCATAAAGCACGTCCAAGTGGTCGGGTTTTACGCTTGTAATTAGTTTGTGTTTTTTTGACAGGAGTTTGGAGATTTCTAAGTAGAAGGCGGTTTTCATGTGGCGGAGGGTCGTCAAGTTTTTCGGCCATTTTGAGCTGTGTTCTATAAAATAAATTCACGTGTGGTTATAAAATGGCGCCACTGCGACGAAATCGTGTGATTTACTTACCTAATTGGAGGACGTATTCTATCGGTTTTATGTATCTTGGAATGACACCAACTTTGTCTTTTTTGTCATTGATAATTATGTTGTTTTCTAGGGTAGTGGTGATTTTGCTGCCGCATCTGTAATTGGTGGAAATTGGAGGGAAAACCTCTGTCATACTAACAGTGTCTGAAATTCCTTGAACCCCTGTTATGGATAGCGGCATTTCTAACCCCCTCAATTTTTTGCCTAGTTGGTCCCCGGCGGAAATCGCTTTCAAGCAACATTCTTCGTTGGTTCCCATTGGATAAGCTGCTACTACTTTTTTATTGACCAATAAGTCTTCAAAGTCGTTGTAGTGTAAGCTATATTGGAGACCTAGGTTTCGGGTGGCAACCCTGTCTGCTATAGTTGTGACGATTCCCCGCCTTTCTTTCACCGTTTCGGTTTTAAAGTAGACAGCGACGCACACTGAGCCGTCTTTAAACCTAAAATCAAGTCGACGTTGACAACATAGATTAATATAGATGCGACAGGCTGATTTTGCAAAACCACCCTTATTGACATTAGAGTCCTCAACCGCCAAAGGCAAGCGCCAAATAAAAAACTTGATTCACTACAACTCGTCGCCTGAGAAAAGTCGAACAATTGAGAAACCGAAATAAACCAAAATCGAAAAATCGGGAATGAAAAATTATAATTAACAAATCGAAAAATTGAAAAACAAAACATCTAAAACCTGGAAGTCGAAAAATCGAAAGATTAAGAAATATTGAAAAATTAAAATGTCAAAAGAATTGAAAAATCGAAAAAGTAAAAAAGTGATGTCGAAAAATAGATTTTACAAAACATATTTCGATTTTTCGATTTTTAAGTTTTTCAATTTTAATCTTTCGATTTTTGATTTCTGTAATTTTTCGATTTGCACTTTTTTCGTTTCGATTTTAGATTTTTCAGTTTGCGCAATTTTGAATTTTTTGTTTCTTCAATTTTTGATTTGCAATTTTTCGAGTGTTCATTTTAAATATGTAATAAATTATTATTATACAATTTTTAAAAATTTTCATATTTTTACGATTTCAGATTTTTTTTTTATATTTTTCGATTTTCTAATTTTCGTTTTTTTTCCAGTTTTTGGATTAATTATTTTTTTCGATTTCTAAGTTTCTCCATTTTTAGTTTTCCAATGTTTCAATTTTTCGTTTCGTCAGTTCTTCGAGTTACAATTTTTCGATTTTCCACTTTTTATGTTTTTCAATTTCTCATTTTTTCAAGGTTTGGTTTTTTCATTTTTCTCCGATTTTCTAATTTTTCGATTTTTAAACTTTTCGCATAAAAAAAATGGAAAAAATGCACAATTGTAAAATAGAAAAATCTAAAATAAAAAAAAAAAAACTTTGCAAACTCTAAAAATTGGAAATCAAGAACTTGAAAATTTGAAGAAACGAAAAATTCAAAAATCGAAAGAATAAAAATTAAGGAACTAAAAATCGAAAAGCGCAAAACTGAAAAAAAAATATATTGTAAAAGTGAAATATTGGAAATTAAAGAAGTTGGAAAAATTAAAAATAGAAATGAAAGATCTGAAAAATTGAAAAACCAAAAAATAAAAAAAAATATCTAAAATTAGGAAATTGCAAAAATTGGAATTGAAAAAGCGAAAAATTATGAAACTGCAACACGAAAAAATAAAAAACACAAAATTATAATTGTTCGCTTATTCAATTTTTCAAATTTTCAATATTCGATTTCCAATTTAAAAAATAAGGGTTATTATAAAAAATAAACTTCGCAAAATCAAATCTTATAATTTTTCGAAAAATCTGGATTTATTTTCCTTCGACCAATTTTTTTAACCCACATTTTGTCGTTTTTTCATGTTCTTTAATTTTTCAATGAATTAACTTTTCGTTTCCTTATTTTTTCAAATTCTTGATTTTTATTTTTCATTTCCTGATTTTTTTTATTTTCATTTTCTCGATTTTATAATGTTTCATTTAATCGATTTTGAAAAAGTAAAAAGGTAGACACATCGAAAAATCCAGAAGTCAAAAATAGAAAAGCCGAAGAATTGAAATATTGAAAAATCCTAAAACAGAAATATCTAAAAACTGAAAAATCGAAAAATCAAAAAAGTGAAGTCGAAAAATAGATACATATTTTGATTGTTCGATTTTTAAGTTTGTCAATTTTAATCTTTCGATTTTTAATTTCTGTAATTTTTCGATTTGCACTTTTTTCGTTTCGATTTTAGATTTTTCAGTTTGTGCAATTTTCAATTTTTTGTTTCTTCAATTTTTGATTTGCAATTTTTCTAGTGTTCATTTTCAGTAAGTAATAAATTATTATTATATAATTTTTAAAAATTCTCACATTTTTACGATTTCAGAATTTTTTTTATATTTTTCGATTTTCCAATTTTCGTTTTTTTTCCAGATTTTGGATTAATTATTTTTTCGATTTTTAAGTTTCTCCATTTTTAGTTTTCCAACATTTCAATTTTTTCGTTTCTTCAGTTATTCGAGTTACAATGTTTCGATTTTTCAATTTCTCATTTTTTCAAATTTTGGGTTTTTTTCGTTTTCCCGATTTTCTAATTTTTCGATTTTTAAACTTTTCGCATAAAAAAATGGAAAAAATGCAAAATTGTAAAATAGAAAAATCTAAAATAAAAAAAACTTTGAAAACTCTAAAAATTGGAAATCAAGAACTTGAAAAATTGAAGAAACGAAAAATTCAAAAATCGAAAGAATAAAAATTAAGGAACTAAAAATCGAAAAGTGCAAAACTGAAAAAAAAAATGTATCGTAAAAGTGAAATATTGGAAATTGAAGAAGTCGAAAAAATTAAAAATTGGAAACTCGAACAACTGAAAAATAAAGGAAATAAAAAAATGAAAAATAGAAATCAAAAATCTGAAAAATTGAAAAACCAAAAAATAAAAAATAATATCTAAAATTAGGAAATTGCAAAAATTGGAATTAAAAATGCGAAACATTAGGAAACATAAACACGAAAAAATAAAAAACAAAAAATTATAATTTTTCGCTTATTCAATTTTTCAAATTTACATTATTCGATTTCCAATTTAAAAAATAAGGGTTATTATAAAAAAATTAAATTCGCAAAATCAAATCTTATAATTTTTCGAAAAATCTGGATTTATTTTCCTTCGACCAATTTTTTTAAGCCACATTTTTTCGGTTTTTTCATTTTCTTTAATTTTTCAATGAATTAATTTTCCGTTTCCTTATTTTTTTAAATTCTTGATTTTTATATTTCATTTTCCTGATTTTTTTAATATTCATTTTCTCGATTTTATAATGTTTCATTTAATCGATTTTGAAAAAGTAAAAAGGTAGACACATCGAAAAATCCAGAAGTCAAAAATAGAAAAGCCGAAGAACTGAAATATTGAAAAATCCAAAAACTGAAATATCTAAAAACTGAAAAATCGAAAAACCAAAAACTCGTGAAATCGAAAAATAGATTTTACAATACAAATTTTGATTTTTCGATTTTTAAGTTTCTCAATTTTAACCTTTCGATTTTTGATTTCTGTAATTTTTCGATTTGCAGTTTTTTCGTTTCGATGTTAGATTTTTCAGTTTGTGCAATTTTCACTATTTTGTTTCTTCAATTTTTGATTTGCAATTTTTCTAGTGTTCATTTTAAATATGTCATAAATTATTATTATATAATTTTTAAAAATTTTCACATTTTTACGATTTCAGTTTTTTTTTTTATATTTTTCGATTTTCCAATTTTCGTTTTTTTCCGGTTTTTGGATTAATTATTTTTTTCGGTTTTTAAGTTTCTCCATTTTCAGTTTTCCGATGTTTCAATTTTTCGTTTCGTCAATTCTTCGAGTCACAATTTTTCGATTTTTCACTTTTTTGATTTTTCAATTTCTCATTTTTTTCAAGTTTTGGATTTTTTCAATTTTTCTCCGATTTTCTAATTTTTCGATTTTTAAACTTTTCGCATAAAAAAATGGAAAAAAATGCAAAATTGTAAAATAGAAAAATCTAAAATAAAAAAGAAACTTTGAAAACTATAAAAATTGGAAATCAAGAACTTGAAAAATTGAAGAAACGAAAAATTCAAAAATCGAAAGAATAAAAATTAAGGAAGCTAAAAATCGAAAAGTGCAAAACTGAAAAAAAATGTGTTGTAAAAGTGAAATATTGGAAATTAAAGAAGTCGGAAAAAATAAAAATTGTGATATGAAGTTGAAAAAATTAAAATTAAAAAATCGGAAAAAATGAAAAATAGAAATCAAAAATCTGAAAAATTCAAAAAACCAAAAAATAAAAAACTAACATCTAAACTTAGGAAATTGCAAAAATTGGAATTGAAAAAGCGAAAAATTATGAACCTGAAACACGAAAAAATAAAAAACAAAATTATAATTTTTCGCTTATTCAATTTTTCAAATTTTCAATATTCGATTTCCAATTTAAAAAGTAAGGGTTATTATAAAAAATAAAATTCGCAAAATCAAATATTATAATTTTTCGAAAAATCTGGATTTATTTTCCTTCGACCAATTTTTTTAAGCCACATTGTTTTGTTTGTTTTCAATGAATTAATTTTTCGTTTCCTTATTTTTTCAAATTCTTGATTTTTATTTTTCATTTTCCTGATTTTTTTAATTTTCATTTTCTCGATTTTATAATGTTTCATTTAATCGATTTGAAAAAGTAAAAAGGTAGACACATCGAAAAATCCAGAAGTCAAAAATAGAAAAGCCGAAGAATTGAAATATTGAAAAATTCTAAAACTGAAATATCTAAAAACCGAAAAATCGAAAAATCAAAAAAGTGAAGTCGAAAAATAGATTTTTAATACATATTTTGACTTTTCGATTTTTAAGTTTCTCAATTTTAATCTTTCGATTTTTGATTTCTGTAATTTTTCGATTTGCACTTTCTTCGTTTCGATTTTAGATTTTTCAGTTTGTGCAATTTTCAATTTTTTGTTTCTTCAATTTTTGATTTGCAATTTTTCCAGTGTTCATTTTAAATATGTAATAAATTATTATTGTACAATTTTTAAAAATTTTCACATTTTTACGATTTTAGATTTTTTTTTGTATTTTTCGATTTTCCAATTTTCGTTTTTTTCTAGTTTTTGGATTAATTATTTTTTTCGATTTTTAAGTTTCTCCATTTTTAGTTTTCCAATGCTTCAATTTTTCGTTTCTTCAGTTCTTCGAGTTCCAATTTTTCGATATTTCAATTTCTCATTTTTTCAAGTTTTGGGTTTTTTCATTTTTCTCGATTTTTAAACTTTTCGCATAACAAAAATGGAAAAAATGCAAAATTGTGAAATAGAAAAATCTAAAATAAAAAAAAACTTTGAAAACTCTAAAAATTGGAAATCAAGGACTTGAAAAATTGAAGAAACGAAAAATTCAAAAATCGAAAGAATAAAATTAAGGAAGCTAAAAATCGAAAAGTCAAAACTGAAAAAAATGTATTGTAAAAGTGAAATATTGGAAATTAAAAAAGTCGGAACAATTAAAAATTGGAAACTCGAACAACTGAAAATTAAAGGAAACAGAAAAATGAAAAATTATGATATAAAATTGAAAAAATTAAAATTAAAAAATCGGAAAAATGAAAAATTGAAATCAAAATCTGAAAAATTGAAAAACAAAAAATAAAATACTAATATCTAAAATTAGGAAATTGCAAAAATTGGAATAGAAAAAGCGAAAAATTATGAAACTGAAACACGAAAAAATAAAAAACACAAACTTATCATTTTTCGCTTATTCAGTTTTTCAAATTTTCGATATTCGATTTCCAATTTAAAAAATAAGGGTTATTATAACAAATAAAATTCGCAAAATCAAATCTTATAATTTTTCGAAAAATCTGGATTTATTTTCCTTCGACCAATTTTTTTAAGCCACATTTTTTCGTTTTTTTCATTTTCTTTAATTTTTCAATGAATTAATTTTTCGTCTCCTTATTTTTTCAAATTCTTGATTTTTATTTTTCATTTCCTGATTTTTTTAATTTTCATTTTCTCGATTTTATAATGTTTCATTTAATCGATTTTGAAAAATTAAAAAGGTAGACACATCGAAAAATCCAGAAGTCAAAAATAGAAAAGCCGAAGAATTGAAATATTGAAAAATCCTAAAACTGAAATATCTAAAAACTGAAAAATCGAAAAACCAAAAAAGTGAAGTCGAAAAATAGATTTTACAAAACATATTTCGATTTTCCGATTTTTAATTTTCTCAATTTTAATCTTTCGATATCTGATTTCTGTAATTTTTCGATTTGCACTTTTTTCGTTTCAATTTTAGATTTTTCAGTTTGTGCAATTTTCAATTTTTTGTTTCATCAATTTTTGATTTGCAATTTTTCTAGTGTTCATTTTAAATTTGTTATAAATTATTTTATATAATTTTTTAAAATTTTCACATTCTTACGATTTCAGATTTTTTTTAAATATTTTTCGATTTTCCAATTTTCGTTTTTTTTCACTTTTTGGATTAATTATTTTTTTCGATTTTTAAGTTTCTTCATTTTTAGTTTTCCAATGTTTGAATTTTTCGTTTCTTCAGTTCTTTGAGTTACAATTTTAAGATTTTCCACTTTTTCGATTTTTAAACTTTTCGCATAAAATAAATGGAAAAAATGCAAAATTGTAAAATAGAAAAATCTAAAATAAAAAAGAACTCTGAAAACTCTAAAAATTGGAAATCAAGAACTTGAAAAATTGAAGAAACGAAAAATTCAAAAATCGATAGAATAAAAATTAAGGAAGCTAAAAATCGAAAAGTGCAAAACTGAAAAAAAATGTATTGTAAAAGTGAAATATTGGAAATTAAAAAAGTCGGAACAATTAAAAATTAGAAACTCGAACAACTGAAAAATAAAGGAAATAAAAAAATGAAAAATTGTGATATAAAACTGAAAAATTTTAAAATCAAAAAATCGGAAAAATGAAAAATAGAAATCAAAAATCGGAAAAATTGAAAAACCAAAAAATGAAATACTAATATCTAAAATTAGCAAATTGCAAAAATTGGAATTGAAAAAGCGAAAAATTATGAAACTGAAACACGAAAAAATAAAAAATACAAAATTATAATTTTTCGCTTATTCAATTTTTCAAATTTTCGATATTCGATTTCCAATTTAAAAAATAAGGGTTATTATAACAAATAAAATTCGCAAAATCAAATCTTATAATTTTTCGAAAAATCTGGATTTATTTTCCTTCGACCAATTTTTTTAAGCCACATTTTTTCGTTTTTTTCATTTTCTTTAATTTTTCAATGAATTAATTTTTCGTCTCCTTATTTTTTCAAATTCTTGATTTTTATTTTTCATTTCCTGATTTTTTTAATTTTCATTTTCTCGATTTTATAATGTTTCATTTAATCGATTTTGAAAAATTAAAAAGGTAGACACATCGAAAAATCCAGAAGTCAAAAATAGAAAAGCCGAAGAATTGAAATATTGAAAAATCCTAAAACTGAAATATCTAAAAACTGAAAAATCGAAAAACCGAAAAAGTGAAGTCGAAAAATAGATTTTACAAAACATATTTCGATTTTCCGATTTTTAATTTTCTCAATTTTAATCTTTCGATTTCTGATTTCTGTAATTTTTCGATTTGCACTTTTTTCGTTTCAATTTTAGATTTTTCAGTTTGTGCAATTTTCAATTTTTTGTTTCATCAATTTTTGATTTGCAATTTTTCTAGTGTTCATTTTAAATTTGTTATAAATTATTATTATATAATTTTTTAAAATTTTCACATTCTTACGATTTCAGATTTTTTTTAAATATTTTTCGATTTTCCAATTTTCGTTTTTTTTCACTTTTTGGTAATTAATTATTTTTTTCGATTTTTAAGTTTCTTCATTTTTAGTTTTCCAATGTTTGAATTTTTCGTTTCTTCAGTTCTTTGAGTTACAATTTTAAGATTTTCCACTTTTTCGATTTTTAAACTTTTCGCATAAAATAAATGGAAAAAATGCAAAATTGTAAAATAGAAAAATCTAAAATAAAAAAGAACTCTGAAAACTCTAAAAATTGGAAATCAAGAACTTGAAAAATTGAAGAAACGAAAAATTCAAAAATCGATAGAATAAAAATTAAGGAAGCTAAAAATCGAAAAGTGCAAAACTGAAAAAAAATGTATTGTAAAAGTGAAATATTGGAAATTAAAAAAGTCGGAACAATTAAAAATTAGAAACTCGAACAACTGAAAAATAAAGGAAATAAAAAAATGAAAAATTGTGATATAAAACTGAAAAATTTAAAATCAAAAATCGGAAAAATGAAAAATAGAAATCAAAAATCGGAAAAATTGAAAAACCAAAAAATGAAATACTAATATCTAAAATTAGCAAATTGCAAAAATTGGAATTGAAAAAGCGAAAAATTATGAAACTGAAACACGAAAAAATAAAAAATACAAAATTATAATTTTTCGCTTATTCAATTTTTCAAATTTTCAATATTCGATTTCCAATTTAAAAAAAAGGGTTATTATAAAAAATAAAATTCGCAAAATCAAATATTATAATTTTTCGAAAAATCTGGATTTATTTTCCTTCGACCATATTTTTTTTAGCCACATTTTTTTGTTTGTTTTCAATGAATTAATTTTTCGTTTCCTTATTTTTTCAAATTCTTGATTTTTATTTTTCATTTTCCTGATTTTTTTAATTTTCATTTTCTCGATTTTATAATGTTTCATTTAATCGATTTGAAAAAGTAAAAAGGTAGACACATCGAAAAATCCAGAAGTCAAAAATAGAAAAGCCGAAAAATTGGAATATTGAAAAATCCTAAAACTGAAATATCGAAAAACTGAAAAATGGAAGAAAAACTGACGAATCGAAAAACTGAAAAACCAAAAAACCTGAAAAATCAATTAATTGAAAAATCGACAAATAAAGAGTTTATAAAAGTCAAAAATTGAAAAATCAAAATATTTAAAAATCGTAAAATTGAAGAGAAAAACTGAAAACCGAGAAATTGAAAAATTGAGAAATTGAGAGTTTATAAGTCAAATTTGAAAAATTGAAAAATCGAAAATTTGAAAAAACGACAATTGAAAAACAGAAAATCTAAAACCGGGAAGTCGAAAAATCGATAGATTAAGAAACCGAAAAATTGAAAAATCGAAAAAGTAAAAAGATCGACACATCGAAAACTCCAGAAGCCAAAAATCGAAAAGTCGAAGAATCAAAATATTGAAAAATCCCAAAACTGAAAAATCGAAAAACTGAAAAATGGAAAACCTGAAAAATCCGAAAACTGAAATATCCAAAAACTGAGAACCTAAAAAGTCAAAAAATTGAGCAATAGAAAAATCCAAAAAGTGAAGTCGAAAAATTGAAACCTTAAAAAAATTAAAAAATAAAAATCAAAAACCTGAAAAATCGAAAAATTAAAGAATTGAAGAACAGGAATATCGAAACCCTCGAAAGTCAAGAAATGGGAAAATCAAAACATCGATTAATTGAAAAATCGAAAAATTGACAGTTTATAAAAGTCAAATTTGAAGAATTGAAAAATCGAAAATTTGAAAAAACGAAAAACAGAAAATCTAAAACCGGGAAGTCGAAAAATCGATTGATTAAGAAATCAAAACATTTGAAAATTTCGAAAACTTGAAAAACTGAAATGAAAAATCGAGAAATCGAAAAATCAAAAATTTTAAATATTAAAAAATTAAAATACCAAAAAATTGAGAAATCTAAAATTTAAAAATCGAAAAAGTAAATAGTCGACCCATCGAAAAATCCAGAAGTCAAAAATGGAAAAGTCGAAGAACAGAAATATTGAAAAATCCCAAAACTGAAATATCGAAAAACTAGAAAATCCCAAAACTGAAATATCCAAAAACTGAAAATCTAAAGAATCAAAAATTGAGAAATCGAAAAATCAAAAAAAGTGAAGTCGAAATATCGAAACCTTAAAAAAATCGAAAAATTGAAAAATCAAAAACCTGCAAAATCGTAAAATCGAAAAATTGAATAATAAGTAAACTGAAAAATCCCAAAACTGAAACGTCCAAAAAATCAAAAAAGTGAAGTTGAAAAATCGAAACCTGAAAAAAAAGAAAAATTGAAAAAACAAAAACCCTGAAAAATCGAAATTTAATCGTCATTTAATTTAAACTATGACACTTCTCTATGTTCTCTGTTGACAAAGTGTTTTTTATTGGATGTTGAAATTGTGGGACGGGCTTATATTTGCAATCAGCCAATCAACCAATTACTGAACTTACCTGCGATCACTAGTCAAGTCGCCCCAAAACTCCTTAAATTCCTTCTCTTCTGGATCATTAAGAGCTGGTCCTCGTTCCAAAATACTAAAAGCGTTACTCGGATCCAAATTAATACCAAACAACAATTTGGATTTTTGATTTTCAGCCACAAGCGGCACAATAAGGGAGGCCCGTTTATTGAAACCTCTGTGTAAAACATGGGATATGTTTTTAGTAACAAAGAGCTTAAAGTGCCCTAGGAACTTCGTCCTATCGTCTGGATCCATCCCACTGAGAACATTTTCAAAATTCGAATCGCTCTTCAGAGTCAGAATTAAGTCATACTGGAGCTCCAGAGGCAACTTCGTGATGAACAACGAATGAAAAGAATTAATTCCCCCGTCATCCAACAATTTAAACGCCAACCCACACTCAGTTTTTATTTTTTTATAAACGTTGACGTCCAAAAATGCCGCAACGTTATAATAGCCGGTTTTATCCAGAAAAACGACATCGAAATTGGCTTGGAACGTGTCTAAAACGTCAGTTTTCAAATCGTCGTTGAGACTAATCGGATTTTGAGTTAAGTCAGTTTCAGTTATGAAATTCCAGAAGTTTCTAATAATCTGGTATGAACTCATATGTTTGTTAATTCTTTTTTTCGTTACTAAATATACAACAAAGTAGACAATTAGGTCCTCAGTAAAGGCGCCTAAACCCGACTGCAACCCTCTTTGGACCAGCCAAATATAAATTAGTTTGATCGCTTCTTGCGCATTTGGTAGTTCAGATAAACTCTCTTGTACAAAATTTTGGTTTATGGTTAGAGTCAAATCGTGCGCTAGCGAAGCGTTGTAAAATAAAGTCGCGCTTTCTGTGACTTCATCAGTCGTAAAAGTGTTGATTTTAACGTTGTTAATGTCCGCGCCACATCGCGATACTTTAAAATAATTGTCACAGGGTGTTGCAAAAATTTTAATCGTGATTTTCTCACTCAACGCGACTTTTAAAACAGGAAGTAGTTGGTTGTCGTTGTGGAAGCACCACGTAATTTCGCCCCCCAAGTCTTGCTTTTTCAAATAATAGAAAACGTACCCCAGATAATAATACCTTTTGACAAAATATCTGTTGTTGAGGTAGTCTTTGACGTTGAAGCAGTCTCTGGGCATTTTTAGGTTAACGTCGACGTGCAATTTGGGGCCTGGGAGGGCACTAACTCTGTCTAAACCCACGATTTCGCTACGTTCTGGTTTGATCAACTTGACAATGAAATCTTGATCACACTTGAGTGACTTGTTTGCAATAAAATTAACCAATTTGGTTTTCTCAGTTTCTTTTTTCTTGTTCTTTAGTTTGATGTCTGACAAGGTGATGTTATATTCCGGCAAATTTGTTAGTAGGGTTTGAAACTGGTCATACCATGCTGTAAACGTTTTTCGGTGTTTAGTTTTAATTTTCACTTCTTTAATTAATTCTTCGATCTGCAGTCTGAATAGGTTGTTGTTGTACAAGTTCTGGGTTTCCTTCAGTTCGTTTAATTCCTCGACCGTGGGGGCTTTATATAAGTCGTTTTTGGACTTCTTGCTTGGTTTGGAGGTTATGTTTTCATACTTAACTTTTTTTAAAGGAGTCGTGGGTTGAGGGAGCTTTCTTTTGGCACCGACTTCGTCATCGCTGGACTCTTCTGCGTGAGAATCGTCGCTCAAAGCGTGTTCCTTAGGAAAAATTTGATTATTGTGGCGACTTAACCTCAAAGTCAAAATTACTTACGTCGTCTGATAAATGCATATCGAGTTAGTCTTGAGGTTTGGCTAACTTAAATTAAAGTGTTGCTAGAACTCACGAACCACTGTGTATTATTTTGTGATAAATAATAATACGCACGTGTTTGAAAAATTGAAAATTAATAGTACGGATAGTCTACTGAGATGTAACTAGATCTACTGGGTGACTACTTCTGGACTACTGTGTTAACAATTTCTCTACTTTGTTACAAAGCAGTTGATTATTAAAAACAAATTTAATCGTTTTCGTCTAACACGAGTGCAAATTGTTGAATAAATGTTACAAAATCGTGAGAATTGATTTTTTTAATTTTTCAGTTTTGACGGGGCTCTGCTTTACCGACGCGTCACAAAATGTCGCCGGTCTGTCAAACGCGCATGTCTCCGTTTCTTTTCAAAACTTTTTGTTTGTGCTCTTATCGCTCAAAGTCCCGCTAAAAACGCGTCGTTCGTGGATAGCAGCCCCAAATTCCCGTCTTTCGCCCCACCTTTTCCACCATGAACCCGTACACCGAGCACCCCGGCCTGGCGCTGGCCGCTCTGGAAAAAATAGCGGAAGAGATCCCTTCGGGCGTCAGGTACGAAATGTCAATGCCCTAAGCTTTGTTGAAATTCTTTGTAACGGCTCTTTCTCGTTTCCATTTTGACACCTACATTTACTTTTGTCCGTTCTTACCTGCTTCGACTATTTGCATTTCCAGCGCGGAACGGTCAGTTAGGTTGTGGCTCGTGCAAATATGTTGTTTTCGCAATCATATTGCACCGGTCCCGGCCTGACCGCTCTTCCGAACCGACGTGGGACGCCGGAAAGCAGACTCCGAGGAATAATTGGTGTATTTGCAGCGCTCTCGACATGGGGGAGGTGGTGACCAAGCTGGGGACGTGTCCCACGGAAATTCACGAATCAATCACTAAGAGCATCTCCGAGGAGCTCAAGAACAACATCAGGGTGTTCTGGGAGGCGCAGAACGTGGAGGAGAAGCTGGAGACGATAAAGGGGCTGGAGCGCCGAGACGACAATGTTCGGTAGGGCTGCGGTGACGGGTTTTCGGTGATTGATTGGAGTGTTATAGGTTGGCGATGTCGCAAGAAGAGGTGATGAATGCAATCAACGCGAAGTATTTGAAGCTGACCAAAGAGGGGTTACTGGCGCGGATAAAAAAAACACAAGAGGAGAACGCGTGTTTGGAGAAGGTGCTGCGGGAGAAGGCGGCGATGGTCAAAAGGCAGATGGACGTCGTCAAAAAGTGCGACTTTATGTTGTAGTTAGAACGATTTTCTTACTTATAAATAATATTAATTTTGGGTTACTTTTGTAATTATTTTTTCTATATAGTCCTGGTTGGTTGTTATGGTCGCGTTTAAAGCGTCCACTGAACTTTGTAATGTGGCGATTTTAGCCGAAGAATACTCGTCTAGGATGGGGGCTGCAAGTATTCAAGTGTGTAGATAGAGAAGGATTTGGATTACAATGAAACCTGTTTCATAGTTGTTAGGTTCCTCCAGATCTTGCAGATGAGCGGTTGTTGTCTCCATGAAGCGCTCGTCACTCAGTTTTTCGTTCAGGCACTCAATGTTCAATTGGTGCAGCGTTTTTGATAAATCCTAAAATCATTATAGTTGTTTGCTAGTACTTCTTAAGTGGTCCAAAAACCTGTATAGTGCTCTTATAGTATTCGTTGTTTTGATTAATTTGCGCTATGTTACGTTCGAGTCTTTGAATTTGGTTGTCAATGGTTTCAAGTTGGTTGGAAATTTTATCAATCTCGACGACTACAAAAAAAAAAAAGTAAAGGATGACTTAAGCGGGAATAATATACTTATGAGGGCTCTAGCGTCGGCTTGCATGGCCTTTTGGGACTCCAGTAGCTGCGTTCGACGAGAAACTGGAAGTTTTATATCGTTACCCATTTTGCCGCTTCGAAATTTATTGACAGCGTCGCTGTCGGTAATACAGGTTGCCACAAAATATCAACCCAGCGATTAATTTGTTTCGCGTGTAAAAAAAATTATTCAGGGTTAAATTAGTGCACACGAATCGCAAGACTGAATTTACGACGTTTGTGTAACTTTTGTGATTTTAATTTCCACGGATTTCGTGTTTTTTCCGGTCGGTATTGCAGTTTCCGCTCGCGGTCCCTAAAGATGGCGTCGGCGTCGCTTTTTCAAACAAAATGTCGATCATGCGTGTTCCAGGGGGTACGTGCTTTATCAACAAGCATACATAATTTAGCATCTTCTGACGCCATTGCCGTTTGTACTCATTTTTTTCGTGTTTTTTGAAATTGTGTTTTCGTCTTGAGTCAGCGTCAGGTGAGTGTGTAATTTCTGCATGAAAAAAGTCGTTGGATGTTGTTTGGTCGCTAGAGCGCGGGGCGCCGGCGGTAATTAAGTGCACCCTTTGTCTCGTCCGTTGCCATGTGATAATGGGGCATTTTGGCCGTAAACGCGTCTCCGCCGTAACCTCAATCGCATGTTCGCGATAATGATTTCATGTGGACAATCAAACAATTTGTGTATTTTTACGTTTGTTGTACCAATAATGTTCCCTAGCAACTCGGCTTTGCTACAAGGGGAAAATGCCTTCGAACGAGTAATATTTTATCGTGATGTGCACTACATTCAATTTAGCCGACATTAGGCTTATCGCCAATCGATACAAATGCATGGACTCGTTTATTTGTCTTTGGATTGTAGGTAGAGCAACGGTCATTTGTGTTTTGTCGATACGGGGAATTCGGCCGGCGTCGCCCCCCTGGCCACGTCGCATTGTGCTCGATGCCAATAAATCCCCTTTGCCAATGTCAAGGAAAACACGTCGAAGAAAAAATTAAGCAGCGTGTCTGGTCGAACAAAGAATGCGGCGAAAGAATTCGAGGTTGAAGACAAGCAACAATCGTTGCGCCAAAATTTCGATCCTGGGTGATTCAACACAGGTACAGGTGTTGATTTGCGCAGGGAGGCTTACGTTCGCGTAAACACGACGATGCTATCAATTTAATTAGTTTTATGCTAATTTTTCGTTTACAAGGATGCGATATTGATGTTGCAATTACGTTGGCAATGGACGCGTTTTCCTGGCTTCGAGTACAACTAGGAGTGTTTTAAAAATATTTTTTATGTCGATTTTGTGAGTAAATGGCTTTGAGTAGATTTATCGCGGCTGTAAATCACATCATAAACTAATACCGGCCACTGTTTGTTTGTCTAATGCAAAAATAGGAAGGTGGAAATGTTTTACTTGTGTCGGTTGGGCTGTAAAGGAAAAATTTATGTAATTTATTTATGTCGGGGGTCTGGGCTTCGTCTCCTGGTTGAGCCATTTGTAAGAGGAAGGAGATTACTTCAAACGTTTCTAATTGATTAGCGATTAATTATTCTTTTGATGTTGAAAGTTGTTTGTTTTTGTGTTCTTTTGTTTAGAGTTTCCTGCTTAATCGGAATAGTGGTTTCACTAACTCGTTATCAATAGTTTGGAAGGAAAGAAGAGAGACAGCATGATGATGTTTCCAAATTTTTCTACAACATTATGGACACTCGTGACTTGTGTTTTAAATAGTCATGTTTAATTTAGTAGATAACAATTGTTATATATTTAAGGATTTGGAAGACGTTCTTGAGAACAGTGGCTGCATTTTTTCGTTCGTGGTATTTCCTAATGGCCCGTAAAACACGTTTTGTTTTTTGTATCAGTGTTCTGTTCATTTATTTAAATCGATTGGCGATGAGCATCATGGCAAATTCTAGAGTCTTCATTCCATATAACACAAAACGTGATCTTTTATCTACTCAATTTTGCAAACATTTCGTGCCTGTTTGAACAGGATCAAAATATCAAAAACGCCTGTGTTTATTATTAACTTGTTTTTAATTAATACTTGCTAGTTACATAAAACACCGCAAAGTCGGTTAATAGCAAGTTTTTTAACAAATTAATGGATATATTTTTCATAATTAACTTAAAAAATATTTATTTTATGTAAGTGCGTATTTGATCATGTTGACACTAGTCAAGACTAGAACTATTATTAGTCAAGGTTTTCTTGGTAAAAGTAATCTTGTTACAATGTGGAGTCTTACGGTTGATATTCTCATTATTACGACGAATCATTATTTTGGGAGATAAGTTTTTGAATAGAACTTCCTTCGTCCCTGAAGCACAATCATCCATTTTCGTAGATAAATTACAAGGTTTGATTCTGCGAATTTTTTATAATGACTTTCTCTTTCGAAATTTTTACATCACGTATTTTTAGAAATCAAAATCTCAGTAATGAAAATTTTTGTAAAATTTTCCTTAATTCATTCTGAGAAAAACTGATTCACATATTTGTTGTTTTATTTTCTCCACAAAATGTTGAATTTTTCAATTCGTATATTTAGCAATTTTTCGATTTGAGTTTTCGATTTCTATTTTCGTTATTTTTTTACATATTTGATTTTTAAATGTTTTGATTTTATGTTTTTTGTTTTTCAATTTGAATTTTTTCGGTTTCTTGTTAATTTAATTTTTCGTTTTGAAATTACTCAATTTTAATTTTTTCAATACTTCCTAAGATAAGACTGATTTTAGCTAATGACATACCCTCTAAAAAATAGAGGGTGGGTGGGCGGGTCTATTACTGTAAAATGGGATTTGAAATCTCTTTTGATAAGCGGCTTTTATAAAGTGAAAACAGTGGTGAAAACCGGGTTCTAAAATTTCCATTAACAATTGAGATTTTGATTTTTTAAAATACGTGATTTAAAAATGTACCCAAATTAAAAAAAAAATGGTCGAAGGTTATTTCAACAGAACTTCCCTCGCCCCTGAAATGCAGTCAAATAAATCCCACTTCTCTGAAAAATTATCAAAATAAAATTTTTTGCGATTCAGGAAACATCCTGATTAACCTCTAAAAAGTAAAAACCAGTGGCGTAAATAAAGTTCCCGCAGCTTATTTGATTTGAATTTTCTTCAATTTTTCATTTTTTGTTCCTTCGTTATTTCGAGTTTTGAAGTTTAAATTTAATTTTTCAACTTTTCTAGATTTTGCAATTTTTCGATTTGAGTTTCTCGAGTTTTCAATTTTTCATTTTTTCATTTGCAATTTTTCGTTTTTTTTTCTTTAATTTCGCGATATCTCTTCGAGTTTTCATTTTTAAATTTTCCAGTTTTCCGATTCTCCAACTTTTGGACGTTTCAATCTTTAGATTTTGAAATTTTTCGATTTGAGTTTCTCGAGTTTTCAATTTTTAATTTTTTCATTTGCAATTTTTAGTTTTTTTTTCTTTAATTTCACGATATCTCTTCGAGTTTTCATTTTTAAATTTTCCAATTTTCCGATTTCCCAACTTTTGGACGTTTTAATTTTGCAATTTTTCGATTTGAAATTTCATGAGTTTTTAATTGTAACATATTATTTCTCTAAAAAATTCTACCCTTTTAAAAACACATTTCATTTGGTAATTTCTTGTAGGGAAATGAGAATTTTGCAGCTAAATTCCGCCCTTCAGCTCACAATGAATAAAATATTTAGCACAATAGAGAAGGGGTGGGTGGCGGGGCTTCTATTTGGTCCATTTTTTCTTAATATAGGAAGTCTTATTTTTCCAATAAGAAACTGACAATATGTTTAACCATCTTGTTGTTGAAACAAAACTATATATTAAAAAAAAAGCAAAAATTAAGCCCCACCCACCCGCCCGATCTCAATTGTGATGAGTTTTTTCATTCCTAATAGTAATAGTAATAGTATTTATTGCCCAACAGAAATTACATTCCATTTAAATGACAATTTTACATTTTAATCAGACCGAAGGGCGGAGTTTAATCGTAACATCAATATTTTTCTAAAAAATTCTGCTTTTAAAAGCATTTCATTGGTAATTTCTTGTAGAGAAGTGAGAATTTTGCAGCTAAACTTCGCCCTTCAGCTCACGTTGAGTAAAATATTCATCACAATTGAGAATGGGTGGGTGGGCGGGGCTTATATTTTGTCAATTTTTTTCTTAATATGCGAAGTCTTCTTTTCCCAAGAAGAAACTGACAATATGTTTAACTATCTTATTGTTGAAAGAAAACTATATATATTAAAAAAAAACAAAAGCAAAAATTAAGCCCCACCCACCCACCCGACCTCAATTGTGATGAGTTTTTTCATTCTTAATAGTAATAGTAATAGTATTTATTGTCCAACAGAAATTACATTCCATTTAAAGGACAATTTTACATTTTAATCAGACCGAAGGGCGGAGTTTAATCGTAACATCAAAATTTTTCTTAAAAAATCTACACTTTTAAAAACATTTTATTTGGTAATTTCTTGTAAAGAAATGAGAATTTTGCAGCTAAATTGCGTCCGTCAGCTCACGATGAATAAAATATTCATCACAATTGAGAATGGGTGGGTGGGCGGGGCTTATATTTTGTCTATTTTTTCTTAAAATGCGAAGTCTTCTTTTCCCAAGAAGAAACTGACAATACGTTTAATTATCCTGTTATTGAAAGAAAACTCTATAGAGTAAAATAATAAAAAAAAATTAAGCCCCACCCACCTGCCCCGATCGCAATTGTGATGAGTTTTTCATTCCTAATCAGACCGAAGGGCGGAGTTTAATCGTAACATCAATATTTTTCTAAAAAATTCTACCCTTTTAAAAACATTTCATGTGGTAATTTCTTGTAGAGCAATGAGAATTTTGCAGCTAAACTCCGTGCTTTAGCTCACGATGAATAAAATATTCATCACAATTGAGAATGGGTGGGTGGGAGGGGCTTATAATTTGTCCCTTTTTTCTTAATATGCGAAGTTTTCTTTTTCCAAGAAGAAACTGACAATATGTTTAATTATCCTGTTGTTAAAAGAAAACTCTATATATTAAAAAAAAAAAACAAAAACAAAAAGTAAGCCCCACCCACCCACCCGATCTCAATTGTGATGAGTTTTTCATTCCTAATAGTAATAGTAATAGTATTTATTGTCCAACAGAAATTACATTCTATTTAAAGGACAATTTTACATTTTATTTAGATCGAAGGGCGGAGTTTAATCGTAACATCAATATTTTTCTAAAAAATTCTACCCTTTTAAAAACATTTCATTTGGTAATTTCTTGTAGAGAAATGAGAATTTTGCAGCTAAACTTCGCCCTTTAGCTCACAATAAATAAAATATTCATCACAATTGAGAATGGGTGGGTGGGCGGGGCTTATATTTTGTCCATTTTTTCTTAATATACGAAATCTTCTTTTCCCAACAAGAAACTGAAAACCTGTTTAACTGTCCTGTTGTTGAAAGAAAATTCTATATGTTAAAAAAACAAAGATTAAGCCCCCCCACCCACCCCGATCTCAATTGTGATGACTTTTTTTACGTGTCTTATAAAAATGGATACAGACAGACAGACGGAAGCCGGAGACTACTTTTTTTGTATTGAAGGGGTCATGAAACGTCGAGAAAACATAAATGGCAATTCGTCCGATTGACTGGATTACTATACTTCCTTAGCTTACACTCTGGAAGTAAAAAGATAATATTTAGTAAACTGTTTTTTAAAAAAATGTTATATTTAAAATTTCATAACAATAAGTTTGCTCATAACGGAGATACTATATTCTGAAACAATTTTGGGGGACTTTGGTGTTCAATTTTTGGAAAATTCTGATCTGACCTGTTTTTGAGTTATTTTTGGGATCCAGGTTTTCTCTTTTTGAAAATTTAAAATAATCTTGAGGCTCTAGGTATTCCTATTTGGAAAGAATTTGAAAGTGCTTTGGAGTTTCTAGTGTCTTTTCTTACAATAATTTAATTAAATTTCTTACAGGATACGTCATTTGATAAAATCAGTCTTATCTTAGCAGGTACTAGCCCCACCCTCTATTTTCTTAAAGAATAAGACATTCCCCAAAATCGGTCTTATTTTAGCAGGTACTAGCCCCGCCCACCCACCCTCTCTTTTCTTACAGGATATGTCATCTGCCAAAATCAGTTTTATCTTGGTAGCTATTAGCCCCGCCCACCCACCCTCTCGTTTCTTAGAGAGTATGTCATCTGCCAAAATCAGTATTATCTGATCAAAATTTGGAAACATTACGAGCTTACTTATGAACAAGGCAGGAATTTTTAACATCTCTTGTTTGGTTGGTTATGCTTTAACGAATTTTTCTTTTGGTGTTTTTGTTTTTGTTTATAATGTGTAAATGTCTTATTAAAATGTTTTTTTTTGGTTTATTTATTAATGAAATATAACAGCTTGTTTTATTAATAATAATGCACAACGATTTATGACTACTGGTTGTTATGGTTATTGTCCTAAAAAAATAAAAACATGTTTTCGTAATCTACATCATAAAGATTTTTTATTATTTTTTTGGGACTCCCGAAACTCCCATACATAACGTACTGTATAGTTAATTCGCCAATTTACAACACTTGGTATAAGTTTAGAATTTCGTACAGATGGTAAAACGTTGATTAAAATTGGTCGGATCGTCTCTACCAACAAAATGTGTTTGGTAAATGCCACTTAAGTAAAAAAAAAAACATTCCGGTAGTTGTGGTTTATGAATCCGCCTTATACTCATTGTATTTGTATAATAATTAATCATATAACAAGTTCACGGTCGTCGTGTTTCGTAAGATTAATTTGACAAACGATAAAATGGGCAACTTTGTGTCGAGTTGTTCATACGCCAGTCACACCTTTTCCCCCACGAACTTCCTTGATTCCATTGATGCCACGATCCGAAACTCCGCCTGTTCTGATGCATTAGTGTTCCGCATTATGTAAATACACGAAATATTCATCTTCTAGTATATGAATACAGATCGCCGCTTAAAATGCTAATTTGAATACCACACCGACTCGTCCCGACTCGTGTCCCGTCAGCCCACCAGTAAATCCGCCATGACAGTTATACACCATTACCGAAAGTTTCAATTCTGGAACTTCTAATCGGAGTGATTTACAGCGCGCCTAACGGTTCCTTGATTAGAGGAAAAATCGAACGACGACGCCCCGTTATTTTTCGAGCAAACATATCGAATATTTTCCTCGGCTTCTCTGGGCCCGGTTCAAGTACAATGAACTATTTTCAGTTGTGGGTCAATAAAATTGTCTGTGATTGTGCCAGGACGAGATTTATGTAATTTGGACAAACACGCGCTAAATTACAAGGGATCGCTCTTCTAGGACTCGGCTCGGGGTTAATTATTTCTGCTATACGCAGTGATTAATGTAGTAGACATTCCACCAAATTGCTTTTAATGAGCTCGGTTTTTTCCGTTTTCTTTAATAAAGGAAGCCTGGAATTCCGGGTTAAAAATACTGGCTGCGGATTTTTCGAGTGTTGTTTTTGAGCGGCGGATAAATAAAACGGGGGATAAATAAGGGGCAGTGCCAAAACGACAAACGGAAAATTTCGCAGTACGAAGTTTTTTGAATCCCGCTGTTTTCCGTTTTAACAAAAATTTTTTTTTTTAATTTTAGATTAGTGTTTGGTAATTAGGTGTGGTGGCTTTAATTTTAGAACAATTGTTCTAATATCGGACTCGCTTGTTTCTCAATGCGCTTAGGTGCATCTAGCCACATTGTAGCCATTTAGAAAAATAAACCCGTTTAAATTTTTTATAGTCGTTTCGACGTAGAAGTAACCCGGCGTCCCGCCGCGGCTTTTTTCTAGTAAATAAAATAATAAAAATAAATATAAACGAAATCGTGGGCCGTAATAGATTCAGCTAGTTTCGATATATCCTACTTTATGGGTTTGTTTTGAAAATGAATCCTTTAGTCGAGGAAACGCTAAATCAGAGTTTCCATTCGAACGCACCGTGTCGGTGTGGCCCAACTGGCAGAAAATAACTCTGCGATAAGAATCCGAAACTTATTGACGTAATGATGTGCAGCTTTATATTTTTCGGCGCTTATTTGATATCTTAATCCAATCAAGGCGATTAGCACTTGTAGAGACAGAGGCGTGTGTCGAGGGGATTACTTTGCGAGGGATAAAACACCCTTTAGCGAAACAGTTATGGTATCATTATCGGGCCTTTTCGACTCGTAAGTCGATACTTCCATTCCATTTCGGTTTTACAGCCATTATATTGCTCAAAATAAAACGGTGGATATGATAAGTGAAGACGGAACGTGAAACTGAAAATTGGGGGAAGGTTATTTCAACGGAATTTGGCTCATCCCTGAGTGCTTAACGAATTTTGATTGTTTGAAAAATTATAAAAAATTTTGAGATTTTTGTTGTTTTGTGTGGCTTGAAATTTTTAATTCTTCAATTTTTATGTGTTTTGTTTGTTCAGTTTTTCGATTTGCAATTTTTCGGTTTGAGTTTCTCAGGTTTTCAATTTTTCACTTCGGCTTTTTCTTTATTTGTCCAGTTGTTCGGTTTTTCAATGTTCTGATTTTCATAATTGTGAAATTTTTCAATTTTTCGATTTGCAATTTTTCGGATTTCAATTTTTCGATTTTTCAACTTGTAGATGTTTTAGTTTTTCCTTTCTTCAATTTTTGGTTTGCAATTTTTCTAGTTTTCATTTTAAATATGTTATAATGATTAAAATAAAAAAAAAATCGCTTTTTGAATTTTACAATAGAATTTTTTAATTCTTCAATTTTTATTTTGCTTGTTTCTTCAGTTTTTGGTTTTGCAATTTTTCGAGTTTTCTAGTTTCAATTTTTTGCTTTTTCAATTTTCCAACGTTGGGATTTTTAATGCTTAGAAATTTTGTAATTTTTCCGTTTGAGTTTCTCAGGTTTTCAATTTTTCGATTTGTAATTTCTCGAATTTCAATTGTTCGATTTTTCAACTTCTAGATTTTTTAGTTTTTCGTTTCTTCAAATTTTGGTTTGCAATTTTTCTAGTTTTCATTTTTTTGTTCAATTTTTATTTTTTCAATTTATCTTTTAATATTAGTCTTTCAACTTTTCAATTTTTACGATTCTATAATTTTTCGATTTGATTCGTTTTTTCTTCTTTCCAATTTTTCGATTCATTAAATTTTTTCGATTTTCAAGTTTCTCGATTTTTAGTCCTTTGGTGTTTCTATTTTTTGTTTCTTCAGTTTTTTTATTTGCAATTTTTCGAATTTCCACTTTTTCAATTTTGCATTTTTTCGTTTCTTGAGTTTTTGGATTTTTTAATTTTTTCCAGTTCTTCAGTTTTTTAATGTTCTGATTTTTATAAGTGTGAAGTTCTGCAATTCTTCGGATTTCAATATTTCGATTTTTTCAGTTCCTTGATTTTTAAATTTTTCATTTGTTCAAATTTTGGTTTGCAATTTTTCTATTTTTCATTTTAAGTGTGTAAAAATGACTAAAATCTTTAAAAATTTTCCCTTTTGGAATTTTACAATTTTAGAATTTTTCCATTTTCAATTATTGGATTTTTAAAATGTCCGCTTATACGATTTTTCAATTTTTCGATTTTTGTCCAATTTTTATTTTTTCAACTTATTTATCTTTTAATATTACAGTTTTTCGACTTTACAATTTTGAGGATTCTATATTTTTTCATTCGATTGGTTTTTTCTGTTCAATTTTTCGATTCATTAGTTTTTTCGATTTTCAAGTTTTTCCATGTTTAGTATTTTGATGTTTCGATTTTTCGTTTCGTCAGGTTTTTTATTTGCAATTTTTCTAATTTCCACTTTTTCAATTTTGCAATTTTTCGTTTCTTCAAAGTTTGGTTTGCAATTTTTCTAGTTTTCACTTTAAATATGTAATGACTTAAGATTTTAAAATTTTTTTCCCGTTTTGAATTTTACAATTTTAGAATTTTTCCATTTTCAATGATTGGATTTTAAAAATGTTCGATTATACGATTTTTCAATTTTTCCCTTTTTAATATTTCGACTTTTTTTTAAATTCAATTTTTTATCTTTTAATGTTACAGTTTTTCGACTTTACAATTTTGACAATTGTATAATTTTTCGATTCGATTCGTTTGGTATAAGTTGAAAATTTTGAAAAATCTGAAAGTTGGAAATTAAGAAGTTGAAAAACTCAAACGAAAAGTTGAAAAATCGAAATTGAGAAACTTCAAAATCTAATAAGTGCAAAACCGGAAATTCGGATATTTGAGAATTTCAAAAATTGCAAGATTGAAAATTTTAAGAATAAGTACAAAATAAATTGGACAAACGAAAAATTATAAAATCAAAAGAAACGTTGAAAAATGAAAAAATAAAGGGAATGAAAAAACGAAAAATTATGATATAAAATTGAGAAAATGAAATAAAAAGATCGGGAAAATAAAAAATAAAAGTCAAGCAAAAATTGGGGAAATGAAAAATCGAAAAATGAAAAGTCGGATTATCGAAAAATCGCAAAGCGAAAAATTGAAAAAAATGAAAAATTGGAACATTTGGAAGTTGGGAAATTGAAAAAGTTAAAGTTGAATCATTGAAAAATTAAAGAAAATGCAAAATTGTGATATAAAAAATTTGCTAAATCTAAGAAAAATTTAAAAAATCGAAAAAACGAAATATTGAAAAATCGAACTATTGAAGATGAAAGAAATCAAAAAATCGGATAATTGAGAAATCCAAACATTTTGAATTGAAAATTTTAAAAGTTGGAAAGTCGAGAAATTGAAAAATCAAAGATTGAAAATCTGAAAAATTGATTACACCAAAAATGATAAAATCGAAAGAAACATTGAAAAAATAAAGAAAATGAAAAAACAAAAATTGTGATATAAAATGGAGAAAATGAAAATTAAGAAATCTGGAAAATGAAAATTAAAATCAAGCAAGATCTTGAAAAAATGGGTGAAATGAAAAATTGTAATATCGAAAAATTGCGAAATTGAAAAATCGAAAAAGTTAAAGTTGAAAAAAAACGAAAAATTATAAAAACGAATCCTTTAAAAATGGGAAAATTGAAAAATTAAAGAAAATGCAAAATTGTAACGAAAAATTTGTAAAATCTAAGAAAAACTTTAAAATCGAAAAAAAGAAAAATCGAACTGTTGAAAATTAAGGAAATCACAAAATCGGATAATTGAGCAATACAAAAACTGCAAGATTGAAAATTTTAAAAATTCAAAAGTCGAGAAATTGAAAAATCAAAGATTCAAAATTTGAAAAATTGATTACATGAAAAATTATAAAACTTGAAAGAAACATTGAAAAAAAAAAGAAAAACCAAAACTTGTGATATAGAACCGAGAAAATGAAAATTAAATAATCCGGAAAATGAAAAATTAAAATCAAGAGCATGAAAAATTGGAGAAACGAAAAATTGAAAAAGGGAAAAAATAAAAATTGAGAAATTAAAAAATTAAAAAACTGCAAAATAGAAAAGACGAAATTTGCAAGATCGCAATGTTGAGAATTAAAAAAAAGCGAAAATAGAATTATTGAGAAATATAAAAATTGTAAATTTGAAAAATAAAAAAATTGGAAAATCGAGGAATTGAAAGATCAAACATCGAACGAAAAGTTACAAACACTGAAAAAATAAAGAAAAATTGTAATATGATAGCGAGAAAATAAAAATTAAAGGTGGAAATGTATGTATAATTAATTAATTAGAAAGAAGAACTTGAAAAATTGAGGAATTGCGATTTGAAAAAACGAAAAATTATGAAACGAAACATTGAAAAAATAAAGAAAGAGATTAAAAAAACCTAAAATAGTGATACTAAAAAATGGTAAAAAAGAAGAAAAAGGAAAACCGAAAAAATGTGGTATCAAAAAATTGGTTGAAGGTAAATAGATCCATATTTTTCGAAAAATTGTAAAATTTGGTTTTGCGAATTTTTTTATGATAACCGTATAACTTAAAAAAGATATTTATTAACGTTAAAATAAATGTAAGGAAGAATGTGAACAAGTGTTTGTTTCAAGCGGTTTTTCATAACAAAATCTTGTAATGGCGTCATCAATATTTTTGCAAAGACATGTATACCACTTTTCCAAAAAATAAAACACCAAAAGTCCGAAGATTTTTTAAAATTCTTCAAAAAATAGAATCCTAGGGGGCTGAAGCTTCTTTAAACTTATTCAGTAAATAAAACAGCGGGAACCAGGAGATTTTTTAGTGAAAACGAATCATTTAAAAATGGGAAAATTGAAAAATTAAAGAAAATGCAAAATTCCAACAAAAAATTTGTAAAATCTAAGAAAAACTTAAAAATCGAAAAAAGGAAATATTGCAAAATCGAACTGTTGAAAATTGAGGAAATCACAAAATCGGATAATTGAGCAAAACAAAAACTGCAAAATTGAAAATTTTAAAAATTTAAAAGTCGAGAAAAAATAAAACACCAGAGGTTCAAGATTCTTTATATCTCTTCAAAAAATAAAACATCAAAAGCCCCAAGTTTTTTTTAAATTCTTCAAAATATAAAATCTCAGCAGCCCCAAAATTCTTTAAACTTCTTCAAAAAATAGTACACTAGAGACCTAAGATTCTTTAAACTTATTCAAAAAAGAAAATACCAGAACCCCTGACATTCTTTGAACTTCCCTAAAAAATAAAACACCAGAGGCACCAAGATTCTTCTTTAAATTCCATCAAAAAATTAAACACCAGAGGCCCAAGTTTCTTTAAACTTCTTCAAAAAATAGAACACTGGAGACCTAAAGATATTTTCAACTTCTTCAAAACTAGAACACCAGAAGCTTAAGATTCTTTAAACTTATTTAAAAAATAAAACACTAAGCGTCCTAAGATTCTTTAAACTTCTTAAAAAAATAGAATATTGGGGATTCTTTAAACTTATTCAAAAAATAAAACACCAGGGGTGGGATTTTGTTCTATAACAATAAAATATCGGTACCGATAAAATGTGGTCGTCTTTCTCTTTCACATCTGAAATTCATATTTTCGTCCTTGTCATTTATGGCTTCGTTATCGCATCGTATCGTATCGGTAGAAACAAAATCCCCATCAGAGACTCGAAAATTCTGCTTTAAATTGAATCAAAAAATTGAACACCAGAGACACCAAGATTCTTTAAACTTCCTCAAAAAATAAAGCACAAGAAACTTCTTCAACTTCTTGAAAAAACACCAGAAGTACCAAGATTCTTTCAACAACATCCACAAATAAAACACCAAAGCCGCCAAAATTCTTTTAACTACACTATGGTACCTAATCTAATAGAAATAAATTTTGGTTACTCTTTTACCATCTTGACCAAAATCTAAAAGATCACTTAAAATTTGGAATCATTGAGTTGGCATAGTTAAAAAGTGAAACCAATGTCAAGAGAATACGAAATTAAGCAAACATTAATAAAAATTGCACTTTGACCAACATCCCGTCACGAAAAACTAGGACAGCAAAATTTTAGTGTTTTATTTAACAACCAAAACAAACACACCTTAAATGAATTTGTGTAATCATCATGACCCTTTGTTACGACATTAGACATTTTTGTTAGACCACGATGTCACGATTACGCCCAAAAATTTGGAAATAATCAGTTTTCGTAGATTTTCCGTTAACAGACAGCCGGACAGACCCACCGACTGTCCTTTTCTCTCGAAAAATAAAAAGCGCCACGTAATAAAACGCAAATCCAGTCGAACGGCAACACAACACGCGTTTTTGCGTCGCTACTTAATGGTCGTTTTATAACTAGAACAACTACAACAATTGGATTTGCATAACCGCAAACACAGGTAATATTCCAGAGATATTCCGACAAACGTCCTCGAATAAATGAGTCACTTTTGCGGTCAGCCAAATCAATTGGCTGACTAGGCACACCAGTGATAAAGCCAAGCATAAAACACTTTATGGGTGGAGACCACCATAAAAAGTAAAACAGCCCCATAGGACAAATGAGAAGTTTTATTTTGGGCTAATTAATTGCTTCGATCTGTTACGGCGAAGATATGACATCGTGAAAAAAAATCTCCCGTTTTATTTTCTAGAGAAACCGCTATATAGTCAGTGGGGTGCAGTGAGTATTCGTTGTATAAAGAATAGTTCGTTCTTCACCCTCCAAATCCAGCAAGTTGGAGTTCCGGCTGAAAATTATAAGTCCCTAGATTAGATCCGCGCTTATCTTTTAATTGTTTACACCCGTCCAAAGTCCAAAACTTCGTTTTCCTCTAATGTGTAACCCCGCCGGATGTTAAATCGGACCCTTGAAATTGCTCAATTACTTACTCGAATAGATCTTTGATCACGCGAGGCTCGAGAAGCTTTATGGCCGAAGTAGGAAAAAATACCGCTTTAATGGCAAAGAAAAACTTTTCGAGCACTCGACCGAATCGATCGGAAAGCAATAATTGGGCTCTCCACCGCCCGTAATTTTCTACTTACATAGAAAATGAGGAACAGAGAGCCCCGGCTTGTTTATTATCTCGTTCAATTCTATAATTAAAGTTATTGGTGTGCGCCGATACAGCCAAAACAACATGAATAAACATCGACCGCCTTCCTCCTTCCTTCAAATATTTGTGTACTTATCAAATTACTTCCACCGGTAGCTCGATAACGCCAAAACGACGATTTGCGCACATGCAAGAACTAATTAATCAATTTCCAGTGGACCACAGCGGGCAGGGTCCGCTACTATGAATTATTTATCCACAATCAAGCTGATGATTAATTACGACGGGCAAAAACGGTCGCAAGTAGAGCACCGAATCTTGGGGTCCAGCCTGGAGAACCCGCTGTTCCTCTCGTCGGAATGCCTGTCAAGATTGCCTTTTTTCCTAGCCGGGCCATATCATCTACTAGAGGCTGATGTTGTCTGTTCGTGTTCATTTATTAACGTCGTCGCATGGCTGAAAACAATCGAATCGGAAAAGCCGGACGCAGGGACAACGTAAACGAGAGAGACGGAAAGGCGGAAAATAAATAATTCAATACATAAATTTTCAAAGCGTCGAATTCGTTTTAACTTTCTAAACGGATATTCAGACACAATTACGAGCACTTTGTGGACTGTTTGTCCATAGTTTGTAAGCCGAAGTTGCCGTCACAGTCGACGAAAAGAATTTTTCAAACGAAACCGAATTACTATTCAATAATTTCTCTTAGTCCGTTAAGCACTGGCTGCATTGTACCAATTTCAACTCCAGTTGTCCATCTGTCAACCACATCAACCTAAATTCCGTTGTGTAAATTACACACTTTACATTTTCCGAAAAAACCAACCCCCTAATTACTCTCCCTTTACCGAAATTTCCTCCATTGTGTCGCTCGTCACATGTTCTACGGCCCCCGGGCCACCTGCAGCACATCAACCCCTTGTTTAAAAAGCTCCTTTTGACCATACATTTTTCATCATGCATCTGACAGTTCCGTATCGGTCCCTTTTCCCAACCCGGCCCTCCAAAAAAATCAAACGACACAAACAAGCCCATTTTCTTAAGTGGAAATGGTCCATGACAACGATTAATTAAAGGAACGGCGACTAGATAAATTCCGCAAGAGGCGCGTAAAAAGTGATTTGCGGCCAACTTCCTATTTAGGAAAATTACAAATGACTACGCCCCAAATGCCACCGTTTTTATAAATAATAAACGCTCTTGTTTAACTGTGCCACATTTGTTCTAATTTATCGTGTTTTGTTCCGCCGAAATAGTCAAATTCTACCAATTAGTTTGAGTGGGTGATCGTCACACGAGCACAGCAGGACTATTTTTTACTTATTTCCTGAGCGTGATCGAGTCCATAGGCGTTTTTAACGTTTCATTACCTCTATCTGTCCAAAAATTGGCTAATTATCCCCACCGACAATTTGGTGACGTCATCTCAAAAATTTACAATGGTAAATTTGTTTTAATTTTTACAAAATAAGATACTCCTACACTTGTGGTGTATGACTCCGTGTTGAATTTTCACCCTAGACATCCAGAATCGCGGGCCTATGGTATTTATTTTATTTTTTGAAGAAGTTCAAGGAATTTCGGGCTCTCTGGTGTTTTAGATTTTTTGTTGAAGTTTAAAGAATCCCAGGGCTCCCGGTGTTTACATTTTTTAATAAGTTTGAAGAATCTTTAGGCCCCAGTGAAGAAAGTTATTTTTTGAAGAAATTTAAATAATCTTGGGGGCTTCTGGTGTTTTATTTTTTGGAGAAGTTCAAAGAATCTCTGGACCTCTGGTGTTTTATTTTTTGATGAAATTTAAAGAATCCTGTTGCCCCTGGTGTTTAATTTTTTGAAGAATTTTAAATACTCTTGGGGCACCTAGTCTTTTATTTTTTGAAGATCTTAAAGGAATCTTTAGGACCTTGGGTGTTCAATTTTTTGAAGAAGTTGAAGGAGTTTTGGCGCTATTGAGGTTTTATATTTTGAAGAATTTAGAGGAATATTGGGGCTTAAGGTGTTTATATTTTTGAAGAAGTTTGAAAAATCGCGGGGCATCAGGTGTTTTATTTTTTAGTGACGGTTAAAGAATCTCGGGGCTCCTTGTGTTTTATTTATTGAATAAGTTTAAAGATTCTTTACGCCCCTTAGCGTTCTATTTTCTGAAGAACTTTAAAAATCTTGGGGCTCCTGGGGTTTTATATTTTGAAGAAGTTAAAAGAATCTCAAGGCCTCTAGTGTTCTATTTTTGAAGAAGGCTGATAGAATCTTGAGGCTTCTAGTGTTTTATTTTTTGAAGAAGAATCTTGGGGCTTTTGATGTTTTATTTTTTGAAGAATTTCTAAGAATCTGGACCTCTGGTGTTTGATTTTTTGATAAAATTTACAGGATTTTGTTGCCTCTAGTGTTTCATTTTTTGAAGAAATTTAAAGACTCTTGGGGATTAAGGTGTTTTATTTTTTGAAGATCTTGAAGGAATCTACGTCCCTGGTGTTCAATTTTTTGAATAAGTTGAAAAAATTTTCAGGTTTCTGGTGCTTTATTTTTTGAAGAAATTCAAAGATTCTCGGGGTCTCTGGTATTTTATTTTTTGAAGAAGTTCAATGAATTTCGGGCTCTCTGATGCTTTAGGTTTTTGTTGAAATTTAAAGGCTCTAATTTTTTTAGTAAGTTTAAAGCATCTTTAGGCCCCAGTGTTCTATTTTTTGAAGAAATTTAAATAATCTTGGGGGCTTCGGGTGTTTTATTTTTTGATGAAATTTAAAGAATCTTGTTGCCCCTGGTGTTTAATTTTTTGAAGTATTTTAATTTTAAATGCTCTTGGGTTACCTAGTCTTTTATTTTTTGAAGATCTTGAAGGAATCTTTAGGTCCTTGGGTGTTCAATTTTTTGAAGAAGTTGAAGGAGTTTTGGCGCTGTTGAGGTTTTATATTTTGAAGAATTTAGAGGAATCTTGGGGCTTAAGGTGTTATATTTTTGAATAAGTTTGAAAAATCCCGGGGCCTCTGGTGTTTAATTTTTTGATGAAATTTGAAGAAGAATCTTGGGGCTTTTGATGTTTTATTTTTTGAAGCAGTACAAATCTCGGACCTCTGGTGTTTCATTTTTTAGTGACGTTTAAAGAATCTCGGGGTTCCTGGTGTTCTATTTATTGAATAAGTTTAAAGATTCTTTACGCCCCTTAGCGTTCTATTTTCTGAAAAACTTTAAAAATCTTGGGGCTCCTGGGGTTTTATATTTTGAAGAAGTTAAAAGAATCTCAAGGCCTCTAGTGTTCTATTTTTGAAGAACCTGATAGAATCTTGAGGCTCCTAGTGTTTTATTTTTTGATGAAATTTAAGGATTTTGTTGCCTCTAGCGTTTCATTTTTTGAGAAATTTAAAGACTTGGGGATTAAGGCGTTTTATTTTTTGAAGATCTTGAAGATTTCTTTACGTCCCTGGTGTTCAATTTTTTGAATAAGTTTAAAGAATCTTGGGACTTCTAGTGTTTTATTTTTTGAAGGAGTTGAATTAATATTTCGGCCCCTAGTGTTCAATTTTTTGAAGAAGTTGAAAAAATTTTGAGGTTTCTGGTGCTTTGTTTTTTGGAGAAATTCAAGCAATCTCCGAGCCTCTGGTATTTTATTTTTTTAAGAAGTTCAATGAATTTCGGGCTCTCTGATGTTTTACGTTTTTTGTTGAAGTTTTAGGGCTCCTGGTGTTTAATTTTTTTAGTAAGTTTGAAGGATCTTTAGGCCCCAGTGTTCTATTTTTTGAAGAAATTTAAATAATCTTGGGGGCTTCTTGTGTTTTATTTTTTGGAGAAGTTTAAAGAATCTTGTTGCCCCTGGTGTTTAATTTTTTGAAAAATTTTAAATACTCTTTGGGCACCTAGTCTTTTATTTTTTGAAAATCTTGAAGGAATCTTTTAGACCTTGGATGTTCAATTTTTTGAAGAAGTTGAAGGAGTTTTGGCGTTGTTGAGGTTTTATATTTTGAAGAATTTAGAGGAATCTTGGGGCTTACGGTGTTATATTTTTGAATAAGTTTGAAAAATCGCGAGACTTCTGGTTTTAATTTTTTGATAAAATTTAAAGAAGAATCTTGGGGATTTTGATCTTTTTTTAAAGCAGTACAAATCTCGGACCTCTGGTGTTTTATTTTTTTAGTGACGTTTAAAGAATCTCGAGGCTCCTGGTGTTTTATTTATTGAATAAGTTTAAAGATTCTTTAGGCCCCTAGTGTTCTATTTTCTGAAGAACTTTAAAAGATCTTGGGGCTCCTGGGTTTTTATTTTGAAGAAGTTAAGAGAATCCCAAGGCCTCTAGTGTTCTATTTTTGAAGAAGGCTGATAGAATTTTGAGGCTTCTAGTGTTTTATTTTTTGAAGAATTTCTAAGAATCTCTGGACCCCTGGTATTTTATTTTTTGATAAAATTTACAGGATTTTGTTGCCTCTAGTGTTTCATTTTTTGAAGAAATTTAAAGACTCTTGGGGATTAAGGTGTTTTATTTTTTCAAGATCTTGAAGGAATCTTTACGTCCCTGGTGTTGAATTTTTTGTATAAGTTTAAAGAATCTTGGGACTCCTAGTGTTCAATTTTTTGAATAAATTGAAAAAAATTTGAGGTTTCTGTTGCTTTATTTTTTGGAGAAATTCAAAGAATCTCGGGGCCTTTGGGATTTTATTTTTTTGAAGAAATTCAAGGAATTTCGAGTTCTGTGGTGTTTTAGGGTTTTTGTTGAAGTTTAAAGAAGCTCAGGGCTCCTGGTGTTCAATTTTTTGAAGAAATTTAAACAATCTTGGGGCTTCTGGTGTTTTATTTTTTGGAGAAGTTCAAAGAATCTCTGGACCTTTGGTGTTTTATTTTTTGATGAAATTTGAAGAATTTTGTTGTCCCTGGTGTTTAATTTTTTGAAGAATTTTAAATACTCTTGGGCTACCTAGTCTTTTATTTTTTGAAGATCTTGAAGGAATCTTTAGGACCTTGGGTGTTCAAGTTTTTGAAGAAGTTGAAGGAGTTTTGGCGCTATTGAGGTTTTACATTTTGAAGAATTTAGAGGAATCTTGGGGCTTAGGGTGTTATATTTTTGAAGAAGTTTGAAAAATCACAGCGCCTCTGGTGTTTAATTTTTTGATAAAATTTAAAGAAAAATCTTGGGGATTTTTATGTTTTATTTTTTGAAGCAGTAAAAAAAGAGGTTTAAATAAATTTTTGGCTCAAGTATTCAATTTTTTTGAAAATGTTGAAAGAATCTTTGGCTGTGTTTAATTTTTTGAAGAAGCTGATAGAATCTTGAGGCTCCTAGTGTTTTATTTTTTGAATAAGAATCTTGGGGCTTCTGATGTTTTATTTTTTGAAGGATTTCTAAGAATATCGGGGCCTCGGATGTTCTATTTTTTGACGGATTTGAAAGAATTCCGCGTTCCCTAGTGTCGAAAGTTTTAAAAGAATCTTGAGATATTGTGTTTTATTTTTTAAAAAAGTTAAAAAAATCTTGAAGACCCCAGTGGGGCTCCAGGTGTTTGAAGAAAAATTTTGCGTTTCCTAGAAAATCGTCGATTGCTTCATTAAAAAAAATCCATTTAAATGTAACTTCAAAATGATTGTAATTGTTTTTAGAATTATTATCAATATTTTTTTGTCTCTATTGACGTAACAGTAGCACTTCCAGGGTAAACTTTTTCTTGTTTGTAGTTCTATTATGATTTATGAGATAATAACGCACTGTTTTCATACGTTACAATTTTTAATGGTTACCATAATTTTTTTTTTATCTTGTTTTTACTTCCCGAGCGTAAGCGAAGGATTGTAATCGAGTTCATCGGACGAATTGTCACTTATATGTTTTCTCGACGTTTAATGACCCCTACAATACGAAAAAAGTAGTCTCCTGTTTCTGCCTGTCTGTCTGTCTGTATCCATTTTTATTGGACAAGGAATCTCCGAACCTACTGGACCGATTCTTGTCATATTTGGTATCTATATTAGGAATATCATGTAGATGGTTAATAGTATATTAAAGAACGAGTTTCATAAGGCAAATATTGAGGCACGAATCCAAGTTTATAGAACGAGCGGCGAAGCCGCGAGTTATATAAAGGATGAGTGCCTCAATGGCCTTATGAACGAGTTATTTATACTATTTTTTCTACCGCACACGTTTTTTCCTAAAATTTAATTAAAATTTGCATTTTTTTTAATCTGGGGACTTTTGTCGTGGTTGGTGATGGGTTGGTCTGACACTAACCACGAAATATTTGAGGTTCGAATTTTCACAACAACAACTGTAATTCGAATCAATTCGAGTTTTTGTAATTTAAAATTCGTTAAAATGTCTTGTGAAGAAGTTACGCGTCCGGAAATATGGGAAATTTTAAGTTTACATTTACCACTGACATTCACCTGACATTTCTCGTCATGGCTACCAATCTTACCGATCTAAATTACACCAGATCTATTAAAGAACGCCTTTCGGCTATTAACGAACTGCTGTGACGTCATTTGCGTGCGTTAATAGCTCTATTAGAAAACCAAAAAACGTGGGCGGTAGAAAAACGCTAATTAAAGTTTTTAGTCGGTTTTGTTTATATCGTTTGTTTCGTCCCCTAGGCATTCTGTACCATGTTTGTATGTTCTGTCTTCTGTGCTTATTTATACTTTCACTTTAATGTCTAACTTTCGGTTCCGTTAATAAGATTATAGCGGTGCTAATTTTTTTCCGTCGGTTCACACACTATTAAGAGTTTTTTTGTTTGCACTTGTTGCTGTGTTAAAAAAAACCATAAAACTTTGAACATTGAATTTTCGAAAAATATGGAATACTATGAATATCGAGATTTTAATAGATCTTTATATTTTGAGGTTCCTAGTTCTTAAAACGTTTATTTGTGAAAATTATGTCGCTTTTAGAGCATATTTGAATACGTGTTACACATGTTTTGTTTACTTCTTTATTCTCGTTTATAATTAAAAAGACTTAAGTTGTTTTTACTTTCACAATCCCATAGCGAGCGAACTTATCTGCGCAACACAATAATTTCTTTCTTGTTTGGTGTATAGTAAGTACCTCCATTTAATGAAATTACGTTCGCCGTGGTGAAAATTGCCACACAAAGGTGAAGGTCTTTATGTCGTAATTTTCGTGTGTACGATAATAGATATTAACGAAAGTGATAAAATTATGAGTGTTGCAACTCGTCCTAATGCACAAGTTGTGTTCGAAGCGGCTAAAAAATCGACCGGTTTCGCGTCATTGAAATCGATCACAAAACAAACCCGCCGCTATAAAATTAAATATTTCAATTAACCGAAATTCCGAATCTGGCCGCTCCATTTTGCCCCTAATGCCCGGAAATCCGGGAATCGAGCAACCCCATTGTCTCCACTATCACCGCCCGAAAAAATCGAACGTCCCCGGCCATTTTTTGTCCCTAGATGCCGCTTCCGGATACCTTTTTTTCCAAAACCGTCTGCATTCCGGTCAAACACGCCCCGCCTCGTCTGGCGCATCCATCAATATTTCCAAAATGGGTCCGCGAAGGTGGAGTTGTGTCATTTTCTGGGCCGGACGGAGCATACTTTGTAATCTGTTTATCGGTGGTTCATCGGTTGACGATGGTATCGCGTGTCGAACGTTCGGTTGCTGGGTAACCTGTCTATCACAACGCCACTATTGAAAACCCACCCCTCACCCTCGGACAGTCCTCTTACATTTTTAATGCATTTCGTTCATCATTTATTCACCAGTAAAATGATTATTGGTTTGGAGTCCGCCTATACTGACAACTCTTACGGAAACTTCGTTAATTCCAGGGTTTTTGTTGGCGGTGGCAGGGCCGGCAGAAGGGGGCACCGGCGGTCTGCAAAAAAAATTATGTGTAGGTTTATTTATTTTCATCTCGGACGAGGATCGAGGTTTTAATTTTCGAAGAGGGAGGACGTCACGATTCCCTCTCGAGATTTTTTTGTTGAAGATGAGCGACAATGGCACGAAATCGGTCGTCCAATAAAAAGATTGAAAAGAGTGGGCGAAGTGAGTTTTTTCCCGGGACGGGAGTAATATTTTAGCTCCCACTTGAGTGGGCCGACATCACGATGTCAGTAATTTTTCGTGTGATCCGCTTGAATTAAAAAAACTAAAATGCGAAACCATACTATGGCATTCTATAAACTCGTAAAAATCACTGAAATTATAGAACAAGGGTTGGTGTAACGAAATTTCAAAAAAATCTGCAGCGAATTACGTAATTAAATTTTGGTATTACGTGAAGATTGAGCTTCTGTTTTTACTATTAATATTCGTTTACCATGTTAGAATTAGGTACACAGGATCTCTCAAAATATTTGTCCTGAAACCGATTTATTTTATCGATTGTCCTACATGCCGCATACTAATTTCCGTTGTTGTCTTGGATTTAGAAACGTTCTGGTTAAATTGACATATTTGTCCCCATCAAAAAATTCATGACGTCATGTCAAGAAATTATTAATCGATCTGTACTGGAAAGTTGACGCTTTTACGATAATTTTAGAGCGGTGTTTTTTTTTTTGTAAGGTATTTACGTTTTAAGAATGACGACCCAATTTTTTTCAACTAAATGAATTAATAGTAATACTAGAAGACTTGGATCACAAAGATTCTTTCAAAGTTTTTCAGGAATAAAACAATAACCCCCCAGATTTTTCAGATTCGTTAAAAAACAAAACTCAACGGATCCTGAAAATTCTTTTACATTCTTTAACACTCCAATATTTCACATTAAAAAAATACACCAAGGAGCCCTAGATTTTGTCAAACTCCTTCATTAAACACCGAAATTCCTCAAGATCTTTTCAAAGTCTTTCAAACATAAAACACGAGGGGCCCTAAAGATTCTTTCACATTCTTTCAAAACCAAAAACTGGACCCCTAAGATTATTTCAAACTCTATCAAAAATGCAACACAGAGCCCGAAGATTTTCCTATAAATCTTTCTAAATTCTTTTAAAAAGAAAACATCCCCAATATTTTTCCCATTAAAAAAAAAATACATTGAGACTTTATGATTCTTTCAAACATAAAACACCAGGAGCTTCCCAGATTGTTTCAAAAACAAAACAGAAGGAACCCCGAAGATTTTTTTACATTATTAAAAAAAACAGCAGGGTTCCCTAAGATTTTTTCAAGCTCATTCAGAAAAAAAACACCGGAAATCTCCAGATCTTTTTGAAGTTTTCAAAAATAACATGAGGAGTCTCAAAGATTCTTTCATATTCTTAAAAAAAAAAGACACTAGGACCCTTAAGATTTTTAGGCCCCCCCCCCCTCTCTCCTCCAAGATTTCCTTAAAGTCTTTCAAAAAAAAAAAAAATGTCAAGGGTACTCCAAATCTTTTTAAATTCTTTAAAAAATTAAAAAAAACTACATCCTCAATAGGTTTCACGTCAAAAATACACTAAGGGACCCTAAGATTCTTTCAAACTCTCAGAAACAAAACACCTGAAATCCACAAGATCTTTTTAAAATCTTTCGAAAACAAAAACTAAAGAATATTTCAGGTATTTAAAAAAAAGACACTGGGAGCCCAAAGATTCTTTCAAACTCATTCAGAAATAGAACCCCCAGATTTTTCAGATTCTTTCAAAAACATAACAAATTTTCCCCCAAGATTTTTAAACTCTTTCATAAACATCAAGAGTTCCCGATTTCTTTTTAAATTGTTTCAAAAACGAGACACAAAGAGCTCCAAAGATTCTCCTACATTCTTTAAAAAATAGACACTAGGACCCCAAAGATTTTTTAGAACCCCCTCAAGATTTCTTTAAGCTTTTTTTTCAAAAACAAAACATCAAAGGTTCTCGAAATCTTTTCAAATTCTTTCAAAATCGAAACACAAAGAGCTTGAAGATTCTCTAACATTCTTTAAAAAATGGTCATTTGGGTCTTTCAAGATTCTTTCAAATTCTTTCATAAATAAAAAAACATCCTCAATAGGTTTCATCTAAAAAATACACAAAGGGACCCTAAGATTTTTTTCAAACTCAGAAACAAAACACCTGAAATCCCCAAGATCTTTTTAAAATCTTTCAAAAACAAAAACTAAAGATTATTTCATGTTTTTAAAAAGGAGCAACTGGGAGCCCTAAGATTCTTTCAAACTCATTCAGAAATAGAGCCCCCAGATTTTTCAGATTCTTTTAAAAGATAACATAAATATCCCACAAGATTTTTAAACTCTTTCATAAACAGCAAGGGTTCCCGAGATCTTTTTAAATTCTTTCAAAAACGAAACACAAAGAGCTCCAAAGATTCTATTACATTCTTTAAAAATAGACACTAGGACTCCAAAGATTTTTTAGAACCTCCTCAAGATTTCTTTAAGCTTTTTTTTCAAAAACAAAACATCAAAGGTTCTCGAAATCTTTTCAAATTATTTCAAAAACGAAACACAAAGTGCTTGACGATTCTCTAACATTCTTTAAAAAATGGTCATTTGGGACTTTCAAGATTCTTTCAAATTCTTTCAAATATAAAAAATAACATCCTCAATAGGTTTCATCTAAAAAATACACTAAGGGACCTTAAGATTCTTTCAAACTCGGGAACAAAACACCTGAGATCCCCAAGATCTTTTTAAAATCTTTCAAAAACAAAAACTAAAGATTATTTCAGGTTTTTAAAAAGGAGACACTGGGAGCCCTAAGATTGTTTCAAAATCATTCAGAAATAGAACCCCCAGATTTTTCAGATTCTTTCAAAAACAACAAATTTTCCCCCAAGATTTTGAAACTCTTTCATAAACATCAAGAGTTTCAGATTTCTTTTTAAATTCTTTCAAAAACGAGACACAAAGAGCTCCGAAGATTCTCTTGCATTCTTTAAAAAATACACTAGGACCCCAAAGATTTTAGGACCCCCTCAAGATTTCTTTAAGCTTTTTTTTCAAAAACAAAACATCAAAGTTTCTCGAAATCTTTTCAAATTCTTTCAAAAACGAAACACAAAAAGCTTGAAGATTCTCTAACATTCTTTAAAAAATAATCATTAGGGTCTTTCAAGATGCTTTCATATTCTTTCAAAAATACAAAAAAAAAACATCTTCAATAGGTTTCACGTAAAAAATACACCAAGGTACCCTAAGATTCTTTCAAACTTTCAGAAACAAAACACCTGAAATCCCCAAGATCTTTTTAAAATCTTTCAAAACTAAAAAGTAAAGATTATTTCAGGTTTTTAAACAGAGACACTGGGACCCCTAAGATTCTTTCAAACTCATTCTGAAATAGAACCCCCAGATTTTTCAAATTCTTTCAAAAACGAAACACAAAGAGTTGTGAAGATTCGCTAATATTCTTTAAAAAATGGTCATTTGGGTCTTTCAAAATTCTTTCATATTCTTTCAAAAATAAAATACATTCTCGATAGGTTTCACGTAAAAAATACACTAAAGGACCCTAAGATTCTTTCAAACTCTCAAACAAAACACCCGAAATCCCCAAGATCTTTCTAAAATCTTTCAAAAACAAAAATTGAAGTTCTTTAAAAAGAAACACTGGGACTTCTAAGATTCTTTCTAATTCATTCAGAAATAGAAGCCCCAGATTTTTCAGATCCTTTCAAAAACAACATAATTATCCGCCAAGATTTTTTAAAACTCTTTTAAAACAAAATATCAAGGGGTTCTGAGATCTTTTCAAATTCTTTCAAAAACGAAACACAAAGAGCTCGAAGATTCTCTAACATTCTTTAAAAAATGGTCATTTGGGTCTTTCAAGATTCTTTCATATTCTTTCAAAAATACAAAAAAAACATCTTCAATAGGTTTCACGTAAAAAATACACCAAGGTACCCTAAGATTCTTTCAAACTCTCAGAAACAAAACACCTGAAATCCCCAAGATCTTTCTAAAATCTTTCAAAACTAAAAAGTAAAGATTATTTCAGGTTTTTAAACAGAGACACTGGGACCCCTAAGATTCTTTCAAACTCATTCTGAAATAGAACCCCCAGATTTTTCAGATTCTTTCAAAAACAAAATAATTATCTCAGAAGAGTTTTAATCTCTTTCATAAAGATCAAGGGTTCCCGAGGTCTTTTTAAATTCTTTCAAAAACGAAACACAAAGAGTTGTGAAGATTCGCTAATATTCTTTAAAAAATGGTCTTTTGGGTCTTTCAAAATTCTTTCATGTTCTTTCAAAAATAAACAACATTCTCAATAGGTTTCACTTAAAAAATACATTAAGGGACCCTAAGATTCTTTCAAACTCTCAAACAAAACACCCGAAATCCCCAAGATCTTTTTTAACTCTTTCAAAAACAAAAACTAAAGATTATTTCAGGCTTTTAAAAAAGAGACACTTGGACCCCTAAGATTCTTTCAAACTCATTCAGAAATAGAACCCCTAGATTTTTCAGATTCTTGCAAAAACATAAAATAATTTTCTCCCAAGATTTTTAAATTCTTTCATAAACATCAAGAGTTCCCGTGATCTTTTTAAATTCTTTCATAAACGAAACACAAAGAGTTGTGAAGATTCGCTAATATTCTTTAAAAAATGGTCATTTGGGTCTTTCAAAATTCTTTCATATTCTTTCAAAAATAAAAGACATTCTCAATAGGTTTCACGTAAAAAATACACTAAAGGACCCTAAGATTCTTTCAAACTCTCAAAAAAAACACCCGAAGTCCCCCAGATTTTTCTAAAATCTTTCAAAAACAAAAACTGAAGTTCTTTAAAAAAGACACTGGGACTTCTAAAATTCTTTTAAATTCATTCAGAAATAGAAGCCCCAGATTTTTCGGATCCTTTCAAAAACAACATAATTATCCCCAAGATTTTTTAAAACTCTTTTAAAACAAAACATCAAGGGGTCCTGAGATCTTTTAAAATTCTTTCAAAAATGGAACACAAAGAGCTCCAAAAATTCTCTTACATTCTTTAAAAAATAGACACCAGGACCTCTAAGATTTTTTAGGACCCCCAAGATTCCTTTAAACTTTTCTTCAAAATCAAAACATCAAGGATTCACGAGATCTTTTCAAATTCTTTCAAAAACGAAACACAAAGAGTTGTGAAGATTCGCTAATATTCTTTAAAAAATGGTTATTTGGGCCTTTCAAAATTCTTTCATATTCTTTCAAAAATAAACAACATTCTCAATAGGTTTCACTTAAAAAATACATTAAGGGACCCTAAGATTCTTTCAAACTCTCAAACAAAACATCCGAAATCCCCAGATTTTTCTAAAATCTTTCAAAAACAAAAACTGAAGTTCTTTAAATAGAGGCACTGGGACTTGTAAAATTCTTTCCGATTCATTCAGAAATAGAAGCCCCAGATTTTTCAGATCCTTTCAGAAACAACATAATTATCCCCCAAGATTTTTTAAAACTCTTTTAAAACAAAACATCAAGGGGTTCTGAGATCTTTTAAAATTCTTTCAAAAATGGAACACCAAGAGCCCCAAAAATTCTCTTACATTCTTTAAAAAATAGACACCAGGACCTCTAAGATTTTTTAGGATCCCCAAGATTCCTTTAAACGTTTCTTCAAAATCAAAACATGAAGGATTCACGAGATCTTTTCAAATTCTTTCAAAAACGAAACACAAAGAGTTGTAAAGATTTGCAAATATTCTTTAAAAAATGGTCATTTGGGTCTTTCAAAATTCTTTCATATTCTTTCAAAAATAAAAAAACATTCTCAATAGGTTTCACGTAAAAAATACACTAAAGGACCCTAAGATTCTTTCAAACTCTCAAACAAAACACCCGAAGTCCCCCAGATTTTTCTAAAATCTTTCAAAAACAAAAACTGAAGTTCTTTAAAAAGAGACACTGGGACTTCTAAAATTCTTTTAAATTCATTCAGAAATAGAAGCCCCAGATTTTTCGGATCCTTTCAAAAACAACATAATTATCCCCCAAGATTTTTTAAAACTCTTTTAAAACAAAACATCAAGGGGTCCTGAGATCTTTTAAAATTCTTTCAAAAATGGAACACAAAGAGCTCCAAAGATTCTTTTTTTACTTTCTTTAAAAAATAGGTACTAGACGCCTTTAACATTCTTTCAAATTCTTTCTAAAATAAAACACAAACATGTCTAATATACATAATTTCACATAAAAAAAATACAAGGGTGCCTATGATTCTGTCAAACACTCAGAATCAAAACACTGGAAATCCCAAGATCTTTTTAAAATCTTTAAGACAAAATACGAGGAATTCCAAAGATTTTTTCAAATCCTTTCAAAAACGAAACACAAGGAAACTCGGAAGATTTTTTTACATTCGTCAAAACATTTAAATTTTGTGAAAAATAAAATGCCTCCAGTGCCCCAAGACTCTTTCACTTCTTTAACGATTTTTGTACCCGTAGTAAATTTGAAGTGCATATAAATCCACAAATCTTCTACATGATTTCTTAGTGCGCCTACTGAGAAGAATAATTGGCGGCAATATTGGCTGCGGTTTCGGCCAAACCTGTATAGGTGTTATTGGAAAAAAATCTTCAAAATTAAAAATTAAAATCTTCACAATTACATTATACAAGTGTTATTATAATTATAAATACGGAAAAATAAAATAATAGTAATCATATAGATAAGAAAATAGCTTATTAAGGGGAACACTGAATCGATGTCGGCTGACACGATATACATGCCTCAAAAAAAATTAATAACACACCGTTTTTAACAACGTTTACCTTATCAGATTTAGAAGAAACACAGGTGGTTGTTGTGTTTCAACAAGAGAAATTATGAATTTTTGGCGTACAAAAAACTTAAATTGACCTTTCAAAAGCCTCCGTTTAAATGTGGGTCGTTAATTGTACCGCCTTTCGTAAGAATTTCGCATTCCAAGCTGAAAAGTAGTGTAAAATGGCCATAAATTAAATTTGGCGTTACTAGTTGCTAACAATTATTCCTAATTGTCCGATGTGAAGTAAATAAATTCCACTAATAAACAATTTAAATAGTTATCTGTCCATGGCACAATAATTTTGTCGTTTCGTGTGTCGCAAGAGACGAGTCGTAATTTGGCAAAATTACATCGCGTTTATCTTAAAGGATATCGTTTCTTAACTGATGATGATTAATTAATCTTGAACTTGAACCGAGTTGCTTGTAGTTTTAACACAAAGATGTATTTTCGAGGAGTTTTTGTTGTCGAAAATTTGGTTTCGTTTTGCATGCGAATGATAATTGGTTATCGATTAACAATTAAATTAATTTCTCAATTTGTCAATTCAAATTTGCTGAGTTTTCAAGCAAATCCATGCCTCGTAAAAACGCGGTTAATTTCACATTTGCAAATTGTTTTACGATGGCGCTTAAATAATCGTGTCATAATTACTATTCACCTCGTCGCGGGCCCCAAAACCCGTCCGGCCGGCCCTGCGCTCCGGCGCGTTCGGTACCGCCGTAAAAATAAAGCCGGTAATAGCGGTCTTCGATAAATTCAAACGTCACACGCAATTTTCTACTTAAATATTGAGCAAAATAGGTTCAGTATTAACCGGCTTGCGTATGCACATCCATCATCGATTTTATCGAGTGAATTAGTTAAATTGTACTGACGCACCTACGACTCCCTCATCAATTATTTTTCTCAAGTTTGTAGATCAGTTTACATGGGGACGATCCGTTAGAATTCTTTTTTTTAAACGACCGCTTTATTTATGCAGGGGCTCACACTCTGGCCTCATGTCAGTTTTTACGATCGTGTACTAAGATGGATGGTGTGCCATATTCGGCGCTACCAAATAGAAACTGCCACATTATCCCTCAGAAATTTCGACCAGAAGTAGATGTTAACTCTTTTTTTATTGGGGCGAAGGCACGATGTTTGTGGGGTATTCTTCGCTTAATTGCGGATTTCTATTTTCGTATTGTCATTGTAACTGGTTTTTTATGGAATGTTGGGGAGTATTTCTTCGCTCGGTATTGTGTTTTTTACGTTCGCTTGTTGTTCGCTCGTGTTTGTTATTCTCGTCCGTGGGGATTTTTTCTGTTTGTATAACTTGATATAAATATCGCCAAACGAAAATAATGGAGTTCGTAGGGAACGTTTGGGGGTCGGGGCTTCTTCTAACGATGTTGCAAAAATAAGTATTTCCGCGTTTTGTCTTAAAATTGTTTTTTGGGGCACTTAAGCACCGAAGCTTTGAAGCTTTTCTCCTTTTTCAGAGTAATACACTTTAAGCCCTTTATCCAATCCCACCCCCCGTTTCAAACTGATTCCATTTTACTTCCAGAGAGAAAGCTAAAGGGTCTATCGGACGACTGGCTACTTTCGTGTTTTCGCAAGCTTTCATGACCCCTAGAGTACGAAAAAATAGGTCTCCCGTTTCCGTTTGTTCTCACCTATTTTGTCCAAAAATCTAGATTTATTTACATTAAACCAATTTTTTAGTGCCACAGTATTTCGTTTTTCTTTTTTTTTTTTGATTTTGTAATTTTTTTATATTAATTTTTCGATTTTCCAGTGTTAGATTTCTCTACTTCCAAATTTCAATTTTTCATTTCATCAATTTTTCACTTTTCGATTTTTCAGTTTCTCGATTTTTCGTTTTCTGAATTTTTTAAGCTCTTCATTTTTATTTTTCATTTTCTCAATTTTTTAATTTTCATTTTCCCGATTTTATATCACAATTTTTCGGTTTTCCTTTATTTTTTCATTTTCTTTTCGGTTTTAGAATTTTTCGTTTATTCCATTCATCAAATTTTCAATTTTAGACTTTTCAATTCCTCGATTTTCCAATTTTAAAATTTCACAATTTTTGGATTTTTAAGTTTCGCAATTTTTAATCTTCTGATCCTCCAATATTCCCTTTCTTCAAATTTTCAAGTTCTTGATTTACAATTATGTATTAGATTTTTGAAAGTTTTCGTTTTGTACTTTTTCGTTTTTTCATTTTTGATTTTTCAGTTTTACAATTTTTGCAGTTTTTATTTTATTTTATTTTTTTATTCAAAAAGTTGAAAAATCTAAAAACTGAAAAAATTGAAAAGTTGAAAAACTGAAAAAACAAAAAATGAATCGAATCCAAAAATTGTTAAATCGAAAAATTATGCAATTGTCAAAATTGTAAATTCGAGAAACTGTAACATTGCAAGATCGAAAAATTGAAAAATGTGAAATAGCAAAATTGAAAAAGTGAAAAATCTTTAAAATTAGAATTGTTGAATACATATTTAAAAAGAAAACTAGAAAATTTGCCGATCAAAAATCGAAGAAACGAAAGTTGAAAAATCGAAAAATTGGAAAACCAAAAACTAAAACATTTATTTATTGAAAAAAAGAAGAATTATAAAAATCGGGACATTGAAAAACCGAAAAAGTGAACAAATAAAGAAAATTAAAAATTAATAGTTGATAAGAAAAACGAAAAATGCGAAATATGAAAATTGAAACATCCAAAAGTTGGAAAATCGGAAAACTGAAAAATTTAAATATTAAAACTCGAAAAGAACCGTAAAATTGAAGAACCAAAAAAAAATAATGAAAAATTGCAAATCGAAAAATTGAAAAAATAATAACATTGAAAAGTCGGAAAATTGTAAAAATAGAGAAAACAAAAACCGAAACCAAACTTTGTAAATCGAAAATTTGAAGAAATGCAAAATTAAAGAATTCGAAAGATTGAGAAACCAAAAATTGAAAATTTTAAATCGAAAAATTGCAAAATCTAAAATTTGAAGGAACAAAAAATGAGATATTGAAAAATCGCAAATCGAAAAATTGGAGAAGGCAAAAATTGAAAAATTAAATTTGGAAAAACAAGAAATTATAAAATCGAAACATTGAAAAGTCGAATAAATGAAAAGGTTTTAAAATCCAATAATTGAAAAATGGTAAAAATTGTGAAATAGGAAAATTGAAAAATTGAAAAATCTTAAAAACTAGAATTATTATTTTAGATACATATTTCAAATGAAAACTAGAAAGCTTGCGCATCAAAAACTGAAGAATCGAAAAGTTAAAAAATCGAAAATTGAAAACCGAAAAATTGCAAATGGAAAAATAGGAAAATCCGAAAACTGAAACATTGTTCATATTGAAAAAAAGAAAAGTTATTAAAATTGGATCTTTGAAAAACCGAAAAATTGAAAAAAAAATAAAAGAAAATTAATAAATCAATAAAAAGTCAAAAAATTGCAAAATATAAAAATTGAAACATCCAAAAGTTGGAAAATCTGAAAACTGAAAAATTTAAATATTAAAACTCGAAAAATGCATCCGTAAAATTGAAGAACCACAAAAATTAAAAATTGGAATTGAAAAAACAAAAAGTTAGAAAACCGAACATTGAAAAATCGAAAAATTCTAAAAATAGAGAAAATAAAAACCGAAACTAAATTTTACAAAATACAAAATTTGAAGAAATGAAGCGTTAAAGAATTCGAAACATTGAAAAACCAAAAATTGAAAATTGGAAAAATTTTAAATCGCAAAATTGCAAAATCTAAAATTTGAAGAAACTAAAAATGAGATTGAAAAATTGCAACTCGAAAATTGGAGAAGCCAAAAATTGAAAAAATTAAATTTGGAGAACCAAAAAAATTATAAAATCGAAACATTGAAAAGTCGAATACTTAATTGAAATATGTACTTCCTTCGCTTACGCTCGGGAAGTTAAAATAAAGAAAATAAAAATTGAAAAATTCAAAAGTTGGAAAATTTAAAAACTGAAGAAACAAAAAATCGAAAAATTGAAAAATCAAATAAATAAATGAAAAAGTTTTAAAATCCAATAATTGAAAAATGGAAAAAGTGAAAACTTAGAAATTAGAATTATTGGATACAAATTTCAAATGAAAACTAGAAAGCTTGCCGATCAAACATTGAAGAACCGAAAAAACTGAAAAATCGAGAATCTGAAAATTCTAAAATTGAAAAAACGAAAAATTAAAAAATTAAAAGTTAAATCGTAAGTTGAAAACCGAAAAATTGCAAATCGAAAAATGGGAAAATCCGAAAAACTGAAACATTTCGTGTTGAAAGAAAAGAAAAATTATTAAAATCGGAACATTGAAAAGTCGGAAAATTTTAAAAATAGAGAAAACAAAAACCCAAACCAAACTTTGTATATCGAGAATTTGAAGAAAAGGAAAATTAAAGAATTTGAAAGATTGAAAAATCAAAAATTGAAAACTGGAAAAATTTTAAATCGAAAAATTGCAAAATCTAAAATTTGATGAAACTAAAAATGAGATTGAAAAATCGCAAATTGAAAAATTGAAGAAGGCAAAAATTGAAAAAATTAAATTTGGAAAAATTGAAAAAATTAAATTTGGAAAAACAAGAAATTATAAAATCGAAACATTGAAAGTTGAATAGAAATACTTCCTTCGCTTAGTAAAAATAAAGAAAATAACGAACGAAACAAAAAATCGCAAAATTAAAAAATTCAAAAGTTGGCAAATTGAGAAACTAAAAAAATTTAAGTTGAAAACTAGAAATATTGCAAATCGAAAAACTGAAGAAACAAAAAATCGAATAAATGAAAAAGTTTTAAAATCCAATTATTAAAAAATGGAAAAATTGTGAAATTTATAGCAAAATTGAAAAAGTGAAAAATCTTAAAAATTGGAATTATTAGATACATATTTGAAATGAAAACTAGAAAGCTTGCCGATTAAAAATTGAAGAAGCGAAAAATTGAAAAATCGGGAATCAGGAAATTCTAAAATTGAAACAATTAAAAGTTAAAAAATCGAAAGTTGAAAACCGAAAAATTGCAAATCCAAAAATAGGAAAATCCAAAAACTGAAACATTTCATATTGAAAAAAAGGGAAATTATTAAAATTGGAACATTGAAAAACTGAAAAATTGAAATTAATAAAGAAAATTAATAAATAAATCAATAAAAAGTCGAAAAATTGCAAAACATAAAAATTGAAACATCCAAAAGTTGGAAAATCGGAAAACTAAAAAAATTCAATATTAAAACTCGAAGAGATGCATACCGTAAAATTGAAGAACCAAAAAAATTATTAATGGAAAAATTGAAAATCGAAAAAATAAAGAAACGAAAAATTGAAAAAATTTGAAGTGAAAAAAGCAAAAAGTTACAAAATCGAAACATTGAAAAATTGTAAAAATAGAGCAAAGTAAAACAGAAACCAAACGTTGCAAATCGAAAATTTGAAGAAATGAAAAATTAAAGAATACCAAAGATTGAAAACTCGAAAAATTGACGAAGCCAAAAATTGAAAAAAATTAAATTTGGAAAAACAAAAATTATTAAATTGAAACATTCAAAAGTCGAATAATTGAAATACTTCTTTCGCTTACGCTCGGGAAGTAAAAACAAAGAAAATAAAGAACGAAAAAAAAATTGCAAAGAAAATTCTCAAAATCTAAAAATTGAAAAATTCGAAAGTTGAAAATTTGGAAAACTGAAAAATTTGAAGTTGAAAGTTCGAAAAATTGCAAATCGAAAAACTAAAGAATCGAAAAATTGAAAAATCGAATTAACGAAAAATTTTAAAATCCAATAATTGAAAAATGGAAACATTGTGAATTAGCAAAATTGAAGAAGTGAAAAATCTTAAAAATTAGAATTATTAGATACATATTTCAAATGAAAACTAGAAAGCTTGTCGATCAAAAATTGAAAAACCGAAAAATTGAAAAATCTGAAAATTCTAAAATTGAAAAAATTTAAAAGTTAAAAAATCGAAAGTTGAAAACTGAAAAATTGCAAGTCGAAAAATAGGAAAATCCGAAAACTGAAACATTTCATACTGAATAAAAGAAAAATTATTAAAATTGGAACATTGAAAAACCGAAAAATAGAAAAAATTGAGAAAATTGATACATCAACAAAAAGTCAAAAAATTGCAAAATATAAAAATAAGATCCAAAAGTTGGAAAATCGGAAAACTAAAAAATTTTAATATTAGAACCGTAAAATTGAAGAACCAAAAAAAAAATTTGAAAAATTCCAAGTCAAAAATTAAAGAAGCGAAAAATTGAAAAAAATGGAATTGAAAAATAAGTTATAAAACCGAACATTGAAAAATCGAAAAATTCTAAAAATACAGAAAATAAAAACCGAAACCAAACATTAGAAAGTCCAAAAATTGAAAACTCGAAAAAATTTTAAATCGAAAAATTGCAAAATATAAAGTTGAAAAATCGAATAAATAAATGAAAAAGTTTTAAAATCCAATAATTCAAAAATGGAAAATTTGTGAAATGATAAAATTGAAAAAATGAAAAATCTTATAAATTCGAATTATGAGATACATATTTGAAATGAAAACTAGAAAGCTTGTCGATCAAAAATTTAAGAACCGAAAAACTGAAAAATCGAGAATCTGAAAATTCTAAAATTGAAAAAACGAAAAGTAAAAAAATTAAAATTTAAAAAATCGGAGGTTGAAAATCGAAAAATCGCAAATCACAGAATAGGAAAATCCGAAAACCGAAACATTTCATATTGAGAAAAAGAAAAATGATTAAAATTGGAACATTGAAAAACCGAAAAATTGCAAAATATAAAAATTGAGACATTCAAAAGTTGGAAAATCGGAAAACTGAAAAATTTAAATATTAAAACTCGAACAGATGCATACCGTAAAATTGAAGAACCAAAAAAAAAATATTAATTGAAAAATTGCAAATCGAAAAAGTAAAGAAACAAAACAATTGAAAAATTCAAGTCAAAAAAGCTACGGGAGTGTTATTTACGCCACTGGTTTTTACTTTTACGTTACAATTTTTTTTCCGCCGAACTAACCTTCCACCAATTTTTTAAACCGATTAAAACCACATTCCCCGACAAACGCCCCCACATCCTCCGCTTTCCCACCATAATCCCGAAATTTATCTCCCATCGTCGATCGTTAGCGTTCAGCGATTTGCGAAATGACAGAATATGTTAACACGTCTTTTTGGTTTCGTTCTCGTCATTAACGCACGAAAAAAATCCTCGCATGTTTGCCTCTAATTTGCTCGAAACCCGCAAAAAGCGGCGATGAGATACAGTTTCACGAGTCGGCGTAAATTATTTTTTGTGCTCCTTGACGCAAAGTACGGTTGGAGTTTTCAAAGATGTCGGCGCATTGTGGAGTGTTTGTGGGTCGGCTTTGATGTTGAATGCACTGCGGAACACAATCTGAATAACAAACAGGATTTTCGAGGAAAAATGGCCATACACGGATGGACACACGTGTAATTCGATTAGGGCTAATCCGGTCGTAATTCTAATGGAGCGGGCGGCTAGCAACAAGTGCGACGACGGCGCTAAAAGAGGCATTCGGGACGGGTTGGTGGTGACAGGAATTCGAGCCACCAAGCGCGAAGAGATCGACAGTGGATTTCGTCTTGGTCCTTCGAGCCGGATTGAAGAAGTAAATCTTCAGCAAGAACAACTCTGATTTATAGAAAAACTAGAAAAGGAAAATATGCTAGAGAATAACCAAAACTAAACTAAACCCGACTAGAATTGTAGAAATTTTGGTATAATAGGAGGATAAACCGCCGCCGGGCTACAGCAGCAAGCGGCGAGTGAACCGAAACCAATTACCTTGACTTTTACGGTACAAAAACCATAGTCTAACGACCAGTTAAACCTCAAATAGTAAAAACATTTTACGGTCGCTGTGTTCGCGCTAAGTACCCATTGTTGCGCAACAGACACATGTCGTAACATTCGGAAACCTCGCCGCCCTAATCCATTTTTTAACCCCCAAACACTTAGCGCAAAAACCTCCCTTAGCCGCTAATCCTTCATCAACCTTAAAACCGTAGATCTTTCCCGTTACATTAAAAGCTCAAAGCTCGCCTATCCAAAGCAATCAACTCAACAAGCTCTTTTTACTCGGCAAATCGACCTCATCGGAATCAACGTTCCGATTGAGAAATAAGCAAAATAAAGCGGCCTATCGATTTTCCCTCTTCGAAAAGCGAAAAAATAAATTGTCTTGTCATTACGATAATTTCCGGCGAGTAGCGAACGTCAATACCGGCTAGAGAACACCGCATTAATAATTAACCCCCAATGAGGCAAATAAATTTGTACAGCGCCTCGATATCGTGCCAAGTGTAAATATTAACGGCGAAATACTCCATTGTGTAATTTGTCTGTGTAATCCCAAATCCATCCGTCAAAGCGACCACATGTAAAGCGCAAAGCGGTCTTCTGTGATGACGGAATGACAACATCCACCCTATCGCACCAAACAGGCAACAAAGTGATACCAAAGGGCTGGCATTCGTGTTTCGATTAATCACATAAGGGATGTGTGGAAAGGAGTAATCTTACGCAAACGATATATAGTAGCGGCGCGGAAAAAACAAACTGTTGCCTGGTTTTACATTATTTCGTCAATGCGGTTGGTCATTTCGGGACAAAAAGGGTCAACGCGTGTTTGTATAGTCTTACTTTTTCGATAATGACCACATAAATTGATTAAAGCATTTGTCACAGTCGGAGGACGTTACGTCGTACTTTATAAAAAATGTTTCAAGGTTTGTCATTGATCCTGGATAATTCGTTGGAATTGGCTGTGAATTGTGGTACACTTTGACTATTGCCCATAATTCACGGAGGCTTGTGGGCCGGAGAGAATTTCTCCACGGTTCGTTCGCACCAGGTTTATTGTTATAATAAAATCAATACCTACGTATGACACACTTGTTCGAGGTAGTAATGAGGTTTCTGTAGCCACATCCTACGCAAAGCGTGTCGAAAAAACTCGACCGTCCTACGGAAATGCTTTGAATTGTTGATTATCTATTATAAGCTCCCCATAGGATATTGGCCGTAAGAATACAGTAGAACTTTCATTCAACGCACACTTCACAAATAAAATTTAGTACAATTTTTAGTTTCAAGGTGTGACGTTTACCTAATCATCGTTTTAATTACCACTGCTCCACAAGGCTTTTCGGTAACCTTTGATTTCGCGCTTCCTCTCTTTAATTATTCCGAAACTTCCCATTTCTGTAAGAGTTTCATCAAAATTCATCATTCTTGCGCCGCCTTATCCGGAAACGCCTCATAACGTTTCTATTTTCTCCCCGAAGTTGCGAAAATGACAGTGCTCGAGCGCGAAACACGTATGAATTTTTGATCACTCCGGCCTGCTTTATTTTGCGTTCGACTGACATGACGTGTACGGCCGGAACGTTTAAACATACGTCGAACCCGTCACAGCCTGTCATTACTGCGTGCATTTTTAATGCCTGTGAGAGACTCCGTTTGATATTAATTAAAGGTTCCAATGCACTCTGCAATCAAGCACATCGTGCATCACATGTCATTCAGTAACGTAATCTACTATTATTTGCCGTGATGATAGAGTAAGAATCGGTTCAATGTGTAGGGGAGAGCGAGGGCGACGAGAAGTATATATGTTTTTTGAAAAATTTATAAATGTGTTTGAAATGTCACTGGTTTCTCGTTGTTTCGTTGGAAAGTCTGTAGAGAATTGTCGTTGGTTGGAAATTTTTTTGGCGCGCTGCGTCCATCTAGCCCCACCTTCCCCTACTTCGTTCTTAATCGCGCAAATAAGCGTAACGTACGAATGGTCATCAGCATCAGTAATAATAATAAATATTGCACTAATCGATTCCGATTCGTTTGAGCGTTGAGGTAGCCTCGAGGTCGCCCATCGCCGTTCCATAATTTATGGAAATAATTATCGTTAAGTCTTAAATTAGTGGCTCATTGGGAATTTATAAGATGTGTCGTGTCCCGCGGGACGTCACGCGAACAGACACCTTGCAGTTTTTCCATCTTTAATAATAAATTAATTTTTCTACGTTTCTTTCGGTTTTAATGGGACATGCAAACGCTTGATATTTCCCAGATCTTGTTAATTTTTAATGGCGAGGCGTCCACGATACCGCCCCGAATCTTCATGAAACCGGGAACACGAATGCATCCCATTATAAATTGAGCGGCCGAGTCGATAATGCCGGCCCGAGAATTCTCAAACGCACCCGAAAATTATTCTAGGCGAAGTGCCAAGCAATCAAGCGAGGCGATGCTTTGCCTGAATGCCAAAACTATTACAGACACACTCGGGCAGATGTTCCGCTAAGTTGGTGGCGGCTTTGTTGCGAGTTTCGCGGATCGCGGGAATTTAATTTCAAACTTGGATTTTTGCGGCGCGGGTTGAATTTTAAACCGGGAGCGGGTTAACAAGTCGGGAATAAAATGTTATGAGGTTGGTTTTCAACCAGGAGACGAGGATTAAAATTGAGACGAGAATTTGTGCTATCCCGAAATGGGGCCCATTTTGGAAGTACGCCACCCCTCTTTTTAAACTCCACTACAAAGCGTTAGTAATTTGCTAGGAATTCAAATGGGGGCCATTTAAGCGTTTCGAAATCAAATCAAATCATCTAGAACCTATCGCAGCGTACCGTCGCACCGTGATCGATCGTACATCGTAAATCGTTAAATATTTATAACCGGTATATTTCCATGTTAATCTCCTAACCGTTTTTGTTTTCTTACTCCGTTCAATATTTATCCAGCAGAGGCAGCATTGTTATTTAAATAACCGGGATAAATATTTAATTAATGGCTTTCGAATTACGCTAAATTAGTTGAAGAGAAGTTCTAATGCCTGTCATTACGGCCGCTATTTTCCTTTCTACACAGTTTTATTTTAAGTGTTGTTTCATTAAATGGATGCTGATGAGAATGGCGCTAATGGCGTTATTATTAAGACTATTATCCCGTCTTCACTTACATTATGCAAAAGCGTTCACTTAGAAAAACATAACTTTCATGCATAACGTGCCGCTTAAGCAAATTGCGACCTGTGCGATTAATAGTCGGGTGATAACACGTCATTTTCGCCACTTCCCGAATTTATTATGCCGGATAATAAAGCGCGCGTTTTAAGTAGGCCTTGAAAAGCATTCGGTTGTTTATTGATCGCGGATTGACGGGTCGTGGAAAATTGGTGATCGGTGGCGTGACGGTGCATTTATTTTAAAAATGTGCTAGAAGGCTGCGGAACGTGGTGTAAATTAATTGGGGCGGTTCGAGGAATTCGCAGATTTACATATTTTTCACGACCGCTTAGGGGCGAATCGTCGATTTCAAAAGCAAAAGCATCCTTAATCGAAGTTTTCAAATTTTGAGTCGGAGTTGCTTTAAACAAAAAAAAATTGGTCTAAAGAGTTTAGACAGTACTTCCCTCGCTGTCGGAAACTTGACGACTGCATGCCTATTGTGTTTTTTTCTCATTACATTTTTGTAGTGGGAATTTAAAAAAAATCGCGATGACGTCATTAACATTTTTGCAAGGACACGTATATCAGTTGGGATAGATGTAGTGTAATACTAAGAATAAAATTATTGTATTCCCAAATTTTCGGGAAAATGAATTGGGTCGTTTTGAATATTGATTTTTTATAATCAATAAAATAACGAAACAATTTACTCACGTATACGGCAACTGAAAATCGTTTATGTATAAACATTCTTAATTTAAGATGACAAGCGTAACAGCATACGTGCATGAGAGTCAAACAGAGAAACTGTAAACAAAACGACCATCGGTTTTATTGCTTCGACTTCCGCTTATTATATAAAACATTGGGTTTTATTTTAATTCTTGACGGTGAAATTCACAATTGGTTGATTATAAACATGTCTATTTCACATTCGCGGAACCAAGTGAACGAATAAAACAAATGCAGGTCTGTAATGTTAAAGTCGATGTAAATAAGCGTGCTACCCTTATGTTTCAACCGAGTTTTTCCTTTAACAAATTTTGTGTCTACCAAATTGGGTTGGTTGGGGTGTAATACTAATAATAAGTGTTGCCTTTAATTTAATCAATAAAATAAATTGACTTCATTAATTTTTTTGAACCACCTCTTAAGAAAATCTAAAAAATATGAATGGAATGATAAATCACAAGTACAAACTCATCATATTTTTTGCATTTTAGATAGGATTTATTCAGCAAAATTTAAGGGTGACGTCATCAATTTTTTTAGGAGGGATGAACAAATACATTTTGAACAAAAGTTTACCATGCTTATAATAACTTTAAAATATTCCCAAGATTTCAAAGCATTCGGTTTTGTAATTCCTGATTAAATCGATAAAATAAATTCACGCCTTCATTAATTTTTTTTGAGTCACCCTGCATATGCAAATCCAAAAATATGAATGGAATGATAAATCACAAGTACAGACTCATCATATTTTGAACATTTTAGATACGATTTATTCGGCAAACTTTTGAGCTGACGTCATCAGTTTTTTGTAGAAGATAACCAAATATATTTTGACTAAAAATTTATTATGCTCTTTATAACCTTAAAACATCTGCAAGATTTCAAAGCATTCGGTTTTGTAGTTCCTGATTAAATCAATAAAATAAATTTACGCATTCATTAATTTTTTTGAGTCACCCTGTATATGCAAATCGAAAAAATTTGAATGGAATGATAAATCACAAGAAGAGACTCACCATATTTTGTACATTTTAGATAGGATTTATTCAGCAAAATTTTGTGGTGACGTCATAAATTTTTTAGGGGGACGACCAAATACGTTTTGATCAAAAATTTACCATGCTTATGATAATTTTAAAATATCTTCAAGATTTCGAAGCATTCGGTTTTGTAGTTCCTGAGTAAATCAGTAAAATAAATTTACGCTTTCATTTATTTTCTTGAATCACCCTGTATATGCAAATCCAAAAAATATGAATGGAGTGATAGATCACAAGTACAGACTCATCATATTTTGTACATTTTAGATATGATTTATTCCACAAACTTTTGAGCTGACGTCATCAAGTTTTTGGAGGGGATAAGTAAATATTTTTTGACTAAAGATTTATGATGCTCTTTATAGCCTTAAAACATCTGCAACATTTCAAAGCATTCTGGTTAGCAGATTAAAAATTAAATTTCAAAATATTGTTTTATAATTTTGATTTTTTTTCAAAAAATCTGGACGTTTCGGGTGAAAAGTCGATACAGAGTTGTAAACTACATGTGTAGGACTATGTTATTTTATACAATTGAAAACCCATTTACTATGTACAATTTTGAAGTGACGTCATCGCATTAGTGGTGGGGATGATTAGACAAATTTTGGTTAGCGTTTTACCATCTACATGATATTCTTAATATAAGTACAAAATTTCACAACAATCGGTTGAGTACTTTCGGAGATTATCTGTCTAATAGAAATCCGGGACGGCAGACGGACAGACGGACGGAAATGGGAGACCTATTTCTTCGTCTTCTAGGGGTCATGAAAGATCGAGAAAACGTAAAAGCAGAGAGTCGGCCGACGGACTCGATTACAATACTTCCTTTGCTTACGCTCGGGAAGTAACAACTGGAGTTGAATTCGGAAGTCGTAAAAGAACGAAAAACTTTTGACGTTTGGATGATACAAAGGCAGAAGTAAAAGAATGCGTTTCTGATGTTAAAGTGGGCGACAGAATGGGGAAAGAGATGTTTAAAGTGGATCAAATATAGCCCGGGTAACTAAATTTTTTCGCGGAGCAGCGAAAACAACAAATGGAACATACCTCTTTGCTTACAACTTCTGTCAAATAAATTCGTCTCAATTGACGCTAACTTAATAAACATCAAACTCCAGCTTCTATTTCTATCCGTCATGCAGAAAATCGCGTTTTAAACAGAAATTGATTAAATTTTTTAACGCCGATCGATACTTCTTGTTTCCGAATGTAGGATTTTTTTTTAAGTAGGTGGAGTAGAAACACCCTCGAGCGACACAAACCGAATCGATACGGCCATTAATTTATAAAATGCAGTACAAAGTAGTCGCTATTAATTCTTTTTGTACAATTTTTTGTGGTTTTGTTGTAATCGAAGTTCGAATGAACACGATGACACTTCGGGAGTGCGCCCGGGTCGCACCGAGCCCTGCATTATTCCGAAAGTTGCGAAGTGACGTTTAATTAATAATTGTAGCGAAAAGGGTCCACGGATGATGAAAGAGTAATTGGAACCGGATGGAGATAATTGTATGGACATTTGAGCGCTGTAAATCGATATGTAAAAGAGCTTTTAAGTTGATGAAGCCGGCTATCAGTGTTTTAGTTTTTGCACAATTCGAATTATCCATTTACAAAATTGTTTCAATTATTTCAATATCCGCTTGTGACGTCCAGTCCGTCGTCGGGCTAAACTGTTCGTCTATATCGTTGTTTGTATTTTGAAAGGTCGCTATGACGACCCGTCAACAATCAATTGTGGCCACGTACGTCGTACCCCTGCCGTTAGGCCAATGGGTTTTGTCCTGGGGGAGATTTCTGACTGATAAGTTGATAGTCTAGTGACCGCTGGTCAGTTCTTAGGTGGTCGTTGAGTCGTGAAGTTGTCTAGCTAATCGGGCCCTCCGAGATAAAAAGGTAGGAAGCATTGTGCTGTTTCCTGTTGCTGCACGTTCCTTAGATTCTAGTTAGGATAACGCGATTTAACACCAATCTAATTTTAAGACCGTGTATATATAGAACTTCATGATTATTCATTGAACTATTTTCGACGCACATAACCGCCGATGTATGCACTCGAGGGGGAAAATTGACTCGGACCATAAATGTCGCCTGCTCTTAATTCACCGAAGCCTTTGTCATTTTTTGATCTAACGCCAATCGCAAGCATAAGTAGATTTTGTTCTTGATTTGATCACTTGTTTAGACCCGACGCTTTTAGACGACTAGATTGCGACGATATAGCTTTGGCCCTGTATTATCTCGCCGAATAAGCGAAAGTTTCAAGAAAAGTGTTGTTTCAGATCTGCGGATCCAAGGGTACGAGGACTTGGCGATAACCGCTGATCTAATCTAGGGTAAGTTTTCCATGCCTATTCTACACATGTCGATTTTACGCCCCGACACCGAATTTGTTTCGCCACTATTAACGACCCTACGAAGTATAACTGAATTTTAAATAGTTTCGTGCTGTTTGCTCTCACTTGGTGCCGTGACCAGGATGCGATTTTCAAAAAGTTTCCACACGCGTATTTTATGTAAAAAGAATAATCGATGATTCGCTTTCAGCACCCCTGAATATTTAATAAATAATTAGTTTTTATAACTCGCCATTAAAAACGAACTCTTTTATTACCACTTCTGCACTCGTCTCAAATTCCTTGCGGCATCGAAGTGCCGCTGAGGGCGCTTTCAATTCTGTTTATGCCCCCCTGGGGTGGGTTCGATCGCGCTAAACTATTTATTGCTTGTTTAATTTTTACTTTTCCAACTAAACCCCCCAGTCAGAGTCCTTCGCCCCCTCACGTGGGCGCAAAATTGATGTCCCTTTTTCCTCCCGAACGAAAACAAATCAATTTATTTTATTTATGCGGTGGTTTGTCAATTTTTACGACGAATCCGCGATAACCTCACCCCACCGCCGAATTGAATTTTGATAATTTTTTTCTCCTTTGCGCAAATAAAGCGGGGAGTGTTTGAAACCTTTTAAGCTTGTTTTCCCGGTCGTAAACGTGAAACGTCCTCTTTTCCTGTAATTCATTTTAAGGGCGTATTTGCGTGACTGAAAAATAGGGTCGCTCCCTGCAAAACAAATGTGAAACCGAAAACACTATAAATCAGATTTTTTTTTCGCCGCCGCGCTCGTCGAACGCTAGTTTCAAGAAGGTAATTGTTTAAAGTCGACACTTTGCGGGGAGTTTGTGACTAAGAGCGCAAAGTTGCTGCTCAACTTTCCAGAAAGCGAGAACTCGGGTCCCCGTGCATCGATTCCTTCGTAATCTATTGCCTCGCATCAATTAAAATTTTGCCTTTTTTAATCGGAATTAATGGATTGCTGCGATTGTCGTCGTAAAAGCACCGGCTTTGTAAATCCGGAAGACGCCGGAGACCAGTTGCGAAATTCATTAATTTATTTTACGAGGAAAGTTCCTAATGGCGAGGGGTCGCTCAAAGAAAAGACGCGCTATCTTTCGTTCTGGGGCGCAGAAAATACGGATTTCGATTCGGGTTACGCTGACTCAGCATCTCGGGCTATTAGTGTGTCTACTCCTATTCACGGGAGTGAAACAGATAATGTAGTACCTAATATCGTTACACACTTTTCTCAGAGGTGGCGCCAGCGTCTGCACCCTCCGAGTGCCGCATTCCTTCAATATGTACTTACTGATGTTCATAAATCGGTTTGATCTTTACTTTTTCGTTGTTTCCCTTATTGGGTTTGCTCGCAAAGCCCTAAAACGCGGATCCACGTGCCGTTTTAATTCCCTTTTAATGAAACGGGCGCTCGATCCAAGGTGCAACATCCCCTCAAAGGGATTTGTTTGATTTTATCATTCTGGACGTTCTTTTTCCTCGGAATTTTTAATTTTCCCGAAACAGACGCAATTATCGACACACAAATCCGGGAAAATTCCATCTCAAAGGATCGGCGCGGAGCAGCAAAGGCAATTGGGATTCGCGTGCTGCTCCAATTGCCATTTCGTTGCTTTCTTAGCTTTTACGTCGTTCCTAATCACTGTATTTTTCGTTAAGGGTTGGGTTAATTTGCAATTTCCATTAGCGATGGTGTGTAAAAACCGTGATTCATGTTCGCCGATAATTCGTGTGTTTAGGAGCATTGTGATGTTTCTAAATTTTGAACAAGATGATGTAATGAGAACCGCTTGAATAATTCATCGCTGTTTTAAGAGAGTGTCTTTTGTTGGATTTGCGTTTCTGTGTGCGTGAATAAAGGATTAGAGTTTATGGAAGGTATATTAGCGACCCTCGGTGTTGTAAGTTTGTTTTTAATATCAGAACATCCCTGAATTATTCGCCTCAACTACCTGCGGTCGCTAATCCGACCCTTAAGCTCTTGCACATCAAGAATTTATGTGCGATGCGGGCTAATGAATTAAGTGGCCATAGCAAATAATAACGAATGAAAATTTAAACGGAATTCGGGATGAGGGTGGAAAAATGATTACTCGTTGCGGTTCATGTAACACGGTATTATATGATATTGTTTTCAACCTGGAAATCAGGAGTGACCGCGAGTGTAGAGTTCGGACCCGCGTTTTTCGCATGAAAACGACCAAACATTGCGAGAATAATTTAACCGAGCGTAACGAAATCCGACCGCTGATATAAATAAAGGCCACTTGAGTTGGTGCCGTGACCAGGATTCAAAGGTAAAGTAGCGCCTTTGAACTTAATTATTTGGGATTTTACAAAAGGCGGTGATAAAAATTAGCCCCGAGGTCAAGGACGAGTAACAGGAGAGGCTCCCTTTTGCACTTCCATTGCAGTTGGTGCCGTAACCACTATGCGAGTCAAAATTTGTGGGTTGGCGCTTTAATTTTGCTCGGAGTTTCGGTGATGCACTGCATGGGGTTGGAGAGGTGCCAAACTATTTGCAAACAATTGAGACGTTTTTGGAATCACTGACGAACACTCACAGGTCCCGGCCGAAAATGGCCACTGTGTCCAAATCCCACGTAGTACAAAGCATCCCATTCAGGTTATGATTATTTGCTTTTCTAAGAATGTAGCTAATTGTTTCAACAATGAAGTCATTGCTCTTGTACTAAATGGAGTGTGAAAACTACAAGATGAAAAGATGGTGGTTTTTCCATGTTGTTGCCTTGCAAAAATCGCGCCACAAGTGGATCGTTAAACGATTCCGCGTTTAGGCGCGTTACATCAGCATGTGGAGGTTTCTGGTTGATAAAGTTGGCCGGCGTGCGTTAAACGCACATGTTTTAGTTTCATTTGCGTTGCTCCTGCGAGCTCGGGCGTATCTTCTGCTCAAGTGAATCCACTTTCCTGCAACCATTCGCCTTGTGGTCTGTGTAGTCTCAAGTCCACATAAACGCGTGGTTATCCGAGTACATTGCCACCACCACACAACTCGGAACGGTTGATTGAACGAGTGGGTTTTGTTTTGTTTGAGTGCTTGGTCGTGCGGTAGCACGCAGTCTGCGTTTCAGTTTCAAGCCCAAAACCGCAAGTGTTAGTGCCTTCGTTTCCTCCCGGATCGTCACGAGATTTCGGATTTCTTTTCCAAAAATAACACTTAATCGGAACTGCGCATCAAGTAAGTAATTCGTGCTGTTATCTTATCAGCGGAATGCCATGACGGTTGTCGTTCGTGACCCAGACGCGGTCACACCTTCGAGCCAACGCTTGTCCTTCGGGAGGATTAATTGCAGTGCATCGTGAATAATGTGCGTCTTCGCCTCTATGAATTCGTAAAGGAAGGGTTGAATGTGGAGTAATGAGGGTGCGAATGCTAGTGAAATATGGCCAGAGGCAAGGCGATTCGAGCGTCTTACGTAATCGCAATTCCATTTTTTCTTAATTATTGTAATCGTAGCGAGTAAACAGGTGAATAATTCATGTGCGTTTTTTGCGAAATCGTGCGTGCCTTACCTACTTTCCAAGGTGCTAATGTAGTAATGTTGATTTCGAATCGACGCCAACTCTTCGACGGAAAAGTGTCCCCTGAAAACCTCTCGTTCCACGCTAGGTTGAAACTTCGTTCCGTGATTTCCTGTTTCTGGTTCGATGTTCGCCTCAGGTAACGAAATACGGAGATAATGAGAGCGACATGTAAACAAGAAGATACATCGTGTCTTCCGTCCGCTCAATTAGCCATCGACGGTGTCTGAAATCTCGGATTTTCCCCCAATTTCCACGGTACACCTGTCCAACCCCACTCACGGGGCCGTATTTATAAGAATGAATAAATAATCGGACGGATTCGGGACTTGTCGACCCTCGTAAACGCAGGGGCGGAGTGGACGTCGAAGACACACACGTGCACCCGCAAAGCGCTCCTAATCCCACCCTGCTTACCGCCCCGGGTGACACGAACAAGTTATTCTAACGTACGATCAGAAACAGAAATTAAATTAAACCTATTCAAAAGCGTATAATAATTAAAGAGAGTCGAAAGCGCTGGGGGTCGAAAAAATAAAGTGAAATGACAAAGCCGTGGACGCGCCAACGAATTCCTACCTTAATTAAATCCAGACGAACAATAAACATCAACTGTGTGTGCTCGGGAAGGCCGGGATCGCGTAATGCAGGTATGGACTAAATGGACATAAAAAAGGGCTTTGTAGGGGCTGCGGGAACTATCCGAGGCATTTCCGGACACTTGTAGCTGCAACCAGATCGGGTGGGGAAAATCGCAGCTTTTGCACTCTATTAAAATCTGTTCGGGATTAGATTACGATCGATTTATGCTAAGTAGCTGCGAGTATTGAATCATCGTGTTGCTGTCGGATTTGGAACGAAATCTTGATGACTGGAGCGAAATTTGATTTTTGCACATGGGGACGGTTGTGAGTCACCGCGACTTGGTGAGGTTTGACTACAAGATGTGGTTTGCATAACGGTGGGGTCCCCGGTTGTGGCTGTATCCTGGTCGCGGCACCAACTTGTGGCACTGGCGCTTTTCCGAGATTATAGATCTTCTCAGAGTATTACAGATGCATGGCCGTGATAAGATTCACAATGCAAACATTGTGTATTCTGACGACCTCTCTGGTGCATCCTGGTCACGTCACCAAATTGCAATTTTTTGTCGTCTTGCACTCCAATACCGCGATTCTTAGCAACCAACCGCACACGAGCGCAGTTTCCTCTTGCGGAAAGACCGTAATTTATGAATGCGAAAAGAGAAAATCGATCGGTGAAATTCTCTCATGGTTCTTGCATGAATTCGAAGGGGACAGAGGGAAATTAATTAGTGTTTATTGCCTCGCCTCCCGGCTAACACAAATTAATGTCTAAAAGTCTACCCCCAAAACGTAATCAAAACTAAATCGACGCACCCGTTTTTGCGGCTCGCACAAAACCACGAAATATTCACCGGATTTCACCATGGAAACCTCGGAACATCCGCTTGGAAAAAGACAATCGACAATACGTGTATCATTGTTCGAACACGTCGAAAGGAAAGTGTAATTTCCCTGTCTTCATTACGTAGTAAATCCACGGAATGTAAGGCATCCGCAATAAAGGGCAATTTAGTGCGAGGAAAATCGTGGGACTGGGAGAAGTTGCTTTTTGGGAGTACAAGGGGCCGGATTTTTGACTTGGTGCGTGTTTTTGTTGCGAAGGGACGGCTGCCAAAGTTCTACCCTGTCCGAGCCAATTGTTGGGAAAGTGATGAGTCAAGGGAAAAATTGGATTTGGGTGAAATCATTTCTAAATTCTTGCGCAGTTGTACTCGTTTTTCTCGTTTGGGCAACACTTTGTACACGCACGGTCACGTTCGATACGCGTGAGGTCAAGCCGTGGGTAATTTCGACCTCTCGTCTAACAATCAGATAATCCAGTTACGAACATATCGGAATGTAGAATTACGTCTTTTATTTCAGGCGTTCCTCAAAATAATGTAGCGAGCTCTTTATTCCCTTCTTTCGCTTCTAATTTCGTAATGGAGCTTTGATTTCACGTGTCGCTGATTATATTTAACCTCTGTATATTTAGAAGTGATTTCATTACCCCCATTAGGAAATATTTTGACCTTTTTCGACTTTTACTTGCGCGTCGTCGACAATGAAGACGTTTTTTAATTAGCATTTTTCGGTGAAGCCGCTACCCATGATGTAAGCCAGGAAATATGTCGATAAATTCGACAACAGGTTGGTCATTGTGCTTAATGAACCATCGGACGTGTTATTACTCGATGGGTCGATTGATGGTTGTTGCTTTACTAATTGTGAAATTCAGTTTTTGGTTTCGCCAATTATTGGATCGATCAGGAGCGACGCCGTACGGGCTAGCCTTAATTTGATATGGCGTTGTGGTTACGTGATGCTTTATCACAAAGCGGAGATCAAAGCAACTATTCCACCTAATTGAATTCATAACTCGGTTTTCTTAATGGGGCTTCCAGAAAGCCAAAACGAAAATGCCGTTTTTAGACGATGGGTGTAGGTGTGTTTGTGGCGCGTCTACCTTTTTCTGGGTGGTTGTTGACCATCGCCCGATTGAGTTTACGACGTGTATCCATTTTCATTATTCCGCGTTGTTGGAGCTACTTCGCTCCTTTAATTTCATTATGACGTTATGAATATTAATAGTACGTCAAACCCGTCCGGGTTTCCCTCATAAGCTGTCGGAGATGCTCCCGAAAAAAATAATCGAATCGGTAGGAGAAAGATTTTTAATTTTCCAGTGTTCCAAGAAAACGCGAGTCCTTATTCCCTTGTTAATATGTTGCGAAGCGAAGTTAATTAATTGCGAACTCTTCCGGGAGAAGACAAAGCCGAAGAAGTTGTTCAGTGCTAGTCGGTGTCAGGTGTGGGAATATCGAGTTTTTAAAGCGGCCGTTAAAGTTCATCCGACTTTTTCCCGTCTAGAGACAAAGTTCAAAGGGCAGAAGCGTCCCGCTTAATTCTGGCAAAGTGTGTTGCGGAGTTTATGGAAATTTAATCAAAACTCCGAAAAAAAAAAGTCTCGGATAAATCCGTATGTTGACCCGGGAGCGGCGAATCCTGGTCACGGCACCACTGCGCCGGAATTTCATTTTGCGGGAATATCGTCGATCGTCTCGAGTTTCAAATGGCCGCCGATTACATCTTTAATTAGTTAATAGTGAGCGGTTGGGTCATTCGACCTTTAATTATCAACCCGTTGGACCCGGAACATCAAAGGTGGGGCCGAATGATATTAATAATTGTGTCTGCGGCCGAGGATCAGGGTGACTCAGATGCTATCGAACTTGTAGCGACTGTCAAATGTTCGCGCATCAGTTAACACCGACTAGTCAAATCTGGTTCCCTTATGTTGGAATAGATCCCAACTTAATTCGCGATTGTTTGGAAGTTCACGGAGCGTTAATTAACGTGTTTTCGAGGTTTCGAATTACACGAGAAGCTGCGTCTCCACGGATGATGATAACAACACGAGTTAGACGACGCGTCGGCGGATCCTTTTTTCCCTCGAAGGAATTTTCCAATAAATCCTTGTTGCAAATCCGGAACGCGAAGATGTTTGAATAAAGCGGCGACGTTCGGTTGATTCTCGGGATGTAACACATCCTCCCCCGGACCTCGATCGTTTTTTAAACTTGTCTCTTCGATTCGCATTATCAAATTTTCGTCTCTTCAAACAATGCCACTTTTCCGAGAAAGTGGTAAATCTGCAGAGCACACATCCTCGATTGTTCTTTCTTTGTACCGGTCTATGAAGTTATGTAAACTCGTTTTAATGGCGCATTCGGGAAACTCCATTCCGGAAGATTCCAAATCGGAAAAAAGTAAACCTTATATCAATTATAGTTGTGTTTGTTCAACTCGTTCGCGTTGTTTGCACAACGGCTGTCAGTCTCGATGTTCACTATGTTATCTCGTGTTTATTCAAGAAATTGAAAGGTAAATTTTAAGGTGCATCTCCGAGACGTATCCACCTTCCCTTGTTATTCCAATCAGAACCACCGACGAAATCGACGTCGAAATTAAAATTTCAAATCGTCCGGAAATACGGCGCGGCTCTAATCCTCCGGGCTCATGCTCCAAATTAAAAATCTTATAAATTGAAATATAAAGTCCCTTAATTTAAATTTCATTGAAATAATTATTTGAGACTGAATTATTCAACAGGTTTTCTTAAACGAGATTATGATGCCGCAATTTCGTACCGTTTATCGCAACCCCGGAGATTCTGTTCTACACACAAGATGAACACCGACTTTGTGTTCAATGCAATTTTCACTCGAAGAAGCGAGAAATCGCTAATGCGAAACGATACGACACTAGTGGCAGCTTTATCATATTGGGGACGCGATTATGGCAGTTCGGGCTGTTACCGAAGCTGACCTGACGGATTGGAGTCGCGTAACTCGCGCGATAAATTTCCTAAAGGTGTATTCGGCCCTAAAATAAAAGAAAAGTGGCACGGTTCCATTTGCGCTACAACGGCTAATGCGACAATACTGGTCGCGGCACCAACCAATGACCCATTTACACTTGACATTGTTACAACAAGAGTTCAATCAATCCAGATTGTTCTATTACTGACAATGATATTTGGACTGCGTGTCACGGCACCAAGTGATCCTAAATTACGGCTCGCTTCGCTCGCCCGGCGGTGTAGTCGTGAATTACCGCCGCTAACTCGTAAACTCTGACGCAATGTTTGTCAAATTGTGATGCGATTTTATCCGACTTTCCAAACAGAATTGACGTAACGGAATTAAAAAGTATAGGATGTCGCTAATAACTCAGCGATTCGATATTGCGGAAATTGTCTGGCTCGTCTCGTGGAAATTTCATTTCGCAAGTCCACCCCTCTCCAGAATAGACTTCACCTAGATTCTGGTTTCCATGACTTTGTTCGGCTTGCAATAAACAAATCGTAAGCGGCAACAAGTGAACGTCTCGGATGGTCAAATTCCAGCGAGGATTTTTCGTTATGTAACGACGTGGAAATTGATTGTCGATTTGTAAGCTGAGTGCAATTTTGTGATTATTTCGAGAGCCAAGGATTTCGCAATTTTTATGTTTGTTAGATCAAGTGTCGGAATGTTCGAACAGTCACGTGAAAATTTGAATTGCAAATCGTTAGTTCTTTAACAAAACACATTAAAATTTCGCCGAGACTATAAAAATGTCGGCGGTAACACGGCTCAGGTTGGATACTGTTAGTGCTGAAAATAAACGACATTAGTATAATCATAATTCCGGTAATTTTATCAACATTATACATCGGAATAACGCGAAAGGAGCCGTTTTTGCTGATTTATGCTTTTATTATACCTACAGTCATACGCGTAGGTAGCTTATGGTAGATAGTTACGTTTTACACTTCATTATGTCTGTAGTGGTGAACGCTAGACTTGGTTTTTGGAATATGTTGTGGTGTTTATGACTCCTAGTTTAGCATTAAGGTTACTGCTTCGCAGTATGCTGTGTTCCAGTATGAGTAATACAAGAATTTGTGGGCGGCTGTTCCAGCGAACAATAATTTCCTTCGTAGTAAACGTAAAGCTCGTGACAATTAATTAACTTCACTACAGTTAAAAAATCAAACCCATAAATCATATGGCGAGGTTTTCCGGATTGGCAGTCATGCAGTGCTATCTTTACAAAGGGAATCGCAAGCGTCCGACTTTCTTCTTCGTCATCAATTAGGAATCCTCTTTCTTCTGCAATTAAAGAATCCTCTTCCTACGACGATTAGAGATCCTCTTCCGCAACGCCCGGTTGCTTTCTTGTATTTTTCACGCACTGCGACACATAATTGGCTCGACGTTGTTTCTAAAAGGAAAAAGATCAGGTGCAGACACACCCATGGAAAACCAGCACGTGGATGATTCGTCTTATCAGCTGAAGGCTAATTATGTCATGAGCGATGAAACATTCGAATGTAACGTGACCTTCCCCGATCTTTTGCATATCCAGTAGCTCGTCGATTGTTGTTCCGAAGCCAAGTTCTTTGTTTAAGTCATTATCATCCTTCGGTATTAGCAAGAATTCGACATTGACGCGCGACCTTGGCTTGTTTGCTTTTCTTCAAATCGAAGCCTACAGATTTACAATTATTTGATAATCGCGCTTTTGTAATTCGGCATTGTTGTCTCGAAGGTGTGGATAATTAAAATTCGCATTGTTCTCGTCGGTGAGAGGCTAAGAAATCTCGTGCGTGATGTGTTTGCCAATATCTCGCGATGTTCCACTTTTATCGAATTTCCGAAATGTATTCAATCCATCATTCAATCAGCTAAACCATCCTTTAGAAATTGCGCGGCCTTTTCAGCTTCCCGCAAAAAGTTAAGTTCGGATGCTTTCCCCGGTAGCGTCGTTCTTTAGTTATTCTATTTTTGACAGTTTTTCTCGACGTTCTGTTTCAATTTTGCGCGTCTACCCCACTTTGAACTCGCCATTCTTTGATCTGTTTTGTTTGTTGTTTACTTTTGTTCTCCGTACCGGAAAATTACTCGTTAAAAGTGTGCCTTTTAACACACCTTCGGACAGGTTCAATATTTGTCAGGAAGTTTCGCGTTCGTTACATAATCGTTTTGAAAAATGTGTTACACATTTCAGAGTGTGGGTTTTCGTGACCGTTTGCGGAGAGGATCCTTAAGTCCTTCTCGTTTTCACTTGTTGGTGTTACTTATTCATGGTCTTTATCTCACACGCGAGTACCTGGGGCTATTCCATTTTCGTACGGAGTTTCATAAATATTAATGAAACACGTAGGTTCATACGATTTTGTCGTACGAAGACCTTGTCCTTGTGCTCCACATTCACGCCTCCAGGATCCGATCCATCGCGAATTTGTTGTTTTGTTGAGTCGTCACCGAACGGGAGGTTCGCCTTGAGCCGACGAGTGTTTTGTTGGTTTTGATCCAGAGGAGCAATTTACTTGTTTCCTGAAAAAACAACCACCCAGGTCGAATACTGGTCACGGCACCAACTGCTTTCGCGTTTGACAGCTAAATGTAACGACGTCCCTTTTGTTCCAGGCCGAGGTAGCCATGAAGCGGGAAGCTGACGGAGAGATGGGATCCCCGCAAAAACGTTCACGGCGAGGTGACGAGGAAGTTCGCTTACTTATCCCAAGCAAGGTAAGTGACGCATTAATTAATTTACGGCTAATATTTGCTTCTTAACTCCGACAGCGTCGTAATAAAGTTAAACTTAGGACTTTAGTCAAACTTCTTTAATCCGGCGGCTCGGCTTTCTTTTGAAGCTGTTGACCCAGAAGGAGGCACCGAACTCGATACGCACGCTAAAGCGAAAGATGGCACAGCGCGTGTCTTTGATGGAAAGGCACGTAGGTGGCGATAATGGGGATTTCGGGCGGCGTACACAGATTTGACTAAATAAACATGGCCCCGGGACGTAATCGACCAAAGTGGGTTTTGCGTAAGACGGAGTAAAAGTCTCGGAGAGGGTTTATCTTAAATCCACAAATAGCAGTAACCGGAGAGGTTGTGCGATACCATCACGAGAACGGACAGAACAAAGACTTGCCTTCTCACGGAGCGATTTTTTATCGTGGATGTGCATTGCGATACTCGGTTCCGGCATTTAATTAGGCGAAAACTCAAAATGTGGAAGTCGCGCGATGTTTTCATTTATCCCTGCGAGAGGGGATTTCGACTTAGGACGTTCGCATCCTGGTCACGGCACCAACGACACGACGCGCGCAGAGGGACGAAGTTTAAAATGTGTGGCAGAAATTCGGTAAAAAACAGTACGAAATCGATTGTTGAACAAAACGTGCATAATTAATTTTGTGTCTTTACTTTATCAGTGCGGAGAGGTTGTTGGTGCTTTAGCATCCTGGTCACGGCACCACCGCACGATTCGACTTTACACAAGTTATTAAAAACGCTCTCACTATTATAGTTGTAAACATTCTCCGAAGACAAAACGTGCTGGGTTCGTCGGCCAGCTTTAGCATCATCTAGAGAAATTAATCTGCTGCGATTTCCTCCGGAGCGGCAGATCCGTCGTGGCGTCGTCGGTTAGACATGTTCATTAGTGTTCGCGAAGAAAAATCCCCTTAATTTCCTCCTCCATGGGAAGCCGACTGCATCAAACAACACTCGAGCGAAACACTAAAATTCATTCCTTGAGCGTTTCTCGTCCGCCTTTGTATGCTCATCGACGCAATTTCCCAACATCGGAAGCAGATCGCGTCAATTTTAAAATCACACCTCGGGTCAACTAACTCCCGTTTCGCGGATTTAATTTTCCGTTTCGCGTAGGCGTATCCAGTTGGTTCCATCCGCAACCCAAACATGAGTTCCTCCGGTACGCACGTTAGATATTCATGAGTAAGAAGAGGTGAACAACCTGAAAAGTCGGTCCAGTTCCAGAGCCATTCATTAACCTTGTCGGTCGCGTGACCCTTCGGAACAGAGGCGGATTAGGCGAAAATTCGATATCTCGAACGAAAATAACGCTCCGGTGACATGCCATGTTGCGTCGGGTCGCGCCGCCGCCGTCGCCGACATCTGTCTCAGCGAGGCGTTTTTTCCGGTTTTTGCCTTAGCGGCGTATCGAGTCGATAGTGACGGATGTTTGGATTTAATAAGCTGTATGTTTTTGTAGGTTGCCGGTTCCATTATCGGTAAGGGTGGCCAAAATATTACGAAGTTGAGGAGTCAGGTCAGTATCTGATGGTGCGACGGCATACGATGATGGGCGTTTCTCAAGGAGGGTCTTGAGGAACGGCCGTTTTGATTTTCGATGTAGCGTGTTTGAGCCCGAGGGTGTCGCAAGCGGTGCACGAGCGACACCCCGCGGGCGACATCATAACATTGACAGCACAGCTAATGCAACGACGAATTCATTTATAATTAAGGTGATTATCTTAACACGAGACGAGACTGGGGTTAATTACATTACGATTTTATTTTTAACAAAGAGCGAGTGACTAATTCAATTAATACAACTTGCCTAATAATATTTCACGAAGGCTTTCTCGGTCTCGGAAGTTTTGTAAATATGTCTAGGCAACGCGCCAACCCCCACCCCTCGCCAATGGTAATGTCTTAACTTATACACACTGACAAAAGGTCAAACTTTCCCCAATTAGTTTAGGGGTAATTACATCTAGCCCTTGATAACATTAACCAAGTTACTGTACTGTTAAATGTTACGTGTTAATTGCATTAATTTTAAGTTCTTAAATTATTCCAGGCCCGCAGAGTTGCCACATGCACCACACCGTCACTCTCAGTTTTTTTTTTTTTTTTTTTTTCATTTTCATTGTAAAATAATGGAAACGCGGCAGCTCTGTAATCACTTGTAATTATGTTGATTTGTATTCTAGGAATCAGGTGATTCAAGTGTTTTCTTGATAATAATAATGATAATAATAATAGTAATAGTTGCGAGCCCGTGCGAGTGTTGATCGCTCGTACCAGTCCATGTCTGTTACTTTTGAGATTGCAGCTCCATATCACTTAGTACCATGTTAACTAATGTCTTCTGTCCCCCGGCTGTGCCACCTGTCCACCTGAACCACCTGCCCGCCAATGCCATTTTGCGTGTTGCCACAACGATCAACCAACAGTACAAAGCCTCGATAACTGTCCCTGATTGCCCGGGCCCTGAACGGTAAAATTATTCAAACTCTATTTAGTTGTGCTCACTCCGGCCCTGGTTGCACTGCATACACACACCACTAAAATAAAGAACAACCCTAACGCATCACATAATATGTTTTTGTTTAATTTTACGAGCATGCGCTACCGCTAACCTCTAACGAGCCAAGCTCAGTACGCACACTTGATTTTGTGTGAGACACTAAAAAGCGTCAATCTAAACCCTTGCAACCCCGTGTATTAACACCTTAACCACAGCTAAATCTTGTTAAATTAATAACGGCGGTGCAACCGGCCGGTTTTGTCCGCTAGGTGGCGTATAAGCAAGGTCCCCCTAACCTAGCGTTCTACACGCTTTGCCTTAGGTTGAGGCCATTAATATGTGTTAATGTAATTTTTTACAGGTCACCTTTTTAAAATACTAAAAACCCTCACCGAAACACACACCACGACAAATCTGACCCCGTGTTTTATTTATTTGACTTACTTTACATAATTAGATTAAATCCTCTCTTCATCCCTCTTCGTACGTTAATTTTTCTTTTCGAACGAGACAGTTCGGTGTTAGCCGACCCCTCGATGCGGGAAACGTCGACCCCGCAAACCTCGCTCTCTTTCTCTCTCTCTCTCTCTCTTCCACCAGTTCATATTTTTCCCGCTCTCTGTTAAAATTCTTGTTCGACCCTCAGAGCTCGTGACTGATGGCTCGACTCGTTGAAAGGAGACCTCTTTCGCCCATTTGTTGCCTTTAGCGAAATTGATCGCGGTATCCCCCAACCCCACCCCGACCCCTAATAACCACCGCCGCCGTGGCCGACTCTAACTAAGCTCTGTTTACAGGATGTTGACGCTCTCGTCGGACCTCGACACCATCTGCAACATCGTCCAAGACGTTGTTCCCAACTTGGAAGAGGTGAGTTATGATAGTTCCAGCCGTAATCCTATTTTATAGACAAAGTTTTCTGTTTTTCTTCGTGTATTTTTGTCTTTTGTACGTCGTAAAAGGAGAACTGATGGTGGTTTTTATTGTGGCGCACGTTTTATTAAAAAAGAAGAGCTTACGAGGCCTTAATAATAGAAACACGTCACGAGGGATTCGCCTCACAAATGTCCTAAAATCATAAGCCGGAAAGCTGTAGCTTCGTATTTTACACTTGATGGGTTCGTGGGGCGGGGCGGTTCGGTTTTTCTTAAGCCGGAAGGAGACGTGCCGGGGGCGGATCACGGACGCGGGCGGCCGCGGAATCGGAAGGGACAGTTTTCACTGGGTCAATGAGGATGATATCGTATGGCCGCTCGTTTCCGTCTGTGTGTCTGTGCGTCTGTCTGCCGTCCCGGATTTTTATTAGACAGAAAATCTCCGAAAGTACTTCGCCGATTTTTGTCAAATTTTGTATTTATGTTATGTATATCATGTAGAAGGTAAAACGCTAACCAAAATTCGTGTAATCATTCTCACCACTAATGTGATGACGTCACGCCAAAATTGTACATAGTAATTGGGTTTTAAATTGTATCAAATAACATAGTCTTACACATGTAGTTTATGACTCCGAATTGAGATTTTACCCGAAACGTCCAGATTTTTGGAAAAAAATCAAAATTAGGAAACAACATTTTGACATTTAATTTTGTTTACAGTTATGATAAGCGTGATAAGTTTGTATGCAAAATTTATTTACTTGTCCCCTCCAAAAAGTTGATGACCTCACCTCAAAAGTTTGCCGAATAAATCCTATCTAAAATGTGGAAAATATAATGAGTCTGTACTTGCAATTTATCTTTCCATTCATATTTTTTGGATTTGCATATACAGCCTGACTCGATTTAACCGGGAACTACAAAACCAAATGCTTGAAATCTTGGAGATGTTTTAAAATTATCATAGCCATGGTAAATTTTTGATCAAAATATATTTGCTCATCTCCCTCTGAAAAATTGATCACGCCACCCCAAACTTTTTTTGCTTATACGGGGTGTGTGAAAACAATTAATGACTGAGTGCAATCTTGACGTTTTGAAGTTATTGTAAGCATGGTAACTTTTTAATCAAAATGTATCTGTTTTATCAGCCCCAAAAAAATTGATTAAGGCATCTCAAAATTTTGCCGAATAAATTCTTTGGTAAATGTGCAAAATATGAACAGAGAAATCGAAAAATTTTATAATTAAGAAATCAAAAAAATTAAAATATCGAAACATTGAAAAATCCTAAAATTCGAGTGTCGATCAATGGATAAATCGAAAAATCGAAAATTTGAAAAATCTTAGAAAAATTCAATAATCGAAAAACTAAAAGATCACAAAACTGAAACATCAAAAAACTGAAATATGGAAAAATTGGAAAATCGAAATCTCGGAAAACTCGAAAAATCTAAAAACTGAAAAATCAAAAACCTAAAAATCGAAAATTTGAAAAATTGGATTAACAACAATCAACTCAAACATAGAGAAATTGAAATATCAAAACATCGAGAAAGAGACTAAAATCAAAAATTAAATTTGACAAATTGAAAAATTTAAATTAAAAAAAACGAAAAATCGAAAAACTGAAAAATCGAAAAATTTGAAAACCAAAAAACCCAGAAGCGAGACGTCAAAAAATCGAGTAAAGAAACATTTTAAAAAGTGAAAAGTCTAAGATTTAAAAATTCGAAAAATTGAAAAATAGAAAAAACATCGAAAAATCGAGAAATCGAAATAACTAGAAATGAAAAAATCGAAAAATCAAGAAATTAGAAAGTCGAAAATTCGAAAAGTTAAAAAATCGAAAAGTCGAAAAATTTAAAAATCGACAAATAAGGCATCAAAAAATCGAAAAATTGTAATATCCGACATTAAAAAAAAAATAAAATCAAAGCATTTTGAAAAATCGAAAATTCAAAAATTTTAAATAAACCGAAAATGAAAAAAGTCGATAAATTGAAATCCGAGAAATAGAAAAACCGAAAGATCGAAAAATCCCAGAAATTGAAATTTTTCCAACACTGACATGCGAAAAGTCGATAATTTTTAAAAATGGAAAAATAGAGATGTCGAAAAATCGAAAAATTTTAAAACTTTGAAGAAATCAAAAAAATAGAATATGAAAAAATTCTAAAACTGAAATATCAAAAAATTAATCGATGGACAAATCGAAAAATCAAAAAATTGAAGAATCGAAAAACTGAAACACATCAAAAACTGAAACAACAAATTGAGATATCGAAAAATTGAAAAATCGAGAAATCGAAAAGTCGAAAAACTGAAAAATTGAAACAAAGAAATCGAAATCTCGATAAATCGATACACCTGAAAAATCGAAAAACTTAACTGACAAATTGAAAAATTGGAAGATCGATAAACTGAAAAATAAAAAAAAAACGAAAAATCGAAAAATTTTAGAAATCAAAAAATTAAAATATCGAACGAAAAATTGAAAAATCCTAAAACTCAAGTGTCGATCAATGGATAAATCGAAAAATCGAAAATTTGAAAAATCCAAGAAAAATTCAAGAATCGAAAAACTAATAGATCACAAAACTGAAACATCAAAAAACTGAGATATGGAAAAATTGGAAAATCGAGATCTCGGAAAAGTTGAAAAATCTAAAAACTGAAAAATCAAAAACCTAAAAATCGAAAATTTGAAAAATTGGAATAACAACAATTAGAAAACTCAAACATAGAGAAATTGAAATATCAAAACATCGTGAAAGAGACCAAAATCGAAAAATTAAATTTGAGAAATTGAAAAGTTTAAATTAAAAAAAAAACGAAAAAAAGAAAATCTGAAAAATCGAAAAATTTTAAAACCAAAAAACCCAAAAGTAAAGAAACACTAAAAAAAGTGAAAAGTCTAAGATTTGAAAGTTCTAAAAATTGAGAAATAGAAAAAACATCGAAAAGTCGAAAAATTTAAAAATCGAGAAATTAAGGCATCAAAAAATCGAAATAATCGACTATTAGCCATTGCATTCATATTTTTTAGTTTTGCTTAAACAGGTGACTCAAAAAAATTAATGAATCAGTCAATTTATTATTGATCAAATTAAGAACGAGCCACCCCTGGGAAATTTGAGAATACATGGTGTCCTTCTACAACAAGACACTTAAAACATTTTTTTTTCGTGGAAAGATGGCTATGTGTATTAAGAAAAAAAAGCCAAAATATAAACCCCGCCCACCCACCCTATCTCAATTGTAATGATTTTTTTATTCCTAGACACTTTAACACGTTTAAAATGGTAAATTTTTGTGGGGAAAATATGGATTTTACAATTAAGCTCCGCCTTTGGGCCTGGTAACGAATGAAAACTTCATTACTACATATTTAGATCAGGGCAGGTATGGGTGGGGCTTTTTTTTTAATAGACATAGTATTTTTTGAACAACACGATACTCAAAACATATTTTTAATTTTTCGTAGAGAAATATTGATTTTGCAGTTAAGCTGCGCCCCCTTGGCTCACGACGAATAAAAAAAATCATCACAATTGAGACAGGGCGGGTGGGCGGGGCTACATTTTGCCTTTTTTGTTCTTAATATGTGTAGACTTATTTCGACAACAAGTAACTGAAAACATGTTTAAAATGTAAAATTTGTATAGGGAAATATTGATTTTGTAATCAAGCTCCGCTCCATAATTGCAGAATCCATATTTCCTTGTAAAGTTTCTTGTTGTCAAAAAATGGCTACGTATATTAAGAAAAAAAAAAGGGCAAAATATAATAACATTCAGAATATTTTGTTCAATGCAGACTTATGAATCATTTTAGTAATCTGTTTTGGGCGATAAATGTAGTTAAAAAAAGGTCGAAATTTTACTTGCTCGTGATAACCTTTATTGAGGAAAAATAATTAGAAACTGCAAGTCACAGTGTAAGAGAAAAGAGGTTTCAACTTCTAAAAATTAAAGACAGTTGGGGCCCCCGAGGTTATTCTTAAAAAAAAGACAGTTGGGACCTCCGAGGTTTCAACTTAAAAAAAAGATAGTTAGGACCCTTGAGAATATTTCACATTCTTAAAAATAAACACTTGGTGCCCCCGAGATGGTTTCACCTTCATAAAAAAAAAACTAGTTCGGGCCCCCGAGAAGGTTTCACTTTCTGAAAAAAAAAGACAGTTGGGACCCCCGAGAAGGTTTCATGTTCTTAAAAAAAACAATTGGGGTCCCTGAGGTTTCACTAAAAAAAAAAAGACATTTGTGACCCCCAGTAGGTTTCACATTATTAAAGATAAACATTTGGTGCCCCCGAGAAGGTGTTACCTTCTTAAAAAAAAAACAGTTTAGGACCCCGGAGAAGGTTTCACTTTTTAAAAAAAAGACAGTTGGGACCCCCGAGAGGGATTCACTTTTTAAAAAAAAGGAAGTTAGGACCTTTGAGAAGGTTTTACATTCTTAAAAATAACCACTTGGTACCCCCGAGAAGATTTCACCTTCATAAAAAAAAAAAACTAGTTCGGTACCCCCGAGAAGATTTCACCTTCATAAAAAAAAACTAGTTCGGGCCCCCGAGAAGGTTTCACTTTCTGAAAAAAAAGACATTGGGATCCTCGAGAAGGTTTCATGTTCTTAAAAAAGACAATTGGAGTCCCCGAGGTTTCACTAAAAAAAAAAAGACATTTTGGACCCCCAGTAGGTTTCACATTATTAAAGATAAACATTTGGTGCCCCCGAGAAGGTGTTAGCTTCTTAAAAAAAAAAAACAGTTTGGGACCCCGGAGAAGGTTTCACTTTAAAAAAAAAAAGACAGTTGGGACTCCCGAGAAGGTTTCACTTTTTTAAAAAAAGGAAGTTAGGACTTTTGAGAAGGTTTTACATTCTTAAAAATAACCACTTGGTGCCCCCGAGATTTACCTTCATAAAAAAAAAAACTAGTTGGGACCCCTGAGAAGGTTTCATCTTCTTAAAAAAAAACAACAGTTGGGGCTCCCGAGAAGGTTTCACCTTCTGTAAAAAAAAAGACAGTTGAGAACCCGAAAAGGTTTCACATTATTAAAAAAAAAACTAGTTGGGACCCTCGAGAAGGTTTCAAGTTTAAAAAAAAACGGTAGTTAGGACCCTTGAGAAAGTTTCACATTATTTAAAAACAGTTGGGGTCCCCGAGAAGGTTTTACATTTTTAAATAAGTCCCAACTGTCTTTTTTACATTCTTAAAAATAACCACTTGGTGCCCCCGAGAAGGTTTCATCTTCTTAAAAAAAAACAACAGTTGGGACCCCCGAGAAGGTTTCACTTTAAAAAAAAAAAGGAAGTTAGGACCTTTGAGAAGGTTTTACATTCCTAAAAATAACCACTTGGTGCCCCCGAGAAGATTTCACCTTCATAAAAAAAAAACTAGTTGGGACCTCCGAGAAGGTTTCATCTTCTTAAAGAAAAACAACAGTTGGGGCTCCCGACAAGGTTTCACCTTGTGTAAAAAAAGACAGTTGGGACCCCGAGAAGATTTCAACTTCTTAAAAAAAGATAGTTAGGACCCTTGAGAAGGTTTCATATTCTTAAAAATAAACATTTGGTGCCTCCGAGAAGGTTTCAACTTAAAGAAAAAAGATATTCAGAGACCTGGAGAAGGTCATAAAAAAATAACTATTTGGGACTCCCGAGAAGGTTTCACCTTCTGTAAAAAAACTCATTCAAATGAAACAAATGTCTGCGTGACATTCTTCCGATGTTTATTTCCGTTGCTAATGTGCTGTAAACTCTAGACGAATTTTTTGGGATCGCTGTGAAGTGGACGCGCCTCCTCAATTAGAATCGAGCCGAGACGGAATGGCGTGTGATCACCCACTTCTATAAGTTTGCCGTAACTTGACTGTGGAAACTTCTAACTTAATTATTTCGGGTGATGGAAACAATAGCAGGTGCGCCCTACTCCGAGGAAACGCTCCGTCTGTTCGTTACGTTACCATTGAAATATTCACTGCGTGGGCTTCGAACAAAACTCGCAAGTTGAATTAGTGGCAATCCCGACAAGTGCTTTTGGATTTTTCTTTGATGGGGTTGAGGTCGCCGTTGGTATTGCAAGGTCGGCGAGTGCCGCCATAGATCGATACGCGACGTACAAGAACGACCTTCTTTCTATTCTCATCATGGTTTTTTCGATGGAACAAAGTTTACAACGAGCGCCTCTTTTTTTAACTAGGAAGGCGGTCGTTATAAAGTTATGTCTGTAGAAGCTGTCTCGTAAAAGTCTTTTAATAAACACTCGAAGGTCCTCGCTTGAGTCAGACGCAGTTTTTGCTAATGGGGATGATAAGTTTTACAAGGCTGTGGCCGCAGGGCGAGCGGTTACTTCTGCTAATTTCAAATTAAGAATAGTAATTACCGTTGTTTTGAATCGGATGGATTAGCAATTACGGGAATTGGCTTCATTAAATTGTTTTTATGTTGCGAAAACGCTGCGCTTGAAGCAATCACACATAATTAACGGCGTCATGTTCAAGTGCGTACAAAGTACATATTTAGCGTTTTGAGCCTTTCACCGGCAGATAAATTCGCTGATTAAAGAGTGATACGCCGGAAGATACGATACTCAAAACTCGCACAAATTATTTTCAAATCTGGCTATTAATAACGCGGGTGAGACACAACTGAGTCACCACGCAACTATGTTGTGACACTTTTTCAATTTATCAAAGTAGAGCCGTCGTGATTCATCGGTCTAACGTACGGGTATTAAAATCGTGGTTTCGAAGTCGCGATTAAAAATCGAAAATTGTAATTTCGTCGTCATTTTTCCTTTGTGAAGCGAGGCACGTAACCCGTCGGTTTCCACGCATTTAACACGAACAAATCTATTTTAAGAGAGCAGAATATTCTCGGCTTCTCGCTACACTCATCCGAAACAAAAACGTGACATAAGTACTTGTAAACCGCCGCGCTATAAAAAGAAAGCTGCGAGTTTCACTTTGGCGGATGCGCCGGGATAGGATTTTTCGAAACGGGGCCCTTCACGGGTATTTAGCCGCGGCAAGCCGATTACCGTAATTTTTGTAATTCGATCAGTCGCGCTCGGTGAACGCGTCTTATTCGTCTAATTCGGGCTGTCGATACTAATGGGGTTGTTCGATTGAACAAAGATTTGCGTATTGTTGGTTGCCGATCCGCCCGACTGCGCCAATTGCGGGTCGCACTTTTTCCAGTCGATACCGACGCGGTTCTTGGAAGTATCGTGCAGACCGTACGGAGTCTATTAAATGCTAGATAATGTAACGCGGACACGATGGCCGTAATCAAATGCCACATCAATGTACAACCGTCGCATGAAAAGCAACCCTCTGAAAAATTGATGGCAATCGTACACCGAACGAAACTCCAATAACACGTTATTTTCTCAAAAAAGTCGATACCTCCCGATAAACAATTTATTATTTAAATGACACGAAGGCACGTGGTCTAGCCCTCGGGGAGCGACGTTTTCGAATTTCCTTGCCGCTCTTTTATTCCTCTAACGAGGTACTTTAGGACCATTTATCAAACCGCGCAATTTATCATTTTTCTAATCAATTTGAGCGACTTTTTAAATATAAACAAACCGATTATTGCCGGTTAAAATTTCGCCGAAGGTTGGACGAAAAGTTCATCGCGTTGTGTTCTTGATATTTGAGCTTGGAAATCGATTTTCATAAAAGCTGTTTCGGGAGCGAGGGCACGGGAGGTACAGTCTGGCAGCGGCCTCGGGGTGGGAGGTCACACGGCGATTTTCGAAAATTTCGACTCTGGCGTGTTCTTCGGCCGTAAACGCGTCGCATGTCGCCACATTGTTAAAAATAAACGATGACGTAAGCACGGGCGTGAAAATTTAAAATTTTATTTCGTCGAGAAAAAACGCGACGGATTTGAATTTCGCCAACATCGATGTTTACGAAACGCATAATTTCGAGTTGTTTTAACATAAATTAAGACGTTTTTGCTTTCATGTTCGGGTTTTAATATTCTCGGAATTTTCATTATGTAGATGGCTTTGTGTTCGCTTGTTGCTTTCGACGTTTCTGATATTGATAACGGTTTCGCTTTTGAGTATTGTTTTTGGATGAGACAATTAAAATCGGAGATCTTACGATTCGCAATGGTAAAGGAGCGGAGGACTTTAATAATGAATCTGTTGTAATGGAAGACACTTTCAACTCATTTAGATAAATCGTGACAAGAAATTGTTCGGGACTTATCACAAAACGACTTTAAAAATCTCCCGGTTGCCTTAGGTACGAAAAGGACGAGATTCGAGTTTTAAATTTTCATGAGGTTTAAAATTTTAAGCTCCAGATTGCTGAGTCGATGGCGTTTTAAGTAGAAAAAACTGTATCGAAGTTGACGTTTAAAAAATTTGAAAATTTGCGTAGATTTGGTTTTCGTTTCGCGTCAACCCCGCAGTTCCCACGCCAGATTTCCGCCCCAAATCGAGTTGTTTGTCGTCAGTACTCGCAAGTCGACTGTTTGACATCCGGTATCAAATTGTTTGAATAACCACTGCGGAAATTAGAGTTTGTCTTGCGGCCGTTGCTACGACGACGCTATCGAGGGAAAAAACCCTTTAATTTTGCCCATTCCAAGGGTCGTTTCCTAATGTTCCTCGAAGCCTCCGAACACATAAAACAAGGGTTGGCGCTCCGTATGAATTTTATATAAACACAAGAGAAAGCCATTTCTCAAAACGCCTCATCATTTATTCATCCGTGCGGTAATGATTGAATATAACGACAAAGTCGAGCTTGGATGTTCTTGGGGAAAAACGGTCGAAATGCGACGCTAATTTGGCGTGACACGTTTTCGCGGCGTCCTCGGGTCGTTTTTATGCGGGCAATTAGCGCGCAATTAAGAGAAAATCGCGGATGGCGGGCGATTTCCATTGAAAAACCTGTTGGAAATGTCGGGCGAGGTTCGCGGCTAGATTTGGTGATTAAAACTTGACCCAATAAATCGGTGATAAATTTGTTAGACGTACGGGTTTCTGAATTGATTTAAATCGATTGGGTAATTTCGTTAAAAACGTAACGGATTTGATAGTAAATTCCGAGTGTTTTTTCAATGTCTGCGGGGAGAGGAATTCGGTCGGATTGAGGATGAAAAGTGATATTGGTCACGGTTAAATGATCGTGGATTGAAGAGCGTTTCATGGACGATGTTTTGAAAATTTCGATTCGTTCAAGGTTGAAGGTTGGCCACTTTGTGGAGCGGGTGTTTGTGGCGTCATTTCGAGGTTTTTCGTTTTTTAATTTTTTTCGTAAGTCGTGAATAATACAATGTAACCCTTGTTTTAAGTTACACTGTGACAACCAAAAATTTACATGTTTTCGCAGTTTTTAGCCTTCAGATTTTAAAGATTTATTCACCTTAATGCTTAATGTATGTTCAGTATTTGACTTAATGGAGGAATGATATTAGGAAGTAAACAAATTACAAGCTTCATTTTCTATAATTAAATTAATTGCTTGCCATTTATATCGAGAAATTCCAGTTTGCCCAGAGACAACTTGATTCAGTGTCGAAGTACTTTGACGAAAGTTCTGAATGCAAGCTATTTTCAGCGACTTACCGTCCGGTCTATACAAATATGTTTCTGTGTCGAGTGACTCAGGACACCGTTGACCATTTGTTGCCATATAGTAACAAGTTTCAACAATTTTTCTTTGTAGTTTCCACATTTGAGAATTTTTGTCCTCAGAGTTCTTTAAGTGTTTCGTTTTTTTAGTTGTTTTTCTTTTCCAAAAGTGACGATGCATTTCGCTCACGATGTTGCCATCTTCCAGAAAAAATTATTTTGTTTACACACAACAAAAAACATTGTTTTCTGAAAAAAAGACATTTGGTGCTCCCGAGGTTTCACCTTTGAAAAAAAAACAGTTGGGGGCCCCGAGAAGGTTTCGACTTCTGTAGAAAAAAGACAGTTGGGACCCCCGTGAAGGTTTCATATTAATAAAAAACCAGTTGGGACTCTCGAGAAGGTTTCAACTTCTTAAAAAATATATAGTTGGGGCCTCCGAGAAGGTTTCACCTTTGTAATAAAAGACAGTTGGGACCCCCGAGGAGGTTTCACTTAAAAAAAAAAAAAACTATTTGGGACCCCCGGGAAGGTTTCACTTTCTTAAAAAAAACTATTTGGGACTCTCGAGAAGGTTTCAACTTCTTAAAAAAAAAAGATAGTTGGGACCTCCGAGGTTTCAAAAAAAAGAACGGTAGTTAGGACCCTCGAGAAAGTTTCACATTTTTAAAAAAGACAGTTGGGACCCCGAGAAGGTTTACTTTTAAAAAAAACAGTTAGGACCCCCGAGAAGCTTTCACATTCTTAAGAATATAGTTTGGGACTCCCGAGAAGGTTTCACATTCTCAAAAAAATACTTTGGGGCCCCCGAGAAGGTTTTACATTTTAAAAAAGACAGTTGGGACCCCCGAGAAGGTTTTACATTTAAAAAAAGACAGTTGGGACCCCCGAGAAGGTTTCACATTCTAAAAAAAATACGTTTGGGGCCCCCGAGAAGGTTTTACATTTTAAAAAAGACAGTTGGGACCCCCGAGAAGCTTTCACATTCTAAAAAAGATACGTTTGGGGCCCCGAGAAGGTTTAACATTTTTAAAAAAGACAGTTGGGACCCCCGAGAAGGTTTTACATTTTTAAAAGACAGTTGAGACCCCGAGAAGGTTTCACTTCTTAAAAAAAACTATTTGCGACCCTCGAGAAGGTTTCAACTTCTTAAAAAAAAAAAGTTGGGACCTCCGAGGTTTAAAAAAAAAACGGGTTAGACCCCTCGAGAAAGTTTCACATTTTAAAAAGCAGTTGGGGCCCCCGAGAACGTTTACATTTAAAAAAAATACGTTAGGACCCCCGAGAAGCTTTCACATTCTTAAAAAATAGTTTGGGAGCTCCGAGAAGGTTTCACATTTTTAAAAAAGACAGTTGGGACCCCCGAGAAGGTTTCACATTCTCAAAAAATACGTTTGGGCCCCCGAGAAGGTTTTACATTTTTAAAAAAGACAGTTGGGACCCCCGAGAAGGTTTTACATTTTAAAAAAAACAGTTGGGACCCCCGAGAAGGTTTCACATTCTTAAAAATAACGTTTGGGGCCCCGAGAAAGTTTCACATTTTTAAAAAAGACAGTTGGGACCCCCGAGAAGTTTCACATTCTCAAAAAATACGTTTGGGGCCCCCGAGAAGGTTTCACATTTTAAAAAAGACAGTTGGACCCCCGAGAAGCTTTCACATTCTAAAAAAATACGTTTGGGGCCCCCGAGAAGGTTTTACATTTTTAAAAAAGACAGTTGGGACCCCCGAGAAGGTTTTACATTTTAAAAAAAGACAGTTGGGACCCCCGAGAAGGTTTTCACATTCTAAAAAAATACGTTTGGGGCCCCCGAGAAGGTTTCACATTTTTAAAAAAGACAGTTGGGACCCCCGAGAAGGTTTCACATTCTCAAAAAAATACGTTTGGGGCCCCCGAGAAGGTTTTACATTTTTAAAAAAGACAGTTGGGACCCCCGAGAAGGTTTACATTTTTAAAAAAAGACAGTTGGGACCCCCGAGAAGGTTTCACATTCTAAAAAAATACGTTTGGGGCCCCGAGAAAGTTTTACATTTTTAAAAAAGGAAGTTGGGACCCCCGAGAAGGTTTCACATTCTAAAAAAAAACGTTGGGCCCCCGAGAAGGTTTCACATTTTAAAAAAAGACAGTTGGGATTGGGCCCCGAGAAGGTTTCACATTTTTAAAAAAGACAGTTGGGACCCTCGAGAAGGTTTCACATTTCAAAAAAATACGTTTGGGGCCCCCGAGAAGTTTTACATTTTTAAAAAAGACAGTTGGAACCCCCGAGAAGGTTTTACATTTTAAAAAAGACAGTTGGGACCCCCGAGAAGGTTTTACATTTTAAAAAAACAGTTGGACCCCGAGAAGGTTTTACATTTTTAAAAAAGACAGTTGGGACCCCCGAGAAGGTTTTACATTTAAAAAAAAACGTTGGGCCCCCGAGAAGGTTTTACATTTTAAAAATAACGTTTTGGGGGCCCGAGAAGGTCTCACATTTTTAAAAAAGACAGTTGGGACCCCGAGAAGGTTTCACATTTCAAAAAAATACGTTTGGGGCCCCAAGAAGGTTTTACATTTTTAAAAAAGACAATTGGAACCCCCGAGAAGCGTTTCACATTTAAAAAAGATACTTGGGAGCCCCCGAGAAGGTTTTACATTTTTAAAAAAAGACAAATTGAACCCCCGAGAATGTTTCACAGTATAAAAAAAGACAGTTGGGACCCCCAGAAAGTTTGACATTCTAAAAAGAGACAGTTACTCCCCAGCAGTTAATTACAGTGAAATATACCAGATTTTGGTTGTTTTCACTTTAACAGAATTTGTGATGAAAGTGTTAATACAAAATAACAATACTTTGGGCTCCCAAAAGTTTTCTGGAAAATGGAGTGACCCGTTCCTGTTTAATCAATAAAAAATTTGGGGCCCCCGAGAAGGTTTTTACATTTTTAAAAAAAGACAAATTGAACCCTCGAGAATGTTTCACAGTAAAAAAAAAGACAGTTTGGGACCCCCAAGAAAGTTTGAGCTTCTAAAAAAGAGACAGAACTTCCCTCGCACCTAAAGTACAGTGAAATATATCCAGCATTTTTGAGTTGTTTTTACTTTACAGAATTTTTGTGATGAATGATGTGTGTAATACAAAGAATAACAATATTGCATTCCCAAAATTTTCTGGGAAAATGGAGTGAGCCGTTCCTGATTTAATCAATAAGATAAATTTGACACATTAATTTTTTTTTTTTTCGAACCACCTGTATAAGCAAGAAATATGAATGCAATGATAAATTGCAAGTAAACACTCATCATATTTTGCACATTTCGGGTAGATTTAGGAATTTAACTCGTCGGGGGAAATTTGTAATTTAACACCTTTAAATTTCACAAGTTTTTACAAGATTAATAGGAACAAAATCAGTTTTATCATAACAAATACTAGCCCCGCCTACCTGCCCGGTATTTTCTCCGAGGATATGTCATTTGCCAAAATCAGTCTTATCTTACCAAGTACTAGGCCCGCCCACCCGCCCGCTATCTTCTCCGAGGATATGTCATTTGCCAAAATCAGTCTTATCTTACCAAATACTAGCCCCGCCCACCTACCCCCTATTTTCTCAGAGGATATGTCATTTGCCAAAATCAGTCTTATCTTACCAAGAACTAGGCCCGCCCACCCGCCCGCTATCTTCTCCGAGGATATGTCATTTGCCAAAGTCAGTCTTATCTTACCAAGAACTAGGCCCGCCCACACCGCCCGCTATCTTCTCCGAGGATATATCATTTGCCAAAATCAGTCTTATCTTACCAAGTACTAGGCCCGCCCACCCTCCCGCGGTCTTCTCCGAGGATATCTCATTTGCCAAAATCCGCTTGTCTTACCAAGTACTAGGCCCGCCCACCCGCCCGCTGTCTTCTCCGAGGATATGTCATTTGCCAAAATCCGCTTGTCTTACCAAGTACTAGGGCCGCCCACCCGCCCCCTATCTTCTTAGAGGATATGTCATTTGCCAAAATAAGACTTATGTTAGCAAGTATTGGCTCCGCCCACCCGACCTTTATTTTCTCAGAAGGTAATACTTGCTAGAACTATCGTAAAGAGCTATCCTGTGAGAAAATAGGGGTGGGTGGGCGGGGCTAGCACTTGCCTAGAGAAGAGTGATTTTGGCAAATGCAATATTTTCTGAGAAAATAGGGGGGGTGGGCGGGGCTAGCACTGGCTACGATAAGACTGATTTTGCCTCTATTAAACTTGTAAAAACTTGATAAATTTAGAAAGTTTTCAATTGCACGTTTCCATAGTAACGAATTAAATTCCTAAATCTGATTGGATTTATTTTTAAACAACTCAGTCATTTTTTTTTTTTTTTTGAGACACCTGTATAAGCAAATTAAAAAAAATATTAATTATATATTAAAAATAAATCACAAGTATAGACTCATCATATTTTGCACATTTAAGATATATAATACCCTATTCAGCAATATTTTGAGGTGACGTCATCAATTTTTTAGGGAAGATGAGCAAATACATTTTGATAAAAAATTTACCATGCTTATGATAATTTTAAAACATGTCCAAGATTCTAAAGGAATCATTAATTTTTTTTTAGTTAAAAAATATGAATGCAGTGATAAATCACACTGGTCATATTTTGTACATTTTGGATGGGATTTATTCGGCAAAAATTTGGGACGACGTCATCAATTTTTTAGAGGGGATAAGCAAATATATTTTGATTAAAACCATGCATTTAAAACATTGCAAGATTTCAAATCATTCAGTTTGGCAGATTCAAAATTAAATTGCAAAATGTTGCTTTATAATTTTGATTGTTTTCCAAAAATCTGGACGTTTTGGCTATAAATCCAACACGGAATCATAAACCACATGTGTAGGACTATGTTACTTTAGACAATTTTGAAATTACGTCATCACAGAAATTTCTTCACACATCTTTTATATATTAATAAAATTTGATTTTGCGATTTTCGTTTTGTGATGGCCTCTATAAAGTAAAAACTAGTGGCGTATTTGACACCCCGCGGTCCACACAAGTGTAGACAATATGAAATATATTTAAAGCACATAACCAACGGAAAAAATATAGAACTTCCAAACTTGAAGGACATTTATTCGGCAAAATTGTAAGATTTTTTCGTACTCGAGGGGTCATGAAACGTCGAGAAAACGTAGAAGTAGCCGGTCGTCCAATGTATTCGATTGCAATCCAAGTTGTATTATTTCAGGGCGTGTTCGGGCTGTCCCAACCTTTGATTTTTTTCATTTGGATTAATAGCCACCCTAATGTATTCTGAGGAAATGCGGTGAAATCGTGCGTGTTTCATTTTTATGATGAATTAATCCATTTTACGGGACATTTTTAACATCTGACGTGATATCCATTACACGTGTAGGGGCGATACATTCGTGAAGAGTTAATTTCGAAACTCCCAATTTGGGTTAAGTGAGGAAAACTAAGAACACACAACGATTACAAACGTGAGTGAGTGTTCTTGGTGGTTTTTTATAGCTGACATTAGCTATAAATATTTTATTCGAATTTTTTGAAACAATACAATAGAATCGTTAACCTTGTGTTATAAAATTTTCAATGGATCGCTTTTGCATAAATTCGCCTATTGTCTTTTTTCTAAGTGTGTGAATCCCTCTACGTCGTACACCCCAGGCGCCGTGGATATTTTCTTCCCGAATCGTAATATCCCGCCCCAGCCGGTATAAAAATTAATTTCCCTTCTTATTTTTTCCAGAACGGAGGCAGAGTGAACGGAAATGAATTGGATTTGCGTATGATGATCCACCAGAGCCAGGCCGGATGCGTGATCGGAAAAGCCGGCTACAAAATCAAAGAACTGCGCGAGGTGAGTGCTTTTTTCGTTTTTTAATCGCGTTCCCGATATCAGATTTCATCCGGTGGAAATTTTCTGATAAGTTGTACCAATATTTGCTCCATGGAAGTTGGCAGTAGTGGTTCGGGCTCCGAGTCGTCGGTAAACAAACCGAGCTCATGCTTCTGCACAAACATTGCTCTGCTCATTAAAAGTACCTGTCCAAACTTCCACGACCCGAAGGCCGTGCACGTATGTATGCGAACGTAATTATTTATAAAGCAATCTAAAGTTGCGCATAATGCGGGCATATTTCCGAGAGGAATGTTTCAGACATCGGCATCTATGCGACAAATTAATTCTCTTTGGCGCGTCGACGGAACCGCAGCCTTTGCTCTGCACGAAAATTCCCCATTCATTCGGTACGGATTCATAAATTGGACCGGGACTGAAATAACACGGGGGTTTGTTTTCGCACGATCTTGATAATCAATCAGGACGTTTAATTAATTGGTCTAGACGGGGTTGTGTCAGTCAAATTTCGCGCCGTCAGGTTTTACAACCGGGGGAATGTTAATCAGCGCGATTAAAGTAATTTACCCATTCTCGGAATTCTTCAGTTTCATGTGGTTAATGGATCCTTGGAAAGCGCCGCTTTTTCCTTACGAGAATCACGTTTTTCTGCGGCTTGTAAAGTGGCTTAATAGATTTTATGTAGTTCCTGCAGCTACCTTGACTCTTTTTTTTTTGGGTCAATTTTTCGACTAATCAGAATCGCGTTCACAACAACTTTTTTATTAATAATTATGAACGCATAAATTTGACAAAAAATCGCAGTTAAACGAGTTTAAAAGTCGCCGTTTCTGTAGGTCTGCATTGTTTTGGTCCTCTCGCAGTCCTGGAAGGTCGACCGGTTAGGTAATCACGTCCTCAACCTTCACACACTTGACAGATGAAAATCTGGGTTATTTGAATAGTCCTAAGGTCGATGTCCAAATCTATTATTTGATTAATTAGCATTTTGTTTGTTGCTACCAAAGATGGTGCTAATTGCGAAATTGCTAAACTCGGTATGCTCTAGGTCTGCGTTAAATGGTAATTGAATTTGTAATGCAGACTTTGAAAGTGTTGGCGCAAGATGTTTTTAGAATTAAAAAACTATGCAAAAATATGTTAAAATATGCCAAGTAAGGACAAATATCAAGATTGCCGAAAATGTGCAAAAACTGAAATATGCAGAAATTAATTAGAGTCGATCGATTTGAATTCGTGCAGATTGTAAATCGTTTTAATAATCATAATTATGATTAATTGGGACTACCAGTTTTTCAAGTTCGTGCGTATCGTAGCTGGAATTCGTTAGTCAAAGTATTTATTTATGCAATTGTGACGCCCTTGGTGGACTTGATTGTCATAATTGACAAGCGGCTTTAACGTTTTTCAGAGTGTTATTTCGCTAGATTTTAAAACGAGCGCAGGTTCGAATCCTACACCCGGCAATATCAGCCCCGTAGCTACGGGGGGGCAAGAGGGGGCTGAGCCCCCCCTAGCAGTTGTGGTTGCCCCCCCTGGAAGACTTATACATTATAAATTTCAAATTAGTAATAAAATTTCAATATAATGCCGATTGCCGAAGCATATTAACTGGCCCCACGCGCCCCACCTTTATTTTCTTACAGGGTATATTATTTGGCAATATCACCCTATAAAAAAATGAACATGTCACATTTTATTCCATAGCCTACTATGTACTTGAGAAAAGTCAAAAATATTATATGGATTTTGTAAAAATTGAGCTTTTATTGAAATGGACAAAAAATCGACAAAAAATTCTGAGATATAGATCTCGATGAGCTTAATCAAAAAACATAAGGTCTTGATGGTCCCAGACCAAGATTTTTCAAAAATTCGGTTCCAAAGTCGACATTTCAAAATTTCTCAAAAATTACATTTCTTTTGGCGGTTCTGGAAAAATTGTACGAATTTTCGAAAAAATAAAACCAAAAAAAAACATTTGGAGATCGAAATCAATAAAAAGATCCCTTCTGCTAGTTTTCGAAAATGCGTGGGAAAAGTCAAGTTTTTTTATAGATTTTCAAAAATTGAGCTTTTGTTGAAATTGGCTAAAAATCTACAAAAAATTCTGAGATGTAGATCTCGACGAGTTTAGTCAAAAAACATAAGGTCTTGCTGCTATTCGGTTTCCAAGTCGACTTTTTAAAATTTCTCAAAAATTATACTCCTATTTCTTTTGACGATTCTAGAAAAATTTTACAAATTTTCGATCAAATAAAACCAAAAACAACATCTGAAGATTGAAATAAATAAAAGAATGACTTTTGGTAATTTTTGGAAATGCTTAAGAAAAGTCAAAATTTATTTAGTTTTCAAAAATTGAGCTTTTGTTAGAGTTGACAAAAAATTCTGAAATATAGATCTCGATGAGCTTAATCGAAAAACATGTTCATGCTCCCGGAGCAAAATTTACGAAATATTGGGTTTCTACCTAAAATTTCTAAAAAATCTCAAAAGTGATTTAAAAAAAAGTTATTTCTTTATGCGATTGTGGAAAAATTCGACGAAATATCAAAAAAATAAAACCAAAAATAACATCTGTAAATCGAAATCAATAAAGAGATCCCTTTTGCTAATTTTCGAAAACGGTTGGGAAAAGTCAAAAAATGTATATGGATTTTCAAAAATTGAGCTTTTGTTGAAATTAACAAAAATCAACAAAAAAATCTGAAATGTTGATCTCGACGAGCTCAATCAAAAAACACAAGGTCTAGATGGTCCCAGATCAAGATTTTCGAAACATTCGGTTTCAAAGTTCAAAAATTACATTTCGTTTGGCGATTGCTGAAAAATTTTACTAAAAACAACATCTGGAGATCGAAATCAATAAAGGAATCCCTTTCAGTAATTTTTGAAAATGCCTGGGAAAAGTCAAAAATTTTATATGGGTTTTCAAAAATTGAACTTCCGTAAAAGTTGACAAAAAATTCTGAAATATAGATCTGGACGAGCTTAAAAAAACATGACAGGTTCATGGTTCCGGATAAAAATTTTCGAAATACTCGGTTTCGAGCTCGAATTTTCAAAATTTCTCAAAAATTACCATATTTCTTTTGGCGATTGTGGAAAAATTGTACGAATTTTCGAAAAAATAACCAAAAACAACATCTGGAGATCGAAATCAATAAAGGAATCCCTTTTGGTAATCTCGAACGTGCTTGAAAAAAAGTCAAAAATTTGATACAGGTTCTCAAAAATTGCCATATTTCTTCCGTCGATTCTGGAAAAATTGTAAGAATTTTCAAAAAAATTGAATCCAAAACGATTTTTGGAAATCGAGATGAACAAAGGAGTCTCTTTTGATAATTTTTGAAAATGCTTGGAAAAAGTCAAAAATTTTATATGGATTTTCAAAAATTGAACTTTCGTAAAGTTGACAAAAAATTCTGAAATACAGATTTGGACGAGCTTAAAAAAACATGACAGGTTCATGGTTCCGGATCAAAATTTTCGAAATACTCGGTTTCGAGCTCGAATTTTCAAAATTTCTCAAATTACCATATTTCTTTTGGCGATTGTGGAAAAATTGTACGCATTTTCGAAAAAAACAACCAAAAACAACATCTGGAGATCGAAATCAATAAAGGAATCCCTTATAGGTAATCTCGAACGTGCTTGAAAAAAAGTCAAAAATTTGACACAGGTTCTCAAAAATTGCCATATTTCTCCCGTCGATTCTGGAAAAAATGTAAGAATTTTCAAAAAAATTGAATCTAAAACGATTTCTGGAAATCGACATGAACAAAGGAATCTCTTTTGGTAATTTTCGAAAATGCTTGGGAAAAACCAAAAATTTTATATGGGTTTTCAAAAATTGAACTTTCGTAAAAGTTGACAAAAAATTCTGAAATATAGATTTCGACGAGCTTAAAAAAACATGACAGGTTCAAGGTTCCGCATCAAAATTTTCGAAATACTCGATTTCGAGGTGGAGTTTTCAAAATTTCTCAAAAATTACCATATTTCTTTTGGCGATTATGGAAAAATTGTACGAATTTTCGAAAAAACAACCAAAAACAACATCTGGAGATCGAAATCAATAAAGGGATCCCTTTTGGTAATTTCGAACGTGCTTGAAAAAAGTCAAAAATTTGATACAGGTTCTCAAAAATTGCCATATTTCTTGCGTCGATTCTGCAAAAAATGTAAGAATTTTCAAAAAAATTGAATCCAAAACGATTTTTGGAAGAAATCGAGATGAACAAAGGAATTTTTTTGGTAATTTTCGAAAATGCTTGGGAAAAGTCAAAAATTTTATATGGGTTTCCAAAAATTGAGCTTTTGTTAAAGTTGACAAAAAATTCTGAAATACACATCTCGACGAGTTTAAAAAAACATGACGAGTTCATGGTTCCGTACCAAAAGTTTCGAAATATTTGGTTTCGAAGTCGGATTTTTAAAATATGTACTACACATGCAAAAAAATAAACTCAAACAAATTGGATGTTACCTATATGGCCACAACACAAATTTTTGGATGCAGTACAGCTGTTTGTGAATCTACATTCTCTGTTTTAACCAGCATTTTAACCAAGTACCTTACCAATTTTTTGGACTTCGACAGGTTTTTACGAAAATTTAGCGTAAAAAATCGACGTTTCCAATTATTTTAATTTTCTTTCAAATATAAAAACTCAGAAAAAATAAAGTAGTTATCTGAGTGTATTATTAAAATATAAATATTTACATGAAGCCCCCTCTGTCGACAAACTCTCTCTCTCTCTCTCTCTCTCTCTCTCTCTCCCCCCCCCCCCCCCCCCCCCCCAATAAGTTTTCTAGCTACGGGGCTGGGCAATATTTTATCATTAATTGTGGTGATATTCGGTTGTGAAGCTATATTCTAATTGCAGGTTGGTTTTTACATTGTTCCTAGAATTTCGGACGTGTATTAAAAAATAACCATTGTGACTGCGGTCATAATAATGGGATTTCGATGACAGTGATGTGTATTATTAACGGGTTGTATAAATTTTTTGTTATTGTTTTCATAGGGGAAATTTAGTCGCAGCTGTTGGAACAGATGGGCGTGCAAAAAACTAAATAAATTTACGTTACGGTTGAAACTTTTTTTGGTAAGAATTTCAAAATAATTCATGTCCGAGTACAGCGTGTCACACAAGGAATATGACACCAACCTGTTGAAGAGAGACAGATGCAACCGTTTTAGTAGTCCGACAGATTTTTTTAACGAAACATTTTCCTAATGGCCACTCAAGTTTTATTAGAGCTGGAGACATTTTTACGGCTTAATTTAAATTATTACTGTTTTATTACTGACGACGTTAAATCTGTAGACAAAACAGAAAATAATTCGGCAAATATTTTTTTATCCACCGCATTGCTGCAGTCGAACTAAAATAAAAATAATGCAAAAATGCGTTCGTCGCATTCCAAGAATTAATCAACTCCAATTGAAATTTTAATAACACGCTAGAAAATATTTCCTCGTTTTATAATTTAAACAAAGCAGCATGAGTTATGAGAATTCCGTTTTTTTATCGCTTTCAATTGTGTAGAGCGAACGAATTCTATTCATCGCAAAAATAGAACTGAAACTTTAATCTAATCTAAAATCTAATCCACCCAAACCTGAATCTTTAATGTATTGATAGCTCCTCCAGCTACCTGCGAACAATAAAAGTTCATGGTTGACCAGTCGAAATCCATAAATTGCCTTCTTAGCTCACAGCATCACCCAATGATGTCAGTAATATTTGATAACAGTTCCGCATCACTGGTATTTTCCAGCGCGCGAAAAAACAAATTCGCAAAAAACAACCCATTCGACCTTCCATTTACATCACAATGGCGAAAAACTAGGAAAATTTCGCCGCAATTTCCTGCTCCCGTAATCGACACTGCAATTACTCCCGTCGACGTTGCACAAAACCAAATAAATGAATCCAGGACGAAACTGCCTTTAATTTCGGTTTATCCGAAACCGCCGATGCGAAATTGAAGCGAATAAATCGCTGAAACCGAATGATTTAATTAAATTTCGTGACTAATGCAAAAACCATCAAATAAAATCATCGACGTTCATTTAATACTCCCATTTATTGAAATCGATCCATCGACGTACCCTATCGGAAAAAAAGAACATTTTAAGTGCTTAAACGAAGCAATTTCCTGTATGTGTTTTACTCCGCTAATACAGATTTGTGGATTGCGCTTTTAACCGACGTCGAAATCGCCGATTGAGGGAAGCGAATTGTTTGCTCAGAGAAAATATATAAAATTGGAAGCCCCTGAGTGCTTATGCAGCCCGCCGTTAACGCGGATCTCTGGATTGCGCTTTTAAAATAGGGGTGTAATTAATGCAACCCGGAATTGTCTCGCGATCGAGGCAGCGATAACAAATGATTGTAAGAATATCGGGGGTGGTGTGCTCGACGTGATTCGATACACCTTTCTGCCGAAATACGATATTCCATCCATCTCCCACCGAGGCGAATTTATAAAATAGGCTTATCGATCGCATCAGGAAGAGGCAGAATGTCATCATAGGAAAATTTAAAGCCACGTCATGTTATTATATTCGCGGGAGGGATGGGGGATGATTGGGTTTTAACCCTGATGGATGTTTCACCTAATTTCGAACGAGACACCCGTACACGTGTAAAAAATAATTACGACGATGTCCAATTAGCGAGGGTTGCCAATAATGATCAATTATGTCGTCGGAAATTCCACGATTCATAAAGAGGAATATCTGCGTCGCTGATCGTCAAAGAAATTGCCCTCGCGACGAAATAAAAATCGCAATAATCATGCGAGATTTCCTGGTCGTTATTTTGTGTTAATTGGGTGCCGGATCGGCTTTCAGGTGTACAATCGCACGCAAATGTTTTGAGCCTATGGGCGGATCGTTTTTGCCTGCCCTCACCGAAGAAGGCGGTCCAAATCCTTCAAGGGCAGAATTTGTAGGTAGGCTCAAACTACAACGAAATTCACATTTTACCCTATAAAATTTTATTGACAATAACGGGACGGACAGTGGTTATATGTACATTTGGTAAGAAATATTTATGGCTCACACCAGTTCTCTCGAATTTGTCGGAGAAGATTTAGCAGGTAGTTGTTCCCATAAAATAATGGTCATAACATCTTTCGACCAATTGTTCCGTATAAAAAATTTCATCACTTTTTCAAATAAAATACTCTTAAAAAAAAAACGATATTGTCGTTAAGTGACATGTAACTGGCATAATAATAGAAACGTGCCATTTTTGTTAACTGATATTTTTTTCATAAATGTCGCAAAATTATTAAATTTGTCTAATCATCCCCACCAATAATGTGATGACGTCACTTAAAATTTATGCATAGTAAATGGGTTTTAAATTGTATACAGTAACATAGTCCTACACATGTAGTTTATGACTCCGTGTTGAGTTTTTATCCGAAACGTCCAGATTTTCGGAAAAAAAATCAAAATTATAAAACAATATTTTGCAATTTAATTTTGAATTTGCAAAATCGAATACTTTGAAATCTTGCAGATGCTTTAAAATCATGATAAACATGATATATTTTTAATTAAAATATATTTGCTTATCCCCTCTAAAAAATTTATGACGTCACCTCAAAATTTTGCAGAATAAATCTTATAATGTATAAAATATGATGAGTTTTATACTTGTGATTTATCACTGCATTAATATTTTTTAGATTTGGTTATACAGGGTGTCTCAAAAAAGTTAATGACTGATTCAATTTATTTTATTGAAGAAATCAAGAATAGCAAAACTGAATACTTTGAAATATTGTAGATGTTTTGAAGTTTTTCTAAGCATGGTAACTTTTTCGAAAATTTGATTAATCAAACATGCGCAAAATAAAAAATCGGAAAAACTGAAATTCACTAATGCAAAAAACAGAAAATCGAAAAATACAAATCATAAAAATCGAAAATCTAAAAATGGCTAATCAAAAAATCGAAAATTCAATGAATCAAATACCTAGGTCGATCGAAAAGTGGAAATTCACAAACCTCAAAAATCGAAAAATCGAAAATTGAAAAACGGGAAAACCAAAAAATCGAAAAGTCAAAAATTTGTAATATTGAAAATTAAAAAAATCAAAAACAAAAATTAAAAAAATCAGAAATTAAAATAATCAAAATATATAAAGTAAAAAAAATTGCAAAGCCTAAAAACTGAAACAAACAGAAAAATCGAAAAAGCAAAAAATTGGAAAAACAAAAATTCGAAAAATCTAAAATCGAAAAAGTGGAAAATCGAAAATCTGAATAAAGAAATTTGGAAATTCTGAAAATTGGAAAATCGAAAACCAAAAAATCGGAAAGTAACAAAATTGAAGTCTAACAGTTGAGAATGGAAAAATTGAAAAACCGAAAATTCTAAAAATCGACAATGGACAAATTGAAAATCGCAAAATTTAAATTGAAAAATTGAACATAGAAAAATCGATGAATTGAAAAATCGAAAATTCGACTACTCAAATTTTCTAAAAATCGAAAAATCATAAAACTGAAAAATCCAAAATTCTAATCATCGAAAGTCTGAAAACTGAAAATCGAAAATTCTGAAAAGCGGAAAATAGAATAACGAAAAATTTAAAAGAAAGGAAATTGAAGTCTAAAAACCGAAGAATGGAAAAATTAAAAATCAAAAATTCGAAAAATCAAAACCGAAAAATTCAAAGATTTAAAAAGAAAATCGAAAAATCAAAAATCTGAAAATTGAAACTCGAAAATTTGTAAAATCGAAAAGTAAAAAAATTGAAGTCTAAAAGCTGAAAAATGGAAAACTGAACAATCGAAAATTCGAAAATCAAATATCGAAAAATCGAAAAGCCGAAAATCGAAAATTTGATAAATCAGATATGCGAAAAACAGAAAATCTGAAAATACAAAACTAGAAAATCAAAAATCTAAAAATGGAAAAACCGAAAATCGAAAATTCAATGAATCTAATACGTAGGTCGATCGAAAAACTGGAAATTCACAAATCTGAAAAATCGAAAATTTGCAAGATTGAAAAACCGAGAATTGAAAAATCAAAAAAACCGAAAAATGGAAAAATCAAAAATCGAAAAATAGGAAAACCGAAAATTCGAAAATTCATAATATTGAAAACTCTAAAAGTCCACAATTCAAAAATCAAAAAACTGGAAAAAAATAATCGAAAAATCGTAAAATCAAAAAATGGAAAATCGAAAATCGGAATATCGAGAATCGACAAATTAAAAAACCGAAAAATCGAAAAATTAAAAAATCGGAAAACGAAAAATTAAAAAAAAACGAAAATTCAAAAATCGAATAATCCGAAACTAAAATAAGAGAAAAGTGGAAAAGTAAAAATTGCAAAGTCTCAAAACTGACGAACAGAACAATCGAAAAATAAAAAAAAATCAAAAAATATCTAAACACGGAAAATCGAAAAATCGAAAATCGGAAAATGGAAAAACCGAAAAATCGAAAATCGAAAACTCGAAAATTTGATGAAACAAATACTCGAAAAAGCGAAAAATAAAAAAATTGCAAGGCCTAAAAATTGAAAAATCAAAAAATCGAAAAAATGAAAATCGAAAAAACGACGATGGAAAAAAAATCAAAAAATCGAAAAGTGGAAAATCGGAAAGTAACAAAATTGAAATCTAAAAGCTGCAAATTGCAGAACCATGAAAACTGAAACAAACAGAAAAATCGAAAAACCACAAAAGCGGAAAAACGAAAATCGAAAAATCGTAAAATCAGAAAATGAAAAATCGAATAATCGAAAGTTGAAAAATCGAAGGTCGAAAAATAAAAACAACCGAAAAATCGAAAAATGTTATGATTAATGGAAAATCGAAAAATCGAGAATAGAATAATTAAAAAACCAGAAAATTGAAAAATCGGAAATCGAAGAATTAAAAACGTAAAATCGAGAATTCAAAAATCAAAAAAATCGGAAAGTAAAATATAATCGAAAAATGCAAAAAAATGCAAAATCTAAAAACTGACGAACAGAAAAATCAAAAAATCTAGAAATGGAAAGACGAAAAATCGAAAATTGAAAGAATGGCAAATTAAAAAATCGAAACATCGAAAAATCAAAAAAACGAAAAATTAAAAAATCGAAAAACGAAAAAACTGAAAACTCGAAAAATCAAAATACCGCAAATTTGAAAAATCAGAAAATTAGAAAGTAATAAAATTGAAGAGTTGATAGAAAAATGGAAACTGAAAAATGTAATTCGATGAAACTGTTGGTCGAAAAAACGAAAAATCGAAAATCGAAGTGACCTTTTTTTGAGACAGGCTGTATAAGTAAATCTAAAAAATATACTGCAATGATAAATCATAGGTATAGACTCATCATATCAAATTTTACGATGACGTCATGCATTTTTTGGCGAAGATAAGCAAATACATTTTGATCGTGGCTTTGAAAGTATTCTTCGACTTTCGTTCCATTTCAAAATTTACTCTTTGGATATTTCAGTGGTCACAACGAGTTCACCCTGTATGTATAAACAAATCCAAAAATATTAATGGAATGGTAAATCACAAGTATAGACTCATCATATTCTGAACATTTTAGTTAGGGTATTTATAAAATTAAAACTAATTCCGAGTAAGTATTTATAAAATTAAAACTAATTCAGGGTAAGAATTTGGTCAACACGTAAATTTCGTTGTAGTTTGAGCCTACCTACAAATTCTGCCCTTGGACGATTTGGACCGCCTCTTTCGGTGACGACCGGCAAAAATGATCCGCCCATAGGCTCAAAACATTTGCGTGCGATTGTACCTGTGGCGGTGGTGTTTTGTGACGGGTTGGTTTTTTGGAGCAATGAAAATGGAGAGGGTTGTTAACTTTGGTATTATTTTGTGTGAGCTGTTAATTAAATGATATGATCGAAGGCTGCATCTCTGGGTAAATTTGTTTAGGAAATTGGACACTGATTGTCTCTCCTGACGCAGTTTTGTGGGTTATGTTTATTATAATCCAATAGTCGACTGGGTGAATTATCCGTGTCTCATAACGAAGTGGTGTCAGCAGTGGGATTTTTGAAATAATTTTCCGCAGCAGTACGAACACTATTGTACGGTTTATTAGTGGTGAAAGAAATAGGTCGAGCTGATGCAATATTGAATCAAAGACCTCCGTGTGCGCGTTAAAGCTGTGCCGCGTTAAAAATCCGCCGTCCAAATCGCATCTATATCTCAATAAAAAAAGTATCGAAACATTCGATTCGATGTGCAAAGATTCCCTCCGCAACCATATTTCCCAAGTTATTTTCAAGTCTCGCTTTCGAGCGCGGAAAAGAGATTTATTACGCGAATTTTCGGCAAAAAACAGCATTTCCACCAATCCGTCGTATGAAAAATGCCAATTTGGCCGCAAACGTCGATACTTCGATAGCACGAAAGTCATTTTTAAGTCCGCGGCCGGGTATCCTCCAGGACGACGGAGTCGCGTGGCCTTCCGGATATTTACTTACCCCGGAGATTAGATCGGGGATGTTTTTCTACGATTATCCCGTATTTGTTTCAGGTCGCGAAAAATCACGTCGCTCGCAATTTGAATTAATCAGGTTAATGGAATCGGCGGATTTCGTGACGGTTCCGCGTTCGAACCCAGGGAAATTTGTGTTGTTTTTTAATATCCTCTCTTCGTCTTGAAATATGTGGAACGTTCGTCATTATTGATTCGGTTCGAGGTGGCTCGTATTTCGTATTTTTTTCCCGATTCGACGCCGGGGAATGTCTAATGAAATTCTTGATAATTTCGAGGGGACGAGCCCGGAGCTTGTAAAAATTAATTAATAACTTGAGTTTTTGATTAAAATCGCTGGAATTGGGAGCAGCGAATGTTGACTGTGTGTGGGCGGCGGGGTTGCCACCTCTTCAATAAGCTACAATCGAGGGTTACCGGACGATTTTTAAAATTGGCGCCACGTCAAGTTTCGTTCGAATGTTCGCGCCTAAAGTGGGTTTCTAGCTTGATTGAGAGTGCGGCGGACGAGTTATTAAATTAAGAACAATTATCCGGAAAATAACGAAAAAAGCGTCTGTTCGAATTCCTTCCAGTTCATAATCGGATAAAGTCCATTTCCGCCAGCGACAAAACATCAGAGACGAAAAACTCTCCGTTAATTTGTAACGTTAATTGTAAAAAGTGTGCGGTTGTGTTTCCGACAGGGGAACGCCTCAGCCAACATCGAAAAACTTGAGACGTAATTAATTGCGACGAGCTAGAAACAGAAAATAATTTCCTTTGCATAATTGTAAAGCGCTAAATTCCGTTCGTTTCGGCAGTAATTAATACGAAAGCCGTACCTTTGTCGGAATAAAATTGTTCGCAAGGAAATCGGGACGAGTTCGCCCCGTATTCCTGGAAACATCAAGAAGGAGTGGCAATTTTCCGAAACCTTACTCTATGAAAGCTGATACAAATTGGTGCGTTCCACCAGTTAACAATTTTGTTTACAACTCCGACTTGATTACATTAAATTTTGAAGCTTCCTCAAAGGCGTCCCGTTTAATTTTACAAGGCACGCACCGGGTTCGTTTCTAGTTTTCTAAAGCGTCCCGCACACTCGAGAAGTTTCCAATTAGACTTGGAAGGTTTTCTAAGATGCTTTCAATGTCGAGCATCGTTGTATCATAGCAACAGGGCACAACAAACACAATACGTTCGAGGAGACGTCGTGTAGGAGGCAAGAAATAAAATATTGGAAAATTCGCCATATTCGAGACGGGAACGCCTTTCTTACCTTTGAATCCGTATACATAGAGCGAATTAAAATTTCAACTTTGCGACGATTAAAGGTGCGTTCAAACCCCCGGAAAGCGAACCGGGAATGAAAAAACGTGCCTCGAGGTCATACGAAACGAGCTTTTTGTTTGCGAGATTAAGAATCGAAATTCGCGCTGTATGTGTACAATCGCACGCAAATGTTTTGAGCCTATGGGCGGATCATTTTTGCCCGTCGTCACTGAAGGAGGCGGTCCAAATCGTCCAAGGGCAGAATTTGTAGGTAGGCTCAAACGACAAGGAAATTTACGTGTTGACCAAATTTTTACTCTGAATTAGTTTTAATTTTATAAATACCCTATCTAAAGTGTTCAGAATATGATGAGTCTATACTTGTGATTTACCATTCCATTTATATTTTTTGGATTTGTTTATACATACAAGGTGACTCAAAAAAAAAAATGACTGAGTCAATTTATATATTTTATTGAAGAAATCAAGAATTGCAAAACTGAATACTTTGAAATCTTGTCAATTAGTTGGAACCTGAGCCCCCTTTTTTTTGCAATATCTGTGATGTGCTATTAGTTTCCGTAACTTATAAAATTAGAAAATAAAACCTGTTCTGCTCAAATAAAATCGAGAATATGCTCAAAATCACACTAATATTAGGTCTAATTGTGCCGACCACAGTTATAAAATTCACATTAAAATAAGTCACGGACATTTTTTGAAGAGTACTACATTTCAAAAAACAAAACAAAAATTCAGTTTATAAACTTCATAATTTTGGTTTAAAGTTTATCAATCATGTTTGACGCTTTATTTTATCCGTTCCATTTGTTATCCTTTACTGCGGTCTCTCTTGGGTCGAGGTATAACACCGGACCGAACGTTCTTCGACGGATAGGATAATTTATTACTTCCGACATCTTTTCGGTGACAAATTTAATCTTCGCATACTTCAGCGTAGTTAGTGAACTCGTTGTGACCACTGAAATATACAAAGAGTAAATTTTGAAATGGAACGAAAGTCGAAGAATACTTTCAAAGCCACGATCAAAATGTATTTGCTTATCTTCGCCAAAAAATGCATGACGTCATCGTAAAATTTGATATGATGAGTCTATACCTGTGATTTATCATTGCAGTAATATTTTTTAGATTTACTTATACAGCTTGTCTCAAAAAAAGGTCACTTCGATTTTCGATTTTTCGTTTTTTCGACCAACAGTTTCATCGAATTACATTTTTCAGTTTCCATTTTTCTATCAACTTTTCGATTTTATTATTTTCTAATTTTCTGATTTTTCAAATTTGCGGTATTTTGATTTTTCGAGTTTTCAGTTTTTTCGTTTTTCGATTTTTTAATTTTTCGTTTTTTTGATTTTTCGATGTTTCGATTTTTTAATTTGCCATTCTTTCAATTTTCGATTTTTCGTCTTTCCATTTTTAGATTTTTTGATTTTTCTGTTCGTCAGTTTTTAGACTTTGCAATTTTTTTGCATTTTTCGATTATTTTTTACTTTCTGATTTTTTTGATTTTTGAATTCTCGATTTTACGTTTTTAATTCTTCGATTTCCGATTTTTCAATGTTCCGGTTTTTTAATTCTTCTATTCTCGATTTTTCGATTTTCCATTAATCATAAAATTTTTCAATTTTTCGGTTGTTTTATTTTTCGACCTTCGATTTTTCAACTGTCGATTATTCGATTTTCCATTTTCTGATTTTACGATTTTTCGATTTGCGATTTTCCGATTTTCGTTTTTCCACTTTTGGGGTTTTTCGATTTTTCTGTTTGTTTCAGTTTTTATGGTTCTGCAATTTGCAGCTTTTAGATTTCAATTTTGTTACTTTCCGATTTTCCACTTTTCGATTTTTTGATTTTTTTTCGATCGTCGTTTTTTCGATTTTCATTTTTTCGATTTTTTGATTTTTCAATTTTTAGGCCTTGCAATTTTTTTACTTTTCGCTTTTTCGAGTATTTGTTTCATCGAATTTTCGATTTTTCAGTTTTCGATTTTCGATTTTTCGATTTTTTTTTTATTTTTCGATTGTTCTGTTCGTCAGTTTTGAGACTTTGCAATTTTTACTTTTCCACTTTTCTATTATTTTAGTTTCGGATTATTCGATTTTTTAATTTTCGTTTTTTTTTTTCATTTTTCGAATTCCGATTTTTTAATTTTTCGATTTTTCGGTTTTTTAATTTGTCGATTGTCGATATTCCAATTTTCGATTTTTTGATTTTCCAATCTTCGATTTTTCAATTTCCAGTTTTCGATTTTCCACTTTTTGATTTTACGATTTTTCGATTTTTCTGTTCGTCAGTTTTTAGGCTTTGCAATTTGTTTTCGATTTTTCGATTATTTTACTTTCCAGTTTTTTGATTTTTGAATTGTCGACTTTTAGAGTTTTCAATATTATGAATTTTCGAATTTTCGGTTTTCCTATTTTTCGATTTTTGATTTTTCCATTTTTCGGTTTTTTGATTTTTCAATTCTCGGTTTTTCAATCTTGCAAATTTTCGATTTCTCAGATTTGTGAATTTCCTGTTTTTCGATCGACCTACGTATTAGATTCATTGAATTTCCATTTTTAGATTTTTGATTTTCCAGTTTCGCATTTTCAGATTTTCTGTTTTTCGCATATCTGATTTATCAAATTTTCGATTTTTCGGCTTTTCGATTTTTCGATTTGATTTTCGAACTTTCGATTGTTCAGTTTTCCATTTTTCAGCTTTTAGACTTCAATTTTTTTACTTTTCGATTTTCCAAATTTTCGAGTTTCAATTTTCAGATTTTTGATTTTTCGATTTTCTTTTTAAATCTTTGAATTTTTCGATTTTGATTTTTCGAATTTTTGATTTTTAATTTTTCCATTCTTCGGGTTTTAGACTTCAATTTTCTTTCTTTTAAATTTTTCGATATTCTATTTTCCGCTTTTCAGAATTTTCGATTTTCAGTTTTCAGACTTTCGATGATTAGAATTTTGGATTTTTCAGTTTTATGATTTTCCGATTTTTAGAAAATTAGTCGAATTTTCGATTTTTCAATTCATCGATTTTTCTATGTTCAATTTTTCGATTTAAATTTTGCAATTTTCAATTTGTCCATTGTCGATTTTTAGAATTTTCGGTTTTTCAATTTTTCCATTCTCAACTGTTAGACTTCAATTTTGTTACTTTCCGATTTTTTGGTTTTCGATTTTTGAATTTTCAGAATTTTCAAGTTTATTCAGATTTTCCATTTTCCACTTTTTCGATTTTAGATTTTTCGAATTTTTGTTTTTCCAATTTTTTGCTTTTTCGATTTTTCTGTTCGTTTCAGTTTCTAGGCTTTGCAATTTTTTTTACTTTATATATTTTGATTATTTTAATTTCCGATTTTTTTATTTTTGTTTTTGATTTTTTTAATTTTCAATATAACAAATTTTTGACTTTTCGATTTTTTGGTTTTCCCGTTTTTCAATTTTCGATTTTTAGATTTTTAAGGTTTGTGAACTTCCACTTTTCGATCGACCGAGGTATTTGATTCATTGAATTTTCGATTTTTTGATTAGCCATTTTTAGATTTTCGATTTTTACGATTTGTATTTTTCGATTTTCTGTTTTTTGCATTAGTGAATTTCAGTTTTTCCGATTTTTGATTTTGCGCATATTTGATTAATCAAATTTTCGAAAAAGTTACCATGCTTAGAAAAACTTCAAAACATCTACAATATTTCAAAGTATTCAGTTTTGCTATTCTTGATTTCTTCAATGAAATAAATTGACTCAGTCATTAACTTTTTTGAGACACCCTGTATAACCAAATCTAAAAAATATTAATGCAGTGATAAATCACAAGTATAAAACTCATCATATTTTATACATTTAAGATAGGATTTATTCTGCAAAATTTTGAGGTGACGTCATAAATTTTTTAGAGGGAATAAGCAAATATATTTTAATTAAAAATGTATCATGTTTATCATGATTTTAAAACATCTGCAAGATTTCAAAGTATTCGATTTTGCCAATTCCAAATTAAATTGCAAAATATTGTTTTATAATTTTGATTTTTTTTTCCAAAAATCTAGACGTTTTGGATAAAAACTCAACACGGAGTCGTAAACTACATGTGTAGGACTATGTTACTGTATACAATTTAAAACCCATTTACTATGCATAAATTTGAAGTGACGTCATCACATTATTGGTGGGGATGATTATACAAATTTAATAATTTTGCGACATTTATGAAAAAAATATCAGTTAACAAAAATGGCACGTTTTTATTATTATGTCAGTTACATGTCACTCAACGACAATATCGTTTTTTTTTAAGAGTATTTTATTTGAAAAAGTGATGAAATTTTTTATACGGAACAATTGGTCGAAAGATGTTAGAAAGCAAAATAATTCATGTCCGGACCATCGTTACTCACGAACGAAAGTGATCATTATTTTATGGGAACAACTACCTGCTAAATCTTCTCCGACAAATTCGAGAGAACTGGTGTGAGCCATAAATATTTCTTACCAAATTTAAATTTCGTTGTAGTTTGAGCCTACCTACAAATTCTGCCCTTGAAGGATTTGGACCGCCTTCTTCGGTGAGGGCAGGCAAAAACGATCCGCCCATAGGCTCAAAACATTTGCGTGCGATTGTACCACCCGACGCTCAACATTACAGCAAGCGCAACCCGCGTATCGGACACCAACCCTTCGTCCGTCATCCCCCTAATTGCGTTATTTTTACCCAAATCCGCCGCATTTTGCATAATAATTATCCGCACGTGAGCCCCATCTGCCAGTGCAAGCCAACCGTCTCGACCGAAAATCACCCTTCCGGATCCTACCTCCTGCGCCAAATAAGCCTTAAAGCCGGCTTCGACCAACCGAACCGACGCTCCCAAAGACAAAAGCCGTGTTCGTACTTCCTTCGCGCGCACACACGCATTCACCTACCCCCAGGAGGATCAGTTGGCAGGGAGACCAGGACACGCATGATACATCGCGCACATTTACAATTCTAGGACAACGCAACGGCCGTAATTAATTTCTTGCATGACTTAATCACGATGCGGCCGCCAGAACTGATGTTACGGCCACCCCTTTCGCTATTCCTGGAGGAAAAGCGGGCCAAATCCCCGATCCCGAAAATTCGAACGATTCGAAATGGGACGCCACTCGAAGGCGCGTTTTCGTGTTCGGCGGCGGTGCAGCGGATTCCGCCGCCGAAACACATGGCAACAACCCCTCGGGTCGCGCTCGTGGCGGCAGTGACAGGTGAGGCAGGTAGACGCGCGCGGTCTGTCCCCATATCGCGTGCGGAGTCGGAGTCAGGCCGGCGCGTCGCCCCCCAATCAATACCAGCTGCGGGCGCTCGCCGCCTGCGACGGCCGCCTCTCTCGCATTGCACGTCGGACGGCGGTCCGGCTCTGTACGCGGGGCCCCCGCGGAACGCAACGTGCACCGAATGCGCTTTTTGCGGCCCGAGATCGGTCGATTCGCCGCCGCCGCTTTTTTCCCGCGACGTGGTTTCGATGCCGCCTTTGATACCGGAATCGGGGAAATTCGCTCGAAAATCGACGGAGAAGTTGTTAATTTGAGTTGTCGGCTGGTGCTTGGGGAGGTCTAATTGATTTATCTGTGTGTGTGCTTTTTCGGTGTCGGGAGTTTGGTGTGGTGTGTGGGGGTGGGGTGAGGTGGTGGCGAAGAGGAAGAAGGCACGAAGGTAGTGTGAAGGGGATTATCTTTGTTTTTGTTTTTTGTTTTTTTTTTTTTTTTTACCAAGTTTTAGCCAAGATCTGAATTAGCTACAGTGGGAATTAAAGGGGGTACAGGTGAACAATAGTGGAAAGTTGTTTTGACACGAGGTATTTGTAGTCGGGTTCGTCTAAATTTGAACATGGTACAAAGTGTTGTCGGTTACTTGTAAATTACAACATTTTAAGAATAACTCTGACGTCATTATTTTTTGAAGGAGATAGGTAAACCAATTTTAATCTAATTGGAAACGAAGTACTTTGAAATTGGAGATCGAAATTTTCGTATTCCACTTTTTTTTATTATTATTATTATTAATAAAATACGTTGTCGAAGTTATTGTTTGAAAAAAAAGTTTTGTAATAAGAACAAAGGTTGCTTTAGATTAAAAAACAAAAGCTTTTCATTTATATTAAACTTGAAAAAGACTTCGTCCATTGATTTTTCGTATTTTATAATTGGATTTTTTTTTATTGACCACATAACAAAAATGTTTCATAAAAAAAGTCAACACGTTTACACAAAAGTTATATTTTCAACATGTGAGGTTGTTTTTTATTATTATTCTTATTATTATTGAAGATTTTAAGGTCGAGGAGCGAAGTTTTAGATTGTGGTCTGGAATTTTGACGGTTCATATTTTTCGAATCAGTTTTTCGAGATCTATATCTGAGAATTTTTGTGGATTCTTAAGTAACTTTTTGAAAAATTTCGGTTTTCAAAATTTCGACCACTTTTCGAAAATTATCCAAAGACATTTTCTTCGACTTGTAGAACTTATATTTAAATTGACTTTTTGGGAAACTTCCACAATTTTACAGAATTCATTAGTGAAATAAAAAACGACAACTTTTGAAATATTTTAAAAAGTTCATTCTTAATCAAATAGATTTTCGAAAACCTTGGTCCGAGACCATTGACGCTTGATTTTTTAGAATCAGCTTCTCGAGATCTATGGCTCAGAATTTTTTGAGAATTTCTAGACAACTTTGAAAAAATATCAATTTTTCAGAATACATTTTTTTGCCGTTTTTGAAACTAAATTTTTTTACCGTTTTTCGAACACTCTTCGAAAATTACCCAAAGACATTTTTTGTAGAATTCGGCTTGTCGAAGTTATATTTGATTTTTCGAAAATTCCCACAACTTTTCCAAATTTCATTGATTAAATAAAAAACGACAATTTTCGAGAGATTTTAAAAAATTCATCAGCAAACAGATTTTCGAAAACCTTGGTCTGAAGCCAGTGACACTTTATATTTTTCAAATTAGTTTCTCGATATCTATACCTCAGAATTTCTGAGCATTTTTAGGCAACTGTTAAAAATTTCAATTTTTCGAAATGATTTTTTTTTTTAGTTTTTCGAACACTGAAAATTCTCCAAATACATTTTCTTGAAAAGTTCGACTTGTAGAAGTCATGTTCGGCTTGACTTTTTCGAAAATTTTCATAGTTTTTCCAGAATTTATTGAAAAATAAAAAACGACAATTTTCGGGACTTTTATAAAAGTCATTGTCAAACAGATTATCAAAAACCTTGTTCTAAAACCATTGACGCTTCATATTTTTCGAATCAGCTTCTCCAGATCTGTATCTCCGAATTTTTTGAGGATTTTTAGGCAACTTTTCAAAAATTTCGATTTTTCAAAATGGTTTTTTTAATTATTTTTCGAGCACTCTTCGGAAATTGCCCAAAGACATTTTCTTGTAGAGGTCGACTTGTAGAAGTTATATTTAGCTTGACTTTTTCGAAAACTCCCACAATTTTTCCAGAATTTATTGATAAAATAAAACAATTTTCGAGATATGTTTAAAAAATTCATTGTCAAGCATTTTTTCGAAAATCTTGGTCTGGGACCAATGACGCTTCATATTTTTCCAATCAGTTTCTCGCGATCTATACCTCAGAATTTTTGAGCATTTTTAGGCAACTTTTCAAAAATTTCAATTTTTCGAAATGATTTTTTTTTTTTTTTAGTTTTTCGAACACTTTGAAAATTACCCAAATACATTTTCTTGAACATTTCGACTTGTAGAAGTTATATTCGGCTTGATTTTTACGAAAATTTTCAGTTTTTCCAGAATTTATTGAAAAATAAAAAACGATAATTTTCGGGATTTTTATAAGTCATTATGAAACAGATTTTCAAAAACCTTGTTCTAAAACCATTGACGCTTCATATTTTTCGAATCAACTTCTCCAGATCTGTATCTGTGAATTTTTTGAGGATTTTTAGGCAACTTCAAAAATTTCGAAGTTTCAAAATTAATTTTTAATTATTTTTCGAGCACACTTCGAAAATTACCCAAAGACATTTTCTTGTAAAAGTTATATTTAGCTTGACTTTTTCGAAAAATCCCACAATTTTTCCAGAATTTATTGATTAAATAAAACGACAATTTTCGAGATGTTTAAAAAATTCATTGACAAGCATTTTTTCGAAAAACTTGGTCTGGGACCATTAATGACGCTTCATATTTTCCGAATCAGTTTCTCGCGATCTATACCTCAGAATTTTTGAGGATTTTTAGGCAACTCTTCAAAATTTCAATTTTTCGAAATGATTTTTTTTTTTTTTAGTTTTTCGAACACTTTGAAAATTGCCCAAAAACATTTTCTTGAAAAGTTCGACTTGTAGAAGTTATATTCGGCTAGATTTTTACGAAAATTTTCAGTTTTTCCAGAATTTATTGAAAAATAAAAAACGATAAATTTCGGGATTTTTATAAAAGTCATTTTCAAACAGATTTTCAAAAACCTTGTTCTAAAACCATTGACGCTTCATATTTTTCGAATCAGCTTCTCCAGATCGGTATCTCAGAATTTTTTGAGGATTTTAAGGCAACTTTTCAAAAATTGCGATTTTTCAAAATTAATTTTTTTATTATTTTTCGAGCCCAAAGACATTTTCTTGTAGAGGTCGACTTCTAGAAGTTATATTTAGCTTGAATTTTTCGAAAACTCCCACAATTTTTCTAGAATTTATTGCCAAAGTGAAAAAATGACAATTTACAAAAATTTTTATTACATTATCCAACAGATTTTCGAAAACCTGGGTCTGGGACCAAGATGCTTCATATTTTTCGAATCAGCTTCTCGAGATCTATATCCCAGAATTTTTCGAGAATTTTTAGGCAACTTTTAAAAAATTGCAATTTTTCAAAATGAAATTTTTTTACCGTTTTTTAAGTAGTCTTCGAAAATTATCCAAAGGCATTTTCTTGTAAAATTCGACTTGTGGAAGTTACATTCGACTTGACTTTCGAAAATTTCCACAATTTTTCCAGAAAATGAAAAACGACAGTTTTCGAGATTTTTTAAAAATTCATTGTCAACAAATTTTCGAAAACCTTGGTCTAGGACTACTGACGTTTCATATTTTTCGAATCAGCTTCTCGAGAATTTTTAGGCAACTTTCCAAAAATTTCGATTGTTCAAAATTAATTTTTTTAATTATTTTTCGAGCACTCTTCGAAAATTCCCCAAATACATTTTCTTGTCGAGTTCGACTTGTAGAAGTTTATTTTCTTTTTCACTTCTTCGAAAATTCCCACAATTTTTCCAAAATTTATTGATTAAATAAAAAAATTAGAATTTTCAACAATTTTAAAAATTTCATTATCATACAAATTTTCAAAAACCTTGGTCTGGGACCATTGACGCTTTATATTTATCGAATCAGTTTCCCGAGATCTGTAATTCAGAATTTTTTGAGAATTTTTAGACAACTTTAAAAAATTTCAATTTTTCGAAATTAATTTTTTTTGCCGTTTTTCGAACAATTCGAAAATTGCGCGCAAACATTTTCTTCGAAAGTTCGACTTGCAGAAGTTAAATTCGGCTTAACTTGTTCGAAAATTCCCATAATTCTCCAGAGTTTATTGATAAAATAAAAAAATGACAATTTTCGAGAAATTAAAAAAAAAATTATTATCAAACAGATTTTCAAAATCCTGTGTCTGGAAACATGGACGCTTTATATTTTTCAAATTAGCATTTCCAGATCCATATCCTAGAATTTTTTGAGGATTTTTAGGCAACTTTTACAAAATTTCAATTTTTCAAAATTAATTTTTTATCTGTGTTACGAGCACTCTTCGAAAATTGCCCAAAAACATTTCCTTCTAAAGTTCGACTTGCAGAAGTTAAATTCGGCTTAACTTGTTCGAAAATTCCCATATTCTCCAGAATTTAATGATAAAATAAAAAAAATGACAATTTTCGAGAAATTTAAAAAAATTCAGTATCACAGATTTTCAAAATCCTGGGTCTGGAAACATTGGCGTTTCATATTTTTCGAATTAGCTTTTCGAGATGTGTCCCAGAATTTTTTGGGGATTTTAGGCAACTTTTACAAAATTTCAATTTTTCAAAATTAATTTTTTTTACCGTTTTTCGAGCACTCTTCGAAATTTAATCAAAGACATTTTTTGTAGAGTTCGACTTGTAGAAGTTATATTCGGCTTAACTTTTTCGAAAATTCCAACAATTTTTCCAGAATTTATTGATAAATTAAAAAAATGACAATTTTCCAGAGATTTAAAAAAATTATTATCAAACAGATTTTCAAAATCCTGGGTCTGGAAACATCGACGCTTCGTATTTGTCGAATTAGCTCTTCGTGTATCCTAAATTTTTTTGAGGATTTTTAGGCTACTTTTAAAAAAATTAAATTTTCCAAAATTAATTTTTATACCGTTTCTTGTAAGTTCGCCTTGTAGAAGTTATTTTCGGCTTAACTTTTTCGAAAATTCCCACAATTTTTCCAGAATTTATTGATAAATGATGAAAATAATAAATGATAATTTTCAGTATTTAAAAAGTTTCATTATCAAACAGCTCCAATGGCTCGGAATTTTTTGAGGATTTTTAGGCAACTTCTCAAAAATATCAACTTTTCAAAATGGATTGCTTAACCTAATTTTTCGAAGTTATTAAATACTGTGGATTTGCTATATGTTCTGAAGAGAATAATGTATAGAAAGTTAGACAAAATAATGCCCAAAAAATTGAGGAAATTTCAATTTATCTTCATGAGAACTTCGAAAAAACGTAAAAGAATTACATAATTTTACGTTTTGGAGAAAAAAATAATGCAGTTTCAAAGAATTAATTTAAGATTTTACCCATCACTGGAAAATAAAAAAAACAAATCCCTCGATTTTTAGCTCATGCAGTGTAATAAATTCCCACAGAATTACACTTGCCCCGAACATTACGCAAAGATAACCTCAATTTATATTCAAATTAATTAAAAATGACGTGATTCTATTAGAAAATGGATGTCGCGTTCGAGAATAACACAACTTTTAATTAATTACTGTAACTCGCTGAAAATCCAAATGAATTGTTATCGCTCTCTCGTGAAAATTGTACGAAAATACTTCTTTTTTTATCGTTGACGATCGTATTTCCGCTTTTCACAGTCGAGAATTTCGGGATGCATTGAGGGAGGATTTGACTTAATCCGGAAATTTAAATTTTGTTGGACGTTTTGATAAAACATTTTTCGTTTTTCTGCAGCATTGTGTCCGTTAATTATGATGGGCGAAGGGTCAACAGTACGTGAAAAAAATTGAGCCGTTTTAAGTAACTTTGTTTCTTTGTAGTTATTTGTGTGAGCTCATTTCCGGTTAATTTTAAGTGCGCTTAATTGTTTATCCATAAAATGACCAATAAAGAAAACTTTTAACTCCCCGATAAAATTATCACATGGAAGTACTCAGAGATAACATTGTCGGAAAACACAAAACACTTAGTTTGGTGTTTTAGTTAAAACGTAAAGTTAATAATTCACATTAACACAATAAACCAAATACATAATTTCTTGTTTTATGCAAGCTGCACGTTTCAGCCCGAAACTCCGATCGTAGCTTCTGTTCACCCATCCTCGAAATTTAATTATAAATCAATAACTTAATCCGGCTTAGACGTGCGTTACAATCTACACCTATTCTCTCAACCCCATAAACCGCGTTAACACAATTTCAACTTTCAATCCCTCCCAAAAACACTTTTTCAATAACCAGCATTAATCGAACGAACTTTCTCCCTTCGGCGTCGAACTTTTCCGCCCGCCATTAATTAAAACCGCAAACATTTTCCGTCGAATTGACGTTCCCGTTTTCTTTTCTTTTGCAGAAGACCGGAGCCCGCATCAAGATTTTCTCCAACTTGGCACCGCAGAGCACCGATCGGATCATCCAGATCGTGGGCGAGCCGACGAAGTGCATCGACAGCATCCGCGAGATCATCACCCTCATCAAGTCGGTAAGGATCGAGGTGGAATGCAAAAAGGTCGAACCGGTCAGAAATAAAAAAACTAACAAAGTGTATTTGTAGAAAGTGCGAAATAATTATCACATCGTACGAAAAAAAAGAAACTTGTAGTCACGTTTCTAAGTTTTCACTAGTCAAGAGTACACAAAAATGAGTTCTGATCCGGTTCTGCCAACTTTGTTTCACCGTAAAAAATCCTTCTTTCCCCCTTCTTTTCTTCTTCGCCTAATCCACGACCATTTGCTTCCGCCGTTCCAGAATCCAATTAAAGGAATCGTAAATCCGTACGATCCGCACAATTACGACGATTATTATGCCGAAGAGTACGGCGGTTGGGGTAGTGCCGGAAACGAGCGACGTGGCGGCGGCGGCGGCGGCGGTGGCGGCGGTGCGAACGCCGGAAATGGCGGACCACGTGGCAATCGAAACGGATTCCGCGACGGACCGCCGCCGGGACGCTTCAGCAGCAGAGGGCCGCCGGCGCAGAGGGGAGCGGCGCCATCTATGAAGTAAGTTGGATTTTTTCTCGTCTGCTGTTTGTCCGGATTTAATTAAATTTTTTCCAACGCGTTTTATATTAAATTTCGAATGGTTTGTTTATTCGCCGGGGTTCTGACGTCTCCGAAGTCGCTTTGATAATGGCCTAATTAGGGGGTGGCTATTGACAGTTGAATTAAATTTTACTTAGTAGTTGGCGCGATTGTTTTTATTGTGTCGTGGGCGGTTGTGATTGGGTGAGGGTGTCGAGTGGAGGGGGAATAATGGAAACCAGATGAAAGTGATGTCACTTGTGAAACATGGAAATCTTGGCAGTGAGATTGTTTATTTTCATACACTGATCCAGTGTGGTAACACTGCACTGAATAACAGACAGCGTTTGATGATTGAGTGGTCGTTTAAATTGGTTACAGAAGTGACCTCCGATTTGTCAGGTTTTCAGGCAATTCCAAGAACAAATTTAAGTTTTTATCAGTAGCAGAGGGCGACTAATTGAATTCGGTGTGTTTAGGGTACGGCCTCTGTTGTTTACAATGTGTGTTTTGGCTACTTCATAATGGATTCATTTGATGAGTATCATCCAGCTCTTACTTCGCTATAATTGACTATTGTGTGGTCAAAATCGCGCATAAAAAGTTCCCCCGTTGCTCATCACGTGTGCGTGTGTTTGCTTTTTTAAAATATTTGTTTTGATAAATCAAACAACATTATTTACTTTAATATTTAGAATACACAAGTAATGGTGATCCATATGTTGCGTTCTCAAGCGAATAGAAAATTAAATGTGGTGTGTTGTTGTAAATATCAATACGGCGATGTATTGTGTGCTGCATAACTAAGCGCTTCCACTTTCGCTCTGTAATCATGTTTTTCTTATTATTCAGTTGTGTGGAATTAGTATTTTATGAATAATATTAAACGTTGAAAAACATCAACAATTTTGTTTTTACGTATTCGTGGAAAATGTAGGGAACGGGGAATTTTTTGTTAAAGATGGATGAAAAAACTTCGTGGAAATAAAAATGTTGTTTACAGTGATGTGTAGCTTTTTTAAATTGTAAAAATTGCGGTTTTACTTTGTTCGACTTTTCGTGACCCCGAGAGTATGAAGAAATAAATCTCTGTTTCCGTCTGTCTGTCTGTCTATCTGTCTGTGTGCCGTCTATTATAAATCTCATATTGACCTAACCAAACTTCTCAGGAAATAAAATAAGCCACTGAAATTCAAAAACGGAGCTGGGTGGAGTTAGTTTTTCATTTTTGTCTAGATTGCACTCACTTTAAAATTGTAGTAACAATCAATAACAAGTAATTGTAGTTTATGATTCCGTGTTGCGTTTTTGCCCGAAATGTCCAGATTTTTACAAATCAAAGTTATGAAACATTTTCAATCCAATTTTGAATCTGCAAAAACGAGAAAATTTCGAGATTTTAAAAAAATTTATTGTGAACACATTTTGGAAACCTTGGTCTGGTACCATTGACGCTTCATATTTTTCGAATGAGCTTCTCTAGATCTATATTCCAGAATTTTTTGAGAATTTTTAGGCAACTTTTAAAAGATTTCAATTTTTCGAAATTAATTTTTTAACCGTTTTTTGAGCACTTTTCGAAAATTATCCAGAGACATTTTCTTGCAGAGTCGACTTGTAGAAATTATAATTAGCCCGACTTTTTCGAAAATTCCTACAATTCTTGCACAATTTATTGATAAAATTGAAAACAATTTTTGAGATATTTACAAAATTTAATTATTATCAAACAGATTTTTGAAAACTGTGGTCTGGGACCTTTGACGCTTCATATTTTTCGAATCAGTTTTTCGAGATCTGTATTTGAGAATTTTTAGAGGATTTTTAGTCAATCTTTCAAAGAACTCAATTTTTCAAAAGGAAATTTTTAACGGTTTTTTGAACATTCTTCGAAAATTATCCAATAACATTTGCTTGTGGAATTCGACTTGTAGAATTACATTCAGCTTGACTTTTTCGAAAATTCCCACAAGTTTTCCAGAATTTATTGATAAAATAAAAAATGCCAATTTTCGAGATTTTTAAAAAATTCATTGTCAACATATTTTCGATAACCTTGGTCTGGGACCACTGACGTTTCATATTTTTCGAATCAGTTTCTCGAAATCTGTATCTGAGAATTTTTTGAAGATTTTTAGGCAACTTTTCAAAAATTTCGATTTTTCAAAAGCAATGTTTTAGTTATATTACCCAAAGACATTTTCTTGTAGAGTTCGACTTCTAGATGTTATTTATATTCAGCTTGACTTCTTCGAAAGTTGCCACAATTTGTCCAGAATTTATTGATGACAATTTTCAAAAATTTTTAAAATTTCATTATCGAACAGATTTTTGAGAACCTTGGTCTGGGACCATTGACGCTTCATATTTTTCGAATCAGCTTCCCGAGATCTATATCCCAGAATTTCTCGAGGATTTTTAGGCAACTTAAAAAATTCAATTTTTCAAAATTAATTTTTTTACCGTTTTTCGAGAACTGCGAAAATTACCAAAAGACATTTTCTTGTAGAGTTCGACTTGTAGAAGTTATCTTTGGCTTGAGTTCTTCTAAAATTTCCACATTTTTTTCAGAATTTATTGATAAAATAAAAAATGACAATTTCGAGAAATTAAAAAAATGTCATCATCAAACAGATTTTCGAAAATCTTGGTCTGGGAACATTGACGTTCGAATTTTTCGAATCAGCTTCTCGAGAATTTTTAAAAAAATTCATTGTCAAATATGTTTCCGAAAGTCTTGGTCTGGTACCATGGATGTTTCATATTTTTGGAATCAGCTTCTCGAGATCTGTACCTCAGAATTTTTTGAAAATTTTGAGGCAACTTTTAAAAATTTTTATTATCAAAGAAATTTTCGAAAATTTGGGTCTGGAACCATTGACGCTTCATATTTTTCGAATGAGCTTCTCGATATCTATATTCCAGATTTTTTTGAGAATTTTTAGGCAACTTTTAAAAGATTTCAATTTTTCGAAATGAATTTTTCAACCGTTTTTTGAGCTCTTTTCGAAAATTATCCAGAGACATTTTCTTGTAGAGTTCGACTTGCAGAAGTCATATTCGGTTTGACTTTTTCGAAAATTCCCAGAATTTGTCCAGAATTCGTCGATAAAATAAAAAATGAAAGTTTTCGAGATTTTAAAAAAATTCATTGTCAAATATGTTTCCGAAAGCCTTGGTCTGGTACCATGAATGCTTCATATTTTTGGAATCAGCTTCTCGAGATCTATACCTCAGAATTTTTTGAGAATTTTGAGGCAACTTTTAAAAATTTCAATTTTTCAAAATTATTTTTTATTTTCAAAGAAATTTTCGAAAATTTGGGTCTGGAACCATCGACGCTTCAAATTTTTCGAATGAGCTTTTCGAGATCTATATTCCAGAATTTTTTGAGAATTTTTAGGCAACTTTTAAAAGATTTCAATTTTTCGATATAACCGTTTTTTGAGCACTTTTCGAAAATTATCCAGAGACATTATCTTGTAGAGTTCGACTTGCAGAAGTCATATTCCGTTTGACTTTTTCGAAAATTCCCACAATTTGTCCAGAATTCGTTGATAAAATAAAAAATGAAAGTTTTCGATATTTTAAAAAAAATCATTGTCAAATATGTTTCCGAAAGCCTTGGTCTGGTACCATGGATGCTTCATATTTTTGGAATCAGCTTCTCGAGATCTATACCTCAGAATTTTTTGAGAATTTTGAGGCAACTTTTAAAAAATTTCAATTTTTCAAAATTATTTTTTATTGTCAAAGAAATTTTCGAAAATTTGGGTCTGGAACCATTGACGCTTCATATTTTTCGAATGAGCTTCTCGAGGTCTATATTCCAGAATTTTTTGAGAATTTTTAGGCAACTTTTAAAAGATTTCAATTTTTCGATATAACCGTTTTTTGAGCACTTTTCGAAAATTATCCAGAGACATTATCTTGTAGAGTTCGACTTGCAGAAGTCATATTCCGTTTGACTTTTTCGAAAATTCCCACAATTTGTCCAGAATTCGTTGATAAAATAAAAAATGAAAATTTTCGAGATTTTAAAAAAATTCATTGTCAAATATGTTTTCGAAAGCCTTGGTCTGGTACCATGGATGTTTCATATTTTTGGAATCAGCTTCTCGAGATCTATACCTCAGAATTTTTTGAAAATTTTGAGGCAACTTTTAAAAAATTTCTATTTTTCAAAATTATTTTTAATTTTCAAAGAAATTTTCGGAAATTTGGGTCTGGAACCATTGACGCTTCATATTTTTCGAATGAGCTTCTCGAGATCTATATTCCAGAATTTTTTGAGAATTTTTAGGCAACTTTTAAAAGATTTCAATTTTTCGAAATGAATTTTTTAACCGTTTTTTGAGCACTTTTCGAAAATTATCCAGAGACATTTTCTTGTAGAGTTCGACTTGCAGAAGTCGTATTCGGTTTGACTTTTTCGAAAATTCCCACAATTTGTCCAGAATTCGTTGATAAAATAAAAATGAAAGTTTTCGAGATTTTAAAAAAATTCATTGTCAAATATGTTTCCGAAAGCCTTGGTTTGGTACCATGGATGCTTCATATTTTTGGAATCAGCTTCTCGAGATCTATACCTCAGAATTTTTTGCGAATTTTGAGGCAACTTTTAAAAAATTTCAATTTTTCAAAATTATTTTTTATTGTCAAAGAAATTTTCGAAAATTTGGGTCTGGAACCATTGACGCTTCATATTTTTCGAATGAGCTTCTCGAGGTCTATATTCCAGAATTTTTTGAGAATTTTTAGGCAACTTTTAAAAGATTTCAATTTTTCGATATAACCGTTTTCTAAGCACTTTTCGAAAATTATCCAGAAACATTTTCTTGTAGAGTTCGACTTGCAGAAGTCATATTCGGTTTGACTTTTTCGAAAATTCCCAGAATTTGTCCAGAATTCGTCGATAAAATAAAAAATGAAAGTTTTCGAGATTTTAAAAAAATTCATTGTCAAATATGTTTCCGAAAGCCTTGGTCTGGTACCATGGATGTTTCATATTTTTGGAATCAGCTTCTCGAGATCTGTACCTCAGAATTTTTTGAGAATTTTGAGGCAACTTTTAAAAAATTTCTATTTTTCAAAATTATTTTTAATTATCAAAGAAATTTTCGAAAATTTGGGTCTGGAACCATTGACGCTTCATATTTTTCGAATGAGCTTCTCGAGATCTATATTCCAGAATTTTTTGAGAATTTTTAGGCAACTTTTAAAAGATTTCAATTTTTCGATATAACCGTTTTTTGAGCACTTTTCGAAAATTATCCAGAGACATTTTCTTGTAGAGTTCGACTTGCAGAAGTCATATTCGGTTTGACTTTTTCGAAAATTCCCACAATTTGCCCAGAATTCGTTGATAAAATAAAAAATGAAAGTTTTCGATATTTTAAAAAAAATCATTGTCAAATATGTTTCCGAAAGCCTTGGTCTGGTACCATGGATGCTTCATATTTTTGGAATCAACTTCTCGAGATCTATACCTCAGAATTTTTTGAGAATTTTGAGGCAACTTTTAAAAAATTTCAATTTTTTTGGTGACAAAAAATTAATGAATGCCTGTATTTATTTTATTGATTTATTCAGGAACTGCAAAACTCAATGCTTTGAAATCTTGGAGACCTTTTAATATTAATAGAAGCACGACAATTTTTTTATCAAAATGTGTTTGCTCATCCCCCCTAAAAAACTGATGACGTCGGCTCAAAATTTTGCTGAATAACTTCTATCTTCAATGTGCAAAGTATGATGAGTCTGTAATTGTGATTTAGCAGTGCATTAGTATTTTTTAGATTTGCTTATACAGGGTGTCTCAAAAATATTAATGACTGAGTCATTATTTTATTGTTTAAATCAAGAATTGCAAAACTGAATACTTGGAAATTTTGAGAATACAATACTGTTATTTTTCAACTTACATTAAGTCAGTGAAATTGAGAAAAAAAGTGGGTGGGACTAAATTTAGTTTTTTCTAGTTTTATGAGCAAGCAGTAGCCCCGCCCACCCACCCCTTCTTTGTTCCAGTGACTACTCTTAATATTGTTCTGTCCTGGCTGAGCAAATTTTAGCCTCGCCCACCCACCCTTGTTTTTTCTTAGAAGATATGTCATTTGCCAAAATCACCCTTACCTTAACAAGTAGTAGCCCCGCCCACCCGCCCTCTATTTTCTTAGAAAGTATGTTTGCCACAATCAGTCTTATCTCAGCAAGTACTATCAGTGAAAAGGAGGCGGGGTGGGTGGGCGGGTTGAATTATATGTTCTTTTGTAAAATGAGAACTGGAACTAATAGAACGTAAGCTGTTAAAAAAAGCGTTAATCGTAATTTTTTATTTTTTGTTATACTTTTTATTTACTATAACATTTATTTCTTATTTCTGTTGAAACAAAATGAGAGGACGGGTGGGTGGGCGGGGCTAAGTTTAACTTTTTCATGCTGATTCTTTTATAACTAAGCAATAGCCCCGCCCACCCACCCCTCTTTCCAGTGATTACTCTTGATAATGTTCAGTCGTTTACCAAAATCAATTTTATCGTAACAAGTAGTATTATCCCCGCCCACCCTCCCTCTATGTTCTTACTAGGGTGTGTCATTTACCAAAAATTTTATCTTAGCAGATACTAGCCCCTCCCACACATGCTGTTCTCGTTCTAACGATTTTATCTCTCCATAGAGATCCACCTTTCATTTGAACTAAATCCAAAATAAATCACTGAAATAGAGACCGGGTGGGTGGGCGGGGCGAATTACATGTTCTTTTGTAAAGTGAGAATGGGAACTAATAGAACGTAGGCTGTCAAAAAAAAACGTTAATCGTAATTTTTTTGTGTTATATTACGCATTTCCTATAACATTTATTTTATTATTTCTGAAGAACAAAATGAGAGAACGGGTGGGTGGGCGGGGCTAAGTTTAACTTTTCCATATAGAATGTTTTATAAGCATACATAGCCCCGCCCACCCACCCTCTCTTCATTCCAGTGATTACTCATAATATTGTTCAGTCATTTACCAAAATCAATCTTATCTTAACAAGTGCTAGCCCCTCCCACCCACCCTTTATTTTCTTAGAGGGTATGTCATTTACCAAAATCACTCATATCTTAGCAGATACTAGCCCCGCCCACACACGCTGTTTTCATTATAACGATTTTTATCTCTCTTCAATTGAGATCCATCTTTCATTCGGACATCGTAATTTTTTTGTTATACTGCATATTTGCTATTATAACATTTATTTCTTATTTCTGAAGAAAACGATGAAGAAACGGGTGGGTGGGCGGGCTAAGTTTAACTTTTTCCTATAGAATCTTATAAGCAAGCAATAGCCCCGCCCACCCACCCCTTCTTCGTTCCAGTGACTACTCTTAATATTGTTCAGTCCTAGTGTTGCAAGTTTTAGCCCCGCCCACCCACCCTTTTTTTTCTTAAAAGTTATGGCATTGCCAAAATCAGTCCTATCTTAGGAATTACTATCCCCCCCCACCCGCCCTCTATGTTCTTAGAGGGTATGTCGTCTGCCACAATCAGTCTTATCTTAGCAGGTACTAGCCCCTCCCACCCACCCTTTATTTCATAGAGGGTATGTCATTTACCTGTTCTTTTGTAAAGTGAGAATGGGAACTATTAGGAGGTAGACTGTTAAAAAACGTTAATCGTAATTTTTTTGTTATACTACTTATTTGCTGCCACATTTATTTATTATTTCTGAAGAACAAAATGAGAGATCGGGTGGGTGGGCGGGGCTAAGTTTAACTTTTCCATACAGAATGTTTTATGAGCATGCATAGCCCCGCCCACCCATCCCGTCTTCATTCCAGTGATTACTCTTAATATTGTTCAGTCGTCAATTATCTGTCAACCCGACTGTAGTTGACATTGTAATGATGAAACCATCCATGCTCTAGACTGTTGCCTACTTAGTCTCCGAAAATAATTACCCTGTTACAAATAAACAACAAATAATTCCAAGGCCTGCTCCAAAAACTTATATTTAATTCGTGAAAAAAATAAATTCTTATTTCTTTACAAGAAATTAAAAGCATGTTGTTGAGTCTCGTGTTGTTCAAAGAATAATATGTCCATTAAGAAAAAAGGCAAAATGTTGACCCCGCCCACCCACCCCATCTCACTTGTGATGATTTTTTTATTCGTAGAAAGTGAAAGGCAAGTATGGATGGGGCTTTAATTTTTTCTTAATATACATAGTATTCTTTGACCAACACGATACTCAAAAACATGGTCTTAATTCCTCGTGGAAAAATAAGGATTTTGCAGTTAAGCTCCGCCCTCTTGATTCACGACAAATAAAAAATCATCAGAACTGAGACAGGGTGGGTGGGCGGGGCTTATATTTTTCCTTTTTTTTTTGATATATATAGTCATCTTTTCACAACAACAAACTTAGAACATGGTTAAATGGTACATTTTTGCAAGGAAATATGGATTTTGCAATTACGGGGCTGAACCTAATCACAAAATCAATATTTCATTCTACAAATTTTGCATTTTAAACATGTTTTAAGTTTTATGTTAGGAAAAGAAGTCTACACATATTAAAACGAAAAGGCAAAATGTATGCCCGCCCACCCGCCCTATCTCAATTGTGATTTTTTTTTTTATTCGTTGTTAGCCAAGAGGGGCGGAGTTTAACTGGAAAATTGATATTTCCCTAGGACAAATTAAAAACATGTTTTTGAGTATCGTGTTGTTCAAAGAATAATATGTACATTAAGAAAAAAGGCAAAATAACTTTCTATAAGAATGTTGTAGATGAAGAAGGAAATTATTATTAATTGTACTTTTTGTACCCCATTTCAATAAAAAATTTTTCCTAAATTGTTAAAGTTATAACTTTAGATATCCAGAATTTCGTTTCTTAAATGACGAAACTTCTGTTATTTTGAAAAATCCTAAAGACAGACGATTCAGAGAAGTTCAAAATCGAAGGCCTTTTAACATATCTTTTAAAGAATTTTCTAAAATATGTGCTGATTACACTAACAATAAAAACCGAGAAAAATTAACAACTTAACTGAATTTAATTTAATGCTATCGGCATTTTTGGGTATTCTTAGTATTAGATCCAGTTTATAAAATTTTGAGAAAGAATTAGGAATATTCATTTTTATTTTTAAGTTTCAGATTTTCAAAAGAACGATTTCAGCATATTTCAGAATTCACGAAATTGTTTTAACCATTTTTAGATTGTCAAGCCTTCGGAAAAGACTGAAATATTTTTTTATTTTAACAAAAAAAGTTACGATTAGCACCTTTTCTTCTAGATTCTATTATTAGTTTCCATTCCCACTCGACAGAAGAACATAATTAGCCCCGCCCACCCACCCTGTCTCCTTTTCAGTGATTATATAGGTAAAATTAGTCGTTAGAATGACAAAAGGACGGGTGGGCGGGACTAGTATTTGCTAAGATAAGAATGATTTTGGAAAATGACATATCTTCCAAAAGAATAGAGGGCGGGTGGGCGGGGCTAGTACTCGCTAAGATAAGAATGATTTTGGCAGATGACATATCTTCAAAAAAAAAATAGAGGGCGGGTGGGCGGGGCTAGTACTTGCTAAGACAAGACTGATTTTGGCAAATCACATATCCTCTAAGAAAAAAGAGGGTGGGTGGGCGGGGCTAGTACCTGCCAAGAGAAGACTGATATTGGAAAATTACCTACTCTCTAAGAAAATGAAAGACGAATGGACGGGACTGGTACTTATGAGATAAGACTGATTTTGCCAAATGATATACCCTCTAAGAAAATGAAGGGTAAAGGGTATGTCATTTGCCAAACTCATTCGTATCTAGGTAAGTACTAGCCCCGCCCACCCTCCCTTTATTTTTTAGAGAGTAGGTAGGGTGGGATGTTGTTTCTCGATCGAAGCGATAAATTAAATGTCATTACGTAAGTTTTAAATGCAAAAGTTTGCATTTATTCTTTGCATATAAGCTTATTAAATGCTCAAAAGTTTACAATTACCTTAATTTTAAGAATTTATAACTTAGAATTACGATTTTGAACTTCTATTTTGACATAAATTTCGAGGTTATGTCTCCAAAATTTATCACTTTACTCAGAGCTATCGAGAAAAGATCGCTCCATAAAGACTTGATTTCGTGACAGAAATGTAGCATCTCAACCAATCATCTAACGGGTTTTTTTCGATCGAGAAACAAAATCGCATCCATGTAACGATAAGATATCGGTACCGATAAAATGTGGTCGTCTTTTTCTTTCGCATCTGAAATTTATATTTTCGTCCTTATCATTTATCGCTTCGTATCGTATCGGTAGAAACAAAATCCTACCCCTGAACATCAAAACAATTCATTGTGGGCTGTCAAGCCCCACTTCACTTATTACGCCACAAAATTCTATTTTCGTTTCATTAACGTTTGTGAAAATGTTGGTAATCGTCTGCATAGCAGGTGTGTGATTGCGTGTGTGAGCCCGACACGAACTCAGATTTTATATTTGACAAATCTCACTTTAACTTGCCAGCACAAAGTATAACCACCAATTCTACAAAAAATCGTCGTTATAATAAGCATTCGTGCGCGGTCAAATTTTAATTGTCGCTCTTACAAAACACCATAGCGCGATTTTGGTTTTCCCCGATATACAAACCAAAGTAATAATCACGTACTACTTTTAGCTTCAACGATCGCTCCAGCGTCACAGTCCCCCAACGAAGAGACTACAACGGCAACGGGCCCACCAATGGCACCCCGCGCCCCGCTCCCTTCGAGTCCAACGTGTGGGGAACCCCAGCCAGTACCACCCCCGTCGGCAATCACCCGCCCGCTAGCATGATGAGCAACGGCCTAAACCAGCCCCCGATGCCGCCCCAGAACGGCGGCGCGGTCGGCGCCAAAACGACAACGCAAGTCACCATACCCAAAGACGTAAGTCACATCTTTACACTCAAGTGATATTTTTAACCCTGAGTTTATAGCTCGCTGGAGCCATCATCGGCAAGGGCGGCGGCAGAATCCGCAAGGTGCGCCAGGACTCCGGGGCCGGGATAACCATCGACGAACCCCTTCCAGGCTCCAACGACCGCATCATAACCATCACCGGTACGCCGAACCAGATACAGATGGCGCAGTACTTGCTGCAGCAAAGGTGAGGTTCGTGCAGCGAGGTCGGCGACGTGGCGTACGCCGATTGGTCGATCGAGACACGTCGGCCGACCTCGCGGCTTTTCGGTACCGTACGAGATTTGTAAACGTCGTTGCATCGCCGTGTGGACCGGATGCAACAACGTGGTTGTATATTTTGTAAATAACAGTGTGGCGTGTGGACTAATGGAGTGTGTAATCACTAATCTGGTGTGGAGTGACTAACAAGGGTGGCGTTGTGTGGAAGACTAGTGATTTTGTTGTTCTAATTTTTACGTAACAAGGAATCACTAATCATCCCACAAAGCCGTTCGCTGGCTTCGTGGAACTTCAGTACTAAACGTGGCGAGTTTCATTGCATTTAACCAAGCGTAAGTCTGTAAATAGGCGTCATGTTCATGTGCACGGGTCGAACTGCTCGAAAAGTGAGGTTATGTTTCGTTCAACGAAAGCAGAAATTGTGACAGTTCTAGGGACTTTGTTTTTGGAGCAGTTTGATTTTAGCTTTAACCATTGTTTAAGTATATTATAGTTGGACAACCTAATACAAATTTTACTTCGCCTAAATAGTGAGCTTTAGGACAAGGAATCCAGGGGGCGTGGGACAAATTTTTCGTCAACGCGCATTTTCACTACAGTGAGCCAACGTATTAGGTTTATTTTGCTTTAAATCAGATGGCGCCATCAAACATTAGCAAAGGCAAACACCCTTCACTCTGCTTTTATACGAGGAGTTATCCATAAATCCATAATTAACATTGTTCCGTAAACAGTAATGTGTATAAACATATATCTATGTACAAAATATGAAAATATACTTGACATAAAAAATATGAAGCAACGCGTTGTAACGTGATAAGAAAGAATTGAATTTAAATGAATTTGACGCATATTTTTATTTGACTATATCTGAAGACTGACAGAAACTTTCCAAGGGTTTTTAAACTGGTATAATTGTTTAGTTTTACAAGATTAAAGTAAAACAAGATTTTAAGTAAAATTTAGATTCGTGGTGTTACAAAAATATTAACACAAAATGAAAATAAATGTTCAAAGTAAATAACAGAATGACATAAACTTTCGGCGTTAACATTACAAATAATTACAAGAGAGAAAAAAACGCATTAAGAACTTAAGAGGCATGTTTGTAATATCGAGTTGTTAAAGGCTGCTTTGAAGACTGTTTGTTTCTATGAAAAACAATTGCTGTTATCGGACATTTTGGTAGATTTTGTTCCAAAAATACGAGATAACTAATTGTTTCTTGAACTAGTTTCCGTAACTTCTAAAATTTAAAAAGGATACGCCGTTCTGCTGTAATAAAATCTAGAATAAGGTCAAAATCACACTAATATTACATCTGATTTTGTTAACCACATGAATATAATTTACATTAAAATAAGTTACAGACATTGTTTGAAATGTTTATTATAGTTCGAAAACAAGATTAAATAAATAAATAAATAAATAAAATGTGCAGTTTATAAACTTCAGAATTTTAGTATAAAAATAATCATGTTTGAAGCTTTATTTTGTCTGTTCGATGTTATTAGGTGTATTGGGTCCCTCTCGGGATATAACACCGACATCAGTGCACTGACCCAACGTTCTTCAACCGATGGGATGATTTATTACTTCCGTTATGCTGGCCCTACACACAGCGATTTGGTTTTCGGATTTTCGGCTAGATCTGCACAGTTAAAACTTTTTGCACACAGAGTATTTTGTTCACGCCAGCATCAAAAATACTACGCCGAAAGCACTTCTCAAGTGTTATTTTTTTTAAGATGTCATATTTGTCAGCGTTTCCAAAATTTTCTTCTTTGCACAGGTCAACTAATTTTTCGTAAACCGCATTTTAAAATTTTTGTTATTGTATTTTTTACTTTTTAATTTTCTAAGGCATGAAAAAATCCCATATAGGTTTCTATGAATTTATTAACGAAATCAACTGATAACTTGCGCGCCATTTTGTGTTAATTAACACCAATAGTGATTATGATAATTTTATAATTATCATTTTAATGAAATTGTGTTCTTCACTTCGCGAACGACAGCAAACAATTTAAAATTACCGCTAGTCAAGCACCTGAAAATCCATCTCTCCCAAATATGTCTTTCTTGGCACGATTTGTAATCCGAAGTCTCCCTCCACATGCAATTTTTCGTCGCCTGAGAACTTGTTTGATCTACAGACCAAAGCACACTCAGGCCAATATCGGCTTTAAACGATTTATCTATAAATCGATATTCGTTAGAGTTGATCTGATACACATCCACTACGAAGAACTAACCCATGTCGACCATTGCACTTTACAACGAATAAGTGAACAAAGTTCTTGAACGTCTTAACGATTTAATACATAATGTTCCCGAATGACAAAATTTACATTTCAAATTGTATTATCAAATTACACTCACCAAAATTTGTCACGAACAATGAAATGACGCAATTTCCAAATTTTACAATAGTAAAATTGTAGTTTCGCCCCGTTTACGGTTTATGCATCCGTGTCGAGTTTTCACCTTAGACGTCAAGATTTTTGGAAAAAAAAAATCAACATTTTCCAATTTATAATGTTATGTATTTAAATTTTAAAAAGTAGAATAGTCCTGATCTTGTGATTTATACCTAAATACGCTATTGGGATTTTTCGGCTTGTCGATTTCTCGATTTTTCAACTTTAAATGTCTCAATTTTTCAATATTTCAATTTTGGGCTTTTCCGATTCCTCCATTCCTTAAATTTTCTATTTCTCGATGTTTTTATTTTTCGATTTATCAATCTTACGATGTTTCAATGATACGATTTCTCAATTTTTGTCCTCTTCAATTTTACGGTTTTTAAATATTTCGATTTTTCAATTTTTCAAATTTTCACGTTTCTAAATTTTCAGTTTGCCGATTTCTAAAGTATTTTTTTTATTTGTCCATTTCTGGATTTCCTAAAGTTTCAATTTTGCTTTTTTAGATTTTCGATTTCTCAATTTTCCAATTTTTTAATTTCTCAATTTTTTGAATATTTCTTTCAGTTATGAGATTTTTCAATGTTTCAATTTTTCGACTTTTCGATTTTTGAATTGATGGATTTTTTTTTATTTGTCGCTTTTTTCCTTTTTGGATTTTCAATTTATTGTAAACTTTGGATTTTTCAATTCTGGGACTGTTTAATGCTTCGATTTCTCAATTTTTAAATTTTTTTTTAATATTCCATTTTTTAAAATTCTAGGTTTTTCGATATCTCGAGTTTTCAGTTCTTCTATTTTTCAATTTTTCGATTTTTTGAATTTTAATTTTTGATTTTCCAGTTTTTCTTTTTTAAAATTTTTCGATTATTTAATTTTTTAATTTCTCAATTTATCGAATTTAGATGTTTCGTTGTTTTGATTGTTCAATTTCTCAATTTTTCAATTTTTAACTTTCCTTTTCGGCTTCCGACTCCTCAATTTCTCGATCCTCCGATTTTTCGATTCCTCGAAGTCCCAGTTTTTGAATTTTTCGATGTTTCGATTTTGGATTTCTCGGTTTTTCGATTTTTTTCTTTTGAGCTTTTCAATTTCTGGATTTTCCAATTTTTCAAAGCCCCGATTTTTCAATTTTTCAAATTGAATTGGATCTCTCGATTCTTCAATTTTGCGATATTTTAATTATTCATTGTTTTAAATTTTAGTTTTTTCGATTTCTCGATTTTTTTGACTTTTCAGTTCTTCAGTATTTAAATTTTTGAATTTTTCAAATTTTTGCGTTAAATTTTCAGTTTTCTGATTTTTCAATTAATCTATTTTTGATTTTCCCACTTCTCAAAGTTTCGATTTTTCAGTTCTTCAATTCTTCGATTTTTCGACTTCGCTTTATTGGTTTGTCGATTTCTCAATTTTTGGATATTTCTTTCAGTTTTGATATTTTTCAATACTTCGATTCTTTCATTTTTCGACTTCTAGATTTTTCTATTTTTATTTTTGGATTTTCAGTTTTTTGTTTTTTATTTCAATGTTTCAACTTTTTCATATTTTAATTTTTAAATTTCTAGATTTTTCAGTTTCTCGAGTTTCCAGTTCTATATTTTAATTTTTTAAATTTACGAATGTTTAAATTTTTTGAGATCTCAATTCATTGAGATTCGGATGTTTCGATGTTTTGATTATTCAATCTCTCGCTTTATCAATTTTTCCATATTTAAGTTTTCGATTTTTCGATTTTGGCCTACTTCGGTTTCTCAATTTTTTGATTTTTCGACTTCTCGATTTTTCGACTCCTCGATTTTTTTTGTCTTTTGATTTTTCGATTTCTCGATGTCTCAATTTTTGAATTTTACAATGTTTCGATTTTTCGATTTGTTGGTTTTTCGATTTTTTGCTTCTCGGTTTCTCGATTTTTCGATGTTTCGATTTTTGATTTTTTGATGTTTGGATTTCTCCATTTTTCAGTTTTAGGATATTTTAACTTTTCAATGTTTTAAATTTTAGATTTTTCGATTTTTTAGTTCTTAAATATTTTTTTATTTTTCAAATTTTGACGTTTCTGAATTTTTAGTTTTCGGATTTCTCAATTAATCTATTTTTTTATATTCCCATTTCTCCACTTCCTAAAGTTTCGATTTTTCAGTTCTTCAGTTCTTCAATTTTTCGATTATTCAGGTTTTTGATTTTTCAATTTTTTAAGTTTGTGATTTTTAAACTCTGCTTTTTTGACTTTTTTGTTTCTCAATTTTTTAATTTCCTAATTTTTTGATATTTCGTTCAATTTTTGATATTATTAATTTTTTTCGATTTTTGAGTTTTCAGTTCTCTATATTTCAATTTTTCAATTTTCGGAATTTTTAAATTTTCGATTGTCCAATTTTTTTTTATTTTTCGATTTTCCAATTTTGCGATGTTTCGATTTTTGAATTAACCAATTGTTCAATTTCTCGATTTTTAAATTTTAGATTTTCCAATTTTAATTTTTTTGATTTTTTAATGTTTCGATTTCGAGGATTTACTGTGTTACAGTAGTCATCAGTCATTACTCATCAAGAACGATTATAGCTGTGCGTTAAAATGCCTACATACTGATAAGCACGTAATACAAGACACATTTAAGGCTGTTTTAGTATAATTTTTGCAATTTTAAATTTATTTCTTGATGTCTAAATCGTATATACTTACATGGTGATGAATATTTTGTGATACAATCTTAGGATAAAATGCATTTTAGTTTCAAAAATAATATGTATTTAATGATTTGACTACTGTTAATAAAAAAATACGTAAGAAGATGTTCATATTGAATTATCAGGTATGCACTACATATACATATATTACAGTAAAGTCTTCAACACGTACGTTTGCTTATTTTGTGACTGCTCCCCGTACAACGTACTGATTAATACGTCCGTTTACTACCTTATCGACATCACCTGCTTACAGACTATTTCTACCCCCTTTCGTAAGGTACCGCCACTTCATAGTGAAGCGAGTGAGATGTAAAATATATATTCATTCTTTTCTACATGGGAAAGTGATTGTCCGTATAGGTTGTCCAACTATAATATACTTAAACAATGCTTTAACTGAGTTAGGGGGTCCCGATTTTAATTTTTTTTCTTTTTTCAGTGTCCACAACAACTCCGACCGCAACAGCTATTGAAGACACGTGCCCTGAGACCCAGCAGCCTACATTATTCTCATTTAGAACATTCCAAGATTGATTTGTGGGCATTAAAATTCAGTTTTAGACATTTACATCACGAATATTTCTTTTGTATATTTTTATAGTTTTTGAGAGGAATCAAAGTATTTTTGTTACATTTTGTATATTGTGAATTAAACGCGTGAGCATTATACCGATCACGCTTTTAATATTTTATATATATTTATAATATAACGGTCGTTATACAGCGTAACCCCATTTGATGTATAGTACTAACCGATGATGCATTTGCATTTTTGTACATCAGGGAACAATCCAGTACAAATTAGTTCTTTGTTCAGTTCATTTAAAATTGTTCCGTGATCGAATTGCAAATATACAACCAAATATTTTTGTAGGTTAAGTTTCTCATAATCAATAAATAATTGTCTGAAATGAATAAAATATTAAAGTAAAACTTAGTTTTATTACAACTGCCGCATAAAATTTACATTGTCAACAATACACTGATTAAAACTTGTTAAAATTAAAGCGAGTACAAATTTAATACTTTGAGAGACAACTGCTTACCACAAGCAGATCGTTAAGCCGTCATGAGGGCGCGTGGTGATACTGTTCCGGGTGCTCCGCCACGTAAAACACGTAGACAATGGGCACGGCGAAAATGAGAATCACTATACACAGAATGAGAGCTTTAAGCGAAATATCGCCATCGACTCCGCTACAATTTAACCTAGACGCAATAGGTTCAGTCATGTCGCTGTGAGGCAGCAAATGCACCTCTTCGTCGTCGTCGTCGTCGTCCTCCTCCTCCACCGCCGCGCCTTTCTGCGATAAATTACTATTAAAAATAATCTGATTCACTTCAGTTTCTTTTAAACTACTAGTCAGTCTATCGGTATCCACTTGGCTACTCGTCGACGCGAAACTCGGCGAGCTGCGGCCGCTGACGTGCACGCCCGCCAGCGCCTGAGAAATGGGGTGATGCGGCACTTTGATCGTCCGTTTGGCGAAAATCTCGTTCTCTTTGTGGATGTTGTTGAGGCGCTTCAAGTCCTCGATCTGGAAAGTCACTTCGAGTGAAAGAAAATGACAGCGGGGGGCTTACAGTGCAGCAGTAGCGGATGGCGAGGGACTGCAGCGTGTCCCCCTCCTCGACGGTCTTCTCCACGGTGGCCCGTTCTTTCTTGGGGGACGGGCGGAGTGTGGAGAGCTCGTTCTCGTCTTCGCTGTCACTGTGTTTGCCGAATTTTTTGTAGCTGGCGTCGGACTTCGATCTGGAAGACACGGGGGTTATTTTGGGGGGAGGTGTCGGCGGATACGAACTTTTGTCGTTGTTTCATCATTTTCGGGGGTGAAAAGCGTCGGATTGGGGGTATGTTGTTGACGTATTGTCAGTTGTCACTTGTCAATGGAAACGTCAGGCACGGTTGGGGGTATAGGGCAAAAGGCAAAACGTGGACGAAGGAATATTTTTACAAATATTATTAGAAGTATGACGACATTGATGACACGAAACCGACTGATTGATTACTTTTAATGTGATTGCTTAGTGTTTTTTTTTTTGTATTTACATATGTCTACTGCCTGCTAGTAATTTTGTACTGTGGTAGTGGCAAAACTACAAATGTTGTCAATTGTCAACATGACAAGACAAGTTCTGTCAAGGTTAGTTAGTAAAGAATATCTATTAAATGACTTTGAAGTTCTGTCAAGTCGAACAAACTTTTACTTCTTAAACCAAAGTCAGAGTCTTCCAGATTACTTCAAAAAACAAGATTAGGGATCCCAAGATTCTTTAAAACTACTTCAAAAACCAGCACAAAGGCATGGTAGAAGGAGACATGGTATAGGCATACGCATCGGGTGTGACGTCAAGTGGGGTGAAATTAGCGCGAAATTTAAAATACAATTCGTTATTCGACAACTAATTGACGTATTGGACAGAGCAATGACACAGCAATGACAACTCAAGCTGAAATTCCCTAGACTTCCCTAGCGAAGCTCACAAGAATCACAAGGTCGTTGATGCCACCTAACGTCACAAATGGATGCGCAGACCATTTTTAAATTGGTACATCGGATGCCTATACCATGTCTCCTTCTACCATGGCACAAAGGGTCCCCGAGATTCTTTAAAACTACTTCAAAAACCCAGCACAGGGGTCCACGAGATTCTTTAAAATTACTTCAAAAACCAGCACAATGCGTCCCCGAGATTCTTTAAAACTACTTCAAAAACCAGCACAATGGGTCGCCGAGATTCTTTCAACTACTTCAAAAAAAAAAACAAACAGAAAAACGACACACGAGTGGTTCCCGAGATTCTTTCAACTACATACTTCAAAAACAAAAAAAGTGGTCTCTGAGATTCTTTAAAACTATGTACTTCAAAAACCAGTACAAGGGATTGCCAAGGTTCTTTCAACTACTTCAAAAAAAAAAAAAAACAGAAGGAATCCTTGATATTATTTACTTCAAACCACTTTAAGCCGTCAAGATTCTTTCAAACTATGTACTTCAGAAACTAGACATAAGTGGTCCCCGAGATTCTTTCAACTACTTCAAAAACAAAAAAAAGGGGTCTCCGAGATTCTTTAAAACTACTTCAAAAACAAAAAAAGGGGTCCCCGAGATTCAAACATAAAACAAAAGCGGTCGCTGAGATTCTTTCAAACTACCTACTTCAAAAACAAAAAAAAAACAAAAGGAATCCCGATATTCTTTCAAAATACTTCAAAAACCAGTACAAGGGGTTCCCAAGATTCTTTCAATTACTTCAAAAACAAAAAAAGGGGTCCCCGAAATTCTTTGGAAATACTTCAAAAACCAGCACAATGGATCCCCGAGATTCTTGAAAACTACTTCAAAAACCATCACAAGAGGTCCCCGAGATTCTGTCAACTGCTTCAAAAGAAAAAAAAAACAAAAGAATCCCCGGCATTCTTTCAAAATACTTCAAAAACCAGCGTAAATGGGTTCCTGAGATTCTAGAAAACTACTTCAAAAACCATCACAAAAGTCCGAGATCTTTCATACTCAAAAAAAAAAAAAAAGGATCCTGACATTCTTTCAAATACTCAAAAACACGAGGGTTCCGAGATTCTTAAAACTACTCAAAAACACACAATCCCGAATTCTTTCAACTACTTCAAGAAAACAAAGGAATCCTTGATATTATTTACTTCAAACCACTTCAAACATAAACAAAGCGGTCCCGAGTTCTTTCAAACTACTTCAAAAACAAAAAAGGGGTTCCGAGATGCTTAAACACTCAAACAAAAAGGGTCAGATTCTTTCAAAATACTTCAAAAACCACACAATGGGTCCCCGAGATTCTTTAAAACTACTTCAAAAACCACACAAAGGTCCCGAATTCTTTGAACTACTTCAAAGGAAAAACAAAAGGATCCTTGTATTATTTATTTCAAACCACTTCAAAAACTGAAACAAAAGCGGTCCCTGAGATTCTGTCAAAACTACTTCAAAAACATAGACATAAGGGGTTCCCGAGATTCTTTCAAACTACTTCAAAAACCAGCACAAGGGTCCCCAGACTCTTTCAAACTACTTCAAAAAACAAACAGAAGGAATCCTTGAATTCTATCAAACCTACTTCAAAAACAAAACAAATGCGGTCCTCTGAGATTCTTTCAAACTACTTCAAAAATCAGACAAAAGTGGTCCCGAGATTCTTTCAGATTACTTCAAAAACAAAATAATGGGTTCCGAGATTTTTTAAAACTACTTCAAAAACCTAGACACAAGGTTCCCCAGACCTTTAACACTACATACTTCAAAAAACAACAAGAAGGATTCCCTGAATTCTTTCAACATACTTTAAAAATAAAAAAAGGGGTCTCCGAGATTCTTTCAAAATACTTGCAAAAACAGCACAGGGTCTCCCAGATTCTTAACTACTTCAAAAACGATCACAAGATGTCCCTTAGATTCTTTCAACTACTTCAAAAAAAAAAACAAAAGGAATCTCCCGAATTCTTTCAAAACTACTTCAAAAACCAGCACAATGGGCTCCCGAGATTCTTGAAAACTACTACTTCAAAAACCAGCACAAGGGTCCCGAGACTCTTTCAACTACTTCAAAAAAAAACAAAGGATTCCTTGAATTCTTTCAAACACTTCAAAAACAAAACAAATGGGTCTCTACAATTTTTTCAAACTACTTCGAAAACAAGACACAAGATGGTCCTCGAAATTCTTTCAAATACTTCAAAAACAAAAAATATGGGTCTCCGAGATTCTTTAAAACTACTTCAAAAACCAGAACAAAGGTTCCCCGAGACATTTAAAACTACTTCTAAAACCAGCACAGAGTTCGCAAGATTCTTTCAACTACTTCTAAAAATAAAAAAGAGGTCTCCTGAGATTCTTTCCAAATACTGCAAAAACACACACAAGGGTCCCGAGATTCTTTAAAACTACTTCCAAAATTATAACAAGAGGTCCCGAGATTCTTTCAACTACTTCAAAAAAAAAAAACAAAAGGGAATCCCCGACATTCTTTCAAAATACTTCAAATACCAACACAATGGTTCCCGAGATTCTTTAAAACTACTTCAAAAACCAGCACAGGGGTCCCGAGACTCTTTCACACTACTTCAAAAAAACAAAGGAATCCTGACATTCTTTCAAACCACTTCAAAAACCAACACAGGGGTCCCGAGATTCTTTAAACTACTTCAAAAACCAGACACAAGTGGTCCTCGAGATTCTTTCAATACTTCAAAAAACAAAAAATAGGTCCCGAGATTCTTAATTCAAAAAAAACTACTTCAAAAACCAACACAATGGGTTCCCGAGGCACTCTTAAAACTCATTCTTCAAAAATCAAACACAGGGAGTTCCAATTCAAAAAAAAACAAAGGATCCTTCTTTTTCAAACCACTTCTAAAAATACAAAACAAAAGGGTCCGAATTCTTTCAACTATTTCTAAAACCAGAACAAGGGTCCTTCGTAGTTCTTCAGTATTCAAAACTAAAAATATGGTCTCCGAATTTAAACTTAAAACCAGAACAAGGTGGTCCCTCGAGATTTAAAACTCCTTCAAAAATCACAAAGTCCCGATTCTTTCAATACTTAAAAAAAACAAGGTTCCGAATTCTTTCAAAATATTCAAAAACCAGCCAAGGGTCCCCGAGATTCTTTAAAACTACTCAAAAAACACAAGGTCCCCGAGATCTTAACTACTTCAAAAAAAACAGAAGGAATCGTTGACATTCTTTCAAACCCCTTCAAAAACAAAACAAAAGCGGTCTCTGTGATTCTTTCGAACTACTTCAAAAACCAACACAAGTGGTCCTCGAAATTCTTTCAGTTACTTCAAAAACAAAAAATATGGGTCCCGAGATTTTTTAAAACTACTTCAAAAACCAGAACAAGGGTTCCCCGAGACACTTTAAAACTACTTCAAAAACCAGCACAAGGAGTACCCGAGATTCTTCAACTACTTAAAAATAAAAAAGGGTCCCCCAAGATTCTTTCAAAATACTGCAAAAACCAGCACAGGGTCTCCGAATTCTTTAAAACCACTTCAAAAACTATCACAAGAGGTCCCCGAGATTCTTTCAACTACTTCAAAAAAAAACAAAAAGAATCTCCGACATTCTTCAAATGCTTCAAAAACCAGCACAATGGGTTGCAGAATTTTTAAAACCACTTCAAAAACAAACACAAGTGGTCCTCGAGATTCTTTCAGTTACTTTAAAAACAAAAAATATGGGTCTCCGAGATTCTTTAAAACTACTTCAAAAACCAGAACAAGGGTTCCCCGAAACACTTTAAAACTCCTTCAAAAATCAGCACAAGGAGTTCCCGAGATTCTTTCAACTACTTTAAAAATAAAAAAGGGGTCTCTGAGATTCTTTCAAAATATTGCAAAAACCAGCACAGGGATCTCCGAGATTTTTTAAAACTACTTCAAAAACTAGCTCAAGGGCTCTCCGAGGCTCTTTCAACTACTTCAAAAAAAAAACAAGGAATCCTTGACAGTCTTTCAGATCACTTCAAAAACAAAACAAAAGCGGTCCTTTTTCAGCTACTTCAAAAAGAAAAATTGGTGTCTCCGAGATTCAAAACTACTTCAAAAACCAGCACAAGGGGTCCCCGACATTCTTTAAAACTACTTCAAAAACCAGCACGAGTGGTTCCCTGGATTCTTTCAACTACTTAAAAAAAAACAAAATGAATTTCCGACATTCTTTCAAACCACTTCAAAAACAAAAAAAAAGGGTCTCCGAGTTCCTTCGAACTGCTTCAAAAACCAGACACAAGCGATTCCCGAGATTCTTTCAAAGTTCTACAAAAAGAAAGAGGTCCCTGAGATCCTTCAAACTACTTCAAAAATGCGACACAAGGGGTGCCCGAGATTCTTTAAATCTACTTCAAAAACAAAAAGGAAGAGTTACCGGGGATCTTTCAAACTCTATGTAGGTACTTCAAAAACAAGCACAAAGTTCTTTCAACTACTTAAAAAAACGAAAGGGTCTCCGGGATCCCTCAAACTACTTTAAAAATCACACACAAAAGGTCCCCGAGATTCTTTCAAAGTCCTTCAAAAACAAAACGAAAGAGGTCTCCGAGATCCTTCAAACTACGTACTTCAAATATCAGACACAAGGAATCCCCGAGGTTTTTTCAAAAAGAAAGAGGTCTCCGAGGAGATTCTTCAAACTACATACTTCAAAATTCGGACAAAAAGGCTCCCCGAGGTTCTTTCAAATTATGTACTTCAAAAACCAGCACAAGGGTTGCCCGAGGCAATGCTAAATATTGGAATCCATGCTAGTACGTCAGTTCAGAGTTGTCAGTTTTGGCATGAGCACGCTTAACAAACGTGTTGATTGGTTGAGACAATGACAGCTTTCATAAATGTCACTTTGACAATTAGGTATGTCATAAAATTGTAAATATGTCGCCAACCTCACAAAAAAAGTCACAAATATTAACAATCACTCGGTACTTTAGTCGAAAGTTTGGCGCAAATTTTACGGTTAGTTACTTTTGCTCAAAATCACTGCATAGTTATTTATCAGAGGTACTCAAAATCCGCGGAACAATTTAAAAACATATTAAAACAAAAGTTCCTCTTTGAAGAAAATGGAACAAAATTCCACTTACCATTTTTAACATGAATGTGTAGACACTCTCAGATTCACTATTTACTACACAAAGGAAATGAGCGTAGATATGGAAGGAAACACTCGGAAGGTGGGTTGATCGATAAGATTTGCGGTCATTTTGACGTAATTTTTTTTAAGTGAAATTTTATTTTGCTTACACATTTGCAGCATTACTATTTAAACAATTATTACTACACAAAATTTATTTTTTTTTTTCCAGAGTCTTTTGTTGAGTACTTCTGACGGACTCGCAACTTAAATACATTACTTTTAGTTACTTCAATTTTATACGGTTGTAGGGGTTATAGATGTTTTATTTTATTCCAGGTTTATCATAGAGAGTGGTCCCACAGTTGATGTTGTTCACAATCAACACTAATTGTGATCCGATGAAATAAAATTAAACCTAAGTTATTCTATTAGTACAGTTAGTACAGTGTCGTATAATTGGCCACACATTCTTCGTTGTTTATCTCCAAAAAAATCCACTTGGAAAACGTGTTAAAACGGTTGTGTTAACCTCGCAGTGTGGTCCGTTCACAAACAATTGTTTATGTTTAAAAACGTTTAAGTGCAAACGCGCGTGTTGTGGTGTTAATCTGGAGCCCCAAAGTGCCCCCACGATGGAAACCATGGACTCCAGCGACTACTTCCAAAGTTACCAAGATTTGTCGGTAAGAACACATTGACGTAAGAGACATAAGGACAACCTAACCTCAATTTTTCACGTTTATTTATCACACCCTAACAATTGTTTTCCCGAAGTTTTGACCCGCAAACATCCCTATGAACGCATTGGGCGTGTTACTAAACCCGTCGACAATATGCTCGAAGGGTTTCAGCCGCCCTTCTTTAAGCCATTGCAAATTCTGCTGAATACCTTCATCCCACTGGTCCTTGAACCGAGTCACCTTAAACCCTTCCATCACCAGGTGCTGCACTTTCACGGTAGTCTGTACTTCGCTGGCTAAAACGAAGCGCCATTACATGAAACTACGTCATTCAGGTTACACTACCTGTAGCTTTTATTTTCGAGTTGTAAGTGGAAATGGCCCCACAGATAACCACCCGGCCGAATTTTTTCATCTTGGCCAAAACGCTGCTGCTGATCTCCCCGCCTACGCTGTCGAAGTAGCAATGCACGGTATCCTTCGTTGCTTTGGACAGATCTTTCTCGAAATTCTTCGAGTTATAACTAACGTAATGGTCGTAGCCGACTTCCTTGACCAAGCGCTCCCCCTTTTCAACCGAGCTGGTGATCCCCACGGCTTTGCACCCTTTTATCTTCGCGATCTGCCCCACGATGGTCCCCACGCCGCCGGCGGCGCTCGACACCACCACGGTGTTGCCCTTCATGGGCTTGCCCATGTGCAACAGCCCGAAGTAGGCCGCGTTGCCGGGCATCCCCAGCACGCTCAGAGCCAACGATCGCGATAACCCATCATATCCGGTTAAAAGTCTGGGTTTTCGTAGGCAGAACTCGCCAGCGACGTCTTTGGCAATGGTGTGGGTCCTCCAGCCCCACTCTCCTACGACGGACGACCCCACGGGGAAGTCGTTGTTCTGGCTCTCTATTACCCTACAAACGGGGAAGGTTAGTACTGTTCGGGGGTTAGAAAAACATGTTACTTGGCTACTTGTTCGGACAACATGGTTTGACCCACTTTTGGGGGGTACACCCTCTGGTAGGGGTCCACGCTTATGTATCTAGCTTCTACTAGAAACTCTCCTTGCTGGAGGGGCCGCAGCTTTTCTTCGACGATTTTGAAATTGTCGAGGGTTGGGGTCCCTTCGAATTTTCGCTTGAGGATTATAACTTTTGCTGTCATTGCGTTTTTGATTGACACTGAAAGGAATCTTTGACATTTTAGTGATAACATTGTGAGGTTAGAGGTATTTTTGGGAGGTCTGGGAGAGTTCAAAGTTGCGCGAGGCTGGAGGGGGAAGTACTGATGTACCTTTGGGGGAAGTTCGAAACGTTGCAAGCGTGAAAAGGGGACAGAATTGTAGCGAGTTGTTTGCACTAACGACCTTCGGAATAGCTTCGCTACGAATGATAATAAATGTGCAAGTTCATGTCTATTTTTATCTTCGCTGTTTATCTTCTTGGAGTGTTTTTATTTGCAGTGGAAGCAATTTAAGTAATTTGTTTGATGATTTGTTATGAAAGAGAAAGAACGTGTAGTTGTGTCCTTGCTTTCGTACTTTGAGTACTACTCATTACGTGAAACTGATTGTAACAGAACTGCTGTGTCATGCTATCGATAACTAATCAGTCTGAACAAAAGTCATATAACAGGTAGACACAATTATTTTTCCCAATTGTGATCCAAAATGACGACGGCAAGAAAGTACGTTTACGCCCGAAAATTTGAAGGTTTTCCTAAAGAAGGCGACTTGCAGTTAGTGGAAGAGAAATTGCCGCAGCTCAAAGATGGGGGTGAGAATATTCGAAACTTTTCTAAAAAAATCCGGTTACGTATTTACTCGTTGGTTGTCTAGAATTCCTTTCCAAGGCTGTCTATTTGAGCGTCGACCCTTACATGCGCGCCTATGCACCATCCCTAAAACTTGGAACCACCTTCATTGGCGGACAAGTCGCCGTGTAAGTTTTCCCCATTCCCCAAATTTCGACAATAATCTACCTTCTATCAAGGGTCACCGAAAGCAAAAACATTACCCACCCCGTTGGCCAGTACATCGTGGGCAACTTCGGCTGGCGCACCCACACCATTTCCGACAACGAATCCGAGCTCTACGTCCTCCCCGACTTCGACAAGCTCCCTCTATCCCTAGGAGTCGGCGTCCTAGGAATGCCAGGGTAAGCACCCCGATCGAGTCACGCCAAATCTGACCCAAATTTAGGAACACCGCGTACTTCGGCTTCCTGGAGATCTGCCAGCCCAAACCTGGCGAGACCGTGGTGGTCACAGGAGCAGCCGGCGCGGTGGGCAGCCACGTCGGCCAAATCGCCAAAATCAAGGGTTGTACAGTCATCGGGATAGCCGGATCAGACGAAAAGGGTAAATGGTTGGTCGACGATTTAGGGTTCGACCACTTCATCAACTACAAGGACGACAAGTTCAAGGAGAAACTGGAGCAAGTGACGCCGAAGGGGGTGGATTGCTATTTCGATAACGTGGGTGGAGAGATTAGCTCGATTGTGATAAGCAGGATGAACCTTTATGGGCGAGTGTCTGTCTGTGGGTCTATTTCCGGGTACAATGACACCGAACCGGCGAAAGGTGAACTTGTTTTCTTGGAAAAGTGGGTTTTATGGGTTTTGGGTTGCAGCCACTACGATTCAGCGGTTTTTGGTCGGCAAACAGCTGAAGATGGAAGGGTTCATCGTAAGGAGGTGGACTGAGCGGTGGGGGGAGGCCATTTTGCAAAACAAGCAGTGGATTCAAGAGGGGAAGTTGAAGTACCGCGAGACCGTGACAGAGGGCTTCGAAAACATGTTCCAGGCGTTTGTCGACATGTTGAAAGGGGGAAACATCGGGAAAGCTGTTGTGAAGGTGTAACACCGTGTATTTTCTAAATAAAATGCTTGACTATGTTTTCGAGTTTTATTTTCAACCCTTCAATGTAGTTGCTAAGTTGCAAAGAAACAATGAAGTTTGTAATCAACTTTATCTCGTGTCACCGATCGTTCCATCGCGTCACCAGAAACCCTTCTACTTTGAGTTCTTTAGCCACCATGAAATCCTGAATCGGCGTCACTGCAAATAAAAATCCGTCAATGCTCAACCACGTTTCTAGTCACCTTTGAGCGTCTTGGTTTCGTTGTACCCAGAAACAGCCCCACACATCGCCCGAAATGGTTCATCCTACTGAAAATCGTTGAACTGATCTCACCACCCACATTATCAAAAAAACAATCCACGCCTAAAGGGGTCGCCTCGATGAGTTTTCTTTCGAATTTCTTGTCTTTGGCCGACGACTCCGACGACTGTGCAGCCCAGGATTTTGGCCTGCGGCTGCTGTGACCACCACGGTCTCCCCTTTGGGATGACAGATCTCGAGCATCCTAGAACTGCGTTAGACTTGGACGGATCGGGGGGTTTTTCGTACAATCGCACGCAAATGTTTTGAGCCAATGGGCGGATCATTTTTGCCGGTCGTCACCGAAGGAGGCGGTCCAAATCGTCCAAGGGCAGAATTTGTAGGTAGGCTCAAACTACAACGAAATTTACGTGTTGACCAAATTCTTACCCTGAATTAGTTTTAATTTTATAAATACTTACTCTGAATTAGTTTTAATTTTATAAATACCCTATCTAAAATGTTCAGAATATGATGAGTCTATACTTGTGATTTACCATTTCATTAATATTTTTTGGATTTGTTTATACATACAGGGTGACTCAAAAAAAAAATAATGACTGAGTCAATTTATTTTATTGAAGAAATCAAGAATTGCAAAACTGAATACTTTGAAATCTTGTCAATTAGTTAGAAAAAAACCTGTCCTGCTCTAATAACATCGAGAATATGCTCAAAATCACACTAATATTAGGTCTAATTGTGCCGACCATAGTTATAAAATTCACATTAAAGTAAGTCACGGACATTTTTTGAAGTGTACTACATTTCAAAAAGCAAAAAAAATGTTCAGTTTATAAACTTCATAATTTTGGTTTAAAGTTTATCAATCATATTTGACGCTTTATTTTATCCGTTCCATTTGTTATCCTTTACTGCGGTCTCTCTTGGGTCGAGGTGTAACACCGGACCGAACGTTCTTCGACCGATAGGATAATTTATTACTTCCGACATCTTTTCGGTGACAAATTTAATCTTCGCATACTTTAGCGTAGTTAGTGTACTCGTTGTGACCACTGAAATATACAAAGAGTAAATTTTGAAATGGAACGAAAGTCGAAGAATACTTTCAAAGCCACGATCAAAATGTATTTGCTTATCTTCGCCAAAAAATGCATGACGTCATCGTAAAATTTGATATGATGAGTCTATACCTGTGATTTATCATTGCAGTAATATTTTTTAGATTTACTTATACAGCCTGTCTAAAAAAAAAGGTCACTTCGATTTTCGATTTTTCGTTTTTTCGACCAACAGTTTCATAGAATTAGATTTTTCAGTTTCCATTTTTCTATCAACTTTTCGATTTTATTACTTTCTAATTTTCTGATTTTTCAAATTTGCGGTATTTTGATTTTTCGGGTTTTCAGTTTTTTCGTTTTTCGTTTTTTTAATTTTTCGTTTTTTTGATTTTTCGATGTTTCGATTTTTTAATTTGCCATTCTTTCAATTTTCGATTTTTCGTCTTTCCATTTTTAGATTTTTTGATTTTTCTGTTCGTCAGTTTTTAGACTTTGCAATTTTTTTGCATTCTTCGATTATATTTTACTTTCCGATTTTTTTGTTTTTTGAATTCTCGATTTTACGTTTTTAATTCTTCGATTTCCGATTTTTCAATTTTCCGGTTTTTTAATTATTCTATTCTCGATTTTTCGATTTTTCATTAATCATAAAATTTTTCGATTTTTCGGTTGTTTTATTTTTCGACTTTCGATTTTTCAACTTTCGATTATTTTCCATTTTCTGATTTTACGATTTTTCGATTTGCGATTTTTCGATTTTCGTTTTTCCGCTTTTGTGGTTTTTCGATTTTTCTGTTTGTTTCAGTTTTTATGGTTCTGCAATTTGCAGCTTTTAGATTTCAATTTTGTTACTTTCCGATTTTCCACTTTTCGCTTTTTCGAGTATTTGTTTCGATTTTCGATTTTTCGGTTTTTCCATTTTCCGATTTTCGATTTTTCGATTTTCCATGTTTAGATATTTTTTGATTTTTTTTATTTTTCGATTGTTCTGTTCGTCAGTTTTGAGACTTCGCAATTTTTACTTTTCCACTTTTCTATTATTTGATTTTTGAATTTTCGTTTTTTTTTTTCATTTTTCGATTTCCGATTTTTTAATTTTTCGATTTTTCGATTTTCCAATCTTCGATTTTACGATTTTTCGATTTTTCTGTTCGTCAGTTTTTAGGCTTTGCAATTTGTTTACTTTTCGATTTTTCGATTATTTTTTTCCAGTTTTTTGATTTTTGAATTGTCGACTTTTAGAGTTTTCAATATTATGAATTTTTGAATTTTCGGTTTTCCTATTTTTCGATTTTTGATTTTTCCATTTTTCGGTTTTTTGATTTTTCAATTCTCGGTTTTTCAATCTTGCAAATTTTCGATTTTTCAGATTTGTGAATTTCCAGTTTTTCGATCGACCTACGTATTAGATTAACTGAAATTTCGGTTTTCGGTTTTTCCATTTTTAGATTTTTGATTTTCCAGTTTTGTATTTTCAGATTATCTGTTGTTCGCAGAAAATCGAAAAATACAAATCGTAAAAATCGAAAATCTAAAAATGGCTAATCAAAAAATCGAAAATTCAATGAATCAAATACCTAGGTCGATCGAAAAGTGGAAATTAACAAACCTCAAAAATCGAAAAATCGAAAATTGAAAAACGGGAAAACCAAAAAATCGAAGTCAAAAATTTGTAATATTGAAAATTAAAAAAATCAAAAACAAAAATAAAAAAAATCGGAAATTAAAATAATCAAAATATATAAAGTAAAAAAAATTGCAAAGCCTAGAAACTGAAACGAACAGAAAAATCGAAAAAACAAAAATTCGAAAAATCTAAAATCGAAAAAGAGGAAAATCGAAAGTTGAATAAAGAAACTTAGAAATTCTGAAAATTGGAAAATCGAAAACCAAAAAATCGGAAAGTAACAAAATTGAAGTCTAACAGTTGAGAATGGAAAAATTGAAAAACCGAAAATTCTAAAAATCGACAATGGACAAATTGAAAATCGCAAAATTTAAATTGAAAAATCGATGAATTGAAAAATCGTAAATTCGACTACTCAAATTTTCTAAAAATCGAAAAATCGTAAAACTGAAAAATCCAAAATTCTAATCATCGAAAGTCTGAAAACTGAAAATCGAAAATTCTGAAAAGCGGAAAATAGAATAACGAAAAATTTAAAAGAAAGAAAATTGAAGTCTAAAAACCGAAGAATGGAAAAATTAAAAATCAAAAATTCGAAAAATCAAAACCGAAAAATTCAAAGATTTAAAAAGAAAATCGAAAAATCAAAAATCTGAAAATTGAAACTCGAAAATTTGGAAAATCGAAAAGTAAAAAAATTGAAGTCTAAAAGCTGAAAAATGGAAAACTGAACAATCGAAAATTCGAAAATCAAATATCGAAAAATCGAAAAGCCGAAAAATCGAAAATTTGATAAATCAGATATGCGAAAAACAGAAAATATGAAAATACAAAACTGGAAAATCAAAAATCTAAAAATGGAAAAACCGAAAATCGAAAATTCAATGAATCTAATACGTAGGTCGATCGAAAAACTGGAAATTCACAAATCTGAAAAATCGAAAATTTGCAAGATTGAAAAACCGAGAATTGAAAAATCAAAAAACCGAAAAATGGAAAAATCAAAAATTTAAAAATAGGAAAACCGAAAATTCGAAAATTCATAATATTGAAAACTGTAAAAGTCGACAATTCAAAAATCAAAAAACTGGAAAAAAATAATCGAAAAATCGAAAAGTAAACAAATTGCAAAGCCTAAAAACTGACGAATAGAAAAATCGAAAAATCGTAAAATCAAAAAGTGGAAAATCGAAAACTGGAAATTGAAAAATCGAAGATTGGAAAATCGAAAAATCGAAAATCGGACTATCGAGAATCGACAAATTAAAAAACCAAAAAACGAAAAATTAAAAAAAAAACGAAAATTCAAAAATCGAATAATCCGAAACTAAAATAAGAGAAAAGTGGAAAAGTAAAAATTGCAAAGTCTCAAAACTGACGAACAGAACAATCGAAAAGTAAAAAAAAATCGAAAAATATCTAAACATGGAAAATCGAAAACTCGAAAATTCGATGAAACAAATACTCGAAACAGCGAAAAGTAAAAAAAATTGCAAGGCCTAAAAATTGAAAAATCAAAAAATCGATAAAATGAAAATCGAAAAAACGACGATCGAAAAAAAATCAAAAAATCGAAAAGTGGAAAATCGGAAAGTAACAAAATTGAAATCTAAAAGCTGCAAATTGCAGAACCATAAAAACTGAAACAAACAGAAAAATCAAAAAACCACAAAAGCGGAAAAACGAAAATCGTAAAATCAAAAAATGGAAAATCGAATAATCGAAAGTTGAAAAATCGAAAGTCGAAAAATAAAACAACCGAAAAATCGAAAAATTTTATGATTAATGGAAAATCGAAAAATCGAGAATAGAACAATTAAAAAACCGGAAAATTGAAAAATCGAAAATCGAAGAATTAAAAACGTAAAATCGAGAATTCAAAAATCAAAAAAATCGGAAAGTAAAATATAATCGAAAAATGCAAAAAAATTGCAAAGTCTAAAAACTGACGAACAGAAAAATCAAAAAATCTAAAAATGGAAAGACGAAAAATCGAAAATTGAAAGAATGGCAAATTAAAAAATCGAAACATCGAAAAATCAAAAAAACGAAAAATTAAAAAAACGAAAAACGAAAAAACTGAAAACCCGAAAAATCAAAATACCGCAAATTTGAAAAATCAGAAAATTAGAAAGTAATAAAATCGAAAAGTTGATAGAAAAATGGAAACTGAAAAATCTAATTCGATGAAACTGTTGGTCGAAAAAACGAAAATTCGAATATCGAAGTGACCTTTTTTTGAGACAGGCTGTATAAGTAAATCTAAAAAATATTACTGCAATGATAAATCACAGGTATAGACTCATCACATCAAATTTTACGATGACATCATGCATTTTTTGGCGAAGATAAGCAAATACATTTTGATCGTGGCTTTGAAAGTATTCTTCGACTTTCGTTCCATTTCAAAATTTACTCTTTGTATATTTCAGTGGTCACAACGAGTTCACTAACTATGTTGAAGTATGCAAAGATTAAATTTGTCACCGAAAAGATGTCGGAAGTAATAATTATCCTATCGGTCGAAGAACGTTCGGTCCGGTGTTACACCTCGACCCAAGAGAGACCCTCGACCCAAGAGAGACCGCAAATGGAACGGATAAAATAAAGCGTCAAATATAATTTAAACCAAAATTAAGAAGTTTATAAACTGAACAATTTTTTTGCTTTTTGAAATGTAGTACACTTAAAAAAATGTCCGTGACTTACTTTAATGTGAATTTTATAACTATGTTCGGCACAATTAGACCTAATATTAGTGTGATTTTGAGCATATTCTCGATGTTATTAGAGCAGGACAGGTTTTTTTTTCTAACTAATTGACAAGATTTCAAAGTATTCAGTTTTGCAATTCTTGATTTCTTCAATAAAATAAATTGACTCAGTCTATATTTTTTTTGAGTCACCCTGTATGTATAAACAAATCCAAAAAATATTAATGGAATGGTAAATCACTCATCATATTCTGAACATTTTAGATAGGGTATTTATAAAATTAAAACTAATTCAGGGTAAGAATTTGATCAACACGTAAATTTCGTTGTAGTTTGAGCCTACCTACAAATTCTGCCCTTGGACGATTTGGACCGCCTCCTTCGGTGACGACCGGCAAAAATGATCCGCCCATAGGCTCAAAACATTTGCGAAACCCGATAAATTAAAATAAGCAAGCTTTGAAAATTGACGACTCATTATTAATTTAGTCAACTGTACTCTGACCCCAGTGTACTTTGTACTGATAGTCTACTGCAACCAGACTGAATAATTTTTGGTAGCGGAACTTGGTGTTAAGCTGTCACGTAGCTCTACGCATTGAAATCAACAATCACAAATTATGCAATTGGCGTTAAAGTAACCATAAATTGCCATTTTTGAATTTAATTTGCAAAAATAGCTGCATCATTTTTTCAATAAAAAAATGCTGATCTTATCGTCCCGACACCCAATGTTTGTGTTTGTAAGCAAGCCACGCCTCGCGTATTTTGATGCCAATGATTAGGTCGACCTTCACAGCGCACTTTGCACCTCACCTCAGAAAGTCCACACTGTTTGCTCATCGTTCGCGCTATAAAAACAGACGCCAAAAATTTTGGTTAAGTTTTTAGCAAACGGTGTCGCAATGGTGAAAGCGCGTAAATACGTCTACGTCAAACACTTCAATGGTTTCCCAAAAGAGGACGACCTGAAATTGGTTGAGGAAGAATTGCCACCGCTGCAAGACGACGGTAAGAAAAAAAATCCAGACAGAGACATCACTTCTACGCTTACTTTTAGAATACTTAGTAGAAGCCGTCTACTTAAGTCTCGACCCCTATTTGCGATCATCCGCCTTCAAACTAAGCCTAGGCACAACCTACATAGCTTTCCAAGTCGCCAAGTGAGTTATTTTGAATCCATCGTAGCAAAACACTCAAATCCGGCCCCTAGAGTCGTACAAAGCAAAAGTGCGCAGCACCCGGTGGGTCAGCACGTCGTAGGCAACCTGGGCTGGCGCACCCACACTATCTGCAACCCCAAAACCCAAGTAACCCCACTGCCAAACTACGGCGGGCTTCCACTTTCGCTCGCTCTGGGTGTTCTAGGGGTATCTGGGTAAGAGCCACCAACCCCAAACTCCAACCCTCTAACCCTCTAACCTAAATGTAGCCTCACAGCCTACTTCGGCTTTCTCGAAATCTGCCAACCCCAACCAGGTGAAACCGTAGTCGTGACGGGAGCCGCGGGTGCTGTGGGTAGCGTAGTAGGCCAAATTGCCAAAATCAAAGGGTGCACGGTGGTGGGGGTGGCGGGGTCCGACGAGAAGGGTAAATGGTTAGTGGACGACCTGGGTTTTGACAAGTTCGTCAACTACAAGGATAAGGATTTCGTGACGAAGCTAGCCGAAGCCACTCCCAAGGGAGTTGACTGCTTTTTTGACAATGTGGGTGGGGAGGTTTGTTCCAATGTGATGTACAGGATGAATTTACGTGGAAGGGTGGCGCTGTGTGGGGCGGTTTCGTGCTACAATGACGTTACGCCGAGTAAAGGTAAATTCTGGGCTGTGGTGGGCTTTTGATGGTTGTTTGGGTTTTAGTTACTAATTTCAATGCGCCGTTGATTTGGAATGAGGTTAAAGTGGAAGGGTTTATTGTGTCGAGGTGGAGTGCGAGGTTTGGGAAGGAGTCCAAGGGATGGTGAGGTGGATTAAGGAGGGGAAGTTGAAGTATAGGGAGACGGTGACGGAAGGGTTTGAGAATATGTTTAAAGCGTTTGTGGATATGCTAAATGGAGGAAACACTGGGAAGACGGTTGTTAAAGTGTAACGACTGCAAGTTTTACTAAATAAATTCGACTGTCGGTGACTAGGTGTTTTAATTTTTGTATTGTTATTAAAATACGTCAATACTCTCAAACCATCGATCCATCCACCTGTGCATCACGAACCCTTCCATCTTCAGTTGTTTGGAAACCAGTACGAACTGTATGGCACCCGCTACAACAATCACCGTCTAAACCAACCTTCCAAACCCTTTGACTCACCCTTCGCCTCGTCCTTTTCGTTGTACCCAGAAATCGCCCCACACACAGAAATTTGTTGAGCTATTTTTAGAAACACGTAAATATTTAGAGATAAAATTTTAAGAAATAAAGATGGCTGAACTTAATATTGTATATTTAATATAAACAAAAATCAACAAGTCGCTTATACTTTAACAATAGCTTTCCCAGTATTACCCCCCTGCAACATATCCACGAAGGCCTTAAACATGTTTTCAAACCCTTCGGTCACAGTCTCTCTATACTTCAATTTTCCCTGCTTAATCCAGTTCTTATTTTGCTCAATACCTTCAAACCATCGATCCATCCATCTGTGCACCACGAAGCCTTCCATCTTCAGTTGTTTGGGAACTAGGGCCAACTGCACCGCATCCGCTATAACCCAAACCCTTGAAGCAACCCTTCAACCAATAAACATACGTCTAACTTACCCTTCGCGTCGTCCTTATCGTTGTACCCAGAAATCGCTCCACAGACAGAAACCCGTCCGAACAAATTCATTCTGTTCAAGATCTTCGTACTTAGTTGCCCCCCTACATTATCGAAGTAGCAATCCACCCCTTGGGGCGTCGCTTGTAGCAGCTTCTGGTCAAAATCTTTGTCTTTGTAGTTGAGGAAAGTGTCAAACTTGAGGTCGTTCACCAACCACTTGCCCTTTTCGTCCGACCCGGCTATCCCGATCACCGTACAACCCTTGATTTTGGCAATTTGGCCCACGATGCTCCCGACGGCACCAGCCGCCCCCGAAACCACCACGGTTTCTCCAGGCTGGGGTTTGCAGATTTCGAGGAGGCCGAAATAGGCCGTGTTACTAGAAATTGTTAGAAATAATGCAAAATTTTAGGATGTCGTCAATAGTGTTACCCAGGCATGCCCAAAACCCCCAAAGAGAACGAAAGAGGTAGCCCTTCAGGGTCAGGAATCAACCAAGCACTAGGGAAACCTCTAGGGTTAGGAGTGTCATCGACTATGGTGTGCGTCCTCCAACCAAATTCTCCCACGACGTATTTACCAACCGGGTACTTCGAGTTTTTGCTTTCCAGTACCCTAAAAGAGTGACATTATTGTTTTAAAAGGTTTTGATGGTTGTGGGTCCTCACTTGGCTACTTGGGATCCAATGAACGTCGTTCCTAGTTTTACAGTAGGTGCATAGGCTCTCATGTAAGGATCCACGCTCAAATAAACCGCTTCTGTTAAAAATTCTGCAAAAAACACCGCAATTTCAAAGATTACAACCTGGTTTTCGTACCTCCGTCTTTGATGGGTGGCAATTCCTCTTCTACTAATTTCAAATCGGTCGCTTTTGGTAGTCCGACGAACTGTTTTTCAAAAATGTATTTTTTTGCTTTGATCATGTTTGCACTATTCTGAGCAAACCCACTGAGCAAGCGTCTAATTTGAGTTAACACTGGAAATATTTATATCGGCAGGCTGCAGTTCGGAAGGTCACAAATTTTTTAGTTGAATTATCAGTTAGGAGATGATGCAGCTCTTTCTAGAAGCACTAAATAATTGGAACGTGGGCCTTATTTGATAAACGATAATTGTGATTTTTCATTCATGTAAAAACTGGGGTTGTTAGAAAAAGCCTGGGGAACAGGTTCGAAATTTTCGTGCCACTATACTAGTAATGACCGTGAACGGAGGCTATTTTTTGAAACTTGTAAACATTAGGAGAAATGTTTTAGACTGAGAGCTCGAAACTGCACTTTATCTTTATTTTTACTTCCCGAGCGTAAGCAAAGGAAGTATTGTAATCGAGTCCGTCGGCCGACTCTCTACTTTTACGTTTTCTCGATCTTTCATGACCCCTAGAAGACGAAGAAATAGGTCTCCCATTTCCGTCTGTCTGTCCGTCTGTCCGTCCGTCTGTCTGTCCGTCTGCCGTCCCGGATTTTTATTACACAGATAATCTGCGAAAGTACTCGACCGATTGTTGTGAAATTTTGTACTTATATTAAGAATATCGTGTAGATGATAAAACGCTAACCAAAATTTGTCTAATCATCCCCACCACTAATGCGATGACGTCACTTCAAAATTGTACATAGTAAATGGGTTTTCAATTGTATAAAATAACATAGTCCTACACATGTAGTTTACAACTCTGAATCGACTTTTCACCCGAAACGTCCAGATTTTTGAAAAAAAAATCAAGATTATAAAACAACATTTTGAAATTTAATTTTTAATCTGCTAACCAGAATGCTTTGAAATGTTGCAGATGTTTTAAGGCTATAAAGAGCATCATAAATCTTTAGTCAAAAAATATTTGCTTATCCCCTCCAAAAACTTGATGACGTCAGCTCAAAAGTTTGTGGAATAAATCATATCTAAAATGTACAAAATATGATGAGTCTGTACTTGTGATCTATCACTCCATTCATATTTTTTGGATTTGCATATACAGGGTGACTCAAAAAAATTAATCAATGCGTAAATATATTTTATTGATTTAATCAGGAACTACAAAACCGAATGCTCTGAAATCTTGCTGATGTTTTAAGGTCATAAAGAGCATAATAAATGTTTAGTCAAAATATATTTGCTTATCCCCTCCAAAAACTTGATGACGTCAGCTCGAAAGTTTGCCGAATAAATCATATCTAAAATGTACAAAATATGATGGGCCTGTACTTGTCATTTATCACTCCATTCATATTTTTTGGATTTGCATATACAGGGTGATTCAAGAAAATAAATGAAAGCGTAAATTTATTTTACTGATTTACTCAGGAACTACAAAACCGAATGTTTCGAAATCTTGAAGATATTTTAAAATTATCATAAGCATGGTAAATTTTTGATCGAAACGTATTTGGTCGTCCCCCCTAAAAAATTTATGACGTCACACACAAAATTTTGCTGAATAAATCCTATCTAAAATGTACAAAATATGGTGAGTCTCTTCTTGTGATTCATCATTCCATTCAAATTTTTTCGATTTGCATATACAGGGTGACTCAAAAAAATTTATGAATGCGTAAATTTATTTTATTGATTTAATCAGGAACTACAAAACCGAATGCTTTGAAATCTTGCAGATGTTTTAAGGTTATAAAGAGCATAATAAATTTTTAGTCAAAATATATTTGGTTATCTTCTACAAAAAACTGATGACGTCAGCTCAAAAGTTTGCCGAATAAATCGTATCTAAAATGTACAAAATATGATGAGTCTGTACTTGTGATTTATCATTCCATTCATATTTTTGGATTTGCATATGCAGGGTGACTCAAAAAAATTAATGAAGGCGTGAATTTATTTTATCGATTTAATCAGGAATTACAAAACCGAATGCTTTGAAATCTTGGGAATATTTTAAAGTTATTATAAGCATGGTAAACTTTTGTTCAAAATGTATTTGTTCATCCCCCCTAAAAAAATTGATGACGTCACCCTTAAATTTTGCTGAATAAATCCTATCTAAAATGCAAAAAATATGATGAGTTTGTGCTTGTGATTTATCATTCCATTCATATTTTTTAGATTTTTTTAAGAGGTGGTTCAAAAAAATTAATGAAGTCAATTTATTTTATTGATTAAATTAAAGGCAACACTCATTATTAGTATTACACCCCAACCAACCCAATTTGGTAGACACAAAATTTGTTAAAGGAAAAACTCGGTTGAAACATAAGGGTAGCACGCTTATTTACATCGACTTTAACATTACAGACGTGCATTTGTTTTATGCGTTCACTTGGTTCCGCGTATGTGAAATAGACATGTTTATAATCAACCAATTGTGAATTTCACCGTCAAGAATTAAAATAAAACCCAATGTTTTATATAATAAGCGGAAGCCGAAGCAATAAAACCGATGGTCGTTTTGTTTACAGTTTCTCTGTTTGACTCTCACGTATGCTGTTACGCTTGTCATCTTAAATTAAGAATGTTTATACATAAACGATTTTCAGTTGCCGTATACATGAGTAAATTGTTTCGTTATTTTCTTGATTATAAAAAATCAATATTCAAAACGACCCAATTCATTTTCCCGAAAATTTGGGAGTACAATAATTTTATTCTTAGTATTACACTACATCTATCCCAACTGATATACGTGTCCTTGCAAAAATGTTGATGACGTCATCACAATTTTTTTTAAATTCCCACTACAAAAATGTAATGAGAAAAAAAAAACACAATAAGCATGCAGTCGTCAATTTTCCGACAGCGAGGGAAGTACTGTCTAAACTCTTTAGACCAATTTTTTATGTTTGACAACGAGGGTCTGTTACGATAGTTATTGATAGTAGGAACAACAAGAATGAGACCAGGAACACTTGAAGAACCGTTTATTTAATTATTTAAATTTGGACAATAGCTTTTCCAGTGTTGCCACCTTGCAGCATATCCACAAACGCTTTCAACGTGTTTTCGAAACCCTTGGTCACAGTTTCGCTGCACTTCAATTTCCCCTCCTTGATCCACTTTTTGTTTTGCTCGATGCCCTCCATCCATCGGTCCCACCATTGGTACACCATAAACCCTTCCATCTTCAGTTGTTTGGAAACTATGTCAGACTGTACAACTCCAGCTAAAACCAAAAGGGTCACCCCAAATCCACCCATTTCGGCGTACCCACCTTTCACCTCCTTGTCGTTATACGTAGAAATTGACCCACAAACAGATATCCTCCCGTGCTTATTCATCCTATGCAAAACCTCCGAACTAATCTGCCCACCCACATTATCAAAATAGCAATCCACTCCTTTCGGTGTCAATTCCTCTAGCTTTTCCGTGAACTTGGGGGCTTTGTAGTTGATGAAGTGGTCAAACTTGAGGTCGTTCACCAACCATTTACCCTTTTCGTCTGATCCGGCTATCCCGATGACTGTACAACCCTTGATTTTGGCGATTTGGCCGACGATGCTGCCCACGGCGCCGGCGGCGCCCGACACCACCACGGTTTCGCCGGGTTTGGGCTTACAGATTTCCAGGAAGCCAAAGTAAGCCGTGTTGCTAATTAAGTTAAGTAAGAAGGGACAATTTTTGCACGATCTCTGTAGGTAGTTACCCAGTCATGCCTAAAACACCCAGATAGAAAGACAGTGGTAGACCTTCGGGATCAGGGATGATCCAAGCCTTGGGCAAACCGAGTGGAAACGGACCACCAGTGGATATGGTGTGGGTGCGCCACCCGAAAGGTGCTACGATGTGTTTTCCAACCGGATAATCAGGGTTTTTACTTTGGGTTATTCTAGACGAAAGAAAAAAAATGTTTTGGGGGTTTTGGTTTCTTGGTGACTTACTTAGCGACTTGTGTTCCCAGGAATGTCTCTCCGATGGGTACGCTGTCTGACATGGCCCGCATGTATGGGTCTACGCTCAAGTAGACGGCTTCTGCTAGAAATTCTAGGAAATGGTGTTACTGAAATAAAATAATTCGAGGTGGTTTTTGCTACCTCCATCCTTGACTGGTGGCAATTCTTCCTCAACTATTTTCAAGTCGGTTGATTTTGGCAAACCGTCGAACTGCTTCTGGACTATGTACTTCTTGGCTTTTACCATTTTGCGTTGGTACTTCTTCTATCCTGGGTTACCTTGATCTAAGGGGTATTTATCGCGATCCATCGGTGTTATCTTGTCAAATTTGATTATTTATTCAATTTTTTGTTTGACAATAATGACATGGCGTTTAGGCAGATTTTTGGAAAAAAAAATAAAAAATTGTATACAACATTTTGAGTATGCAAAACCGAACAGAAAGGTATAGCAATAACAAAAATTTTAATAAATAAAGATGGCTGAACTTAACATTGTATATTTAATAAAAATAAAAATCAACAAATCTCTTATACTTTAACAACAGCTTTCCCAGTGTTAGCCCCCTGCAACATTTCTACAAACGCCTGGAACATGTTCTCAAACCCTTCAGTCACAGTCTCTCTATACTTCAATTTTCCCTCTTTAATCCAGTTCTTATTTTGTGCGATACCTTCAAACCATCGATCCATCCACCTGTGCACAAGGAAGCCTTCCATCTTCAGTTGTTTGAAAACTAGGGGGAACTGCACCGCGTCCGCTATAACCAAAACCCTTGAAGCAACCCTTCAAACAATAAACATAACTTACCTTTCGCGTCGTCCTTATCGTTGTACCAGAAATCGCCCCACAGACAGAAGCCCGTCCGAACAAATTCATTCTGTTCAAAATCTTCGTACTTAGTTGCCCCCCTACATTATCGAAGTAGCAATCCACCCCTTTAGGCGTCGCTTGTACCAGCTTCTGGCCAAAATCCTTGTCTTTGTAGTTGAGGAAAGTGTCAAACTTGAGGTCGTTCACCAACCACTTGCCCTTTTCGTCCGACCCGGCTATCCCGATCACCGTACAACCCTTGATTTTGGCAATTTGGCCCACGATGCTCCCGACGGCACCAGCCGCCCCCGAAACCACCACGGTTTCTCCAGGCTGAGGTTTACAGATTTCCAGGAGGCCGAAATAGGCCGTGTTACTAGAAATTGTTAGAAATAATGCAAAATTGTAGGATGTCGTCAATAGTGTTACCCAGTCATGCCCAGAACACCCAAAGAGAGCGAAAGTGGCAGCCCTTCAGGGTCTGGAATCAACCAAGCACTAGGGAAACCTCTAGGATTAGGAGTGTCATCGACTATGGTGTGCGTCCTCCAACCGAATTCTCCCACGACGTATTTACCAACCGGGTACTTCGAGTTTTTGCTTTCCAGTACCCTAAAAGAGTGACATTATTGTTTTAAAAGGTTTTGATGGTTGTGGGTCCTCACTTGGCTACTTGGGATCCAATGAACGTCGTTCCTAGTTTTACAGTAGGTGCATAGGCTCTCATGTATGGGTCCACGCTCAAATAAACCGCTTCTGTTAAAAATTCTGCAAAAAACACCACAATTTCAAAGGTTACAACCTGGTTTTCGTACCTCCGTCTTTGATGGGTGGCAATTCCTCTTCTACTAATTTCAAATCGGTCGCTTTTGGTAGTCCGACGAACTGTTTTTCAAAAATGTATTTTTTTGCTTTGACTATGTTTGCACTATTCTGACCAAACCCACTGAGCAAGCGTCTAACCTGAGCTGACATTGTAAGTATTTATATCGGCACGTTGCAGTTATCTAAGGCAAGGTCGCATAAATTTATTAGTTGAATTATTATCAGTTAGGAGATGATGCAGCACTTTCTAGAAACACTAAAAAATTGGAACGTGGCCCTTGATTGATAACAGACGATAATCGTGGTCTTTCATTCGTGTAAAAACTGGGGTTGTTAGAAAAAGCCTGGGACAGGTTTGAAATTTTCGTGCCACTACACTAGTAATGACCGTGAACGAAGTCTATTTTTAGAGGCATGTAAACATCTGGCGATAAGTGTTTTAGGTTGAGAACTTGAACTACACTTTAACTGTATTTTGACGAATCGTTTATTTAATTATTTAAAGTTGGACAACAGCTTTTCCAGTGTTGCCACCTTGCAACATATCCACAAACGCCTTCAACGTATTTTCGAAACCTTTGGTCACAGTTTCGCTGTACTTCAATTTCCCCTCCTTGATCCACTTCTTGTTTTGCTCGATCCCTTCGAACCATCGATCAAACCATTCGTACACCACGAACCCTTCCATCTTCAGTTGTTTGAAAACCATGTCATACTGCACAACTCCAGCTAAAACCAAAAGGGTTACTCCCAAATCCACCATTTCGGCGTACCCACTGGTGCGGCCGTGGTGAATTCGAAATAAAAGAAGTGGACTGTATTTTTGTATTTTATTGTCCACACAGCTGGACTGCTACCTAACGAATGACAAAAAGAATTTTATACAAAATAAGAGAGGGGACTTGTCCGTCCACCCCTTATGGCACGAGCCACAGATAGATGCGGCCGCCAAGGTCCGCCGCCGACAAAAGCAAGCCGCCACAAGGTGCGGCCGCCGGATTGCTGCTGCCGACAAAGAGTGCCGCCGACAGGGAAGCTGTCGGTGACACAAGCCGTACCATGCCGCCGCCCTTGAATTCTGCTGAATTCGAAATACAATAACACATACATAGTGACACATAAAATCAAAGTTATGCAAAGTGTTATATACAAAATACAAGTACAAATAAATGTTACACCGTTCAATGTAACATTCACAAATGTAAACAAAAAATGTAAAAATAACGATATAACGATATTGTGCGAGACAAAAAGGCGAACTGCGTTTTTTAGCGCTACACTCGGATAAGTTGCGCACCTTTACTCGCACACACTAGTCATTTGCGCACACTAATCACTCGGTGACACTAATCACTCGATGTGGTGTCTTCGATGTCGCTGTCTATTGGTAAGATGGACAATTTAGAGATCGCTCTCTTGTAGACCCCCTTGTTAGTTTTGACTGTAGCGACTCGTACTAATCCATCTCGTCCTGGATGGACCTCCTGGACTCTGCCTAGTGGCCATGTTAGTGGTGGAGTTTGTTCATCCACTAGCAGTACCAAGCAACCTGGTTTCAGACTGGTCGCTGGAGATGTTTTCCACTTATTTCTGCGTTGGAGCTGGGTGATATACTCCCGCTGGAATCTGATCCAAAACTCCTGGCGCATTTTCTCGAGGAGTTGCCAGCGGTCTAGACGATTCAGTTTGACATCTTCTAAGTTCTTTTCTGGTGGGGCCGTCAGACTCTCGCCGATTAGAAAATGACCCGGCGTTAGTGCAGACAGGTCGTTTGGGTCGTTGGATAAAGGGGTAAATGGTCGGGAATTTAAACAGGCTTCTACTCGGGTAAGGAAAGTATACATTTCCTCGAATGTCAATAAGGCACTCCCGATCACCTTTTTTAGATGGATTTTTACTGACTTAACATTACTTTCCCAAATGCCTCCGAAATTTGGTGATCTTGGCGGGATAAAATTCCATTTGACCTGATGTTGCAAAATTTTTATTACCCTATTTTTAAATTCGTCACTATGGATTAGTTCATTTAGCTCCTGTAACTCGTTATTACCGCCTACAAAGTTTTTTGCATTATCAGAATGTAGTTCTAAGACATTTCCGCGGCGTGATATGACCCTTTTCAAAGCATTTAAAAAAGCACTAGACGTCAAACTGCTGACGAGTTCTAAGTGCACGGCTTTGGTGCACAAGCATATAAAAAGGGCTATGTATGCCTTAACACTGCGTTTACCTCTACCATGACCTTCTTTTATTGTAATGGGGCCGCAGTAATCAACACCAGTTTTTGAAAACGGTCTGGTTGGGTTTAGCCGTTGTTCAGGTAAGTCGCCCATTTTTTGAAATGCGATTTTTGGTTTCGTTCTGAAACATCTTATACATTTGTGCAACGTATGTCTGATTACATTACGAGCTGAAAGTATCCAATATTGTTGTCTTATCGCAGCAAGAGTGGCCTGCGCCCCGGCATGCAGTTGTTGTTCATGAAAATATTGGATAACTAATTTTGTAAAATGATGATTGCTCGGTAGCAATATTGGATGTTTCACTGCGAAAGTAAAATTTGAATGACGCAATCGTCCACCAACTCTAATGATACCGTCGTTATCTATGAATGGACTCAAACTTAAAATAGCGCTCGTTGTGTTGACTACACCATTTGTTTTTAGTTCGTTAAGTTCCTTGGCGAATACCTGTTTTTGTATGAACTTAATTACCTTATTACGCGCATCCTCAAAATTATGAACATCTAGCTTTACCCTTTTGTGATTATGTTTCGATTTAATGTAGTTAATAAAGGAAAATAGGTATGCTACACATTTTAGTAGTTTCTCATAACTTGAGAATTTTTCTATTAAATCTAGTGATGTTTTTGTTATAGTTGTTACAACTGTTTTCCGAATTTCGGGAATTTCTGTTGATGCGAAATTTGTTTCAAATGGACTTGGCCAATTCTGTGGTTGTTCAACTAGCCACTTTGGGCCGTGCCACCATAAAGAGCATTTTGATAACTCTTCCGGAGACATTCCTCTGGAGACTACATCAGCTGGATTGTCGGTGCTAACGACATGACGCCATTCGTCATAATTTGATTCAGACTGGATTTGCGCTACTCTATTACCAACGAAAATTTGCCAGTGGCTGGCAGGGCGCGCTAGCCAATGTAGAACTATAGTGGAATCTGTCCACAAAATTGTTTGATCAATTTTGATATCTAATGACAAAATGACGCGTTTTAATAGTTCCGAAAGGAGAACTGCCGCCATTAGTTCTAGTCTTGGGATTGTAATTGTTTTCATGGGCGCGATTCTAGATTTCGCAGTTAATAGATTAATCTGAATATTTCCGCTGCTATCGGTAGTTCTCAAATAAATAACCGCGCCGTAAGCCTTCTCGGACGCGTCTGCAAACCCGTGTATTTGGATGTTGACAACGTTTTGTGGTACGATTTTACGAGCGATTGTGATTTTGTCCAAGTTTGTGAGATCTTGAATTAAATTTAACCAAGCACTGTTAATATCGTGTGGAACCTTTTGATCCCAGAGCAATTGTTCTGACCAACATTTTTGTAACAATAGTTTGGCCTTTACGACTACAGGACTTATTAAACCTAAAGGATCAAAGATTTTGGATACTGTTGATAAGATGTGTTTCTTTGTTACATTTGCCTTTGGTAAATTTGAAAGTGAATTGATTTTATACGCTAATGAATCATTGCGATAATTCCAATATAAACCTAATGTTTTATTTTCATTGTGTTTATCAAGATTTATTTTGTCTGTATCTGTGCTGTTTGTCTGTGGAATTAAGTTGACATCATTAGATGCCCATTTGCATAATTGAAAACCGCCCGATTTGAGAATTTTATCGATTTGATGTTGCAGTTCGAATGCTTGTGATAAAGTATCGGCCCCCGACAATAGATCGTCAACATAAAAATCTCTGATAATTCTAGCGCTCGCCGTTGGGAATGTTTCACGATTTTCAATTGCTAGTTGCTGGAGCGAACGAATGGCTAAAAATGGAGCGCTGGTAGTTCCGTAGGTGACCGTTGTTAAACGATAAATTTGTACAGGTGTATCAGGGCTTTCTCTCCAAAATATTCTCTGATACTCGCGGTCGGGTATGTTTATGTTTATTTGGCGATACATTTTTGTGATATCTGCACTGATTACGAACTGGTACGTTCTGAAACGTAACGTGATAGCGAAAATGTCATCTTGGATTGTTGGTCCTGTTAGCAAATTTTGGTTAAGGCTTAAATTGTTATCTGATTTCATACTCGCGTCGAAAACTACACGAATTTTATTGTTTTTGAATACAGCATGGTGAGGAATATAATACGTATTGGACCAATCTGACTGATTTTCTGGAACTAGCTCCATGTGGCCGAGTTCCTGATATTCGCGCATGAAGTTAACATATTGCGATTTTAACTGCGAGTTTTTTTGCAATCTTCTTTCTAAAGAAATAAATCGTTTACGTGCTGATTCGTACGAGGTTCCTAAATTCATACAATTGTCCTTTATTGGTAATGAAACCCAGAATCTACCATCGGCATCCCTTTTGGTATGTTCCTTAAAATGTGCTTCGCAGGCAAGATCTTGCTGCGAAGGTATTTTTGTAAAAGTATTGTAATCCTCAGTTTCCCAGAATTTTATCACCTGTTTGTTTAAATTCTCGAGTTCTAAATTTGGTTTTATTGTACTGTGATTACAAGGTGTTGCATTAGGAAATTTTTTACAAGTGGCTAAATTTGTTGGCCCGGACAAAATCCACCCGAGAACTGAGTTGTGCAGATAAAGCAAAGGTTTTAGCATGATCTTACCGTTGGTTAAAATGTCCATGAATAATTCGGAACCAATAAGCAAATCAATGGGGCGACTTATATTAAATTTGGTGTCGGCTAAATTAATTTCTGTAGGAATGTTTAAATCTTTAGATGAAAATGTGTTTAACGGTAACGGTTCCGTTATTTTGTTTAAAATGAGACAATTGATATTCGTTCTATAATCGTTAAATTTCGATTTTAAGTTTATGTTTGCCATTTCTGTTACCTTACTTTCCGTCTGATCGATGAAAGTTAATTTGTGACTGATACGATTTATTTTTAAGCCAAGTTTGATGCATAGCGCCTTCGTTATTAAATTAGATTGAGAACCGTTATCTAGTAATACTCTACATTCGTGATAGTTTCCAGGTTTGTCTCTGATGAGAACAATAGCAGTTGAAAGTAAGTTTTCTGATACAAAGAGGTTTGCAACGTGATTAGAAGTGGTCTGAACTGGCACCTCTTCTTGATGTAAAAGTGTGTTGTGACGTAAATTGCATGTGCGGCAATTATATTTTGACTTACATTCCGAAACCTTGTGCTTTTTAAAACAGTTGGAACAGAGATTCAATTTTTTTATTTGTTTAATGCGGTCATTGATGTTCAGATGTATAAATTGGTCACATTGATGAACAAGGTGATTTTCCTTGCAATTGTAACATGAAATTACTTTAGTGGCAGCATGCGTAAGGGATTGAGTTTTATTTGTATATTTTGTGTGAAACCTTTGTTTTGTTGAATTATGTGTAAAATTGTTTGTATAATTTATAGTTTCAAACTGACGACAACGTGTTTCTAAGAATTCTAAAAATTCTGATAACTTGGGTAAATTTGTAGTCAACTTAGATTGCCATTCTTTGGTGGAAGGGAAATCTAATTTGTCCGATAAAATAGTGATTAAAATGATATCCCACTGATCTGTTGGCACTTGTAGAACCTTGAGGGCCTCGAGATTAATTTTAATATCGTCAATTAACCTTCGTAAATTTTCGTAAGTACCCTTTGATAATAGCGGGGAATTTATGATATTTCTAACGTGTGCCTGAACTAGAAGTCTAGTATTTTCAAATCGCGATTTAATAAGTTCCCATGCTGCATTGTAATTTGCACTTGAAACGGTCAAGGGTTCAATGGCGCGAAGAGCTTCGCCCTTGAGAGTTGTACGCAAGTAATGCATTTTCTCAATGTCCGATAAAGATTCGTTTTCATGAACAAGTGATTTGAAAATGTCACGGAACGCCAACCAATCCGCATAATTCCCATTGAACTCCGGTAATTCAATGGTGGGTAGTTTAATTTTGAATTTTGACTCGTGTTGTGGATGTTCGATATTTGCCGAAAATTTGCTCTTTTCACATTGTTCGATCAAAGTTTCAATGTTGGCGATGACAGAATAATATAGTTCCTCAAATTGTATCCTTTCTTTGTCTTGTGTAACAAGGTCGGCCACTGGTAATACCTCTTCGATTTGTTCTTGTAAATTACTGAAGTTTTTAAAAGATTCGAGAGCCGTTTGGTGCCTAGCCTTTATTAACTTAATATCACCGATACTGTGACTTGTGACAAATGAATCTATCCGTTCAAGATGCTTGATAATTTGGTCTCTTTTGCGCAAGAGTAATGTTAATGTTAATTCTCGATTTTCTTCCGTCATGATTAACGGTGAGAACGAAATGCGTTATTGACACGCGAAAAAATGTGATAGGACGATAGAATTGAGGAATAGACGGGATAATTGCACTGACCTGTCTGCTTCCTGGTGATGTTGAGACGTTAGGCTGCTGTATCGTGAACTTGCGATGAATTCGGCCAACACACTGATATGCACTCTCAACGGGCTCGTAACTCGTATGACCAAGATATGGCGCTTTGTATCGGGCTCGATGGACCAAAATGGTGCGGCCGTGGTGAATTCGAAATAAAAGAAGTGGACTGTATTTTTGTATTTTATTGTCCACACAGCTGGACTGCTACCTAACGAATGACAAAAAGAATTTTATACAAAATAAGAGAGGGGACTTGTCCGTCCACCCCTTATGGCACGAGCCACAGATAGATGCGGCCGCCAAGGTCCGCCGCCGACAAAAGCAAGCCGCCACAAGGTGCGGCCGCCGGATTGCTGCTGCCCGACAAAGAGTGCCGCCGACAGGGAAGCTGTCGGTGACACAAGCCGTACCACCCACCTTTCACGTCCCTGTCGTTATACGAAGAAATTGACCCACAAACAGAAATCCTTCCCTGTTTATTCATCCTATGCAAAACCTCCGAACTAATCTGTCCACCCACATTATCAAAATAGCAATCCACTCCTTTCGGAGTCAATTCCTCCAGCTTTTCCGTGAACTTCGGGTTTTTGTAGTTGATGAAGTGGTCAAACTTGAGGTCGTTCACCAACCATTTACCCTTTGCGTCGGACCCAGCGATCCCGATGACCTTGCAACCCTTGATTTTGGCGATTTGGCCGACGATGCTGCCCACGGCGCCGGCGGCGCCCGACACCACCACGGTTTCGCCGGGTTTGGGCTTGCAGATATCCAGGAAGCCAAAGTACGCCGTGGTGCTAATTAAATTGAGTAAGAAGGGAAAAATTTTTGCACGATTTATGTAGGTTCTTACCCCGGCATGCCCAAAATACCCAGAAAAAGCGACAGTGGGAGACCTTCGGGGTCAGGGATAATCCAAGCCTTGGGCAAACCGTCTGGGTACGGACCACCGGTGGATATGGTGTGGGTCCGCCACCCAAAAGGTCCTACGATGTATTTTCCAACCGGATAGTCAGGGTTTTTGCTCTGGGTTATTCTAGATGAAAGAAAAAAAATAGTTTGGGGACTGGGGGTTTCTTGATTGGTGACTTACTTAGCGACTTGCGTTCCCAGGAATGTCCCTCCGATGGGTACAGTGTCTGATAGGGCCCGCATGTATGGGTCTACGCTCAAGTAGACGGCTTCAGCTAAGAATTCTAGGAAATTGTGTTATTGAAATAAAATAATTCGTCGTGGTTTTTCCTTACCTCCATTCTTGACTGGTGGCAATTCTTCGTCAACGATTTTCAAGTCGGTTGATTTCGGCAAACCGTCGAACCGCTTCTGGACTATGTACTTCTTGGCTTTTACCATTTTGCGTTGGTACTTCTTCTAATCCGGGTTACCTTCGACTAAGGGGTATTTATAGCGATCCATTGGTGTTATCGTGTCAAATTGGTTTATTTATTCCATTTTTTATCTTGCAATGACACGGCGTTTTAGCAGGCGGTGGGAATTGTTGAACCCTTTGTTTTGATAAAATAATTGATAGTGATGTTCTGTACCCAAAAGTTTCGTCATACATAAAAATACGCTTAATGCATCAAGTCGATAAATATTCGAGATTGTTCTATTTTGACAATGTTGTAACATTGCAACAAACATAGTCCTACACGTGTAGTTTATGAATCCATGTTGAATTTTTACCAGAAACGTCCAAAAAATCAAAATTATTTGCAAAGCCGAATTCTTCGAAACCTTACAGATGTCTTAAAGTTATCATAGCGCGTGGTAAATTTTTAATCAAAATATGTTTGCTCATAAAAATTTTATAGATTTTTATAGATAACTTTACATACAAAATTATTTTATTTTAAATTATCTCTATTATATTTTTTGATGTGTCATGCTTGCAACATTGTCGCCAGTCTATTGTTTAACTCTTGAATGCTCAATCGTGCTTACGTGATTTCTGGGAAAAAAATTTCCGTCCTTGAAAACCCAGCAATGTAGATTTATTAAAAAAAAAAAATTGGTCTAAAGAGTTTAGACAGTACTTCCCTCGCTGTCGGAAACTTGACGACTGCATGCCTATTGTGTTTTTTTTCTCATTACATTTTTGTAGTGGGAATTTAAAAAAAAATTGCGATGACGTCATCAACATTTTTGCAAGGACACGTATATCAGTTGGGATAGATGTAGTGTAATACTAAGAATAAAATTATTATATTCTCAAATTTTCGGGAAAATGAATTGGGTCGTTTTGAATATTGATTTGTAATAATCAATAAAATAACGAAACAATTTACTCACGTATACGTATCAGAGGCAACTGAAAATCGTGTATGTATAAACATTCTTAATTTAAGATGACAGGCGTAACAGCATACGTGAGAGTCAAACAGAGAAACTGTAAACAAAACGACCATCGGTTTTATTGCTTCGACTTCCGCTTATTATATAAAACATTGGGTTTTATTTTAATTCTTGACGGTGAAATTCACAATTGGTTGATTATAAACATGTCTATTTCACATTCGCGGAACCAAGTGAGCGCATAAAACAAATGCAGGTCTGTAATGTTAAAGTCGATGTAAATAAGCGTGCCACCCTTATGTTTCAACCGAGTTTTTCCTTTAACAAATTTTGTGTCTACCAAATTGGGTTGGTTGGTGTGTAATACTAATAATAAATGTTGCCTTTAATTTAATCAATAAAATAAATTGACTTCATTAATTTTTTTGAACCACCTCTTAAGAAAATCTAAAAAATATGAATGGAATGATAAATCACAAGTACAAACTCATCATATTTTTTGCATTTTAGATAGGATTTATTCAGCAAAATTTAAGGGTGACGTCATCAATTTTTTTAGGAGGGATGAACAAATACATTTTGAACAAAAGTTTACCATGCTTATAATAACTTTAAAATATTCCCAAGATTTCAAAGCATTCGGTTTTGTAATTCCTGATTAAATGGAATGATAAATCACAAGTACAGACTCATCATATTTTGTACATTTTAGATACGATTTATTCGGCAAACTTTTGAGCTGACGTCATCAGTTTTTTTGTAGAAGATAACCAAATATATTTTGACTAAAAATTTATTATGCTCTTTATAACCTTAAAACATCTGCAAGATTTCAGAGCATTCGGTTTTGTAGTTCCTGATTAAATCAATAAAATATATTTACGCATTCATTAATTTTTTTGAGTCACCCTGTATATGCAAATCCAAAAAATATGAATGGAGTGATAGATCACAAGTACAGACTCATCATATTTTGTACATTTTAGATATGATTTATTCCACAAACTTTTGAGCTGACGTCATCAAGTTTTTGGAGGGGATAAGCAAATATTTTTTGACTAAAGATTTATGATGCTCTTTATAGCCTTAAAACATCTGCAACATTTCAAAGCATTCTGGTTAACAGATTAAAAATTAAATTTCAAAATGTTGTTTTATAATTTTGATTTTTTTTCCAAAAATCTGGACGTTTCGGGTGAAAAGTCGATTCAGAGTTGTAAACTACATGTGTAGGACTATGTTATTTTATACAATTGAAAACCCATTTACTATGTACAATTTTGAAGTGACGTCATCGCATTAGTGGTGGGGATGATTAGACAAATTTTGGTTAGCGTTTTACCATCTACATGATATTCTTAATATAAGTACAAAATTTCACAACAATCGGTCGAGTACTTTCGGAGATTATCTGTCTAATATAAATCCGGGACAACAGACGGACAGACGGACAGACGGACGGACAGACGGACAGACGGACAGACAGACGGAAATGGGAGACCTATTTCTTCGTCTTCTAGGGGTCATGAAAGATCGAGAAAACGTAAAAGTAGAGAGTCGGCCGACGGACTCGATTACAATACTTCCTTTGCTTACGCTCGGGAAGTAAAAAAAACATTTAAATATAACAAAAAATATATATTTGAACAGTACATAAACAAAATCACATTTTAACAATAGCTTTCCCCAAATTCTTCCCCGACAGCATCTCAATAAAAGCCTTCACCATGTTGTCGAACCCCTCCGTGACCGTCTCCATATACTTCAACTTCCCCTCCTTGATCCACTCCAAATTCTGGCGAAAAGCCTCAGCCGCTCTATCTTTATACAAATAATTCTGGAACCCCTTCATAATCAGTTGATTCTCGTACATGTAGAATTGGACCACCCCAACTAAAAACCACCCATAAATAACCACACCACCCAAACTCAAACCAGACCTTTGGGCGGATCCTTCACGTCGTGGTTGTACGACGAAATCGACCCACACACCGAAATCCGTCCGAACTCCCTCATGTGTGAAATCACCGTGGTACTAATCTCACCTGCAACCTAAAACAATCACCCTTAACCCACCACCCAAAAATAGTACCAACATTATCAAAATAACAGTCAATTCCTTCTGGCGCCAGCTCCCCTAACTTCTGGTCCAAGTTGTCGGTCTTGTAGTTGGCGTACCCGTCAAACCCTAACACGTCGACCAAATGGCGCCCTTTTTCGTCCGACCCGGTGATCCCGATGACCTTGCAACCCTTGATTTTGGCGATTTGGCCTACGATCATCCCGACAGCGCCGGCTGCCCCTGAAACCACGACGACTTCCCCGGATTTGGGTTCGCAAATGTCGAGAAGCCCGAAATAGGCGGTGGATCCAGGCATCCCTAATACCCCCAAGCAGTACGACAAGGGTAGACCGCCTAAGTTGGGGATGACGTAAGGGGCGGGGGCGTTCCCTGCTCCTGCGACCTCACTGGCGAGGCCTGAGGAGATCGTGTGAGTCCGCCAATCGAATTTCCCCACAACGTGCTCCCCAACCGGGTAGTTGTTATTTTTGCTTTCAACCACTCTAAAATGACGAAGGGGTGACTTTTGGGGAGAGAAGGGTGTGTTTTGGGTACTTAGCCACCTGGGTGCCGACCATGACGTCGCCGGGGTTCATATTGTGTGCGTACGCCCTCATGTAAGGGTCCACACTCAGAAAAACCGCCTCTGCAAGGAATTCTGGGAGACAATGTGGTAGTGGGGGTTGGGGGTACTCACCTCCATCTTTTAGAGGGGGTAGTTGTTCTTCGACGATTTTAAAGTCGGATTCTTGGGGCATGCCATCGAAATGTTTCCCGAGGATGATTTTCTTGGAGGTGACCATTGCGTTGAAGGTTTGTTTGGTTAGGTTGGCAGATAAGATAGATCGTACTGTTGCCATAACACGATGTTTAGTGATGATTTTTGGGAGTTGGAGAGGTTATGATTAGTTATTTTTAAATATGATGGTCAGGCAACCAGTAATACAAGAGTGTCATTTTTAGAAGAACCTTGTTACGTACGTTTTCAAATTACAAACTTCCAGATAAGAAAAATTTTCAAGTAATGGTAGTACAATCGCACGCAAATGTTTTGAGCCTATGGGCGGATCATTTTTGCCTGCCCTCACCGAAGAAGGCGGTCCAAATCCTTCAAGGGCAGAATTTGTAGGTGCCTAGGCTCAAACTACAACGAAATTTAAATTTGGTAAGAAATATTTATGGCTCACACCAGTTCTCTCGAATTTGTCGGAGAAGATTTAGCAGGTAGTTGTTCCCATAAAATAATGATCACTTTCGTTCGTGAGTAACGATGGTCCGGACATGAATTATTTTGCTTTCTAACATCTTTCGACCAATTGTTCCGTATAAAAAATTTCATCACTTTTTCAAATAAAATACTCTTAAAAAAAACGATATTGTCGTTGAGTGACATGTAACTGGCATAATAATAAAAACGTGCCATTTTTATTAACTGATATTTTTTTCATAAATGTCGCAAAATTATTAAATTTGTATAATCATCCCCACCATTAATGTGATGACGTCACTTCAAATTTATGCATAGTAAATGGGTTTTAAATTGTATACAGTAACATAGTCCTACACATGTAGTTTATGACTCCGTATTGAGTTTTTATCCAAAACGTCTAGATTTTTGGAAAAAAAATCAAAATTATAAAACAATATTTTGCAATTTAATTTTGAATTTGCAAAATCGAATACTTTGAAATCTTGCAGATGTTTTAAAATCATGATAAACATGATACATTTTTAATTAAAATATATTTGCTTATCCCCTCTAAAAAATTTATGACGTCACCTCAAAATTTTGCAGAATAAATCCTATCTTAAATGTATAAAATATGATGAGTTTTATACTTGTGATTTATCACTGCATTAATATTTTTTAGATTTGGTTATACAGGGTGTCTCAAAAAAGTTAATGACTGAGTCAATTTATTTTATTGAAGAAATCAAGAATAGCAAAACTGAATACTTTGAAATATTGTAGATGTTTTGAAGTTTTTCTAAGCATGGTAACTTTTTCGAAAATTTGATTAATCAAATATGCGCAAAATCAAAAATCGGAAAAACTGAAATTCACTAATGCAAAAAACAGAAAATCGAAAAATACAAATCGTAAAAATCGAAAATCTAAAAATGGCTAATCAAAAAATCGAAAATTCAATGAATCAAATACCTAGGTCGATCGAAAAGTGGAAGTTCAGAAACCTCAAAAATCGAAAAATCGAAAATTGAAAAACGGGAAAACCAAAAAATCGAAAAGTCAAAAATTTGTTATATTGAAAATTAAAAAAATCAAAAACAAAAATAAAAAAATCGGAAATTAAAATAATCAAAATATATAAAGTAAAAAAAATTGCAAAGCCTAGAAACTGAAACGAACAGAAAAATCGTAAAAGCAAAAAATTGGAAAAAACAAAAATTCGAAAAATCTAAAATCGAAAAAGTGGAAAATGGAAAATCTGAATAAAGAAACTTGAAAATTCTGAAAATTCAAAAATCGAAAACCAAAAAATCGGAAAGTAACAAAATTGAAGTCTAACAGTTGAGAATGGAAAAACTGAAAAACCGAAAATTCTAAAAATCGACAATGGACAAATTGAAAATTGCAAAATTTAAATCGAAAAATTGAACATAGAAAAATCGATGAATTGAAAAATCGAAAATTCGACTACTCAAATTTTCTAAAAATCGGAAAATCATAAAACTGAAAAATCCAAAATTCTAATCATCGAAAGTCTGAAAACTGAAAATCGAAAATTCTGAAAAGCGGAAAATAGAATATCGAAAAATTTAAAAGAAAGAAAATTGAAGTCTAAAAACGAATGGAAAAATTAAAAATCAAAAATTCGAAAAATCAAAACCGAAAAATTCAAAGATTTAAAAAGAAAATCGAAAAATCAAAAATCTGAAAATTGAAACTCGAAAATTTGGAAAATCGAAAAGTAAAAAAATTGAAGTCTAAAAGCTGAAAAATGGAAAACTGAACAATCGAAAGTTCGAAAATCAAATATCGAAAAATCGAAAAGCCGAAAAATCGAAAATTTGATAAATCAGATATGCGAAAAACAGAAAATCTGAAAATGCGAAACTGGAAAATCAAAAATCTAAAAATGGAAAAACCGAAAATCGAAAATTCAATTAATCTAATACGTAGGTCGATCGAAAAACTGGAAATTCACAAATCTGAAAAATCGAAAATTTGCAAGATTGAAAAACCGAGAATTGAAAAATCAAAAAACCGAAAAATGGAAAAATCAAAAATCGAAAAATAGGAAAACCGAAAATTCGAAAATTCATAATATTGAAAATTCTAAAAGTCGACAATTCAAAAATCAAAAAACTGGAAAGTAAAATAATCGAAAAATCGAAAAGTAAACAAATTGCAAAGCCTAAAAACTGACGAACAGAAAAATCGTCAAATCAAAAAGTGGAAAATCGAAAACTGGAAATTGAAAAATCGAAGATTGGAAAATCAAAAAATCGAAAATCGGAATATCGACAATCGACAAATTAAAAAACCGAAAAATCGAAAAATTAAAAAATCGGAAATTAAAAAATGAAACAAAAAAACGAAAATTCAAAAATCGAATAATCCGAAACTAAAATAATAGAAGAGTGGAAAAGTAAAAATTGCAAAGTCTCAAAACTGACGAACAGAACAATCGAAAAATAAAAAAAAATCGAAAAATCTCTAAACATGGAAAATCGAAAAATCGAAAATCGGAAAATGGAAAAACCGAAAAATCGAAAATCGAAAACTCGAAAAATCGAAAATTCGATGAAACAAATACTCGAAAAAGCGAAAAGTAAAAAAATTGCAAGGCCTAAAAATCGAAAAATCAAAAAATCGAAAAAATGAAAATCGAAAAAACGACGATCGAAAAAAAATCGAAAAATCGAAAAGTGGAAAATCGGAAAGTAACAAAATTGAAATCTAAAAGCTGCAAATTGCAGAACCATAAAAACTGAAACAAACAGAAAAATCGAAAAACCCCAAAAGTGGAAAAACGAAAATCGAAAAATCGCAAATCGAAAAATCGTAAAATCAGAAAATGGAAAATCGAATAATCGACAGTTGAAAAATCGAAGGTCGAAAAATAAAACAACCGAAAAATCGAAAAATTTTATGATTAATGGAAAATCGAAAAATCGAGAATAGAAGAATTAAAAAACCGGAGCATTGAAAAATCGGAAATCGAAGAATTAAAAACGTAAAATCCAGAACTCAAAAATCAAAAAAATCGGAAAGTAAAAAATAATCGAAAAATGCAAAAAAATTGCAGTCTAAAAACTGACGAACAGAAAAATCAAAAAATCTAAAAATGGAAAGACGAAAAATCGAAAATTGAAAGAATGGCAAATTAAAAAATCGAAACATCGAAAAATCAAAAAAACGAAAAATTAAAAAATCGAAAAAACGAAAAAACTGAAAACTCGAAAAATCAAAAATACCGCAAATTTGAAAAATCAGAAAATTAGAAAATAATAAAATCGAAAAGTTGATAGAAAAATGGAAACTGAAAAATCTAATTCGATGAAACTGTTGGTCGAAAAAACGAAAAATCGAAAATCGAAGCGACCTTTTTTTGAGACAGGCTGTATAAGTAAATCTAAAAAATATTACTGCAATGATAAATCACAGGTATAGACTCATCATATCAAATTTTACGATGACGTCATGCATTTTTTGGCGAAGATAAGCAAATACATTTTGATAGTGGCTTTGAAAGTATTCTTCGACTTTCGTTCCATTTCAAAATTTACTCTTTGTATATTTCAGTGGTCACAACGAGTTCACTAACTACGCTGAAGTATGCGAAGATTAAATTTGTCACCGAAAAGATGTCGGAAGTAATAAATTATCCTATCCGTCGAAGAACGTTCGGTCCGGTGTTACACCTCGACCCAAGAGAGACCGCAGTAAAGGATAACAAATGGAACGGATAAAATAAAGCGTCAAACATGATTGATAAACTTTAAACCAAAATTATGAAGTTTATAAACTGAATTTTTTTTTGTTTTTTGAAATGTAGTACTCTTCAAAAAATGTCCGTGACTTATTTTAATGTGAATTTTATAACTGTGGTCGGGACAATTAGACCTAATATTAGTGTGATTTTGAGCATATTCTCGATTTTATTTGAGCAGAACAGGTTTTTTTTTCTAATTTTATAAGTTACGGAAACTAATAGCACATCACAGATATTGCAAAAAAAAGGGGGCTCAGGTTCCAACTAATTGACAAGATTTCAAAGTATTCAGTTTTGCAATTCTTGATTTCTTAATAAAATGTATAAATTCATACTCAGTCATTTTTTTTTGAGTCACCTTGTATGTATAAACAAATCCAAAAAATATAAATGGAATGGTAAATCACAAGTATAGACTCATCATATTCTGAACACTTTAGATAGGGTATTTATAAAATTAAAACTAATTCAGAGTAAAAATTTGGTCAACACGTAAATTTCCTTGTCGTTTGAGCCTACCTACAAATTCTTCCCTTGGACGATTTGGACCGCCTCCTTCAGTGACGACGGGCAAAAGTGATCCGCCCATAGGCTCAAAACATTTGCGTGCGATTGTACCTTATCGTACCGATAGTGATATTTACATACTCTATCACCTGCTGTGAGTAAAATGATAAGATTAATCTCCAAATTAAAAAACAAATTATATTTTTAATCAAGTACATTCATTATTGGCCTTGGAATTTCTTAAATTTGCTGAGAGCGCTATTGAAATCTAAGGACTCGGTCTCAATTTGTGACCCCTTCACTCTAACCACCGCCTTCCCTACGTTTTCTCCTTTCATAACCCCAACCAGCGCCTTCAGGGTGTTTTCGAACCCATGCGTGATGGTCTCGCGATGTTTCAATTTATTTTCCTGCACCCATTGAAGATTTTGTTTGATGGCCACCATCCAGCGGTCTTTGAACTGGCGCCGGACGAACCCCTGCAAACTTAATTGTTTTCCAACGATAATCGGCTGGACGATCAAAGCTAAAATTTCAATCGATTTGATAGCAATCAGACACTTGATAAGTAGTACCTCTGGCTGGAGTTCTCGCGTTGTATGACGAAATCGATCCACAAACCGAGACGCGTCCACCCACATTCATCTGCGACATGATGATAGTACTCATATCGCCGCCAACCTGCCGAAACGTGGTACGTTATTGATATTTAATAACTCGGTACTCACGTTGTCGAAATAGCAGTCGATTCCTTTGGGTGCTCCGATTTTCAAGTCTTCGGCTAAGTTCTTCGTGGCTTTGTAGTTGATGACGTAGTCGAAACCGAGGGACTCCAGCCAGTGCGCTTTGTCTTCAGATCCGGTGATTCCTATGACGTTACAACCTTTGATTTTGGCGATTTGGCCGACGATGCTGCCGACGGCGCCTGCGGCGCCGGTCACCACTACGGTGTCACCTTGAACGGGTTTGCAAATATCTAGAAACCCAAAGTAGGCGGAAATGCCAGTAGCTCCAATCACACCTAGAGCTGCCGAAAGGGGTAAAGTACCGATGTCGGGCAAAATATAGATGTCGCAATCGTCCGTAGGTTTGACGATAGTATGGGTACGCCAGCCCAGATTTCCGACGATCGTTTCACCTACCGGGAAAATAGAGTTTTTCGATTCGATGACTCTGCAAAATTTGGTGGTAGTACGGTTTGGGGTACCAATGTTAGTAGTACTGACTTGGCTACTTGAATTCCGATCATAACTTGACCTATAGTGTAGCTGCCGGCGTACGCCCGCATGAAAGGGTCCACGCTGAGGTAGTGACACTCGACCAAGTACTCTACGATTTAAGAATCCAGATTTTGATTTTGGTACCCAAGTAGTACTCACCGCCATCCTCCAAGGGTGCTAATTCCTCGAACTGGAGACTCAAATCGGTGTCTTTGATTTCCCCGTCAAAAATTTTGGCAACCGTGAATACTTGCGCCCGCACCATTTTGATGAATTATGATGAATGTTTTGCAAATCACGGCTAGTAATGGTATCTGCACTATCGAAACGATGAGATAAAAAAATATTTGTGTTTTGGAGTGGTGTAGTTATTTGGCAATTATAGGTAATCACGAGGTATCAAAGGTCAACCTGGTATAAACAAAACTCAATACAGAAATAAATTTTATTGTAGTAACTCAAGCCCTTTGGAACTTCTTGAATTTAGTAAGCGCGTTGTTAAAGTCCAGGGATTCGTTCTCCACGTGGGACGCCTTCACCCTCACTAGTGCCTTCCCCGTGTTTTCGCCCTTCATGACTCCAATCAGCGCCTTTGTGGCGTTCTCGAACCCATCGTAAATGGTCTCGCGGTACTTGAGTTTGTTTTCTTGAACCCATTGGAGGTTCTGTTTAATTCCATTCATCCAGCGGTCGCGAAACTGGGTGGCGTGGAACCCTTGCACTCTTAGTTGCTTTTGGATAATGGCGGGCTGCACAATCGCCGCTAAAACACACTTATTACTATAAGTACCAACCAAGTGGGTTTATACCTCGAAGTGGTACTTTCATGTTGTAGCCCGAAATGGACCCACACACAGAGACGCGTCCTCCGATGTTCATCAACCCCATGACGGTGGTACTAATATCGCCCCCAACCTACACAAACGGGTTAAACCGGTACAACAAGTACCCCGTACTCACGTTATCAAAGTAGCAATCAATCCCTTTCGGGGCTCCTTTTTTCAATTCCCCTGCCAAGTCCTTGGTGGTTTTGTAGTTGATGACGTAGTCAAACCCTATGGACTCCAACCAGCGGGCTTTTTCCTCCGAGCCGGTGATCCCGATGACCCGGCATTTTTTGATTTTGGCAATTTGGCCGACGTGACTACCGACGGCGCCAGCGGCGCCGGTTATAACGACGGTGTCTCCCTCTTCGGGGTTGCAGATGTCCAAAAACCCGTACAGAGAGGTTATACCGGTCATTCCAAGCACACCCAAAGCTAGAGATTTGGGTAAATTGCCGATATCAGGCAGGAGATACAGGTGGTGATTATGGGATTCTTTGATAATGGTGTGGGTGCGCCAGCCCAGGTCACCGACGACGATCTCACCTACAGGGAAGCTGGGGTTTTTGGATTCGGCGATTCTGGAAAATTTGGGTCAGTGTCGTGGGTTTTGGGGGTGGTACTCACTTTGCCACTTGGATCCCGATCATGACTTGCCCCACTGAGTAGCTACTGGCGTAGGCGCGCATGTACGGGTCGACGCTGAGGTACAAGTTTTCCACCAAGAATTCTGAAAGTCGGTTAAAGCTTCCGGTACTATAGTGGTACTCACCTCCATCTTCCAGTGGTGGCAGCTCCTCCTCCACCAAAGTCAAGTCTGTTTCTCTGATCTCCCCATCGAAAATTTTCGCCACCTTGTACACTTGCGCCTTCGCCATCGTGATGAATGATGATGAATGGCAGAAAGCCCGAAAATTACACCTTATCAGAGTGTTATCGGGGGATTATCATTGAGGTATTGTTTCAGATCCATCAATTGATGTTGAAGGATGTTCCGAGGAATAGAGCTTATAAGCAGGCTATTTTTGACAACAGGGATCAATTTATAGGACGGACGGTACTAGACGTGGGTGCTGGTACCGGGATTTTGTCGGTTTTTTGTGCCCAAGCTGGGGCGGCGAGGGTTTACGCCGTGGAGGCCAGTAATGTGGCTGAAATCGCCGCGGAAGTAGTGAAAGAAAACGGATTTGAAGAAGTCGTGACGGTGAGTAATTAAAACGTGATTTAGTTTATCTTATCGGAAGTGTGATATAATCGGCTTTTTGGAGTGGAGTGCACGAATGTGTGTTCTTCCAGATAATCCATTCCAGAGTTGAGGATGCCACCCTCCCGGAAAAAGTCGACATTATAGTGTCGGAATGGATGGGTTTCTACCTCCTGCACGAAGGCATGCTGGACTCGGTGATCCTGGCTAGAGACAAATTCCTCAAACCTGGAGGTCTGGTCTTCCCTGAGTCGGCGACTCTTTATTCGGCTCCGTGCTCGTACGTTTGCGCTCGTTTTGTAAAAAAATACCCAGATCTTGTAGCGTTCCAGACATGTTCGACACCTGGACCAACATCGAAGGGGTATCTATGAAGAGCATGGGTGCGAAAATCCGCGCCGAGAACTCTCACAAACCCAGTACCACTCTAGTACCACTGGAAAACGTCCTGGCGGACCCTGAAGTCGTGCTCTGGCTAGATCTGCGCGAGGTCACTCCAGACGACGTGAGTACCGCTAAAATACAACACGTCGCTGTTGCCTCCAAAGCAGGCAAGTACCAAGGGATCTGCCTCTGGTTCAGCTGCACTTTCCCCTCTTTCGTCACCGAACCCATAACTTTATCCACGTCTCCCGAAGACCCACCCACCCATTGGCAGCAAACCACGATAGTACTCCCCACAGAACTAGAAGTGGAGGAAAAATCCCCCATGGTGTACGAACTCTCCTTGGCCAGATCCAGCGAAAACCCGCGCCGCTACAACATCGAAGTGACCATGCTGGACCCCGAGGAAGTACCGCACCCCGAGTACTGCAGCTGTCACATGACCAAATGCATACTCACGCGCGCGGTACTCGAGAAGTACGAAGTCGACAGTTTGCCCCAATAAAGCGTTTCGTTCGATTTGGTGTTTCATTTTTCCCGATCTAGCCAACCGTGAAATATTTCTCGGGTTACAAAAGAGTAGGCGAGATCACGCCGTAACGAGATTAGATGGTAGTCCGTGGGTTGGCTATTGTTAATATTTCGATGGTGCGTTTTTTCATAATCTTAAATTGCTTCGGTTGATGAGAAACGCGCCCTTCGGCGCAACTAAATGAAGACATCATCAAGACAGGTGGTTGAGCCTGAGGCGGGGCGGGTCTGGGCCCCTCGGTCCCCGCGGACGAATAAACCCGTCGACAAAAGCTTGGGCCGCAGTAAAATTTTATTCTTAACCAGGAAAGCGAAAGGTAGAAATTTCATTTTCCGATCATGAATCGGTCAGATAGTGAGATCGGGTTTCTTTTTTTGTTGAAGATTGTAGCGGCAGTGTTATTATAGCGTCGTAAAATTTTAGTAGACGTGTTTTTACGTTTTTATTACAACTAACAATAATAGTTTGCCATAATCGGATTTTTATCGGGGATTTTTCAATATAACTTTTTCATAATCAAGGTTAATAATTTAGTTGATATAAATTCCCGTTCGAACTATTGATGTTTATTCATGTGGAATTTTGTGTTTTGTATTTTAAAATAAATTGAAACTACTAAATTCGTGTCATCCACCAAACGGCTGAATAATTTAAATTATTCCAGATACCTTGTTTAACAATTTGATTATTTTCTGAGCAACGGTACAATCGCACGCAAATGTTTTGAGCCTATGGGCGGATCATTTTTGCCGGTCGTCACCGAAGGAGGCGGTCCAAATCGTCCAAGGGCAGAATTTGTAGGTAGGCTCAAACTACAACGAAATTTACGTGTTGACCAAATTCTTACCCTGAATTGGTTTTAATTTTATAAATACTTACTCTGAATTAGTTTTAATTTTATAAATACCCTATCTAAAATGTTCAGAATATGATGAGTCTATACTTGTGATTTACCATTCCATTAATATTTTTTGGATTTGTTTATACATACAGGGTGACTCAAAAAAAATGACTGAGTCAATTTATTTTATTGAAGAAATCAAGAATTGCAAAACTGAATACTTTGAAATCTTGTCAACATCTTTTCGGTGACAAATTTAATCTTTGCATACTTCAGCGTAGTTAGTGAACTCGTTGTGACCACTGAAATATACAAACAGTAAATTTTGAAATGGAACGAAAGTCGAAGAATACTTTCAAAGCCACGATCAAAATGTATTTGCTTATCTTCGCCAAAAAATGCATGACGTCATCGTAAAATTTGATATGATGAGTCTAAGTATACCTGTGATTTATCATTGCAGTAATATTTTTTAGATTTACTTATACAGCCTGTCTCAAAAAAAGGTCACTTCGATTTTCGATTTTTCGTTTTTTCGACCAACAGTTTCATAGAATTAGATTTTTCAGTTTCCATTTTTCTATCAACTTTTCGATTTTATTACTTTCTAATTTTCTGATTTTTCAAATTTGCGGTATTTTGATTTTTCGAGTTTTCAGTTTTTTCGTTTTTCGATTTTTTAATTTTTCGTTTTTTTGATTTTTCGATGTTTCGGTTTTTTAATTGGCATTCTTTCAATTTTCGATTTTTCGTCTTTCCATTTTTAGATTTTTTGATTTTTCTGTTCGTCAGTTTTTAGACTTTGCAATTTTTTTGCATTTTTCGATTATATTTTACTTTCCGATTTTTTTGATTTTTGAATTCTCGATTTTACGTTTTTAATTCTTCGATTTCCGATTTTTCAATTTTCCGGTTTTTTAATTCTTCTATTTTCGATTTTTCGATTTTCCATTAATCATAAAATTTTTCGATTTTTCGGTTGTTTTATTTTTCGACCTTCGATTTTTCAACTTTCGATTATTCGATTTTCCATTTTCTGATTTTACGATTTTTCGATTTTCGTTTTTCCGCTTTTGTGTTTTTCGATTTTTCTGTTTGTTTCAGTTTTTATGGCTCTGCAATTTGCAGCTTTTAAATTTCAATTTTGTTACTTTCCGATTTTCCACTTTTCGATTTTTTGATTTTTTTTCAATCGTCGTTTTTTTCGATTTTCATTTTTTCGATTTTTTGATTTTTCAATTTTTAGACCTTGCAATTTTTTTACTTTTCGCTTTTTCGAGTATTTGTTTCATCGAATATTCGATTTTTCGAGTTTTCGATTTTCAATTTTTCGGTTTTTCCATTTTCCGTTTTTCGACTTGTCGATTTTCCATGTTTAGATATTTTTCGATTTTTTTTTATTTTTCGATTGTTCTGTTCGTCAGTTTTGAGACTGCAATTTTTACATTTCCACTTTTCTATTATTTTACTTTCGGATTATTCGATTATTGAATTTTCGTTTTTTTTTCATTTTTCGATTTCCGATTTCCGATTTTTTAATTTTTCGATTTTTTAATTTGTCGATTCTCGATATTCCGATTTTCGATTTTTTGATTTTCCAGTCTTCGATTTTTCAAATTCCAGTTTTCGATTTTGCACTTTTTGATTTTACGATTTTTCGATTTTTCTGTTCGTCAGTTTTTAGGCTTTGCAATTTATTTACTTTTCGATTTTTCGATTATTTTACTTTCCAGTTTTTTGATTTTTGAATTGTCGACTTTTAGAGTTTTCATATTATGAATTTTCGAATTTTCGGTTTTCCTATTTTTCGATTTTTGATTTTTCGATTTTTCGGTTTTTTGATTTTTCAATTCTCGGTTTTTCATTCTTGCAAATTTTCGATTTTTCAGATTTGTGAATTTCCAGTTTTTCGATCGACCTACGTATTAATTCATTGAATTTTCGATTTTCGGTTTTTCCATTTTTAGATTTTTGATTTTCCATTTTTGTATTTTCAGATTTTCTATTTTTCGCGTATCTGATTTATCAAATTTTCGATTTTTCGGCTTTTCGATTTTTCGATATTTGATTTTCGAATTTTCGATTGTTCAGTTTTCCATTTTTCAGCTTTTAGACTTCAATTTCTTTACTTTTCGATTTTCCAAATTTTCGAGTTTCAATTTTCAGATTTTTGATTTTTCGATTTTCTTTTTAAATCTTTGAATTTTTCGGTTTTGATTTTTCGAATTTTTGATTTTTAATTTTTCCATTCTTCGGTTTTTAGACTTCAATTTTCTTTCTTTTAAATTTTTCGATATTCTATTTTCCGCTTTTCAGAATTTTCGATTTTCAGTTTTCAGACTTTCGATGATTAGAATTTTGGATTTTTCAGTTTTATGATTTTTCGATTTTTAGAAAATTTGAGTAGTCGAATTTTCGATTTTCAATTTAAATTTTGCGATTTTCAGTTTGTCCATTGTCGATTTTTAGAATTTTCGGTTTTTGAGTTTTTTCATTCTCAACTGTTAGACTTCAATTTTGTTACTTTCCGATTTTTTGGTTTTCGATTTTCCAATTTTCAGAATTTCCAAGTTTCTTTATTCAACTTTCGATTTTCCTCTTTTTCGATTTTAGATTTTTCGAATTTTTGTTTTTCCAACTTTTTGCTTTTTCGATTTTTCTGTTCGTTTTAGTTTTTAGGCTTTGCAATTTTTTTTACTTTATATATTTTGATTATTTTAATTTCCGATTTTTTTTATTTTTGTTTTTGATTTTTTTAATTTTCAATATTACAAATTTTTGACTTCGATTTTTTGGTTTTCCCGTTTTTCAATTTTCGATTTTTCGATTTTTGAGGTTTGTGAATTTCCACTTTTCGATCGACCTAGGTATTTGATTCATTGAATTTTCGATTTTTTGATTAGCCATTTTTAGATTTTCGATTTTTACGATTTGTATTTTTCGATTTTCTGTTTTTTGCATTAGTGAATTTCAGTTTTTCCGATTTTTGATTTTGCGCATATTTGATTAATCAAATTTTCGAAAAAGTTACCATGCTTACAAAAACTTCAAAACATCTACAATATTTCAAAGTAATCAGTTTTGCTATTCTTGATTTCTTCAATAAAATAAATTGACTCAGTCATTAACTTTTTTGAGACACCCTGTATAACCAAATTTAAAAAATATTAATGCAGTGATAAATCACAAGTATAAAACTCATCATATTTTATACATTTAAGATAGGATTTATTCTGCAAAATTTTGAGGTGACGTCAAAAATTTTTTAGAGGGGATAAGCAAATATATTTTAATTAAAAATGTATCATGTTTATCATGATTTTAAAACATCTGCAAGATTTCAAAGTATTCGATTTTGCAAATTCAAAATTAAATTGCAAAATATTGTTTTATAATTTTGATTTTTTTTCCAAAAATCTGGACGTTTCGGATAAAAACTCAACACGGAGTCATAAACTACATGTGTAGGACTATGTTACTGTATACAATTTAAAACCCATTTACTATGCATAAATTTGAAGTGACGTCATCACATTATTGGTGGGGATGATGAGACAAATTTAATAATTTTGCGACATTTATGAAAAAAATATCAGTTAACAAAAATTGCACGTTTTTATTATTATCGACTGTACAACAGATTTTAATAAGATAAAACGTTGTCAATAAGTAACAATATTAAGAATGGTCACTAAAATGAAGAGGGGGTGGGTGGGTGGGGCTACTGCTTGCTGATACGACTGTAGAAAAAAGCTTCACATTTTATTGGCGCTGCTAGGAAGATAGAAACAATGAGATTCAATCGTAAACTCCGCCCCTCTTCTGCGGACCAATGAAATGATTTATTAAGGTGGAGGTTGTGTAACAAGGAGGAGCATCGGTAATTCTGCTTTTTAAATAACACCAACTTAACACTTTCTAGATATCTTGTTTAACAATTTGTCTATTTTCTCAGCAATGTTCAACAGATTTGTCTAAAATTCTAATAAAATAATAACGTTGTCATTAATTAACAATATTAAGAGTAGTCACTAAAATGAAGCGGGGGTGGGTGGGCGGGGCTACTGCTTGCTTGTACGACTGTAGAAAAAATCTAAACTTAGCCCTGTCCGCTATGAACCCTCCAACCCGAACTTTTTTCTCCGAGTCTAACTCAAGTCGTGCCGCTGTAGATGAGCTCGCTTTGGAATTTACAACGTGCGCTCGTTTTTGATTACGAAATGCTACACAGATTACTGGTAATAATGACGAGTGAAGGACCGGATGATGGCGTTGATTTCGTCGAGATTTGTCAACGTTTATTTAATGTATCGAAAGCGGAATAATTCCACACCGAAAATTGTAATTGTTGTACACATTCTCGTGGACGAAAATATCCCTTATCACGCACCTTAATTGACGAGGATTTAGATTAGTGGTCGACGTTTCGTCAACAACCGGCGATAAACGTGCATTTCGCCTTCCAAAAAAGGAGTTTTAGTGTTTTCGAGTCGATTGTGACGCAATCGAGGTGGCTTATTTTTCGAAGAGGATAGTCACACCTCTGGGTTTTTTAACAATTTGTGTGGCACAAGACCACCTATAGGTGCCCAGACAATGCAAGCGATGCCCTTATTGTAGCACCACGGCAATTACACATTGTCTTGTATGTTAATACCTCGGAGAAAATGAACGTGTTAACACTATTAACGGTGGTGATTTCTGTTTCGATTTGCATTGCATTATGGGACACACCTGAACTGTTCCATGGGCGGTGATTTACAGGCTTGGAGTGGAGCAGATGGTGATTTTCAATCAAATAATTCATAAGGAGTTCTGGGAAGATTCGAGGCTTTGTGGTGGTTTTTCTCTTTTTTGATGTCTATGATGTTATTTGTTTGTGTTTTGTAATGATTTGTTTGTGTTTTGTTAGAATTTGTTTGTAATAAATATTAATACATCAATTTTATTTCCTAGTTTCCAGTGGCGGCTCGCGACACAATTTGATTGATGAGTTATTTTTTATAATTTATGTTTGATTGAGAATGAATTAATAGACGAAATTGATATATAATCAATTCAGTTCGATATATCGGTCTCTGGATACTAAATGGATTGAGAATTTGGCCTGAAAATTCAATAGTTTGACCAGGAAGCTTGAGAGAATTGAATGGTGTAAGCCGCAAGACTGAGTGTTGAACCGTTTTGGAGTTATGGCCCGTTAAATTTGAAAACCGCTTATTGAATTCAGATAAAACGCGATATCGCTCGAAATAGGATAAATATTTAACAACCGAAGACAAAAATGGCTTCTATGGTGTACAATGAGTCTACAAACTCTATTTTAGACAGATCAGATAAATTTCATTTTTGCATGTTAATTGTATCGTGAAAATTTGGGTACTTCGAGTATGTCAAACTGTCTCACACTCATGGGTTCTTAATTTTTGGAAAATTGGTCTCCTTGCTACTTCGAACCTTCGTAACAAGAGTCCGAGTTCAAAAAATGTCTCCTGAATTTTTTTCTTAATTTTTGATTGGTCGATTTTTTCGAAAATGACGCCGTTCGATATATCCGTCTCTGGACATTAAATGGATTGAGAATTTGGCCTGAAAATTCAACAATTCGAACAGGAAGCTTGAGAGAATTGAATGGTGTAAGCCGCAAGACTGAGTGTTGAACCGTTTTGGAATTATGGCCCGTTAAATTTGAAAACCGCTTATTGAATTCAGATGAAGACGCGATATCGCTCGAAATCGGATAAATATTTAACAACCGAAGACAAAAATGGCTTCTATGGTGTAAAATGAGTCTACAAACTCTATTTTAGACAGATCAGATAAATTTCATTTTTGCATGTTATTGTATCGTCAAAATTTGGGTACTCGAGTATGTCAAACTGTCTCGCATTCATGGGTTCTTAATTTTTCGAAAATTGGTCTCCTTGCTACTTCGAACCTTCGTAACAAGAGTCCGAGTTCAAAAAATGTCTCCTGAATTTTTTTCTTAATTTTTGAGTGTCGATTTTTTCGAAAATGACGCCGTTCGATATATTCGTCTCTGGACATTAAACGGATTGAGAATTTGACCTAAAGATCCAACAGTTCGATTAGGAAGCTTGAGAGAATTGAATAGTGTAATTAAAAACCGTTAATGATTGAAAATGTTCATTGATATCCATTTTTGAAACACAATCAGTTACATAACAATACAATAAATTCTGAACAACTGTTCCAAATAGATATTTATTTCGGAATCTTTATCTCTAAAATCATAGACCAAGTTTCTACTTATTACGCAGTCATACGTGATCGGAAGATAAGCACTTAATCCCAGTTCATCTATGTACTTTCTTCTGTAAGCCACCTCAGTTGTCAATTATCATTTATTTTTTTATAGTTACAATAACCTGACACATTTTTCACATCTTTTTACTTCCCGAATGTAAGCAAAGGAAGTATTGTAATCGAGTCCGTCGGCCGACTCTCTACTTTTGCATTTTCTCGACCTATCATGACCACTAGACGACGAAGAAATAGGTCTCCCGTTTCCGTTCTCTGTCCGTCTGTCTGTCTGTCCGTCTGTCAGCCGTCCCGGATTTTTATTAGACAGATAATCTCCGAAAGTACTGGGCCCATTGTTTAACTAAGAATTAATTCTTTATTTGTGTTTTATACTAGCAAAACCTCTTAAACTAAGAATATTGTTGAAATCGTAATAACCCAATGGATTTTTTTCGGCAAAATGTTTTGGAAACACTGTGTTCTATTTTGTATGAATTTTTAAATGTTTTTAGTGACAATTTTTGTGGTTGTTTTCGATACACTGTATGATATTAACAGTGAGAAAAAAAATTAAAAATTAAAATCGAAAAATCGAGAAATCTAATAATCGAAAAATCGAAACCTTAAAAAATCTTAAAACAGAAACATTGAAAAATCGAAATATCGAAGAACTGAAAATCGAAAAATGAAACATCAAAAAATCGAAAAAAATGTAAAATTCAAAAATCTAAAATTAAAAAAATCGGAACATCGAAAAACTTGAAAATCGAGAAATCAAAAGATCAAGAAATCGTGGAGTCGAAAAGTCGAACAATTGGTCAAAATCTAAAAATCGAAAAGTTAAAAATTGAACAATTTATAAATTGAGAAATTGACAATCAAAATATCGAAAAATCCGAATCTTGAGAAGTCAAAAAAATTAAAAATTCGAAAAATTGAAAAATTGAGAGATTGAAAGATCAAAAAAAACGAGAAATCGAAAAGTGATAAGTCGAAAAATAGAGAAATCGACAAACAAAAAGTTAAAAGTTGAAAAATTGGAAAACCGGAAAAATCAAAAAACGATAAAATGGAAAACTGGAAAACTGAGAAACCGAAATAGGCCAAAATAAAAAATTGAAAAACTGATAAATCGAAAACCAGAACAACCAAATCTCGATAAATCGGGAATGAAAAATTAACAAATCGAAGAATTGAAAAACAGAACATCCAACAACAGGAAGTCGAAAAATCGAAAGATTAAGAAATATTGAAAAATTAAAATATCAAAAGATTGAAAAATCTAAAATTTAAAAATCCAAAAATTGAAAAATCAAAAAAGTAAAAAGGTAGACACATCGAAAAGTCAAAAATAGAAAAGCCGAAGAATTGAAATATAGAAAAATCCTAAAACTGAAAACTCGAAAAATCAAAAAAGTGAAGTCGCAAAATAGAAACCTTAAAAAATCGAAAAATTGAAAAATCAAAAATCTGAAAAATAAAAAAATTAAAGAATTGAAGAACAGGAAAATCGAAACACTCAAAGGTCTAGAAATGGGAAAATCAAAACATCGATTAATTGAAAAATCGAAAAATTGAGAGTCTACGAAAGTCAAATTTGAAAAATTAAGAATTTTAAATAATAAGCAAAAATTCTAGAGTTTTAACAAAAATTCCATGCACACAATTGTGTGATGAACTACGAATTTATTATAAAAACAGTTAAAAGTGACAAAGGTTTTTCCGAAGGCTAAATATACGAAAATTTTAAGAGCTCGATGTTCTGGTCGTATTTTCATGAATTTTTTCACAAATATTAATTTTGATTAAGATTCAACAAAAATTAAGGAGTGTTAGACAGAGAATTTGAAAAAATTCGAGTTCGTGATGTTTGTGTTTGAAAAGATTTTAAAGAATAATGGTAATCCCTTGCTTTATTAAAAAAAAAAAAGATAAATTGAAGTATGTTTTGGGGACCCCGATTTTTTTTGCTTTGAAAGAAACCTAAAGAATCTGAATAAAATTAGAAGAATCTGAAAGATCCTAAGAGAATACGAGCCATCTGAATGAATCTGAGAGAATCTGAAATAATCTGAAAGAATCTGAAAAAATCTGAAAGAATCTGAAATAATTTGACAGAATCTGAGAAAATCTGAAAGAAAATCTAAGAGAATCTCAGATAGTGTGAGAGAATCTGAAAGAATGTGGAAGGATCTGAATGGATCTGCAAAGATCTGAAAGCATCTGTAGGAATCTGAAAGAATTTGACTCCTTAGAAGAGTATACAAGAGAATCTGGGAAAATCTGAAAGAATCTGAGCGAATCTGGAAGAGTTAAAAAGGGATCTGGAAAAGCCTAAAAGAATCTGAAAGAACCCGGAATGTCTGAGAGGATCTGAAAGAATCTACCGGAAAAAATCTGAAAATATCTGGAAGAATATTGACAAGTATGGAAGAATCAGCAGGAACTTGAAGAAATTTGAAGAAATCTGAAAAAATTTGATTGAACGTACATGTATTGGAGAGAATATGAAAAAATCTAATAGAATCTAAAAAAATCTTAGAGAATATGAGACAATAAGAGAGAATCGAAGAGTATCTGTGAGAATTTTAGTGATACTAAGGAAATATAAAAGAGGATGAAAAAATCTAAATAAACCTGAAAAAACCTGAGAGAAAATCGAAGAATCTAATGGAATCTGTAAGAGTCTAAGAGACTCTCACTAAGGATCTGGGTAATCCTGAAAGTATCTGAAATAATCTGACGAAATCTCGAAGGAAATCTGAGAAAATCTGAGAAAATTTAAATGAATCTGAGGAAATATGAAATAAATCTGGAATAATTTAATTAAATCTTAAAGAATCTAAGAGCATCTGAGAAAATCAGAGTGAATCTGTGATAACCTGAAAGATTCTGAGAGAATTCGAGTGAATCTAAAATAATCTGAAATAATCTGTTTGTATCTGTATCGGATAGAATTTGAGAAAATCTAAGAAAATCTGAGAGAATCTGAAACAAGAATCTGAGAGGATCTGAATGGATCTAAAAGTATGTGAAAGAATCTGAAAGTATCTGACAGATCTGGAAGAGTCTCGAAGAGTCAGAAAAAACCTGAAGAGATCTGAATGGATCCGACCAAATCTGAAACATTCCGACACAATCTGAGAGTATTCGAGAGTATCTGAGAAAATCTGAAAAAATCCAACAGAATCCTAGAATATTTGCGTGAATTTGAGAGGATCAGAAAGGATTTGGAAGAACTTGAAAGATTCTAACAGAATCTGAGAGGATCTGAGAGAATTTGAGTGGATTTGAATGAATATGTAAGAATCTGAATAAATCTGAATGAATCCAGGATTATCTGAAAAAACCTGATAGAATTTGAGCGAATCTGTGATATTTTCATAGAATTTGAGAAATTCTGAAATAATCAGAAATAATCTGAGAAGATATGAAAAAATCTAGAAGAATCTGAAAAAATCTTGAAGACTGTTGAAAATTCAGGAAAAACCTGACGAGATCTGAATGGCTCTAAAGATAATCTGAAAGAATCTGACTGCATATGAAAGTATTGGAGAAAATAGTGGAGAATCTGAAAGAGTCTGAAAGAGTCTGCAAGAGTCTGCAAGGGATCTTGACAAACCTGATAAAATTAGAAAGAATCTGGGAAGATCTGAGAGGAGGAAAATGAGAGAATCTGAAGTAATCTGGAAGAATTTTACACAATCTAAAAATCGAAAATTTGACAAAATGACAATTGAAAAATAGAAAATCTAAAACTGGGAAGTCGAAAGATCAAAAGATTAAGAAATCGAAACATTTTAAAAATTCGAAAACTTGAAAAATTCCAATATCGAAGAACTGAACTGAAAAATCGAGAAATCGAAAAATCTAAAATTTTTAAAATGAAAAAATCGAAAAAGTAAAATAATCGACACATCGAAAAATCCAGGAGTCAAAAATCGAAAAGTCGAAGAATCGAAATATTGAAAAATCTCAAAACTGAAATTTCGAAAAACTGAAAAATGAAAGAAAAACTAAAAATGGGAAAGTAAATCGGGAAATCAAAACATTGAAAAATCGAAAAATTTAGAACGACAATTGAAAAACAAAAAATTTAAAACTGGGAAGTCGAAAAATCGAAAGATTAAGCAATTGAAGAATTGAAGAATCGAAAAAGTAAAAAAATTGACATATTGAAAACTCCAGAAACCAAAAATCGAAAAGTCGAAGCAAGTAATAGAAAAATCCAAAAAGTGAAGTCGAAATATCGAAACCTTAAAAAAATCGAAAAATTGAAAAATCAAAAACCTGCAAAATCGTAAGATCGAAAAATTGAATAATAAGTAAACTGAAAAATCCCAAAATTGAAATGTCCAAAAACTGAGAAATTAAGAAATTGAAAAATTGAGAAATCGAAAAATCAACAAAGTGAAGTTTCAAAATCGAAACATGAAAAAATAGAAAAATTGAAAAACCAAAAAACCTGAAAAACCAATCAATCGACAAATAAAGAGATTATAAAAGTCAAAAATTGAAAAATCGAAATATTTAAAAATCGTAAAATTGAAGGAAAAACTGAACCGAGAAATTGAAAAATTGAGAAATTGTAAAATCCAAAAATTGAAAAATAAATAGGAGTAAACTGAAAATCCCAAAATTGAAATGTCCAAAAACTGAGAAATTAAAAAATTGAAAAATTGAGAAATCGAAAAATCAAAAAAGTGAAGTTTAAAATCGAAACCTGAAAAAATAGAAAATTGAAAAACCAAAAAACCTGAAAAATCAATCAATCGACAAATAAAGAGTTATAAAAGTAAAAATTGAAAAATTAAAATATTAAAAATCGTAAAATTGAAGGAAAAACTGAAAACCGAGAAATTGAAAATATTGTAAAATCGAAAAATTGAAAAATAAATAGGAGTAAACTGAAAAATCCCAAAATTGAAATGTCCAAAAACTGAGAAATTAAAAATTGAAAAATTGAGAAATCGAAAAATCAAAAAATAAGTTTAAAAATCGAAACATGAAAAATAGAAAATGAAAAACCAAAAAACCTGAAAAACAATAATCGACAAATAAAGAGTTATAAAATAATCGAAATATTTAAAAATCGTAAAATTGAAGGAAAAACTGAAAACCGAGAAATTGAAAAATTGAGAAATTGTAAAATCCAAAAATTAAAAATAAATAGGAGTAAACTGAAAAATCCCAAAATTGAGATGTCCAAAAACTGAGAAATTAAAAAATGAAAAATTAAGAAATCGAAAAATCAAAAAAGTGAAGTTTAAAAATCGAAACTGAAAAAATAGAAAAATTGAAAAACCAAAAAACCTGAAAAACCAATCAATCGACAAATAAAGAGATTATAAAAGTCAAAAATTGAAAAATGGAAATATTAAAAATCGTAAAATTGAAGGAAAAACTGAAAACCGAGAAATTGAAAAATTGAGAAATTGTAAAATCCAAAAATTGAAAAATAAATAGGGTAAACTGAAAATCCCAAAATTGAAATGTCCAAAAACTAGAAATTAAAAAATGAAAAAATGAGAAATCGAAAAATCAAAAAGTGAAGTTTAAAAATCGAAATCTGAAAAAATAGAAAAATTGAAAAACCAAAAAACCGAAAAACCAATCAATCGACAAATAAAGAGATTATAAAAGTCAAAAATTGAAAAATCGAAATATTTAAAAATCGTGAAAATTGAAGGAAAACTGAAAACCGAGAAATTGAAAAATTGAGAAATTGTAAAATCCAAAATTTAAAAATAAATAGGAGTAAACTGAAAAATCCCAAAATTGAAATGCCAAAAACTGAGAAATTAAAAAATTGAAAAATTGAGAAATCGAAAACAAAAAAGTGAAGTTTAAAAATCGAAACATGAAAAAATAGAAAAATTGAAAAACCAAAAAACCTGAAAAACCAATCAATCGACAAATAAAGAGTTATAAAAGTCAAAAATTGAAAAATCGAAATATTTAAAAATCGTAAAATTGAGGAAAAACTGAAAACCGAGAAATGAAAAATTGAGAAATTGTAAAATCCAAAAATTGAAAATAAATAGGGTAAACTGAAAATCCCAAAATTGAAATGTCCAAACACTAGAAATTAAAAAATGAAAAAATGAGAAATCGAAAAAATCAAAAAAGTGAAGTTTAAAAATCGAAACATGAAAAAATAGAAAAATTGAAAAACCAAAAAACCTGAAAAACCAATCAATCGACAAATAAAGAGATTATAAAAGTCAAAAATTGAAAAATCGAAATATTTAAAAATCGTAAATTGAAGGAAAAACTGAAAACCGAGAAATTGAAAAATTGAGAAATTGTAAATCCAAAAATTAAAAATAAATAGGAGTAAACTGAAAAATCCCAAATTGAATGTCCAAAAACTGAGAATTAAAAATTGAAAAATTGAGAAATCGAAAAATCAAAAAAGTGAAGTTTAAAATCGAAACTGAAAAAAAGAAAAATTGAAAAACCAAAAAACCTGAAAAACAATCAATCGACAAATAAAGAGATTATAAAGTCAAAAATTGAAAAATCGAATATTAAAAATCGTAAAATGAAGGAAAAACTGAAAACCGAGAAATTGAGAAATTGTAAAATCCAAAAATTGAAAAATAAATAGGAGTAAACTGAAAAATTCCAAATTGAAATGTCCAAAACTGAGAAATTAAAAAATTGAAAAATTGAGAAATCGAAAAATCAAAGAAATAAAGTTTAAAAATCGAAACATGAATAAATAGAAAAATTGAAAAACCAAAAAACCTGAAAAATCAATCAATCGACAAATAAAGAGATTTATTAAAATCGAAATATTTAAAAATCGTAAAATTGAAGGAAAAACTGAAAACCGAGAAATTGAAAAATTGAGAAATTGTAAAATCCAAAAATTAAAAATAAATAGGAGTAAACTGAAAAATCCCAAAATTGAAATGTCCAAAAACTGGAAAGTAAAAAATAGAAAAATTGAAAAATGAAAAATCAAAATAGAAAAATCAAAATGAAAAAATAGAAAATTAAAAAACCAAAAAACTGAAAAACTCAACGAAATAAAGAGGTTTAAACAAAAATTGAAAAAAAAAAACAAAATTGAAAAAACTAAACCGACAAATTAAAAGAGAAATTGTAAAATCAAAAATTGAAAAATAAATATAATGAAAAATCCCAAAATTGAATGAAAACTGAAAATAAAAAAATGAAAAATGAGAAATCGAAAATCAAAAAATTAAAAATCAAATGAAAAATGAAAAATACCAAAAAAGAAAAGCCTCAACACAAATAAGAAATTAAAAAAATTGAAAATCGAAATATTAAAATCGAAAATGAAATAAATGAAAACGTGAGAAATGAAAATTAGAAAATTGTAAAATAAACAATAAAAATAAATGGAGTAAACGAAAAACCAAAATGAAATGCCAAAATGAGAAATAAAAAATTGAAAAATTGAAAATCGAAAAATCAAAAAAGTAAGTTTAAAAATCGAACCTGAAAAATAGAAAAATTGAAAAACCAAAAACTGAAAAACCAATATCGACAAATAAAAATTAGTAAAAACCAAAATTGAAATGTCAAAAATGAAATATTTAAAAATGTAAAAATTGAAGAGAAAAAATGAAAAAATCGGAAACTGAAAAATTGAAAATTGTAAAATCCAAAAATGAAAAAAAATAGGATAAACTGAAAATCCAAAATTGAAATGCCAAAAACGAAATTAAAAAATTGAAAAATTGAGAAATCGAAAAATCAAAAAGTGAAGTTTAAAAATCGAAACATGAAAAAAATAGAAAAATTGAAAAACCAAAAAACCTGAAAACCAATCAATCGACAAATAAAAAGATTATAAAAGTCAAAAATTGAAAAATCGAATATATTTAAAAATCGTAAAATTGAAGGAAAAACTGAAAACCGAGAAATTGAAAAATTGAGAAATTGTAAAATCCAAAAATTGAAAAATAAATAGGAGTAAACTGAAAAATCCCAAAATTGAATGTCCAAAAACTGAGAATTAAAAAATTGAAAAATTGAGAAATCGAAAAAATCAAAAAAGTGAAGTTTAAAAATCGAAACATGAAAAAATAGAAAAATTGAAAAACCAAAAAACCTGAAAAATCAATCAATCGACAAATAAAGAGATTATAAAAGTCAAAAATTGAAAAATCGAAATATTTAAAAATCGTAAAATCGAAGGAAAAACTGAAAACCGAGAAATTGAAAAATAGAGAAATTGTAAAATCCAAAAATTGAAAAATAAATTAGGAGTAAACTGAAAAATTCCAAAGTTGAAATGTCCGAAAACTGAGAAATTAAAAATTGAAAAATTGAGAAATCGAAAAATCAAAAAGTGAAGTTTAAAAATCGAAACATGAAAAAATAGAAAAATTGAAAAACCAAAAAACCTGAAAAAACCAATCAATCGACAAATAAAGAGATTATAAAAGTCAAAAATTGAAAAATCGAAATATTTAAAAATCGTAAAATTGAAGGAAAAACTGAAAACCGAGAAATTGAAAAATTGAGAAATTGTAAAATCCAAAAATTGAAAATAAATAGGAGTAAACTGAAAAAACCCAAAATTGAAATGTCCAAAAACTGAGAAATTGAAAATAAAATTGAAAAATAAATAGGAAATGAAAAATCCAAAATTGAAATGTCCAAAAACTGAGAAATTAAAAAACTGAAGAATTGAGAAATGAAAAATCAAGAAAGTGAAGTTTAAAAAAAATTGAAAAACCAAAAAACTTGAAAAACCAATCAATCGACAAATAAAGAATTATAAAAGTCAAAAATTGAAATATCGAAATATTTAAAAATCGTTAAAATTGAAGGAAAACTGAAACCGAGAAATTAAAAATTGAGAAATTGTAAAATCCAAAATTGAAAAATAAATAGGAGTAAACTGAAAAATCCCAAATTGAAATGTCCAAAAACTAAGAAATTAAAAAATTGAAAATTGAGAAATCGAAAAATCAAAAAAGTGAAGTTTAAAAATCGAAATCTGAAAAAATAGAAAAATTGATAAACCAAAAAACCTGAAAAACCAATCAATCGACAAATAAAGAGATTATAAAACTCAAAAATTGAAAAATCGAAATATTTAAAAATCGTAAAATTGAAGGAAAAACTGAAAACCGGGAAATTGAAAAATTGAGAAATTGTAAAATCCAAAAATTGAAAAATAAATAGGTGTAAACTGAAAAATCCCAAAATTGAAATGTCCAAAAACTGAGAAATTAAAAAATTGAAAAATTGAGAAATCGAAAAATCAAAAAAGTGAAGTTTAAAAATCGAAACCTGAAAAAATAGAAAATTCAAAAACCAAAAAACCTGAAAAACATCAATCGACAAATAAAGAGATTATAAAAATCAAAAATTGAATCAAAAACTGAAAACCGAGAAATTGAAAAATTGAGAAATCGAAAAATCTAAAAAGTGAAGTTTAAAAATCGAAACTGAAAAAAATAGAAAAATTGAAAAACAAAAAACCTGAAAAACCAATCAATCGCCAAATAAAGAGATTATAAAAGTCAAAAATTGAAAAATCGAAATACATATTTAAAAATCGTAAAATTGAAGGAAAAACTGAAACCCGAGAAATTGAAAAGTTGAGAAATTGTAAAATCCAAAAATTGAAAAATAAATAGGAGTAAACTGAAAAATCCCAAAATTGAGATGTCCAAAAACTGAGAAATTAAAAAATTGAAAATTAAGAAATCGAAAAATCAAAAAAGTGAAGTTTAAAAAATCGAAACATGAAAAAATAGAAAAATTGAAAAACCAAAAAACCTGAAAAACCAATCAATCGACAAATAAAGAGATTATAAAAGTCAAAAATTGAAAAATCGAAATATTTAAAATCGTAAAATTGAAGGAAAAACTGAAAACCGAGAAATTGAAAAATTGAGAAATTGTAAAATCCAAAAATTGAAAAATAAATTGGAAGGTAAACTGAAAAATCCAAATTGAGATGTCCAAAAACTGAGAAATTAAAAAATTAAAAAAATTAAGAAATCGAAAAATCAATCAAGTGAAGTTTAAAAATCGAAACATGAAAAAATAGAAAAATTGAAAAACCAAAAAACCTGAAAAACCAATCAATCGACAAATAAAGCGTTTATAAAAGTTAAAAATTGAAAAATCGAAATATTTATAAATCGTAAAATTGAAGGAAAAACTGAAAACCGAGAAATTGAAAAATTGAGAAATTGTAAAATCCAAAAATTGAAAAATAAATAGGAGTAAATTGAAAAGTCCCCAAACTATCGCTAAAAATCACGTACTCGTGCCCAATTTGTATCTTCTGTATTACTGGTTGCCTACAAAATCGCCACAGGCCTATTAATCACACCGTGCTTACAGTCAGTGTACCGGATGTATCAGATTTCGTTTAATTGCACGTTGGAACATTAGTTTGCTGAAACACTCGTGTACTTAAGTACCATGCAAACAAGGTGTCGAAGATGTTCTTAATTTTAAACAACAAACAAGCCACTTTTTGTCGGGCGCTAAAAGCATGAATCATGAAGAACCACGCACGATTCATCACAATTATCGTAAAACAAGTCCGAGGATTAAAAAGCGCAAATTACCGAATTTGTTCTAACGTCTGTTAATTTGTTGGAACAACAAGTCCAAGGTTGACGTTTTTAGATTTTATTTTCCGGGTTTACACACAACGCACAACGTATTTCTCGCTGACGAAGAAAAATCGGTGGAGGCAGTGTGGTCCATTATTTTTAGCACCACAATGCGAAGAAATAGAAAAAATCGTGTGTGCATTTCGAGCGTAAAGTGTCGCTTTCGTCGCTGCTTTTGGCCGGCGCCGAAAGCTCGCGTGTGGGTAATTTGCGGATTCCATCAGCCGGCGTTGTTTCGATTGCGTTCGACAAAACGCCAAATCGATTCTTTGCGCTGTTGTAATCCGAAGATGTGCGAATTGTTCTGGCGCAGTTTTTTCGAGCGGAGACGTTGGTGGTCTCTCGTTAATCCGAATTTTGCATAAAAAGAGGCGCTTTGTGGCTTTGTTATTACCGGAGGAGTGCTTGATTAGATGCTTCGAGTCAATCAGTCATGTGTTTTGATTAGACGGTCTCGTAATGGACCGCCCTGATGATAATCACTGGCTATTATGGCCGTGTGGTGGTTACGAGATGTGTAATGACATTCGGCGCGATGGGCGGAGAAAAGGGAGAAAGAGAAACTTTCTTCGTGTGGGGAATTTGTTTGGAAGAGAACGCACGTACGAGTCCATCTGTTCGGTGAACGGAGTATAGGAAAATTGTTTGTGGAAAAATTTCGGCCTTGTCGCTTGTTTTGTTCGGCAGGATTTTTTAAATTTCTCTCAAAGAAGGTGCGCAAGAAGCGGAGGAAACGTGACGTAACGGGGACATTAAATAGCCCATAAATTGCGAGCTCCGCAGACGTAAAAAATTAATGGTATGGGTATCTTGCTACCAATTATGAAATTTATTCACTGGAAAATAATAGAGATATTTAAAATTTTTCAAAGTGGTTAGCCTGTTTTGGTACTAATTAAGTAGATTCATCTGAAATTTTAAATGTGCCGCAATTTGTTGTGAAGGTGGGAAAATTCTAACAACTTTTGCCTGTTCATTGAAAGTCAGAAATAAAGTGAAATTATACGCGCCATTGTTTTTAGCTTGAAGATGGAACTTCAGCTTATTATATGGAATAGCGTGCTTTCTGGGCGAAATTATTGCACAATTTTTACTTGAATTGGATAGAAATATTTTCTTTTTTCCAATGTTATAAAGTAAAGTTATGTAGACACGTAAATTTTTGGGAAAAAAATCAAGAAATTTACAAAACATTTTATAATGTAACTTTGAAACTGTAACCGTATGCTCCGAAATAATGCAAACATTTTATAGGAAGGATTTTTCGATTTTTCAATTTGTCGATTTCGATTTTTTGATTTTTTTTTTAATTTTCGATTTTTCAGTTTCCCAGTTTTTTTCTTTTTCGATCTTTTGACTTTCGATTTATGATTTTTCGATTTTCGATGTGTCGAATTTTCCATTATTTGATTCACCGAATTTTCAGTTTTCCGAAGTTTCGATTTTTCGTATTTCAATTTTGCGATTTTTGATTTTTTGATATTTCCTTGTTCGATTTTCGATTTTTCGTTTTGATCATTTTTTGAATTGCCGTTTCTCGATTTTTCGGTTATTTGATCCACTGAATTTTTGATTTTTCAGTTTTTCGAGTTTTCGAGTTTTGATTTTTCAATTTCTCCATTTCTCGACTTTTAAATTTTTACCTTTCCACGTTTTGATTTTTCGGTTTTTCGAGTATTTCATTCATCGATTTTTCGATTTTCGAATTTCCGTTATTTTGAATACCTATAATTTTATTCATCAAAGTTTTCGAAAATTCGAATTTTCATTTATTTTACTTTTCGATTTTTCGATTTCTCAATTTTTCAATTTTTCATTTCCGTTTTTTCGAATTTTTCGGTTTTTTGGTTTTTCGATTTTCGAATTTTCCATTTTTTGATTATTTAATTCATTCAATTTTCGATTTTTCGATTTTCGATTTCTCTATTTTTCTATTTTCGATTTTTCGGTTTTTGATTTTTATTTTTTCCATTTTTCGGTTTTTAGACTTAAATTTTTACTTTTCGTGTTTCGAATTTCACCTTTGCGATTTTCGATTTTTCAGTTTTTCGATTTTTCAATATTAGAATGTTCAATTAAGTTTACTTTTCGATTTTCAGTGTTGCGTTTGCAATTTTTCGATTTTTCAATTTTCGATTTGTCCGTGTTCTACTTTTCCGATTTTAGATTTTCGAAGATTTGATTCATCGAATTTTCTATTTTCCGATTTTCGATTTTTCGAATTTTCGATTTTTCAAACATTCGATTGACTGAATTTTGGATTGAATCGAGTTTTCGATTTTTCGCTTTTTTGAATTTTTGATTTTTCGATTTTTGGTTTTTGATGTTTCAATTTCTGCTTTTTTCGGCTTTTAAATTGTTGTTTTCGATATTTCGATTTTTGGTTTTTCGAGTATTTCGTTCATCGAATTTTCTATTTTTCAGTTTTTCATCTCTTCGATTTTTCAAATTTTTGGTTTTTTGGTTTTCCGATTAAGAATTTTTGATTTTTTAAATTTTCTGTTTTCCAATATTCGAATTTTTATTTATTTTACTTTTCGATTTCTCGATTTTTCAATTTTTCTTCCGATTTCTCGAATTTTTCGGTTTTTTGGTTTTTCGATTTTCGAATTTTCCGTTTTTTGATTATTTGATTCATTGAATTTTCGATTTTTCGGTTTTTGATTTCTCTATTTTCGATTTTTCGGTTCTTGATTTTCTTTTTTTTCCATTTTTCGGTTTTTAGACTTAAATTTTTACTTTTCGTGTTTCGATTTTCGACTTTGCGATTTTCGATTTTTCAATTTTCGAATTTTCAGTTAAGTTTACTTTTCAATTTTTCAGTTTTGCGTCTGCAATTTTTCAATTTTCGATTTTTCGGTGTTCAACTTTCCGGATTTTAGATTTTCGAAGATTTGATTCATCGAATTTTCTATTTTCCGATTTTCAATTTTTCGACTACGATTTTTCGAATTTTCGATTTTTCGCTTTTTTGAATTTTTGATTTTTCGATTTTTGGTTTTTGATGTTTGAATCTCTGCTTTTTTCGGATTTTAAATTTTTATTTTTCGATTTTTCGAGTATTTCATTCATCGGATTTTCTATTTTTCAAATTTCCATGTCTTCGGTTTTTTAATTTTTGGTTTTTTGGTTTTCCGATTAACAATTTTCGATTTTTTAAATTTTCTATTTTCCAATAATCGAGTTTACATTTAATAACTTTATTTTCAAATTTTCGATCTCTCGATTTTTCAATTTTTCGTCTCAGATTTTTCGAATTTTCGGTTTTTGGAATTCCGAGTTTTCGTTTTTCGATTATTTGATTCACAGAATTTTCGATGTTTCGAATTTTGAAATTTTTGGATTTTCGAATTTTCCGTTTTTCGATTTTCCATTATATGTACGATTAATTGAATTTTCAATTTTTTAGTTTTCGAGTTCTCCATTTTTCAATTCTTGAACTTTTTGATTTTCAGTTTTCCAATATTTGAGTTTTCATTAAATTTTGTTTTCGATTTATCGATTTTTCAATTTTTCATCCCCCATTTTTCGTCTTTTGGTTATTTGATTCATAGAAATTTAGCACTCCGAATTTTTGAATTTTCAATTTTTTGGTTTTCGAGATTTATCGCTTTTTCAATTTTTTGTCTCCGAATTTTCGTCTTTCGGTTATTTGATTTATAGAATTTTCGATTTTTCGGTTTTCGATTTCTCGATTTTCGGTTCTTCGACGTTTTGATTTTCGATTTTTCGGTTTTTGGTTTTTGATTTTCTCCATTTTTCGGTTTTTAGACTTCTAAAGTTTTACTGTCCGATCTTTCTATTTTTTTAATTTTGATTCTCGATTTTCGGTATTTCGATTTGTCGATTTTTGACTTCACGATTTAATTTATCGAGTTTTCGATTTTTCAGTTTTTCGGAATTTCGATTTTCCGATTTTTCAATTATATATTTTACTTTGCGATTTTTCAATTTTTAGATTTTTTTAGTTTTTCTAATTTCGATATTCGAGTTTTCAATTATTTCATTTTTTAATTTTGCATTCAGTTTTTCACTTTTTCGTTACCGATTTTTCGATTTTTCGGGTTCCTACTTTTCCGATTTTTGGATTTCGATTCTACGAATTTTTGCATTTTTCTATTTTCAATTTTTCGACTTTCTGATTTTCGAATTTTCCTTTTTTTTGACTTTTTGATTTCCGATATTTCGAAATCTCGAAGTCAAATTTCCGATTTTTCGAATTTTTTGTTTATCGGTTTTCGATTTTATTCTTCAGCTTTTATACTTTTCAGTTTTTCGATTATTTGATTCATTGAATATTCGATTTTTTTCGGTTTTCAATTACTCGATTTTCGATTTTTCGATTCCTCGACTTTTGATTTTCGATTTTTCGGTTTATGATTTCACATTTTTTTCATTTTCGATTTTTAGATTTCAAAATTTTTACTTTTCGATGTTTCGATTTTTCGAATTTTTGGTTTTCGAGTTCTCCATTTTTCGATTCTTCGACTTTTTGATTTTCGATTTTCCAATATTCGAGTTTTCATTTAATTTTATTTTCGATTTATCGATTTTTCCATTTTTCAACTCCGATTTTTCGTTTTTTCGGTTATTTGATTCATAGAATTTTAGTCCTCCGAATTTTTGAATTTTTCGATTTTTCGATTTACAAATTTTCAGTTTTTCGATTTTTCGATTAATTGATTAATTGAATTTTCGATTTTTTCGGTTTTCGATTTCTCGATATTCGGTTCTTCGACGCTTTGATTTTCGATTTTTCGGTTTTTGATTTCTGATTTTCTGCATTTTTCGGTTTTTAGACTTTTAAATTTTTACTTTCCGATGTTTGGATTTTTTTAACTTCGATTTTCGACTTTGCGATTCAATTTATCGAATTTTCGATTTTTTGATTTTTGAATTGTTCTTTCAGTTTTTCGAATTTTCGATTTTTCGATGTTCAAATTTTGAATTATTTTACTTTTCGATTTTTCCTTCAGTTTTTTCAATATTTCGTCTCCGATTTTTCGATTTTCAATTTTCGATTTTTCGGTTCCCTACTTATCCGATTTTTGGATTTCGATTTTTCGAATTTGAATATTTTTCGATTTTCCGATTTTGAAATTTTCGTTTTTTCAATTTTTCGACTTTTCAAATATATGATCCACAGAATCTTCAATTTCTCCTTTTTTCGATTATTTGATTCATTGAATTTTCGTTTTTTCGGTTTTTGATTTCTCGATTTGCAGTTCTTCGACTTTTTGATTTTCGATTTTTCGGTCTTCGTTTTTTCCATTTTTCGGTTTTTAGACTTCTAAATTTTTACTGTTCGATATTTCTATTTTACTAATTTTGATTTTGGATTTTTCGGTATTTCGATTTGTCGATTTTCGACTTCGCGATTTAATTTATCGAGTTTTCGATTTTTAAAATTTTTCGGATTTTCGATTTTTTCGATTATTCGGTTTTTTGATATCTCGATTTTCGACTTGGCGTTTCAATTTATCGAGTTCTCGATTGTTTTATTTTTCAATTGTTAGATTTTGCGGTTTCCTACTATTCCGATTTTTGGATTTTTCGAATATTTAGGTCATCGAATTTTCGATTTTCCGATTTTGAACTTCTCGATTTCTCAATTTTTCGACTTTAGAATTTTCGAATTTTCGATTTTTCAAATGTATGATTCGCACAATCTTCAATTTTTCCTTTTTTCGATTATCTGATTCATTGAATTTTCGTTTTTTTTTTTGCTTTTTGATTTCCGATTTTCGGTTTTTCGAAGTTTTGATTTTGGGTTTTTTCGGTTTTCGATTTTTGAATTTTTCCATTTTTCGGTTTTTAGACTTCTAAAGTTTTACTGTTCGATGTTTCTATTTTTCTAATTTTGATTTTCGATTTTTCGGTATTTCGATTTGTCTATTTTTGACTTCGCGATTTAATTTATCGAGTTTTCGATTTTTCAGTTTTTCGGATTTTCGATTTTTACGATTTTTCAGTTATGTATTTAACTTTTCGATCTTTCAATTTTTAGATTTTTTTTAATTTTTCGAATTTCGATATTCGAGTTTTCAATTATTTTACTTTTCAATTTTGCATTCAGTTTTTCAATTTTTCGTTACCAATTTTTCGATTTTTTGGGTTCCTACTTTTCCGATTTCTGGATTTCGATTCTACGAACTTTTGGATTTTCCAATTTTCAATTTTTCGACTTTCTGATTTTCAAATTTTCTTTTTTTTGACTTTTTGATTTCCGATTTTTCGAAATTTCGATGTCAAATTTCCGATTTTTCGAATTTTTGTTTATCGATTTTCGATTTTTCTATTCTTCAGCTTTTATACTTTTCATTTAATGTGTAATCACTTTAACCTGATTAGATATCATTGTGACATTAATTACGATTCTTTGAAACACTTAATTGACATCAGCATACACATTTTAGAAACATAAGTTTATTATTTTTTATTATGTTTATCTATTATTATTGTACTTATTATTAATTTAGAATAGGAGCACGTCACCGTATTTTTTTTTCCTTTTTTTTTTTAATTTTGAATTAATCTTTCTGTTATATTATTTTTCCTGTAATTGGGTGGTTGTCTAACCCGTTGGAAATAAATGCATTATTATTATTATTTTTTCGATTATTTGATTCATTGAATAGTCGATTTTTCGATTCTTCGACATTTTGATTTTCGATTTTTCGGTTTATGATGTCACATTTTTTTCATTTTCGGTTTTTAGACTTCAAAATTTTTACTGTCCGATGTTTCTATTTTTCTAATATTGATTTTCGATTTTTCAGTTTTTCGGAATTTCGATTTTTCCGATTTTTCAATTATGTATTTTACTTTGCGATTTTTCATTTTTTAGATTTTTTAGTTTTTCGAATTTTCGATTTTTCGATATTCGAGTTTTCAATTATTTTACTTTTCAATTTTTCGTTTCCGAATTTTCGGGTTCTACTTTTCCGATTTTGGATTTCGATTCTTCGAATATTTAATTCACCGAATTTTTGATTTTCCTAATTTAAATTTTTCTATTCTTCAGTTTGTATACTTTTCAATTTTTTTACTTTTCAGTTTTTCGATTATTTGATTCATTGAATATTCCATTTTTCGGTTTTCAGTTTCTCGATTTTCGATTTTTCGATTCTTGGACTTTTTGATTTTCGCTTTTTCGGTTTATGATTTCACATTTTTTCCGTTTTTTGGTTTTTAGACTTCTAAATTTTTACTTTTCGATGTTTCGATTTTTCGAATTTTCGTTTTTTCGATTCTTTGATTCACAAAATTTTCGATCTTCCGAAGTTTTCGGTTTTTTCGATTTCTCGATTTTCGAATTTTCAGTTTTTCGGTCATTTGATTCATTGAACTTTCCATTTTTCGGTTTTCAATTTCTCGATTCTTCTACTTTTTGATTTTCGATTTATCGGTTCATGATTTTCAGTTTTTTTCCATTTTTCGATTTTTAAACTTTTAAAATTTTACTTTTCGATGTTTAGATTTTTCAATTTAATGAGTGTTATATTTTTCAATTTTTCGATTTATCGATTTTTCAATTTTTCATCTCCGATTTTTCGTCTTTCGGTTATTTGATTCACAGAATTTTAGTCCTCTGAATTTTCGAATTTTTCAGTTTTTCGATTTTTCGGTTAATTGATTCATTAATTGATTTTTCGGTTTTCCATTTCTCGATTTTCGGTTCTTCGACGTTTTGATTTTACGATTTTTGGGTTTTTGATTTAATATTTTCCATTTTTCGGTTTTTAGACTTTTAAATTTTTACTTTTCGATTTTTCATTCAGTTTTTTCAATTTTTCGTCTCCGATTTTTCGATTTTCAATTTTCGACTTATCGGTTTCATACTTTTCCGATTTTTGGATTTCGATTTTTCGAATTTGTATTTTTCGATTTTGAATTTTCGTTTCTTCAATTTTTCGACTTTTCATATATATATAATTAACAGAATCTTCAATTTTTCCTTTTTTCGATTATTTGATTAATTGAATTTTCGTTTTTTCGGTTTTTGATTTCTCGATTTTCAATTCTTGAACTTTTTGATTTTCGATTTTTTCCATTTTTCGGTTTTTAGACTCCTAAATTTTTACTGTTCGATGTTTCTATTTTTCTAATTTTGATTTTGGATTTTTCGGTATTTCGATTTGTCGATTTTCGACTTCGCGATTTAATTTATGGAGTTTTCGATTTTTTAAACTTTTCGGATCTTCGATTTTTTCGATTTTTTTTTTTTTTGGTTTTTTGATATCTCGATTTTCGACTTTGCGTTTCTATCTATCGAGTTTTCGATTTTTTGATTTTTCAATTTTTAGATTCTTTCAGTTTTTCAAATTTTCGATTTTTCGATGTTCAAATTTTCAATTATTTTACATTTCGATTTTTCATTCAATTTTTTTGATTTTTCAATTTTCGATTTTTCGGTTTCCTACTTTTCCGATTTTTTGATTTGGATTTTTCGAATATTTAGTTCATCGAAATTTCGATTTTCCGATTTTGAATTTCTCGATTTTTCAATTTTTCGACTTTACAATTTTTAAATTTTCGGTTTTTCAAATATATGATTCACAGAATCTTCAATTTTTTCCTGTTTTCGAAAATTTGATTCATTGAATTTTCGTTTTTTTGGTTTTTCATTTCTCGATTTTCGGTTCTTCCATTTTTTGATTTTCGATTTTTCGGTTTCCGATTTTTGATTATTTCCATTTTTCGATTTTTAGACTTCTAAAGTTTTACTGTTCGATGTTTCTATTTTGCTAATTTTGATTTTCGATTTTTCGGTATTTCGATTTGTCTATTTTTGACTTCGCGATTTAATTTATCGAGTTTTCGATTTTTCAGTTTTTCGGATTTTCGATTTTTCCGATTTTTCAATTATGTATTTTACTTTTCGATCTTTCAATTTTTAGATTTTTTAGTTTTTCGAATTTCGATATTCCAGTTTTCAATTATTTTATTTTTCAATTTTGCATTCAGTTTTTCAATTTTTCGTTACCGATTTCTCGATTTTTCGGGTTCCTACTTTTCCGATTTTTGGATTTTATTTCTACGAATTTTTGAATTTTCCTATTTTCAATTTTCCGACTTTCTGATTTTCGAATTTTCCTTTTTTTGACTTTTTGATTTCCGATTTTTCGAAATCTCGATATCAAATTTCCGATTTTTCGAATTTTTGTTTATCGATTTTCGATTTTTCTATTCTTCAGCTTTTATACTTTTCATTTAATGTGTAATCACTTTAACCTGATTAGATATCATTGTGACATTAATTACGATTCTTTGAAACACTTAATTGACATCAGCATACACATTTTAGAAACATAAGTTTATTATTTTTTATTATGTTTATCATTATTATTGTACTTATTATTAATTTAGAATAGGAGCACGTCATCGTATTCTTCTTTTTTTTTCCTTTTTTTTTAATTTTGAATTAATCTTTCTGTTATATTATTTTTCCTGTAATTGGGTGGTTGTCTAACCCGTTGGAAATAAATGCATTATTATTATTATTATTTTTTTCGATTATTTGATTCATTGAATAGTCGATTTTTCGGTTTTCAATTACTCGATTTTCGATTTTTTCGATTCTTCGACATTTTGATTTTCGATTTTTCGGTTTATGATGTCACATTTTTTTCATTTTCGGTTTTTAGACTTCAAAATTTTTACTGTCCGATGTTCTATTTTTCTAATATTGATTTTCGATTTTTCAGTTTTTCGGAATTTCGATTTTTCCGATTTTTCAATTATGTATTTTACTTTGCGATTTTTCATTTTTTAGATTTTTTAGTTTTTCGAATTTTCGATTTTTCGATATTCGAGTTTTCAATTATTTTACTTTTCAATTTTTCGTTTCCGAATTTTCGGGTTCTACTTTTCCGATTTTGGATTTCGATTCTTCGAATATTTAATTCACCGAATTTTTGATTTTCCTAATTTAAATTTTTCTATTCTTCAGTTTGTATACTTTTCAATTTTTTTACTTTTCAGTTTTTCGATTATTTGATTCATTGAATATTCCATTTTTCGATTTTCAGTTTCTCAATTTTCGATTTTTCTACTCTTGGACTTTTTGATTTTCGCTTTTTCGGTTTATGATTTCACATTTTTTCCGTTTTTTCGGTTTTTAGACTTCTAAATTTTTTAGTTTTCGATGTTTCGATTTTTCGAATTTTCGTTTTTCGATTCTTTGATTCACAAAATTTTCGATCTTCCGAAGTTTTCGGTTTTTCGATTTCTCGATTTTCGAATTTTCAGTTTTTCGGTCATTTGATTCATTGAATTTTCCATTTTTCGGTTTTCAATTTCTCGATTCTTCTACTTTTGATTTTCGATTTATCGGTTCATGATTTTCAATTTTTTTCCATTTTTCGATTTTTAAACTTTTAAAACTTTACTTTTCGATGTTTGGATTTTTCAATTTAATGAGTGTTATATTTTTCAATTTTTCGATTTATCGATTTTTCAATTTTTCATCTCCGATTTTTGGATTTCGATTTTTCGAATTTGAATTTTTCGATTTCGAAATTTTCGTTTTTTCAATTTTTCGACTTTTCAAATATATGATTCACAGAATCTTCAATTTTTCCTTTTTTCGATTATTTGATTGATTGAATTTTCGTTTTTTTCGGTTTTCAATTACTCGATTTTCGATTTTTCGATTCCTCGACTTTTTGATTTTCGATTTTTCGGTTTATGATTTCACATTTTTTTCATTTTCGATTTTTAGACTTCAAAATTTTTACTTTTCGATGTTTCGATTTTTCGAATTTTTGGTTTTCGGGTTCTCCATTTTTCGATTCTTCGACTTTTTGATTTTCGATTTTCCAATATTCGAGTTTTCATTTCATTTTATTTTCGATTTATCGATTTTTCATTTTTCAACTCCGATTTTTCGTTTTTCGGTTATTTGATTCATAGAATTTTAGTCCTCCGAATTTTTGAATTTTTTCGATTGTTCGATTTACAAATTTTCAGTTTTTTCGATTTTTCGATTAATTGGTTAATTGAATTTTCGATTTTTCGGTTTTCGATTTCTCGATTTTCGGTTCTTCGACGCTTTGATTTTCGATTTTTCGGTTTTTGATTTTTGATTTTCTCCATTTTTCGGTTTTTAGACTTTTAAATTTTTACTTTTCGATGTTTGGATTTTTTTAACTTCGATTTTCGACTTTGCGATTCAATTTATCGAATTTTCGATTTTTTGATTTTTCAATTGTTCTTTCAGTTTTTCGAATTTTCGATTTTTCGATGTTCAAATTTTCAATTATTTTACTTTTCGATTTTTCGTTCAGTTCTTTCAAATTTTCGTCTCCGATTTTTCGATTTTCAATTTTCGATTTTTCGGTTTCCTACTTTTCCGATTTTTGGATTTCGATTTTTCGAATTTGAATTTTTCGATTTTCCGATTTTGAAATTTCGTTGTTTTTTCAATTTTTCGACTTTTCAAATACTTATATGATTCACAGAATCTTCAATTTTTCCTTTTTTCGATTATTTGATTCATTGAATTTTCGTTTTTTCGGTTTTTGATTTCTCGATTTGCAGTTCTTCGACTTTTTGATTTTCGATTTTTCGGTTTTCGTTTTTTTTTCCATTTTTCGGTTTTTAGACTTCTAAATTTTTACTGTTCTATTTTTCTAATTTTGATTTTGGATTTTTCGGTATTTCGATTTGTCGATTTTCGACTTCGCGATTTAATTTATCGAGTTTTCGATTTTTAAAATTTTTCGGATTTTCGGTATTTTCGATTTTTCAGTTTTTTTGATATCTCGATTTTCGACTTTGCGTTTCAATTTATCGAGTTTTTGATTTTTTGAATTTTCAATTGTTACATTTTTTCAGTTTTTCCAATTTTCGATTTTTCAATGTTCAAATTTTCAAATATTTTAAATTTCGATTTTTCGTTCAGTTTTTTCGGTTTTTCAATTTTCGATTTTTCGGATTCCTACTTTTCTGATTTTTTGATTTGGAATTTTCGAATATTTAATTCATCGAAATTTCGATTTTCCGATTTTGAATTTTTCAATTTTCCAATTTTTCGACTTTTCAATTTTTAAATTTTCGGTTTTTCAAATATGTATATGATTTACAGAATAGTCAATTTTTTCCTTTTTTCGAAAATTTGATTCATTGAAGTTTCGTTTCTTGGTTTTTGATTTCTCGATTTTCGATTTTCCGATTTTGAATTTCTCGATTTTTCAATTTTTCGACTTTAAAATTTTCGAATTTTCGATTTTTCAAATGTATGATTCACAGAATCTTCAATTTTTCCTTTTTTCGATTATCTGATTCATTGAATTTTCGTTTTTTTGGTTTTTGATTTTCTGATTTTCGGTTCTTCGACTTTTTGATTTTCGATTTTTCGGTTTTTGATTTTTGATTTTTTCCATTTTTCGGTTTTTAAACTTCTAAATTTTTACTGTTCGATGTTTCCATTTTGTCTAAATTTGATTTTGGATTTTTCGGTAATTCGATTTGTCGATTTTCGACTTCGCGATTTAATTTATCGAGTTTTCCATTTTTAAAATTTTTCAGATTTTCGATATTCGATATTCGAGTTTTCAGTTATTTTACACTTTTCAATATCTCGTTCAGTTTTTCAATTTTTCGTTACCGATTTTTCGATTTTTCGGGTTCCTACTTTTCCGATTTTTGGATTTCGATTTTTCGAATATTTAATTCAACGAATTTTCGGATTTTCCTATTTTCAATTTTTCAATCCTTTAATTTTTCGACTGTCCGATTTTCGAATTTTCCTTTTATTGAGTTTTTGATTTCATATTTTTTTAAATCTTGATGTCAAATTTCCGATTTTTCGAATTTTTGTTTAACGATTTTCGATTTATCGATTTTTCTATTCTTCAGCTTTTATACTTTTCAATTTTTTTACTTTTCAGTTTTTCGATTATTTGATTCATTGAATATTCGATTTTTCGGCTTTCAATTACTCGATTTTCGATTTTTCGATTCTTCGACTTTTTGATTTTCGATTTTTCGGTTTATGACTTCACATTTTTTCCATTTTTGGTTTTTATACTTCTCAATTTTTACTTTTTGATGTTTCGATTTTTCGAATCTTCGTTTTTCGATTATATGATTCATAGAATTTTCGATCTTCCGAATTTTTCGGTTTCTCGATTTCTCGATTTTCGAATTTTCGGTTTTTCGATTATTTGCTTCGTTGAATTTTCGATTTTTCGGTTTTCAGTTTCTCGATTTTCTATTTTTCGATCCTTCGACTTTTTGAATTTCGATTTATCGGTCCACGATTTTCCGTTTTTTCCATTTTTCGGTTTTTACACACTTCCAAATTTTTGACTTTCAACTTTTTCAAATTTCGATTTTTGAAATTCCGTTTTTCAATTTTTCGGTTGTTTAATTCATTGAATGTTCGATTTTTCGGTTTTTGATTTTTTATTTTTTCCATTTTTCGGTTTTTAAGCTTTTAAAATTTTACTTTTCGATTTTTTAGGTTTCCTATTTTTCCAATTTTTGGATTTCGATTTTACGAATATTTAATTCATCGAATTTTCGATTTTCCGATATTCAGTTTTTCAATTCGTCAATTATGTAATACATATATGATACAGAATTCTCAATTTTTTCTTTTCGAAATCACGAAGACGATTTTCAGATTTTTTGATTTTTTGACTTCTCGAGATTTCAATTTTCGATTTTTCGAATATTCCGTTAATCAAATTTTCTATTGTTCGCATTTTCGATTATTCGGAGTTGTTATTTACGCCACTGGCTTTTACCTTATAGATTATCACAAAATAAAAATCGCAAAATCAAATTTTATAATTTGTCAAAGAAGCGAAATTTATTGAACTGTAAGTACTTCAAAAAAATTTTTTTTTATAATTTTACAAGGAATACTGTGAGAAATACCAACTTGGTTAATAATTCACTTAGACCTTTTTTCAGACCTTTAACAACTTCACGGCTAACATTAAAAACCCTTCCCTATAATTTCCCTTTGTTTAACTTCCTGTTGGCACAAATCTGTCCACAGTACGTCTAATGTGTTGAATTAAAAATGCTTCAACAAGCGTTTCCATCTGGGAACTTCACCATGTATTCGTCTCTTTATATCAGTGGCGGCTCGTCCATGGAGTCACTGGTCAATGACCCCCAAAAAACAAAATAAAAACAATAACAAATTTCTTCGTCAACCAATTTCATTCACGGTACGTTGGGTCAACTATAAATATTGACCCCACGCAGCGTATTATACCTACAGATTTCCTTCAAGAGTGTGCGTTTAAAGCAGCCAAAGTCAAACTGAGCAACGTGGTCAATGACCGAAGGACAATTTTCGAAAAAAGTTTTGTTCTATTTTAGCCGTCGTAAAATTGCTGTAGATACATTAATTCGAATTTTTGCTGGTCACCCAATGAACGAATCAGAAACAGCCATAAACCACTGTAACGAGAAATAATTGAGATAAATCACTTTAAAAATAGTCTGAAATTACCCAGGTCATTTCCAAAAGTCAATGAATTGTAAGATTGTTTTCTTATTAAGGCGAGGAAAACATTTAAACAGATAAGACAATCGGACAACCGAAAAATTCGTCACCCTCCGCCGATAACCTTAATACTAATAAAGAGGACCCAAAATAAAACCCGTCCAACTCCACGAAAAAATTTGGAAGAAACTGGGTCAGGAAGACGCGTGTTCAAAGACCTCTGGATACAAATATGGTCCAATCCGGTGGGTGTTTTATATCCCCATCCACCCATTTCCCTGCCGTTCACCTCGACCTTATCCATCTCCACGAGTGACACGGTCGTAAAGTATCCGTCGAAGCATATTGGGATCATTATTGTCCATATAAGACCATAATGTGGGTGCCACGGGCCATATGGTTGATGAGGTTGTTGTCTCTCTGATGAGTCGACAACTAACGAAATTACGCTTTCTGATGGGCTTGTCGCTGGTGTTTATCGAAAATTGTTAGCTGGAGTGTGAGTCAGCCCGACGTTCTTCTAATTATCAGATGTTCGGGGTCTGGAATGATGATAAATGTTATCGCCGGGGTTTGCTAAAGTGGCATCTTCAGAGCGGAGGAAATAATGGAGGGAGGCAACATCTGATACGAGATGGGGGGTCCCTGTTGATTAAATGAGATGTGGGGTGATAGGGTTTCGGATTTTGGGTGCATAATGTGCGAGGGAAGTGGCTCCGGTGTGGTCGCATTTTTAAAAAAAGAATAATTTTTCTGGGCACTGAGAAGATTTTCAGGCGAAAATGTCTTGATATCAATTACTAGAACAAAAACAAAGTGTAGAACTATCTGTATTATTAATTTTATCACTTTAACTAATATCTCGAATATCAAATCTTGATGATGAACCCACCGCTGACGAAACGTACTTGCGGTACCGTGCGTCGCACTACTCCAAGCCCCCGCACTCGCCATTCTCCCCACCCTCCGCTCCCGCAGGACCGTCCTTGGCGCTCGAACCCGGAAAAACAAGTGAAAGTGTAAGGTCACCCCAGCGCCCCACTCTTACTAGTTTACGCACATTCCTCAAAGGCCCGCTCCGCCAGCTGATCCGGCCCATTGAGGCACCGCTCCAGAGCCGTATTCGCGAGCGGCGGGGACCGGGACGCGGGGCGCCCCGCGCCCCGGGGCTCCGTTCTGGGTGGTCCGCGGTGTGGCCGGCGTCGTGTGTGGCGCTCGGCCCCCGCCCCCCGCCGGGGTACTCCTGGCCGGGCTTTTTATCGCGGGCCGAGGCCGAGGCTGAAGCTGGCCTATGCACCATGTGCGCTTCCAGACGAACGCACGGAGGAGGCGGCTCGGGGCCGAGGAGTGCGATGACTCGGCCGCGGAGTGTAAACAAGCGAGTGGGGCGGCGGCTGGGGGCGGCGCGGAGGAGAGTGGCGGTGAGTGCTGGTCGCGGCGGGCTTGTGGAAATTTACTGCGGGTTTGATGTATTTCTCAATTTTTTGTTGTTTATTTTTTTAAATTTGGGTCAAAATTCAGATTTGTAATAGATCATTATTAAACAACAGGAATAACAAAGGAGTCAGCACTAACCCCTGCCTTGGTGCTTTTAGTATGATCCCTCAAAAAATCAATTTTCTTGTATCCCCAAGACTTCAATAATGAATCCATTGACAAAATTACATATTGTGATGGTCATTTTTACAGCATTTTTTAGGTTCCACACTTTTTAGACACTCTGTACTTACGAGATCCCTGCGACTTCCACTATTTTGAGGTTATGTGAAGAATACGTCATTAAAAAATCATTGTTTATTTATAAAAAGTTTCTCAGTAATCTAGATCAGTAACTAATTGATTTAAGTAATTTAGATTTAATTATAAATATTCTTTTATAAACTGTGTTGCCAAGTTGCCGTTGGTAGTAACTTTGATGTTCAACTTCTGCCATTTTTAAAGGGGTTGTAGTAGAAAAGTGGAGGATTCAACTTAATTACTACAAAAATTGACCATTCTAGACATGTTTTAAGTTTATTGTTGTCGAAATAAATCTACACATATTAAGAAAACAAGGCAAAATGTAGCCCCGCCCACCCACCCAATCTCAATTGTGATGATTTTTTTATTCGTTGTGAGCCAAGAGGGCGGAGCTTAACTGCAAAATCCTTACTTCCCTACGAAAAATTAAAAACGGGTTTTTGAGTATCGTGTTATTCAAAGAATACAATGTACATTAAGAAAAAATTAACGCCAAAGATAAGGCCCCACCCATACCTGGCTCCATCTCAATTTTCAATTGTGATGAATTTTTCATTCGTTGTTAGATCGAGGGGCGGGGCTTAATTGCAAGATCCATATTTGTCTACACGAATTTACCATTTTAAACATGCAAGTTTCTTGTTCTGAAAAGATGACTATGTAAATTAAGAAAAAAAGGCAAAATATATGCCCCGCCCACCCGCCCTGTCTCAATTCTGATGATTTTTTTTATTCGTCGTGAATCAAGGGGGCGGAACTATATGCAAAATACTTACTTTACTACGAGAAATTATAAACGGGTTTTTGAGTATCGTGTTATTCAAAGAATACAATGTACATTAAGAAAAAATTGAAGCCAAAGATTAAGCCCCACCCATACCATACTTGCCCTGATCTAAATAGTAATGAAGTTTTCATTGGTTGGTAGACCAAGAGGAGGAGCCTAATAGCAAAATCCACATTTCCTTAAGAAAATTTACCATTTGAAACGTGTTTTGAGTTTCTAAGAATAAAAAAAATCATCACAATTGGGACGGGGTGGGTGGGCGGGGTTTATATTTTGTTTTTTTTTTCTTAATATACATAGTATTTGAACAACACGATACTCAACAATATTTTTTTAAATTCTTGTAAAGAAATAAGTATTTTGCAGGCAAAACTCCGCCCCCTTGGAACACGGCGAATAAAAAAAATCATAACAATTGAGACAGGGCGGGTGGGGGGTTTTAATATTTTGTGTTTTTTTTTAACATGTATAGACTTCTTTTCACAACATGAAACTTGTTTAAAATGGAAAATTTGTATAAGAAAATATCGATTTTGTCCAATAATTGCAAAATCCCTATTCTGTTTATTTTTTTTTAATTTGGGTGCAAATTCTTCCCATAAACCGTAGTTGACAGACATAAAAACAATATCTTGTTCAGGATTTCTAATCATTAGATCGCTATTAGAAAACAGAAATGACGAAGGAGTCAGCACTAACCCCTGTCTCAGTGTTTTTAGTATGATCCCTAAAAAAATAAGTTTTCTTGTCCTTCCAAGACTTCGGCAATGAATCCATTAACAAAATTACATACCTATTGTGATGGCCATTCTTAAAGCATTTTTTAGGTTCCACACTTTTTAGAAACTTTGTACATATATACTCACGAGATCCCTGCGACTTCCACTATTTTTGAGGTTATGTGAATAATACGTCATTAAAGAATCATTGTTTATTTATAAAAAGTTTCGCAGTAATATTATACTTCAAACTTAAGGGAGAGGACAAATTCGACGAGTGTTTGAATACCAGAAATTTTGTGTATTTATTTTTTCTATCCATCTAGATAAGTAATTTAGATTTAATTATAAATTTTCTTGCTGACGTTGCTTTTAGAGCTGAAAATTGTCATTTATAAACTCCGTTGCCAAGTTGCCGTTGATAGTAACGTTGATGTTTAACATCTGCCATATTTAAAGGGGTTGTAGAAGAAAAGTGGATGATTTAAGTTACCTTAATTACCATTTTAGACATGTTTTAAGTTTCTTGGTGTCGAAATAAGTCTACATATATTAAGAAAACAAGGCAAAATATATGCCCCGCCCACCCACCCTATCTCAATTGTGATGATTTTTTTATTCGTCGTAAACCAAAAAATCCTTATTTCTCTACAAGAAATTAAAAAGAGGTTTTAAGTTTTTTGTTGTCGAAATAAGCCTACACATATTAACAAAACAAGGCAAAATGTAGCCCCGCCCACCCCCCAATCTCAATTGTAATGATTTTTTTATTCGTCGTGAACCAAGAGGGCGGAGCTGAACTGCAAAATCCTTACTTCTCTACGAGAAATTAAAAACAAGTTTTAAGTGTCTTGTTGTCGAAATATGTCCACACATATTAACAAAACAAGGAAAATGTAGCCCCGCCCACCCACCCAATCTCAATTGTAATGATTTTTTTTATTCGTCGTGAACCAAGAGGGCGGAGTTTAATTGCAAAATCCTTACTTCTGTACGAGACTTTAAAAACAGGTTTTAAGTTTCTTGTTGTCGAAATATGTCTACACATATTAACAAAACAAAGCAAAATATAGCCCCGCCCACCCGCTCAATTTCATTTGTGATAATTTTTTTATTCGTCCTGAAATAAAGAGGGCGGAGCTTAACTGCAAAATCCTTACTTCTCTACCAGAAATTAAAAACAGGGTTTTAAGTATCATGTTGTTCAAAGAATACTGTGTGTGTTAAGAAAAAAATAAATTTTTCATTCGTTGTCAGATCGCGAGGCGGGGCTTAATTGCAAAATCGATATTTGTCTACAAGAACATTTTAAACATCTTTTAAGTTTCTTGTACTGAGAAGACGACTACGTATATTAAGAAAAAAACAAATATAAGCCCCGCCCACCCGCCCCATCCCAATTGTGATGATTTTTTTTTAATTGTCGAGAGCCAGAGGAGCGGAATTTAAATGCAAAATCCTTGTTATTTCTCTACAAGAAATTACCATGTAATACATGTTTTAGGTTTCTAAGAATAACAAAAATCATCACAATTGGTATGGGGTGGGTGGGCGGGGTCTATATTTTGGATTTTTTTTAATATACCTATAGTTTGCTTTGAACAACACGATACTCAAAACATGTTTTTAATTTCTTGTAAAGACAAGTATTTTGCAGTTAAGCTTGGTTCACAGCGACTAAAAAAATCATCACAATCCAGATGGGGCGGGTGGGCGGTCTTATATTTTGCCTTTTTGTTGTAGATTTCTTTTCACAACATGAAACTTAAAACATGTTTACAATGAAAAATTTGTACAAGGAAATATCGATTTTGCCCACTAATTGCAAAATCCCTATTTTGTTTAATTTTTTAAATTTGGGTCCAAATTCTTCCCATAAACCGTAGTTTGACAGACATAAAAACAATATCTTGCTCAGGATTTCTAATCAATAGATCGCTATTAGAAAACTGAAATGACAAAGGAGTCAGCACTAATCCCTGTGCCAGTGTTTTTAGTATGATCCCTAAAAAAATAAGTTTTCTTGTCTTCCCAAGACTTCGGCAATGAATCCATTAACAGAATTACATATTGTGATGGCCATATTTAAAGCATTTTTTAGGTTCCACACTTTTTAGAAACTTTGTACAGAGATACTAACGAGATCCCTGCAACTTCCACTTTGAGGTTATGTGAATAATACGTCACTATAGAATCATTGTTTATTTATAAAAATTTCGCAGTAATCTAGACAAGTAACTAATTGATTTAAGTAATTTAGATTTAATTATAAATCTTCTTTTATAAACTCTGTTGCCAAGTTGCTGTTGATAGTAACTTTGGTGTTCAATTTTTGCCATATTTAAAGGGGTTGTAGAAGAAAAGTGGAGGATTTAAATTAATTACTACAAAAATTGACCATTTTAGACAGGTTTTAAGTTTCTTGTTGTCGAAATAAGTCTACACATATTAAGAAAACAAGGCAAAATGTAGCCCCACCCACCCACCCAACCTCAATTGTGATGATTTTTTTTTATTCGTCGTGAGCCAAGGGGGTGGAGCTTAACTGCAAAATCCTTACTTCTCTACGAGAAATTAAAAACGGGTTTTTGAGTATCGTGTTATTCAAAGGATTCAATGCACAATAAGAAAAAAATTAAAGCCAAAGATTAAACCCCACCCATACCTGCCCTGATCTAAATAGCAATGGAGTTTTCATTGGTTGGCAGACCAAGAGGAGGAGCCTAATAGCAAAATCCATATGTCCTTACAAAAATTGACCATTTTAAACGTGTTTTAGGTTTCTAAGAATAAACAAAATCATAACAATTGAGAGGGGGTGGGTTGGTGGGGTTTATATCTTGTTTTTTTATTTCTAAATATACATAGTATTCTTTGAACAACACAGTACTCAAAAATATGTTTTTAATTTCTTGTAAAGAAATAAGTATTTTGCAGTTAAGCTTCGCCCTCTTGATACACAGGGAATAAAAAAAATCATCACAATCGAGATAGGGCGGGTGGGCGGGTTTATATTTTGCCTTTTTGTTTTAACATGTGTAGACTTCTTTTCACAACAAGAAACTTAAAAAAAAACATGTTTAAAATGGAAAATTCCCCAATAATTGCAAAATCCATATTTCCTTGAAAATGTGTACCATTTTAACAATGTTTTAAGTTTCTTATTGTGAAAAGGTGGCTATGTGTATTAAAAAGAAAAAAACAACTTTTTTTTTTTATTTTTTGATAGCAAAATTTTATTGTTTAATTTTTTAAATTTGGGTCCAAATTCGTCCCATAAACCGCAATTTGGCAGACAAAAACAATATCCTGCTCAGAATTTGTAAGCGATAGATCATTATTAGACAACAGGAATAACAAAGGAGTCAGCACTAAACCCTGTCTTAGTGCTTTTAGTATGACCCCTTAAAAAATCAGTTTTTTCGTATCCCCAAGACTTCGACAATGAATCGTTAAGAAAATTACACATTGTGATGGCCATTTTTAATGCATTTTTTAGGTTCCATACTTTTTAGAAACTCTGTACATAGATGAGATCCCTGCCACTACCACTATTTTTGAGGTTATGTGAATAACACGTCATTACAGAGTAATTGTTTATTTATAATTAGTTTTGTAGTTCTATTATATTTCAAACTATAGTGAGAGGAAAAATTGGACAAGTGTCAGAATTACTAGACATTTTTGTACTGATTTTTTCTAGCCATGTAGGTAACCAGGGGTAACTGGACATTATTTAAAAAAATATTTGGTAAGAAGTGACAAATAATAATACGTTATCTGGTCACGTGTCAAATCTTTCGACTTTTTTTATTTTAAAAATTGGTCACAATGTAGAGAAAATTATATTTTACATAATGACGCAATTGAAAATTATTAAGTTATGTATTCGCAAAATTGACTTGACTAATTTAAATTTAATTATAAATTTCCTTGCTGACATTGATTTTAAAGATGAAAATTGTCATTTATAAACTCCGTTGTCAAGTTGCCATTGATAGTAACTTCGATGTTCAATTTCTGCCATATTTAGAGGGGTTGTCGAAGAAAAGTGGAGAATTTAAGTTGATTACTAGAAAAATTTACTATTTTAGACATGTTGTAAGTTTCTTGTTGTCAAATCTCAATTGTTGTGATTTTTTTATTCGTCGTAAACCAAGAGGGCAGAGTTTAACTGCAAAATCCTTATTTCTCTACGAGAAATTAAAAAAAGGTTTTAAGTTTCTTGTTGCCGAAATAAGTCTACACATACTGACAAAACAAGGCAAAATGTAGCCCCGCCCACCCACCCGGTCTCAATTGTAATGATTTTTTTATTCGTCGTAAACCAAGAGGGCGGAGCTTAACTGCAAAATCTTTACTTCTCTAAGTGAAATTAAAAACAGGTTTTAAGTTGCCTGTTGTCGAAATAAGTCTACATAAATTAACAAAACAAGGCAAAATGTAGGCCCGCCCACCCACCCAATCTCAATTGTGATGATTTTTTTATTCGTCGTAAACCAAGAGGGCGGAGCTTAACTGCAAAATCCTTACTTCTCTACGAGACTTTAAAAACAGGTTTTAAGTTTCCTGTTGTCGAAATAAGTCTACACATATTAAGAAAACAAGGCAAAATGTAGCCCCGCCCACCCGCCCAATCTCAATTGTAATGATTTTTTTATTCGTCATATACCAAGAGGGCGGAGCTTAACTGCAAAATCTTTACTTCTCTAAGTGAAATTAAAAACAGGTTTTAAGTTGCCTGTTGTCGAAATAAGTCTACATAAATTAACAAAACAAGGCAAAATGTAGGCCCGCCCACCCACCCAATCTCAATTGCGATGATTTTTTTATTCGTCGTGAACCAAGAGGGCGGAGCTTAACTACAAATTCTTACTTCTGCACGAGACTTTAAAAACAGGTTTTAAGTTCCTTGTTGTCGAAACAAGTCTACACATATTAACAAAACAAAGCAAAATATAGCCCCGCCCACCCGCTCAATCTTATTTATGATGATTTTTTTATTCGTCCTGAAATAAGAGGGCGGAGCTTAACTGCAAAATCCTCACTTCTCTACCAGAAATTAAAAACAGGTTTTTGAGTATCGTGTTGTTCAAAGAATACTGGGTATGTTAAGAAAAAAATAAAGCTGAAGATTAGGCTCCACCCATACCCGCCCCGATCTCGGTTTTCAATTGTGATGAATTTTTCATTCGTTGTCAGATCGAGGGGCGGGGCTTAATTGCAAAATCGATATTTGTCTACAAGAACATTTTAAACATCTTTTACGTTTCTTGTACTGAGAAGACGTACGTATATTAAAAAAAAAACAAAATGATTTTAACATTTTGCGTTTTTGTTTTTAACATGTGTAGATTTCTTTTCACAACATGAAACTTAAAACATGTAAACATGTTTAGAATGGAAAATATCTAAGGAAATATATAGATATATAAGGCCATTTTAACCATGTTTTAAGTTTCTTATTGTGAAAAGATGGCTACGTGTATTAAGAAAAAAAAATATTATTTTTTGTATTTTTTTATAGCAAAATATTATTGTTTAATTTTTTAAATTTGAGTCCAAATTTGTACTATAAACAGACATAAAAACAATATCTCGCTCAGGATTTCTAACCAATAGATCCAAGACTTAGCGAGAGGAAAAATCGGACAACTGTCTGAATTACTAGGAATTTGTGCCCTTATTTTTTCTCGCCATCTAGATAAACAGGAATAATTGGAATTATTTGAAAAAATACTTGATAAGAAGTAACAATTAATATTCGTTATCTGGTGAAGTGTCAAACCTTTCGACTTTTTTTGATTTAAATGTCACAATGGACATTATTTAAAAAAATATTTGATAAGAAGTGACAAACAATACTACGTTATCTAATCACTTGTCAAATCTTTCGACTTTTTTTTATTTTAAAAATTGTCACAATGGAGAAAACAATTAACAATCCAAACTTGATAAATTATTAAGTGTTTCGAAAATTGACTTGAGTAATTTAGATTTAATTATCAATTTTCTCGTATTTATTCTTTGAACTTGGATCCAAATTCCTCCCATAAACCGTAATTTGATAGACATAAAAACAATATAATGCTCAGGATTTGTAAGCAATAGATCATTACTAAACAACAGGAATAACAAAGGAGTCAGCACTAACCCCTGTCTTAGTGTGATGCCGATTTTTTTAGCATTTTTTAAGTTCCACACTTTTTAGAAACTTTGTACAGAGATAATCACGAGGTTCCTAGTCTATGACCATTTTTGAGGTTATGTGAATAATACGTCATTATAGAATCATTGTATATCTATAATTAATTTTGCAGTTTTATTAGATTTCAAACTTTAGCAAGGAAAAATCGGATAACTGGAATTACCAAAAATCTTGTATTTATTTTTCCTTGACATCTAGATAAGCAAAACTGACTGGATATTATTTAAAAAAATATTTGATAAGATAAGATTTTTACTTTAAAACTTAAGTCACAGTGGAGAATAATCACGCAATCCAAAATTTGTTTCTTCGTCCCGCCCAAATTTCAAAAACAGTTAAAAAACTAATTAAAATATAGAGGGCCATATTTTCTCTCCAATTTACAATTACAATCTGTCTTAGAATCTAGATAAAGGGCTTCTTGGAAATTTTGTTAACAATTATTTACAAATTAGGGATTAATCATCCTTCTCGGAAAGTTGATTAAGTCAATAATTTTTTTTATGATTTTTAAGAGAAATATAATTCCAGACAGTTGCTTACTAATGAAAAAAATTATATTTTCACAGTTCGATAGTTCCAAATGGTCAATGATCCATAGTTTCACTTCACATAAAAATTAAAAATTTCAAAATTCGATGAAATTATATAACGAAAACCCGCCTATTTGATCATTGTTTCCCAAGCCGGCTGGACAAACCGACAGCTGTGTAATCGGCAGTTTAGGCGCAAAACAATAACTAGAAGTAACTGTGCCTGGATTACCTGACATTTAATTTCTAAAATTTATGATATTTGCACATAGCTACCATTTTATGCCCACTGCCACTAGATTATTTTTGTTTTATACCATTGAAATAAAAAATTACCACCCAGTAGCCCATGCTAAGTGCCTCGTTCGCGACGTAGCGCAATCGCCACAAAATTATTAGCTATAAATAATCCTCTCTACTAGTGACTTTTACAACTTTTTGACATTTAGATACAATTTAATTACATTTATAAATTTATGCTAAACCCACCGGAACTGCCATAAAAGCAACATTTTCATTCACCTCGCTCCTCCACGATTTTCTAAAATTTAACGCACCTTTTATAGCCAATAAAAATGTTGTCATTAGACGACGATTTATCAATAAACCCACACCGAAATTTCCGCCTGGTCGCTCCTCCACACTCATTACCTCGCCGCAAAAAACCACACATCCAAACGATTACCTCCGGATTACGCCTCGGTCCGATTTCCTGTTATGAATCCCGAGTTGATCGTCCTCTAAGCTTATACTTTCCTCCGTGCATAATGCCCACCTTAATTAGCCTTGGACCACCGTGGACGCTCTTACACGGCCCGCCGGAGATTAAAATACATAATAGATAAATCAATTATGGTAAAAAAAGGAATCAACGCTGCCTCTGGATAACAAACAATACGTTTATTTTCATTTTTGTACATGCGGGGGCCGCACACCCCTGAACAACACGCATAAATAAATTCTATACAATATCTCTTAACAATTTATACAGATTCATAAATTAATACAAGACGGACGGCGCGACAGGCACGCAAACAGAGCGACAGATCAAAGGAGTCGGGATTTTGGCACTAGAGACACATTAATTAAGGGCGTCAAATTAAGCAGCGCTGCCAACCGCACGGACACTAATTCGTCCGACAGTTGCTGCTCATTTATTATGTTTCGCTGCTTGGCCGATCACACATGGTACTGCTAATTAATTAATTAATTAGCGAATTAGCCGGATGTGATCGTCGGGACGAGTTTTCGCGGGCTTTGTCAGTGGAACTTCGACGTAGTGAGCCACGACGGAGTTCATTGGCCGTCCAACCACCAAGGAGGGGCTAATTGTCGCACGTGACTAGACCCGTGAGATGCGATTGGTGGGAAATAGGTGTATGGACTTCACAAAAAGTGGGGTTAGGAGTCGCGCTGTTTGCTGCTTGTGCCGCCATTTGAACTAAACATGGTCCGACCATCAAGCCCGAAAGCCCTCCAGTCGCCCACTGCTTGACCCTCCAGTCCAACAAGAAGTGCCAGCGTGTATAAAGCAACTCTCAATAACTTAAAGCAATATACAGCTCAAGCTCTTCTTTGGTAAACTCGACGGACCTCCCTGACTCGTCTCCCTCAGGAATGCTTACCCTAACTTAAAGCTTAACTTTTACAAAATCCTGGACTACATCCTCCTATACAGACGACCTCTACATCCTATACACAATGTACACTGCGTGTCTGATCCGCCGGCATGTCTTCAACATAGGAACTATAACGTGACATAGCAATCGTCAGCTACTTTGGTGCCGTAATACGCAATAAATAAATACTGTTAACGAGGTAGATTCGGAGGTGGCAGCCGCGACGGCATCACGTGACGAAGAGCGCCGCCAGGGCGACGGCGGCGGCCAGCGCGAGCGTGGGCGTGGGCGCGGCGGCCGCGGGCTCGGGCGGCGGCGGCGGCGGCGTGGCGCGCTGGGTGGCGTTCGGGTGGTGGTGCTTGTGGAAGCACAGCCGGTCCATGTTGCGCTGGATGGCCTGGCAGTCGTAGTCTTCCAACCCGTCGCACAGGCACGTGGTCAGCTTGGCGGCTTTCTCCTGCCGCCGCAGGATGTTGATGGAGTTCTTGCAGCGGGGGCTGCACTTTTTGCCGTGGAACATGGCGCGGCAGTAGTGGTTGTAGTACTCGAGGGCGGTGGAGCAGAGGGCGTCGGCGGCGCAGATCCACTGGGCCACGCGGCAGGATACGACGGACTCGTTGATGGTCTTAATCACCTGGGGGCGGCAGATCTCGGAGCGGAGTTTTTGGTCCTCGCAGTACTCGTCGCTGCAGTTGCACTGGAAAGAAACAAGAGTAAAGAAGCGGTTGTGATGGAGATGCACACGGGATTTTTTCTACGGTCGCGGAATTTTTTATCTTAGTATTTAGACAAGGTTTAAGCAATTAACAACTGTCGTATTTGTGTATTAAGTCAACAAACGGGATTCAGAGGTATTAAATTGTTAAGCGAGATTTAATCGTTACTTAGCTGGCACGTCTGCTAAATTATTCGCCAGATAAATTTCATTGCAATTTAACACCCATTCATGAATATTCTCGAGGAGTGAATGACGCATCGTCGATAAAAATTGATTTCCATAAAAGCATGTCAATAGCTTTGGCTTAACTGTAAACTGTTTGTTTATTGTTTGGCGTTACGTTGGAGTCCTGAATGGGAGATTTCCGTTGCTTTTATTTATTTTTTCAATGTCAAAATTATTGCTTACAGTACCTGTCGTAGATTTTTACAAAAATTGTGTAATTCGTGGTTTTGAAATTTTCGTGTCAATATTTGGAAGTTCTTGTCATTGTGCAAATTTCCAAATACCACTTAAAAACTTGATTGTTTTTGTAATTTGCAGCATTTCGTAAATGTGCCTTGTAATGTTGGAAGAGATAGGATCAAACAAAGTTTTTATAGGGAAAGAAAATTCGTAAAATAAAATAATCTTGCATTGTAGTGTCAAATTTTAAACTAATATTGTAACCGATTTATTTATTATTATTACCAAAAAAGAACACTATACAAACATGGTTTGATCTCTAGCTTCTTTCAAAGTCATGACATAATACGGAACGCTGTTCAAGATCATCCCTTCCAAAATATTATGACGTCATCTTGAAATATCATTATACAAATTTCGTATTTTTGATTCTATTCATGGATATTGTCAAAATTTGGAGTATGGGTGTCATTAAAAAATTCAAGAAAAAATTCTGGAACCCGGATTCTTCTTCAGGAGGTTCGAATTAATAAAGAGACCAAGTTTCAGGCAGATTGGGAGAATTTCTCTACTGGCTTAAGTTTTTCGAATCAAAAAAAAATTCGGGTTAGACCATATCAAGCCAGTTCTGTTAAAAGAACTCCGGTCTATCTGAAAATTGTTCTTTTTAATAAGTTGGACGTCTTGAACGAGAATTCGGGCTCAAAAGATATTTCCAGGTTTTTTTTATTTTTTAGCGATCGACATTTCCGAAAAACAGCATCGTTGGATAAATTCGTCGGTCAATTCCAAGCGGATGCAGAATTTGGCCTGAAAATCAACCAACTCGACTAAAAAAGTCCAAAAAACCGATTGGTGAAGACCAAAATCCGGTATTTTATCCCGTTCCGGATGTCGGGACCGTAAAAATTGAACTTTGTTTTTTGAGTATTAAGTGTCGTTAAAAAATTAAAAAAAAATTCTTGGAGTCTTGGACACATATCTCGAACCCGGATTCTTGTTCAGGAGAGTCGAGTTAACAAAAAGAGAGCAATTTTCAGACCAATTGAAAGAATTTTTGTTTTGACGTAATTTTTTCGAATCACGAAAAATTTCGGATTTAGAATATATCAAGCTAGTTCCCTTAAAAGGACTCCGATTTGTCTGAAAATTGTTCCGTTTACTAATTTGAACGTCTTGAATAAGAATCCGGGCCAAAAGATATCTCCAGATTTTTTAAAAAATTTTTAGCGATCGACACTTCCAAGAAACAGCATCGTTGGATACATCCGTCTGTCAATTCCAAACGGATGCAGAATTCGGCCTGAAAATCAACCAACACGACTAATAAAATCCAAAAAAACGATTGGTGAAGACCGAAATCCGCTATCTCAACCCATTCCAGATTTACGGGCCGTCAAAATTGAAGTTTGTTTTTTGAGTATTAGCTGTCGTCGTTAAAAAATTAAAAAAAAAATTCTTGCAGGCTGGCACACGTTTCTCGAACCCGGATTCTTGTTCAGGAGATTTGAATTAGCAAAGAGAGCAATTTTCACACCAATTGAAAGAATTTTTGTTTTGACTTAATTTTTTCGAATCACGAAAACTTTCTGATTTAGATTATATCAAGGCAGCTCGCTTAAACGGACCCCGATTTGTCTGAAAATTGTTGCGTTTACTAATTTGAACGTCTTGAATAAGAATCCGGGCCAAAAGATATCTCCAGATTTTTTTAAATTTTTTGGCGATCGACACTTCCGAAAAACAACATCGTTGGATACATGCGTTTGTCAATTCCAAACGGATGCAGAATTTGGTCTGAAAATCAACAAACACGACTAAAAAAGTCCAAAAAATCGATTGGTGAAGACCGAAATCCGGTACTTCATCCTGTTCCGGATTTACGACCTGTCAAAATTGAAGTTTGTGAGTATTAGCTGTCGTCGTTAAAAAATTCAAAGAAAAATTCTTGCAGGCTGCCACGTTTCTTGAACCCGGATTCTTGTTCAGGAGACTCGAATTATTAAAGAGAGCAAATTTCAGACAAATTGGAAGAATTTTTGTCTTGACTTAATTTTTTCTAATTGTGACAATTTTTGGATTTTGACTATGTCAAGTTAGCTTCCTTAAACCGACTCCGATTTGTCTAAAATTGTTCACTTTGTTAATTTGGACGTCTTAAACAGGAATCCGGGCTCAAACGATGTTCTGAAGGCCTCTAGATTGTTTTTAAATTTTTTGGCGATCCACACACTTCCAAAAAACGACACCGTCTGGTAGATCGGTCTCTAGATTCCAAACGGATTTAAAATTTAGCTTGAAAATCAACTAGTCCTACAAAAAAAAAGTCCAAAAAAGCAGATGGCGAAAACCGGAATCCGGTATCTCATCCCGTTCCGGATCTACGGCCCGTCAAAAATAAAATTTGTTTTTTGAGTATGGGTGTTGTCAAAAAAATCAAAAAAATTTCTTGGGGTCTCGGAGACATTTCTTGAACCCGGATTCTTGCTCAGGAGGTTCTAATTAATACCAAAAAACAATTTTCAGGCAGATTGGGGCAATTTTTTTCTTGGCTTAGTTTTTTCGAATCGTGACAATTTTTGGATTTTGACCATGTGAAGTTACCTTCTTTAAACCGACTCCGATTTGAATGAAAATTGTTCCATTATTAAACCGGACGTCTTAAATACGAAACCAGGCTCAGAAATGTCCTCCAGGCCTCCATATTGTTTCAAAATTTTTTGACGATCCACACTTCCGAAAAACGACACCGTCTGATAGATCGGTCTCTAGATTTCAAAGGGATTTAAAATTTAGCTTGAAAATCAACTAGTCCAACAAAAAAAGTCCAAAAAATCGATTGGTGAAGACCGAAATCCGGTACTTCATCCTGTTCCGGATTTACGAGCTGTCAAAATTGAAGTTTGTGAGTATTAGCTGTCGTCGTTAAAAAATTCAAAGAAAAATTCTTGCAGGCTGGCACACGTTTCTTGGACCCGGATTCTTGTTCAGGAGACTCGAATTATTAAAGAGACCAAATTTCAGACAAATTGGAAGAATTTTTGTCATGACTTAATTTTTTCTAATTGTGATAATTTTTGGATTTTGACTATGCCAAGTTAGCTTCCTTAAACCGACTCCGATTTGTCTAAAAATTGTTCACTTTGTTAATTTGGACGTCTTAAACAGGAATCCGGGCTCAAACGATGTTCTGAAGGCCTCTAGATTGTTTTTAAATTTTTTGACGTTCCACACACTTCCAAAAAACGACACCGTCTGATAGATCGGCCTCTCGATTCCAAACGGATTTAAAATTTGGCTTGAAAATCAACTAGTCCAACAAAAAAAGTCCAAAAAAGCAGATGGCGAAAACCGGAATCCGGTATCTCATCCCGTTTCGGATCTACGGACCGTCAAAGTTAAAATTTGTTTTTTCAGTATGGGTGTCGTCAAAATAATTTAAAAAAATTTCCTGGGGCCCTGGAGACACTTGTTGAACCCGGATTCTTGCTCAGGAGGTTGTAATTAACATCAAAAAACAATTTTCAGACAGATTGGGGCAATTTTTTTCTTGACATAGTTTTTTTGAATCGTGGCAATTTTTGGATTTTGACCATGTGAAGTTACCTTCTTTAAACCGACTCCGATTTGAATGAAAAGTGTTCCTGTTATCAAACAGGACGTCTTAAATAAGAATCCGGGCTCAGAAATGTCCTCCAGGCCTCTATATTGTTTAAAAAATGTTTGACGATCCACACTTCCGAAAAACGACACCGTCTGATAGATTGGTCTCTAGATTTCAAAGGGATTTAAAATTTAGCTTGAAAATCAACTAGTCCAACACAAAAAAGGTCCAAAAAAGCGATTGGTGAAAACCGGGATCCGGTATCTCATCCCGTTCTGGATCTACGGCCCGTCAAAATTAAAATTTGTTTTTTGAGTATGGTTGTCGTCAAAATAATTCAAAAAAATTTCTTGGGGTCCCGGAGACACTTCTTGAACTCGGATTCTTGCTCAGGAGGTTCTAATTAACATCAAAAAACAATTTTCAGACAGATTGGTGCAATTTTTTTCTTAACTTAGTTTTTTCGAATCGTGACAATTTTTGGATTTTGACCATTTCAAGTTAGCTTCCTTAAACCGACTCCGATTTGTCTAAAAATTGTTCCCTTTATTAATTTGGACGTCTTAAACAAGAATCCGTGCTCAAGAGATGTCTCCGGGACCTCAGATTATTTTTAAATTTTTTGACGATCAACACTTCCGAAAAACGACACCGTCCGATAGATTGGTCTCTCGATTCCAAACGGAGTTAAAATTTGGCTTGAAAATCAACTAGTTCAATTAAAAAAGTTCAAAAAAGCAGATGGTGAAAACCGGAATCCGGTACCTCATCCCGTTCCGGATCTACGGGCCGTCAAAGTTGAAATTTGTTTTTTGAGTATGGATGTCGTCGTCAAAAAATTAAAAAAAAATTCTTGGGGTCCCGAAGACATTTCTTGAACCTGGATTTTTGCTCAGGAGGTTCTAATTAATACCAAAAAACAATTTTCAGACAGATTGGGGCAATTTTTTTCTTGACTTAAATTGTTTCGAATCGTGACAACTTTTGGATTTGGACCATGTAAAATTAGCTTCCTTAAACCGACTTCGATTTGTATGAAAATTGTTCCCTTTGTTAATTCGTACGTCTTAAACAAGAATCCGGGCTCAAGAGATGTCTCCGGGACTCCTAGATTATTTTAAAATTTTTTGACGATCTACACTTCCGAAAAACGACACCGTCTGATAGATCGGTCTCTAGATTCCAAACGGATTTAAAATTTAGCTTGAAAATCAACTAGTCCAACAAAAAAAAGTCCAAAAAAGCAGTTGGTGAAAACCGGAATCCGATATCTCATCCCATTTCGGATCTACGGACCGTCAAATTTAAAATTTGTTTTTTCAGTATGGGTGTCGTCAAAATAATTTAAAAAAAATTCTTGGGGCCCTGGAGACACTTCTTGAACCCGGATTCTTGCTCAGGAGGTTCTAATTAATATCAAAAAACAATTTTCAGACAGATTGGGGCAATTTTTTTCTTGACTTAGTTTTTTTGAATCGTGGCAATTTTTGGATTTTGACCATGTGAAGTTACCTTCTTTAAACCGACTCCGATTTGAATGAAAAGTGTTCCTGTTATTAAACCGGACGTCTTCAATAAGAATCCGGGCTCAGAAATGTCCTCCAGGCCTCTATATTGTTTAAAAATTTTTGACGATCCACACTTCCGAAAAACGACACCGTCTGATAGATCGGTCTCTAGATTCCAAACGGATTTAAAATTTAGCTTGAAAATCAACTAGTTCAACAAAAAAAGTCCAAAAAAGCAGCTGGTGAAAACCGGAATCCGGTATTTCATCTGGTTCCGGATCTACGGACTGTCAAAGTTAAAATTTGTTTTTTGAGTATGGGTGTCGCCAAAATAATTTAAAAAAATTTCTTGGGGTCCCGGAGACATTTCTCTTGAACCTGGATTCTTGCTCAGGAGGTTCTAATTAATAGCAGAAAACAATTTTCAGTAAAATTTTTTCTTTAACTTAGTTTTTTCGAAACGTGAAAATTTTCGGATTTAGACCATGTCAAATTAGCTTCCTTAAACCGACTCCGATTTGTATGAAAATTGTTTCCTTTATTAATTCGGACGTCGGAAGCAAGAATCGGGCTCAAGAGATGTCCTCCAAACCTATAGATTGTTTTTAAATTTGTTGAGGAAAAACGACACCATCCGATAGATTGATCTCTTGATTCCAAACGGATTTAGAATTAGACTTGAAAATCAATTAAGCCGACTAAAGAAGTCCAAAAAACCGATTGGTGAAAACCGGAATCCGGTACCTCATCCCGTTCCGGATCGACGGATCGTCAAAGTTGAAATTTGTTTTTTGAGTATGGGTCTCGTCGTCAAAAAAAAAAAATTAAAAAAATTCTTGGGGTCCCGGAGACATTTCTTGAACCTGGATTCTTGCTCAGGATGTGCAAGTTAGTAAAGAGAGCAATTTTCAGACACTTTGTGAGAATTTTTTTCTTGGCTTAATTTTTTCGAATCGTGAAAATTTTTGGATTTAGATCATATCAAAACAGCTCGCTTAAACGGACTCCGATTTGTTTGAAAGTTGTCCTAAAAATTGTCTACGTGCTACAGCATCCACAGTCCGTAAATTTTTACACCTCTTAAACTATTATCGTTCTGATAAAGCACTTATTTCAAAATTCAACATACTGATCTTGATATGCACAGTGATACTATCAACAATGCAAGTGTTTTCAAAATTTGAGCAAAATAAGATTAGCCGTTTTTTTTGGTAACACTTGTGTAAAAAAGCATTTATACTGTTTGAGATGACATCATCAACTTGCTGGGGTGGATGAATCAATCAACTTTAATAATTTAATTTGATGAATGTATTCTTATTTTAGTAGGTACTGTTTTTCATTTTTGTAGTAGTTCTAGCATTAAAATTTAGACATCAAGCAATCACTTACAGAAATCAAAAACAGCATCGGTATCAAACCGGAGCCCTGTGGACTACCCTACTCACATTCATCAGGTCCTTCCCTTCCTCCGTGGACGTGAGCGCGATGAGCGAGTGGTGGCAGATCTCGGGGCAGTACGTCGGCGGCGGCCCTTGCAGCACCCCCGAGCATCCCACGACGTAGTTCTGGAGGGCCATGCCGCATCCGACCCTATAGGCGCACCTCATCCGCGCTTCTTCGCAGGGCACCGACGCCGCTGCACCCACTAGAGCCGCCACTGATACCATGATCCACCACATGCCTGGAAAAAGAAATCCCCTTATCACCGAATCCATTGTTACAGGGTCGCGTGGCCTGAACTTGACCCCCGCTATCGCAATGCACGAGTGAAAAGGGTGCAGTACCGCAGTACCACTGTTCTGGAGCCGACGGCTAGCACTGAAGCCAGCCATGCAGTATCAGAATCGCGAATTTAGTGATTAGATGTAATAACGTAAGCGAGTGCAAAGAATACGTGACAGCAGGCATGTCGTGTGTGCACACTGGGGAAATGTTTTTTTTTTGTAACTGGACCCGGATTTGCATAATTGATACAATGAATAGGTACTTCTTCGGCGCGATTTGCTGGTGGTCGCTTTGATGTTGTTAGTCTTCGGTACTGCGTCTGGTGGATCGTCCCTTGGTGGTGGTACTTCGTGATTTCGAGATTTGCGTTTTTCGCGCCAAAAAACTCATCTTCCTCTTCGACGTGTCGCCAAACTTTGCCAAAGTCATTAGCAGCTGCTGGCTTTGATCCATGACCGAACAATGACTTGCGAAAGGATTTCTTGTCCTTGCGTTATTTACAAAAAACGTTTTATGCGTGTGTTGAACCGATTAATTTCGAAAAGGATCGCCAGCGGCGCTAAACAGTGGGCGGACGCAGCTTTGATCATTTTAATTGACTGGAAGTCACTTCAGGATTTTTCAAAATGTCACCGGATGATTAATCGGCGTGTTTCGGTCAAAGTTCGAGTGGTTTGTTATGGATAAGATGTGTATCGTTCAATCTGATTAAGTGTGTGTTTTATTTTATTGCAGTTTTATCGACTCATTCTATTTTTACGGCCGAATTTGCATGAGGAAAAGCGGCCGAGCAAATGGCTTATGTAGGAGGGACATTAATCATCCTGTGAATTTTAACACGTGCTGACATCATGTGTCGTTTGTAACAGTTTATCGCGAAGAAAATTTAGATCCTTTTACAATTCAAGGTTGCTGGCGATGGAACTTGGCCGTTTTTGGAATATTTAAATTAGTTCACGCTTTTTCGGAGCGGGCTTTATGGAGTGTGACGTCGGGCTTAAAGGTGGGACTGAAAGGTGTGGGTGTAGTGTAAGAGGTTTTTTGTTTGGTTTTGATAACACTTAATGGAGTCGGTTTTATTAGACATAACTCAGAGAGTCAATTTCGCCAGCGTTTAAAAAACTGATGGGTTTTTTTTAAACATTAAAACTCGCCGACGGTGAAATTTTACAAAATATTTGAAACAAGATTTTTCAGTTTGTTTTTAATTCAACTTTTTTTTCCTTTGAGGGGAATTTTAGTTGATTTATAATTATATTACAGTTACAAACTGAATTAATTAATAACTAATTAAAACAAATTGTAAACATTTTTATTGCCAATTATAATAAACGTCACCGTGGATTCTTGAAGTAATTTAACATTCTTTCCGGAAAAAAAAAGAAATAAATGAACACTTTTGTAATTTTTGATGAAAATAGCAGTTAATTACAAAGTTTTATTTGTATTTTAGGAATATCGCCGCCTAAAAATTTTGCATTGTAAATGCTACTTAAATTTTATCAAATAACACGTATACTTGTGGTTTATGTATCCGCCTCGATGTTTTTTTCGACATATGGGGGCAATCATAAAGAAAAAATAAAATTCAAGGGTAAGCAAAGCTCTCTGAAAACCCTAGACCCATTTTTTTTATTTCAAGAACAGGGACAACATTTCTTGAACCCGGATTCTTGTTCAGGAAGTTCAAATTTGTAAAGAGAAAAATTTTCACACAGATTGGGAGAACTTTTTTCTTGATTTACTTTCATGCAGTATCTCGAACCTGTTAAACAACAATCCGGACTGAAAAATTGTCTCCGGGGCTCCTGATTTTTTTTATTTTTGAACTACGACACCGTCGGATATATCCGCCTCTTGATTCCAAACTATTGTAAAATTCGGCTTGAAAATCAAACACCTGAACTAGAAAAATACAAGAAATCGAACGGTGAAAACCGGAATCTTGTATCTCATTTCGTTCGGGATTTACGGGCCGTCAAAATTGACATTTGTTTTTTTTTGGTATGGGTCCTATCCTTAAAAAATTAAGAAAAAAACCTGGAGGTCCCCGAAACATGTCTCGAACCCGGATTCATGTTCAGGAGGGTTGAATTAGTAAAGAGAGCGATTTTCAAACAGATTGGGAAATTTTTTTGACTTAATTTTTTTTTGGAATTTTTTGTATTGTGAAAATTTTCGGATTTAGACCAGATCAAGCCAGTTCTCTTAAACTGAACCCTATTTGTCTAAAAATTGGTACTTTTACTAATTCAGACGTCTTGATCAAGAATTTGGGCTCAAAAGATGTTTCCGGGAGCTCCAGATATTTTCTTAATTTTTGAACGAGTGACGTTTCCGAAAAACGACAACATCGGATATATCTGTCTGTCGATTCCAAACTATTGTAGGGTTCGGCTTGAAAATCAACCAGTTGAACTAAAAAGATCCAAGAACTCGAATGGTGAAAACCGGAATCTTGTATCTCGACTCCTTCCGGATTTATGGGCCGTCAAAGTTGCAACTTGTTTTTTCAGGATGTCTTTCATCGTTAAATAATTAAAAAAAAATCTGGAGGTCCTGGAAACATCTCTTGAACTCTGATTCTTGTTCAAGAGGTTCGAATTAATTAAGAGAGCGATTTTCAAACAGATGGGGAGAATTTTTTTTTGACTTAATTTTTTTTGGAATTTTCTGGATTGTGAAAATTTTTGGATTTAGTACAGATTCCCTTAAACTGACTGCGATTTGTCTGAAAATTGTTCCATTTACTACTTCAGACCTGTTGAACAAGAATTCGGGCTCAAAAACGGTCTCCGGGGGCCCCAGATTTTTTTTCAAATTTTTTAACGAGTGACACTTCCGAAAAACGACACCGTCGGATATATCCGCCTCTTGATTCCAAACTATTGTATAATTCGGCTTGAAAATCTACCAACTGGACTAAAAAATACAAGAAATCGAACGGTGAAAACCGGAATGTTGTATCTCATTTCGTTCCGATTTTACGGGCCGTCAAAATTGACATTTGTTTTTTTTTGGTATGGGTCCTATCCTTAAAAAATTAAGAAAAAAACCTGGAGGTCCCCGAAACATGTCTCGAACCCGGATTCATGTTCAGGAGGGTTGAATTAGTAAAGAGAGCGATTTTCAAACAGATTGGGAAATTTTTTTGACTTAATTTTTTTTTGGAATTTTTTGGATTGTGAAAATTTTCGGATTTAGACCAGATCAAGCCAGTTCTCTTAAACTGAACCCTATTTGTCTAAAAATTGGTACGTTTACTAATTCAGGCGTCTTGATCAAGAATTTGGGCTCAAAAGATGTTTCCGGGAGCTCCAGATATTTTCTTAATTTTTGAATGAGTGACGTTTCCGAAAAACGACACCATCGGATATATCTGTCTGTCGATTCCAAACTATTGTAGGGTTCGGCTTGAAAATCAACCAGTTGAACTAAAAAGATCCAAGAACTCGAATGGTGAAAACCGGAATGTTGTATCTCGACTCCTTCCGAATTTATGGGCCGTCAAAGTTGCAACTTGTTTTTTCAGGATGTCTTTCATCGTTAAATAATTAAAAAAAATCTGGAGGTCCTGGAAACATCTCATGAACTCTAATTCTTGTTTAAGAGGTTCGAATTAATTAAGAGAGCGATTTTCAAACAGATGGGGAGAATTTTTTTTTTTACTTAATTTTTTTTGGAATTTTCTGGATTGTGAAAATTTTTGGATTTAGTACAGATTCCCTTAAACTGACTGCGATTTGTCTGAAAATTGTTCCATTTACTACTTCAGACCTGTTGAACAAGAATTCGGGCTCAAAAACGGTCTCCGGGGGCCCCAGATTTTTTTTCAAATTTTTTAACGAGTGACACTTCCGAAAAACGACACCGTCGGATATATCCGCCTCTTGATTCCAAACTATTGTATAATTCGGCTTGAAAATCTACCAACTGGACTAAAAAATACAAGAAATCGAACGGTGAAAACCGGAATGTTGTATCTCATTTCGTTCCGATTTTACGGGCCGTCAAAATTGACATTTGTTTTTTTTTGGTATGGGTCCTATCCTTAAAAAATTAAGAAAAAAACCTGGAGGTCCCCGAAACATGTCTCGAACCCGGATTCATGTTCAGGAGGGTTGAATTAGTAAAGAGAGCGATTTTCAAACAGATTGGGAAATTTTTTTGACTTAATTTTTTTTGGAATTTTTTGGATTGTGAAAATTTTCGGATTTAGACCAGATCAAGCCAGTTCTCTTAAACTGAACCCTATTTGTCTAAAAATTGGTACGTTTACTAATTCAGGCGTCTTGATCAAGAATTTGGGCTCAAAAGATGTTTCCGGGAGCTCCAGATATTTTCTTAATTTTTGAATGAGTGACGTTTCCGAAAAACGACACCATCGGATATATCTGTCTGTCGATTCCAAACTATTGTAGGGTTCGGCTTGAAAATCAACCAGTTGAACTAAAAAGATCCAAGAACTCGAATGGTGAAAACCGGAATGTTGTATCTCGACTCCTTCCGAATTTTGGGCCGTCAAAGTTGCAACTTGTTTTTTCAGGATGTCTTTCATCGTTAAATAATTAAAAAAAATCTGGAGGTCCTGGAAACATCTCATGAACTCTAATTCTTGTTTAAGAGGTTCGAATTAATTAAGAGAGCGATTTTCAAACAGATGGGGAGAATTTTTTTTTTTACTTAATTTTTTTTGGAATTTTCTGGATTGTGAAAATTTTTGGATTTAGTACAGATTCCCTTAAACTGACTGCGATTTGTCTGAAAATTGTTCCATTTACTACTTCAGACCTGTTGAACAAGAATCCGGGCTCAAAAACGGTCTCCGGGGGCCCCAGATTTTTTTTCAAATTTTTTAACGAGTGACACTTCCGAAAAACGACACCGTCGGATATCTCCGCCTCTTGATTCCAAACTATTGTATAATTCGGCTTGAAAATCGACCAACTGGACTAAAAAAATCCAAGAAATCGAACGGTGAAAACCGGAATGTTGTATCTCATTTCGTTCCGATTTTACGGGCCGTCAAAATTGACATTTGTTTTTTTGGTATTGGTCCTATCCTTAAAAAATTAAGAAAAAAATCTGGAGGTCCCCGAAACATGTCTCGAACCCGGATTCATGTTCAGGAGGGTTGAATTAGTAAAGAGAGCGATTTTCAAACAGATTGGGAAATTTTTTTGACTTAATTTTTTTTTGCAATTTTTTGGATTGTGAAAATTTTCGGATTTAGACCAGATCAAGCCAGTTCTCTTAAACTGAACCCTATTTGTCTAAATTGGTACTTTTACTAATTCAGACGTCTTGATCAAGAATTTGGGCTCAAAAGATGTTTCCGGGAGCTCCAGATATTTTCTTAATTTTTGAACGAGTGACGTTTCCGAAAAGCGACATCATCGGATATATCTATCTGTCGATTCCAAACTATTGTAGGATTCGGCTTGAAAATCAACCAGTTGAATTAAAAAGATCCAAGAACTGGAATGGTGAAAACCGGAATGTTGTATCTCATCTCCTTCCGGATTTATGGGCCGTCAAAATTACAATTTGTTTTTTCAGTATGGTTTTCATCGTTAAATAATATAAAAAAAAAATCGTGAGCTCCCGGAAATATCTCTTGAACCCGGATTCTTGTTCAAGAGGTTGGAATTAAGAGCGATTTTCAAACAGATGGGGATAATTTTTTTTTGACTTAAATTTTCTGGATAGTGAAAATTTTTGGATTTAGAACAGATTCCCTTAAACTGACTCCAATTTGTCTGAAAATTGTTCGCTTTACTAATTCAGACCTGTTTGAACAAGAATATGGTCTCAAGACAGGTCTCCGGAGGCCCAGATTTTTTTTCAAATTTTTAACGAGTGACACTTCCGAAAATGACCCGTCGGATATATCCGCCTCTTGATTCCAAGCTATTGTAGAATTCGGCTTTAAAATCAACCAACTGGACTAGAAAAATCCAAGAAATCGAACGGTGAAAACCGGAATGTTGTATCTCATTTCGTTCCGGATTTACGGGCCGTCAAAATTGACATTTGTGTTTTTTGGTATGGGTCCCTTCCTTAAAAAATTAAAAAAAAAATCTGGAGGTCCGTGAAACATCTCTCGAACCCGGATTCTTGTTCACGAGGGTTGAATTAATGAAGAGAGTGATTTTCAAACAGATTGGGAAAATGTTTTTCTTGATTTAATTTTTTGCAAAAATTTTCGGATTTAGGCTATATCAAGCTAGTTCTCTTAAACTAACTCCGATTTGTCTGAAAACTGTTCCCTTTACTAACTCGGACCTCTTGAGCAAGAATCTGGGCTCAAAAGATGTCTCCGGACACTCCTGATTTTTTTAAATTTCTTAATAACTGGCACTTTCGAAAATCGGCACCGTCCAATATATTCGTGTGTCGATTTCAAACTAATGTAGAATTCGGCTTGAAAATTAACCAACTGGACTAAAAAAATCCAAGAATTCGAACCGTGAAAACCGAAATGTTGTATCTCATCTCATTCCGGATTTACGGGCCGTCAAAATAGACATTTGATTTTTTGGTATGGGTCGCATCGTTAAAAAATAAAAAAAAAATCTGGAAGTCCCCTCCACATCTCTTGAACCCGGATTCTTGTTCAAGAGGGTTAAATTAGTGAAGAGAGTGATTTTCAAACAGATTGGGAAAATTTTTTTCTTGACTTAATTTTTTGTGAAAATTTTCGATTTTAGGCTTATATCAAGCTAGTTCTCTTAAACTAACTCCGATTTGTCTGAAAACTGTTCCCTTTACTAATTCGGACCTCTTGAGCAAGAATCTGGGCTCAAAAGATGTCTCCGGAGACTCTCAGATTTTTTTATAATTTCTTAATAACTGGCACTTTCGAAAATCGACACCGTCCAATATATTGTAGATGTAGAATTCGGCTTGAAAACCAACCAACTGGACTAAAAAATCCAAGAAATCAAACAGTGAAAACCGGAATATTGTATCTCATGTCGTTCCGGAATTACGAGCTGTCAAAATTGAAATCTGTTTGTTGAATGGGTCTCGTCGTTTAAAAATTAAAAAAAAATCAGGATTTAATCCATATCAAACTGATTCCGATTTGTCTGGAAATTGTTCGCTTTACTAATTCAGACCTCTTGAACAAGAGTCCAGGCTCAAGTTTTTTGTTTTTAATTTTTTGGCGATCGAAAATTGGAAATCAAGGACTTCTGAAATACAAGAAACGAAAAATTCAAAAATCAAAAGATAAAAAACTGAGAGATTTAAAAATCGAAAAAGTGCGAAGTCGAAAAAACGAAATATTGTAAAATCGAAATATTGAAAATTAAAGAAATCGGAAAATCGGATAGCTGGAAATCCAAAATTGATAATTGAAACAACGAATAAACGCAAAATTAAAAAATCGAAAAAATTTGGAAATTGCAAAATGCGGCCAAATTTTGGTTTGCGTTCCACCACCTACTACGATCCCGAACAAAACTTGTCATTTCATCCCCACCCAGACCTCGGTGACATCACCTCAAAATTTCGAATCGCCTCCGGTCCCTCACGCGCGTCGCCTCCGGACCGCGTCCTCTCGCTAGCCCCCGGTAATAATCCTTCACATATAATTATCGTTTTCCAGCGATTCGCGGCGCCCATTAAAATTCGTATCACGCCCCGGCCTTTCTCGGTAGTCCACCGCATCCTGCCCCCGCCGGCCCGCGTCTAATAACTCAATTTATGGACGGCGGCAAGGCCGGGGCCCGACTTTCACACACATTTCGGAGGTGGTTCGAGTTTCGGGCCTCTAGACACAAAAAAGCTCATTAGAGTCCCGATGGACACATGGCCGCCGAGCCCGAACTCATTATAGCGACGTTCAAAAGAACTATTCATAAAATTGACAGATACAGATAAATTTAGCTGTTGCCTTTACGGATCGTACATGTGGCATGCGTCTGGACCGGCTGCAGGAGGGTGCCTGATTTACGAGCGAAACGTCGACGAAAGTGGTTCCGATACATGGGATAATGGCGGCTCGTTCGTTGGCTTAATTGACTCCAAATTGGCGGGATGGGGGACAAATTCCGTTAATCAGGCCGTTCGTGGAAAAAACCTGGCTATTTTTGTGGCGGTTTTGAAACAAACAGTGTGGTAAAGGAGGCGCCGATAAGACAAAGATTTAAATGACAGTGTTATTGTACACAAAAATGCATAAATTTTGTTTAATCTGTCTTGTTTCGGAGTTTGTAAACACGATTAAGAAATAATTGAAGATAAAGGGGCAATTAGTTTTAAAGCAGAATTTACATTTTAGCGATGATAAAGGAAAAAATCATTAAGGCTGTTGCTACGCTGGTGTGATTATTTTTTGTAGGAGAAGGGCCTTCAAGATAGAGAGGTAGAGATGACAGATAAAAGATAGACGATTTGAGTGACTAGTATACCATGATTATGATCACTTCTTACATTCTTTATATTCAATAATTGTTTATATACGCAGTACAGCATCATAAACACCACTCTTATCTATTTTGTGGCTGGTATGATAATTTTCTCAAAGTGATTCAGTCAGGAAAAGTTAATCTAGTTCGAGGTGTGTCTCTAAAAAACAAATACAACGTTTAAAGGAAAAAAGTCGATTAAAAATTAAAGAATTAATACAGGGAACAAACTAATTTAATTTGTCCAATGCACGTTTCACAGATGGCAGATTTCTATTGGACGTTACATCGTGACGCTTCTACTTTACCCAAAGGGGTAAAATTACTCTCGTTTTTGACGATGACACAACAATTGGTTCATTTTCAAGTTGAATTCTTTAGTTTTTCGGAAGTGTCGACCGCTAAAAATTAAAAAAAAATCTGGGGTCACAAAATTGTCCCAATCTGTATGAAAATTGTTCTCTTTAACCTACTGAACAAGAATCAAGGATTAAAAAGATGTTTCCTGGATCCCCAGAACTTGTTTTGAATTTTTTAACGATGTCATCTCACAAAACAAGAAACAAATTCGACGGCCTGTCAATCCGGAACGGGATGAGATAACAGATTCCGGTTTTCACCATTCGATTTCTTGGAATTTTTTAGTTGTATTAGTTTATTTTTAAGTCGAATTGTACATCCGTTTGGAATCGACAAACGGATATATCGGACGGTGTCGTTTTTTGAAAGAACAACTGAGAAATTAAAAATCGAAAAATTGTAAAATTGAAAAAGTGAACAATTTTTGAAATTACAATATTATTAGATACTCATTTAAAATGAAAAGTAGAAAAAAATTGTAAATCAAGAATCGAAGGAACGAAAAATTAAAACATTGAAAAACTAAAAATCGAAAAAATTTATGAACTGCAAAATTGAAAAAAAAAAACGAATCTCATCAAAAATTTGTAAACCCAAAAATTGTAAAATCGTCAAAATTGTTTAAATTGTAATTAAAAAATTGAACAACCGCAAAATTAAAAAAATCTAAAAACTGAAAATTTGAAAAATTGCAAAATCGAAAAAGTGGAAAATCGAAGAACTGAAGAAACGAAAAATGGATACATTGAAAAAATAAAAATCGAAGAAAATTAATGAATCGGAAAATTGAAAAAGAAGTAAAAGTGAATTTAATTGAAAAATTTGTAGAATCAAAAATTGTAAAATCGAAAAATTATATGTAGAATCGTCAAAATTGTAAAGTCGAAAATCTATAACACTGAAAAATTGAAAAACTAAATATCGAGAAACTGAAAAATTAAAAATCGAAAAATTCTAAAATGGCTAAATGAAAGAGTATTTTTTTTGTTATGATATTATTAGATACATATTTAAAGTGAAATATTGAAAAAAAAAACTGCAAATCAAAATATTTATAAAATCCGAAAACGGAAAATCTGAAAAATTGCAAAATCGAAAAAGTGGAAAATCGAAGAACTGAAGAAACGAAAAATGGATACATTGAAAAAATAAAAATCGGAGAAAATTAATGAATCGGAAAATTGAAAAAGAAGTAAAAGTGAATTTAATTCAAAAATTTGTATACTCAAAAATTGCAAAATCGGAAAATTATATGTACAATCGTCAAAATTGTAAAGTCGAAAAACTAGAACAGTCAAAAATCGAAAAATTGAAAAACTAAATATCGACAAACTGAAAAATTAAAAATCGAAAAATTCTAAAATGGTTAAATGAAAAAGTGATTTTTTTTGTTATGATATTAGATACATATTTAAAATGAAATATAGAAAAAAAATGCAAATCAAAAATTGAAGAAACGAAAAACTGCAAATCGAAAAATTTACGAAATCCGAAAACTGAAAATTAGAAAAATTGCAAAATCGAAAAAGTGGAAAATCGAAGAACTGAAGAAACGAAAAATTGAAACATTGAAAAACTAAAAATCGAGAAACTTAGAAATCGAAATAATTAATGGATCGGAAAATTGAAAAAGAAGAAAAAACGAATCTAATCCAATAATCTGTAGACCCAAAAATTGTACAATCGGAAATTATAGAATCGTCGAAATTTTAAAGTTGTAAAATTGGAACACTGAAAAATTGAAAAATTAAATATCGAGAAACTCAAAAATTAAAAATCGAAAATTCTAAAATAGCAAAATTAAATGATTTTTTTAATTATAGTGTTAGATACATCTTTAAAATGAAAATTAGAAAAAAATCGCAAATCAAAAATTGAAGAAACCAAAAACTGCAAATCGAAAAATTGAAATATGTATTAAAAAACTAAAAATCGAAAAACTTAGAAATCGAGAAAATTAATGGATCGGAAAATTGAGAAAGAAGAAAAAATAAATTGATCGAAAAATTTGTAAACCCAAAAATTGTAAAATCGAAAAATTATGAAATCGTCAAAATTGTAAAGTCGGAAAACTGTAACACTGAAAGATTGTAAAATAGAAAAATTAAATACCTATTAAGAAAATTTAAAATTGAAAACATGAAAAATTGAAAAATCAAAAAATTGCAAATCGAAAAGTTGAAGAAACGAAAAATTGAAGACACGAGAAATTATAAAATCGGGAAATTGAAAAATATATAAATTGAAAAGATAAAGAAAATAAAAAACTGAAACGAAAAATTACAGATCGAATGTTTGAAGAAATGAACAATTGCAAATCAAAAAATTGAACACACAAAAAATTGAAAAGTCGAAAAAATTGAAAAAAAAATTATAAAATCGGAACATAGAAAAATAGAAAAAACAATGAAAATAAAAAACAGGAACAAAAAACTGCCAATCGAAAATTTGAAGAAATGAAAAATTGATGAATCGAAAAATTGAAAAAAATTAAAAATCGGGTAAATGAAAAAGTTTGAAAATCCAATGAAAACTGGAAAAATTTTAAAATCGTAAAATTGAAAACACGGCAAATTTTAATAAAAATTGTTACATATTTAAAATGAAAACTAGAAAAATTGTAAAACAAAAAATTGAAGATAGGTGCTAAAAATTGAAAAATCATGATACCGAAAAATCTAAAATTATAAAATCAGAACATTGAAAAATCGAAAAACTGAAAAACCAAAAAAAAACTGAACCATTGAAGATAAGATAATTTAGATAATTTATTTATTGGTGTTAAAAACAAATTGTTTTACACAGGTCATTAATTGCTTAGGCTACCTACTTACATATTTAAACAATTGAAATCTTTACATTTTAGATATTCATCAAATGTGTAAAAACATTTAGTTGTAAAAAAACTCTTAAGTTTACTCTTAAAGATACTTAGTGGTTGGTTTCGGAAGTTAGTAGGTAAAATGTTGTAAAATTTGACAGCAAAGTATCTTGTACCTGTTTGTGCCCTTGTTAAACGTGTGTAAAAGGGAATTAGGTTATTTTTATTTCTGGTGTCATGAGAATGAGACTCGGTGAAATTCGGGAATTTATTTAAATGTTCTTTGACGAAAACTAAGCAGTGGTAGATAAACAGTGAAGGTAGAGTTAAAATATTGAGAGAAACGAACACTGATTTGCAGTCAGCACGATACTCAAGACCAGTTATGCTACGGATGGCTCGTCTTTGGAGAGCAAAGATTCTATGACGAATGACAGAGTGTCCCCACACTATTATTCCATATTCCAGCAGAGAATGAAAAAGGGCAAAGTATGCAACTAATGTTGTTTTTAGGGATACATTTTTCCTAAGTTGACGAAGTAGAAAGATGTTTTTACTTAGTTTTTTTGCCAGTTTATCCCCGTGAGGTTTCCAAAGAAGTTGGTCGTCGATGGTAATACCAAGAAATACCGTGTCTTTGCTATAGCTTGAATTTGTTGGGTTATCTCTGTTCAGTGTGAAAAGCATATTGACTGATTTGTCGGTGTTCATGCTTAGTTTGTTGCTGTTGAACCATAGTTTAGCTTTCGATTGTACCTCCAAATTCTTATCTTCACATTCTTCAAGAAAATCACCTCTGTTTAGTATAGTGGTGTCGTCGGCGTATAGAATAACTTTCGAATTTGTTAAATTAGACGGGAGGTCATTAATAAAAATTAAGAAGAGAAGTGGGCCTAATATAGATCCCTGCGGGACGCCACACGTAACAGGAAGATAGCTAGAAGACGTTTCTCCCATAGTGACTTTTTGAATTCTGTTTCTAAGATATGATGATATGAGACGAACACTCTCTGGGTGCAGATTATAGAAATAGAGTTTTCGAAGTAGTAGCGAATGGCACACACAGTCGAAGGCCTTGGTCAAATCTAAGAAGGATGCTGCAGCATAAGTACCTTCGTGAAAACAGTCCGTGATATCGTCAACGAGATCTATAAATGCTTTTGATGTGTTTAATCCGGACCTGAAGCCAAACTGATTGGAACAGATTAAATTATGTTTCTCAAAATAGCCACTCAATTGCACCATAAGAATTTTTTCCAAAATTTTAGAAAAAATCGGAAGAAGCGATATTGGACGATAATTACTACTGTCGCTAGGGTCACCTTTTTTAAGAATTGGGATAACATTCGCAACCTTTAGGCAGTCGGGGAAGGTACAGGATTTAATACAGGTGTTAATTAATTTTGTGAGGGGGGATAAAATAATATCTTTGATAGTTTTGATTATTTCGACACTAAACCCATAGACGTCTCTAGATTTGCTATTTCTCAATTTATTAATTACTTCTCGAACTTCGGCACAAGATACTTCCCTGAATTGAAAATACGATACATCACTACTACAGTCACTACACATTAAAAATAAGGGGTCATAATTTGAAGGAGGTATTTTGCTGGTTATATTCCTAGCAATGTTACAGAAAAAAACATTGAAATCATTGACATTTTTGTTACAACTTTTGATAACATTAGTTAATTTGTCACTGCGTTTTGCATTGATGGTAGACCACATAGCTTGTGTTTTATTGTGGGCCTGTTTTATGTAGTTTTCGTTAGCAGTGATTTTGGCCTCACGAATTGCGTCCCGGTATAGATTGCGATATAAATTTCTAGCTGCCTTAATGTCAGTGCATTTAGTCAGAGAAAATAGGTCGTTCAATTTTAGCAGGTTATTTTTCATGTTTTTGAGTCGATAATTATACCAGCGCACAGATTTATAATGAAATGCCTTAACTAATTTTTCAGGGAAACATAGAAAGACATTGTGTTGTATCACATTAATGAGTTCTTGAAAACTTTTGTTTGCGTCAGAATAGTTATTTGTGATGACGTTCCAATCGACTAGCTCCAGGGATTTGTAAAGACTAAATTTTCCAAATTCGGTAATGGGTCGTGAAATAACAATCTTCTCCGTCGATTGATTGACAGGAAAATCAATCACAAGCCATATTCCTCGATGGTCAGAAATACCTAGATCTATAGGACTAACACGGAGATAATATTCTTGTATGTTTGTGAAAACATTGTCCAGGCAATTTGCCCCTCTAGTGTTAAAATTGACAATGGGTTTAAGACCGTAACTTAGGAGTAGGTCCAGCAAGGCAGTTCTTTTTGCATCATTGGAGTTGAAAATGACGTTTAGATCACCCCCAAGAATTATATTTTTTTTGACATCTAAGCAATTTAAAAGTTTTGCTATGATACGTAGGAACTCCTCAAAGTCGCCTGATGGAGGACGGTATAGAGATACAACCGTTAGGTACACGTTAGGTACACGTATAGCAGATATTTCACATATTTTACTGGAAGATAGGGCTACTAACTTGGGTATGCTGTCGGCAATAAGTTCTTGATGGGTAAAAATAATGGATCCACCATATCCTTTACCTCCTCTTGAGAAGTAAGATTTTGCAGAATATCGTTCCACTGATACAACGTTGCACTCGGGATCTGATAGCCAATGTTCGGTGAGGCATATAACAGAAGGTGACAAATTTTGATCTTCAAGAAAAGCTTCCAGTTCTTCTGTTTTATTTCTTAAGGACTGGACATTTTGGTACAAGATATTAATACTATTTTTTGCAGAGGCTAGATCTCTGTTTGTATTCGCTTTGTAATTTACATACGCTTTTCTAAAAAAGCATTGTTGTCGTTCAATTCGTTATGACCACCTTGTTTGCTGATGGATTGTTGCTTTGGAAAATAGTAACGATTTAGCACAATACCCTTTGGCCAAAAGTTTTCGTTCAGTACCTTATCTTTGTTTGGAAAAGATATCATAATTTTAAATGACGCAGTGCTGTTTTTATTTTTAAGATCAAGTTTTACAACTTCGGATTCACATACACTGCTGACATGCTTCTTTATGTCCTCCGCCGTAGTATTTGGATCAAAACGAGTGGCAAACAAGAACGCCTTCTTTTCAACTGCTCTAAGGGGAATGGTGGTTTGTGCATCTCCTTTACCAACCACAAGATGTCGCCTTTTGTTTTTATTATAGCGAATTTCAGTGAAAACTTCCTCTTCCTTAGGTTTATTATCAATATCTTCGGTGCTTTTAACTTTAGTCACCTTTGGCGGTTCTTTATTGGGAAGATTGATGATCGATTTCATTAAATTTAATTGATCTCTTTCAAGTGCTATTAAGTTGGATTCATTGCTCAAAGATGGTTTTTGGTGCTTTTCATTACTGACGATGTCTTTCAGTTTCGCTTTCTGATTATCTCTTTCTTTCGAGTTAGATTTTTTTTTGTTATTTATTTTATCTTGTCTTTCCTCGCCCTTCTTTATGTTAAAATTATCTGATATAATGATTTGCTCAGTTTTCTTTGCTGCGCTGGTAGCGGCGGGTCCATTACTCATATGCTCACTGGAGATTTTACATTCCAGTCCCTTTAATTTCAGCCTGATGTCTTTCAGTTCCGTAAAAAGAATTTTAAAATTGTCATTTATTTCCATTTTCATTTGAAGCAGTAATTCTGATACCGATGTACTGTCGTCATTTACCGTGGCATTATTTAATGTGGGTGCCGATGCCGGTATACTACAGTGGAACATATTGACTTTTTCTTGTAGCACAGTGACTTGATTTTGTAAATCCCTGTTTAGGTCTTTGAGTACACTATTTTCAAAACTTACAGACTTATTGATTACTGAGTTATTTAGCTCATCGTCCGAATCTTCTTCGTAGGTGAAAGTAAGTTGATAATTTTTGTCGAGGTTGTCACACCGATGTTTTTCTTCTGTTATCATAGGTTGTTCACAGCAGTTTTTTCTGTTTTTTTCTGCACAACTTGGATGAAAGTATGACCCACAGTTTGCACATAGGACCCTTTTTTTTACAGCAGGGTTACTGCAGTAACAGCACAGAGGTTTCTCGCGCGTTTCACCCATTCTTAAACACTCTTTCTCACTTTGAAAAAATTAAAGTCAAAAAAGCTGCGGGAGTGCTACTTATACCATTGGTTTTTACTTTATAGAGATTATCAGAAAAAACAAACTCCGCAATTTTTTTTATAATTTTTCAAAAAAACGACACGCGTTGGACCACACTTCAGAGACCAGTGAAGTTCCATCAAAACACCTTCGCCCAATTTTTACTTTCATCTCGAACAACAATCTCGCCTCACCAACACACCGATCCTTCCCTTCTCCGCCTCCCACGCTAAATCCGTATTAAGTCCAAAAACCAGAACCGCCGCTCGATTTTTCATCCGACTCGGCCCAGCTGCAGCCGCGTCTTCCTCGGTCCTAAACCATCTGCCGCTCCGTTGTCACGTTCTTTCAGATTTATTTTTGTTTTTATTGAAGGACAGGTAGATAGAGCCCGGATTGTCTATTCACGTGATGCAACCTGAGACCCGTTTCGAGTGGCTAATTCCCTGGGTAAATTTGGGGCTTATTGTGGCTAAATAGTTTCTCCGGGTGTTTGTTTGCTCAATTTCTGTGCAAACTAAACAGTGGCTTATCGTTTCGTTGGAACGGCTTTTTAGTAGTTCTAGCTGTGCAATGAGGCCAGTTATTACGAGGTCGCTTAGATTGCAAAATGAGCATGTAAATAAGTCGAGTTTTTATCTGTTTAAGCTCGCAATTATGTAGTGAAGGGGATTGTATTTTTTAATGGTTTGAAATTAATTCGACAAACAAATTGTGTAATGATATGTAATTTTTTTACTTTTCGTTTTTTCGAGTATTTGTTTCATCGAATTTTCGTTTTTTCAAGTTTTCGATTTTCGATTTTTCGGTTTTTCCATTTTCCGATTTTCGATTTTTCGATTTTCCATTTTGAGATATTTTTCGATTTTTTTTGATCTTTCGATTTTTCTGTTCGTCAGTTTTGAGACTTTGCAATTTTTACTTTTCCACTTTTCTATTATTTTAGTTTCGGATTATTCGATTTTTGAATTTTCGTTTTTTTTTCATTTTTCGATTTCCGGTTGTTTAATTTTTCGATTTTTCGGTTTTTTAATTTGTTGATTCTCGATATTCCGATTTTAGATTTTTCGATTTTCCAATCTTCGATTTTTCAATTTCCAGTTTTCGATTTTCCACTTTTTGATTTTAAGATTTTTCGATTTTTCTGTTCGTCAGTTTTTAGGCTTTGCAATTTGTTTACTTTTCGATTTTTCGATTATTTTACTTTCCAATTTTTTGATTTTTGAATTGTCGACTTATAAGAGTTTTCAATATTATGAATTTTCGGTTTTCCTATTTTTCGATTTTTGATTTTTCCATTTTTCGGTTTTTTGATTTTTCAATTCTCGGTTTTTCAATCTTGCAAATTTTCGATTTTTCAGATTTGTGAATTTCCAGTTTTTCGATCGACCTACGTATTAGATTCATTGAATTTTCGATTTTCGGTTTTTCTATTTTTAAATTTTTGATTTTCCAGTTTTGTATTTTCAGATTTTCTGTTTTTCGCATATCTGATGTATCAAATCGATTTTTCGGCTTTTCGATTTTTCGATATTTGATTTTCGAATTTTCGATTGTTCAGTTTTCCATTTTTCAATTTTTAGACTTCAATTTTTTTAATTTTCGATTTTCCAAATTTTCGAGTTTCAAATTTCAGATGTTTGATTTTTCGATTTTCTTTTTAAATCTTTGAATTTTTCGGTTTTGATATTACGAATTTTTGATTTTTAATTTTTCCATTCTTCGGTTTTTCGACTTCAATTTTCTTTCTTTTAAATTTTTCGATACTCTATTTTCCGCTTTTCAGAATTTTCGATTTTCAGTTTTCAGACTTTCGATCATTAAAATTTTGGATTTTTCAGTTTTATGATTTTTCGATTTTTAGAAAATTTGAGTAGTCGAATTTTCGATTTTTCAATTCATCGATTTTTCAATGTTCAATTTTTCAATTTAAATTTTGCGATTTTCAATTTGTCCATTGTCGATTTTTAGAATTTTCGGTTTTTCAGTTTTTCTATTCTCAACTGTTAGACTTCAATTTTTTTACTTCCCGATTTTTTGTTTTCGATTTTCCAATTTTCAGAATTTCCAAGTTTCTTTATTCAGATTTTCGATTTTCCACTTTTTCGATTTTAGATTTTTCGAATTTTTGTTTTTCCAATTTTTTGCTTTTTCGATTTTTCTGTTCGTTTCAATTTTTAGGCTTTGCAATTTTTTTCTACTTTATATATTTTGATTATTTTAATTTCCGATTTTTTTTATTTTTGTTTTTGATTTTTTTAATTTTCAATATTACAAATTTTTGACTTTTCGATTTTTTGGTTTTCCCGTTTTACAATTTTCGATTTTTCGGTTTTTGAGGTTTGTGAATTTCCACTTTTCGATCGACCTAGGTATTTGTTTCATCGAATTTTCGATTTTTCGAGTTTTCGATTTTCGATTTTTCGGTTTTTTTCCATTTTCCGATTTTCCATTTTGAGATATTTTTCGATTTTTTTTTGATTTTTCGATTTTTCTGTTCGTCAGTTTTGAGACTTTGCAATTTTTACTTTTCCACTTTTCTATTATTTTAGTTTCGGATTATTCGATTTTTGAATTTTCGTTTTTTTTTTCATTTTTCGATTTCCGATTGTTTAATTTTTCGGTTTTTCGGTTTTTTTAATTTGTCGATTCTCGATATTCCGATTTTAGATTTTTCGATTTTCCAATCTTCGATTTTTCAATTTCCAGTTTTCGATTTCCGATTGTTTACTTTTCGATTTTTCGATTATTTTACTTTCCAATTTTTTGATTTTTGAATTGTCGACTTACAGAGTTTTTCAATATTATGAATTTTCGGTTTTCATATTTTTCGATTTTTGATTTTTCCATTTTTCGGTTTTTTTGATTTTTCAATTCTCGGTTTTTCAATCTTGCAAATTTTCGATTTTTCAGATTTGTGAATTTCCAGTTTTTCGATCGACCTACGTATTAGATTCATTAAATTTTCGATTTTCGGTTTTTCTATTTTTAAATTTTTGATTTTCCAGTTTTGTATTTTCAGATTTTCTGTTTTTCGCATATCTGATGTATCAAATTTTAGATTTTTCGGCTTTTCGATTTTTCGATATTTGATTTTCGAATTTTCGATTGTTCAGTTTTCCATTTTTCAACTTTTAGACTTCAATTTTTTTAAATTCTTTTAAATTTTTCGATACTCTATTTTCCGCTTTTCAGAATTTTCGATTTTCAGTTTTCAGACTTTCGATCATTAAAATTTTGGATTTTTCAGTTTTATGATTTTTCGATTTTTAGAAAATTTGAGTAGTCGAATTTTCGATTTTTCAATTCATCGATTTTTCAATGTTCAATTTTTCAATTTAAATTTTGCGATTTTCAATTTGTCCATTGTCGATTTTTAGAATTTTCGGTTTTTCAGTTTTTCTATTCTCAACTGTTAGACTTCAATTTTTTTACTTCCCGATTTTTTGTTTTCGATTTTCCAATTTTCAGAATTTCCAAGTTTCTTTATTCAGATTTTCGATTTTCCACTTTTTCGATTTTAGATTTTTCGAATTTTTGTTTTTCGAATTCTTTGCTTTTTCGATTTTTCTGTTCGTTTCAATTTTTAAGCTTTGCAATTTTTTCTACTTTATATATTTTGATTATTTTAATTTCCGATTTTTTTATTTTTGTTTTTGATTTTTTTAATTTTCAATATTACAAATTTTTGACTTTTCGATTTTTGGTTTTCCCATTTTTCAATTTTCCATTTTTCGATTTTTGAGGTTTGTGAATTTCCACTTTTCGATCGACCTAGGTATTTGATTCATTGAATTTTCGATTTTTTGATTAGCCATTTTTAGATTTTCGATTTTTACGATTTGTATTTTTCGATTTTCTGTTTTTTGCATTAGTGAATTTCAGTTTTTCCGATTTTTGATTTTGCGCATATTTGATTAATCAAATTTTCGAAAAGTTACCATGCTTACAAAAACTTCAAAACATCTACAATATTTCAAAGTATTCAGTTTTGCTATTCTTGATTTCTTCAATAAAATAAATTGACTCAGTCATTAACTTTTTTGAGACACCCTGATATAACCAAATCTAAAAAATATTAATGCAGTGATAAATCACAAGTATAAAAACTCATCATATTTTATACATTTAAGATAGGATTTATTCTGCAAAATTTTGAGGGGACGTCATAAATTTTTTAGAGGGGATAAGCAAATATATTGTAATTAAAAATGTATTATGTTTATCATGATTTTAAAACATCTGCAAGATTTCAAATTATTCGATTTTGCAAATTTTTTTCCAAAAATCTGGACGTTTCGGATAAAAACTCAACACGGAGTCATAAACTACATGTGTAGGACTATGTTACTGTATACAATTTAAAACCCATTTCCTATGCATAAATTTGAAGTGCCGTCATCACCATTATTGGTGGGGATGGTTAGACAAATTTAATAAATTTGCGACATTTATGAAAAAAATATCAGTTAACAAAAATGGCACGTTTTTATTATTATGCCAGTTACATGTGACTCAACGACAATATCGTTTTTTTTTTTTAAGAGTATTTTATTTGAAAAAGTGATGAAATTTTTTATACGGAACAATTGGTCGAAAAATGTTCTTCTCCGACAAATTCGAGAGAACTGGTGTGAGCCATAAATATTTCTTACCAAATGTAAATTTCGTTGTAGTTTGAGCCTACCTACAAATTCTGCCCTTGAAGGATTTGGACCGCCTTCTTCGGTGAGGGCAGGCAAAAACGATCCGCCCATAGGCTCAAAACATTTGCGTGCGATTGTACGAGGCACGGTTTTTGACGTTGTTCGGTCACTACATTTATATAGAAATATATTATTTTCACACTTATGATAGATCACAGACAGGTTCAGTGGCCATGTGGCATAAGCGCTTTTTTTAGTTTCATGAAAGCTAAGTGTTGTACTAAATTGCCAATTTTTTTTTAGAACTGAATTATTTTCATATTCACTTTTTAGTTTCAAAGAGTTCAAATCGCACTAGACTGCCAATTTTTTTTTTAGAATTGAATTATTTTCAATTGAAATAATTGCAGGCGATAGAAGCCAAAAGAACATTGAAATTTTTCCAGTAAATATATTTGGTCTGGCGCGGAGTACAGGGAAATCGGGTGACACAGGAAATCATGCATTCGTCAAATGATTATTATCAATCAATCACTCGAGAAATAAAAATACCACAATAAATGTTTTTATAACCGAGATGACACCTACTAGATCTCGATAGCCGATCTGAGTAAATAATAGGATTACCGCAAACTATTTATTTATTTATTTTATCGCTTTATTTGTCCATTTCAAATAACAATTATTTCTGTGCCGTGGATACGGAAGTCCACAAAGCTGCTCCAGTGAACCGGAATAATAATGCCGCTTTCACCGTCCTAAGGTCAGTCCGAATAGATCTGGCCCCTGGGGACGTATTGTTGGGAAATTTGAAAAATGAACAATGTAGAAAGGACCGCTCGATCTAGTCACGTTTCTATTTCAGAAACACCCATTAAAATGACAGGTTACTTACTGGTTTCGTTTCAAGTGGCTTGTACTTATCGCAACAGTTTATTACTTTGTGTATGTGTGAAAAGAAATAAACAAAACAACACTTCACGTAAACTGTAACTGATATATTGTAAATATTAAGTAAGCGTTACGACGAAACTGGCGTTTTACAGCACATTAACGATTACAACCACGCCGGACCGACTTTTTGCGGACAGTCCGTCAACTCCAACTGAGTGAAGGCGTTAACAAATGTCTCCGATTTTTATTTTTGTTCCGTACTTAACAATGTCCGAGAATACTCCTGACAAGACGGCGTGGACGTATTTTTAATAACTGGCAACAAGAAGATGACAGTGGATCGTTTTTTGCGCTCATTCTTTTCACCTAGATTTGAAATTGTTCACAGAATTTATTTATTGACGGGTGTCTTTTATAAACCCAATAAAATTTTTCAAAAATAAGCCGCTGCAAAGCCGCCGCGAACATTATCTCTTTTACAACAGTTTAATAGCGTTTTTGTGTTTATTGGGAATATCGCGCTCATAAATAAATTTGCATAATTGCTCAATTCGCCTTGATCGGACAAAAATCGTTTCGAAGATCCTTCAAAAAATCGGGATTTAATTGCCCGCCATGTGACGATTTAAAATTTACCGCTTTTGAAACGGTTTGCGTGCACACTGATTACTTAATCGCCGTATTTATGCAAAGCAGGAATCCGACTGCATTATTAATCTGGCGGCGACTACAAACTGGAACAAATTGGGTGTTTGGATCGATAACGTTGGCACACTGTCACTTTTTGTGTTGGCGGCTGTGGATTTAATGTTTGTTTGTTTGGCAAATTTAACACCCGCGTCGGATTTATTTAGTCGAGCCATAAATCCGCAAAAATAATAACCAAAGGCGTTAAATTTCGCCTTATCAAACCTGTTTCGAGCGCCGGGAAGGCCAAACGTGCTCGGAAATATTTTTTTTATCGAATAGAGTGTCACACTTTAGAACTTTCTCCTGCTGGAAACTTTTCCGTTTTACGTCATCTGTTTAGTCGCTTTACGGCTCTTAAAATTTGTCCTAGTTGTTCTTTTATTTTGAGAAACGGTACGAAAACTCAACCAGTGTTTTTGGAGATTTTTAAGAATTAATTCTTTATTTGTGTTTTCTACTAGCAAAACGTCTTAAGCTAAGAATATTGTTGAAATCGTAATAACCCAATGGATTTTTTACGGAAACATTGTTCTATTTTGTATGGATTTTTAAATGTTTTTAGTGACAATTTTTGTGGTTGTTTTCGATGCACTGTATGATATTAAGAGTGAGAAAAAAAAATGAAAATTAAAATAATCGAAAAATCGAGAAATCGAAACTCCCAAATTTAAAAAATCGGACAACTGAAAAATCAAAATCAAAAGATCAAGAAATCGTGGTGTCGAAAAGTCGAACAATTGAGAAACCGAAATAGGCCAAAATCGAAAAGCCGAAGAATTGAAATACTGAAAAATCCTAAAACTGAAATATCTAAAAACTAAAAAATCGAAAAATCAAAAAAGTGAAGTCGAAAAACAAAAACCTTAAAAATCGAAAAATTCAAAAATCTGAAAAATCAAAAAATTAAAGATTTGAAGAACAGGAAAATCGAAACACTCGAAGGTTAAGAAATGGGAAAATCAAAACATCGATTAATTGAAAAATCGAAAAATTGAGAGTCTATGAAACTCAAATTTGAAAATTTAAGAATTTTAATTAATTGTGTGATGAACTAAGAATTTATTATAAAAAAAGTCCAAAGTGACAAAGGTTTTTCCGAAGGCTAAATATACGAAAATTTTAAGAGTTCGATGTTCTGGTCGTATTTTCATGAATTTTTTCACAAATATTAATTTCGATTAAGATTTAACAAAAATTAAGGAGTGTTAGACAAAGAATTTGAAAAAATATTGAGTTCGTGATGTTTGTGTTTGAAAAGATTTTAAAGAATAATGGTAATCCCTTGCTTTATTAAAAAAAAAAAAATTGAAGTATGTTTTGGGGGCCTCGATTTTTTTTACCTTGAAAGAATTTGACAGAGTCTGAGAAAATCTGAAAGGAAATCTAAGAGAATCTCAGATAGTGTGAGAGAATCTGAAAGAATGTTGAAGGATCTGAATGGATCTGCAAAGATCTGAAAGCATCTGGAGGAATCTGAAAGAATTTGACTCATTAGAAGAGCATACAAGAGAATCTGGGAAAATCTGAAAGAATCTGAGCGAATCTGGAAGAGTCAAAAAGGGATCTGGAAAAGCCTAAAAGAATCTGAAAGAACCCGGAATGTCTGAGAGGATCTGAAAGAATCTATCGGAAAAAATCTGAAAATATCTGGAAGAATATTGAAAAGTATGGAAGAATCAGCAGGAACTTGAAGAAATTTGTAGAAATCTGAAAAAATTTGATTGAACGTAAGTGTATTGGAGAGAATATGAAAAAATCTAATAGAATCTAAAAAAATCTTAGAGAATATGAGACAATAAGAGAGAATCGAAGAGTATCTGTGAGAATTTTAGTGATATTAAAGAAATATGAAAGAGTATGAAAAAATCTAAATAAACCTGAAAAAACCTGAGACAAAATCAAAGAATCTAATGGAGTCTGTAAGTCTATCTAAGAGACTCTCACTAAGGATCTGGGTAATCCTGAAAGTATCTGAAATAATCTGACGATATCTCGAAGGAAATCTGAGAAAATGTGAGAAAATTTAAATGAATCTGAGGTAATATTAAATAAATCTGGAATAATTTAATTAAATCTTACAGAATCTAAGAGCATCTGAGAAAATCAGAGTGAATCTGTGATAACCTGAAAGATTCTGAGAGAATTCGAGAGAATCTAAAATAATCTGAAATAATCTGTATGTATCTGTATCGGATAGAATTTGAGAAAATTTAAGAAAATCTGAGAGAATCTGAAACAAGGATCTGAGAGGATCTGAATGGATCTAAAAGTATGTGAAAGAATCTGAAAGGATCTGACAGATCTGGAAGAGTCTCGAAGAGTCAGAAAGAACCTGAAGAGATCTGAATGGATCCGACCAAATCTGAAACATTCCGACCCAATCTGAGAGTATTCGAGAGCATCTGAGAAAATCTGATTGAATCTAATAGAATCCTAGAGAATATGAGAAAATCTGAAAAAATCCAACAGAATCTTAGAATATTTAAGTGAATTTGAGAGGATCAGAAAGGATTTGGAAGAACATGAAAGATTCTAACAGAATCTGAGAGAATTTGAGTGGATTTGAATGAATATGTAAGAATCTGAATAAATCTGAATGAATCTAGGATTATCTGAAAAAACCTGAGATAATTTGGGCGAATCTGTGATATTTTGATAGAATTTGAGAGATTCTAAAATAATCAGAAATAATCTGAGAAGATATGAAAAAATCTTGAAGACTCTTGAAAATTGAGGAAAAACCTGAAGAGATCTGAATAGATCTAAAGATAATCTGAAAGAATCTGACTGCATATGAAAGTATTGGAGAAAATAGTAGAGAATCTGAAAGAGTTTGGAAGAGTCTGCAAGGGATCTTGAAAAACCTGATAAAATTAGAAAGAATCTGGGAAGATCTGAGAGGAGGAAAATGAGAGAATCTGAAGTAATCTGGAAGAATTTTACAGAATCTAAAAATCGAAAATTTGACAAAATGACAATTGAAAAACAGAAAATCTAAAACCGGGAAGTCGAAAGATCAAAAGATTAAGAAATCGAAACATTTGAAAAATTCGAAGACTTGAAAAATTCAAAATTTTAAAAATTAAAAAAATCTAAAATTTAAAATCGAAAAATTGAAAAATCGAAAAAGTAAAATAATCGACACATCGAAAAATCCAGGAGTCAAAAATTTAAAAGTCGAAGAATCGAAATATTGAAAAATCCCAAAACTGAGATATCCAAAAATTGAAAATGAAAGAAAAACTGAAAAATGGAAAACCTGAAAAATCCGAAAACTGAAATATCCAAAAACTGAGAACCTAAAAAGTCGAAAAATTGAGCAATCGTCAAAAAAAGTCAGCTGTCTTCTACTTGGAATCACTAGAGATTCGACACAAAAAATCATACATATACATCAGGATAGTCCAAGATCCCAGGGCACCCAGACGTTACTTATTTTCTCACAAATAAAATTATGATTAGCAAAAAAACAATCAATTTATTAACAGCAAATTTCAAAATAATTCATTTAAATATTAATCATAATTCATCAATAAGCTGTGATTTTTTTTCAATCTTCATTGTCATCATCATTGAAGTTTGATAACTCATCATGAATCCAATATTGGCGTTAAGAAAAAATGGCCAAATATAAGCCCCGCCCACCCACCCCTTCCCAATTCTGACGAATGTTTTATTCATCGTGAGCAGAAGGGCGAAGTTTACTTGCAAAATTCTCATTTCTCTACAAGAAATTACCATTTGAAATTCATCACAATTGAGATTGGGGTGGGTGGGCGGGGTTTAATCTTTGTTTGTTTTTTTTTTAGTATAGTTTTCTTTCAACAACAGGATAGTTAACCATATTTTCAGTTTCTTTTGGGAAAAGAAGACTTGGTATATTAAGAAAAATGGACAAAATACAAACCCCGCCCACCCACCCCTTCTCAATTGTGACGAATGTTTTATTCATCGTGAGCTGAAGGGCGGAGTTTACTTGCAAAATCCTCGTTTCTCTACAAGAAATTACCATATGAAATTCATCACAATTGAGATTGGGGTGGGCGAGCGGGGCTTAATCTTTGTTGTTTTTTTTTAATATAGTTTTCTTTCAACAATAGGATAGTTAACAATATTTTCAGTTTCTTTTGGGAAAAGAAGACTTGGTATATTGAGAAAAAATGGACAAAATACAGGCCCCGCCCACCCACCCCTTGTCAATTGTGACGAATGTTTTATTCATCGTGAGCTAAAGGGCGGAGTTTATTTCCAAAATCCTCATTTTTCTACAAGAAATTACCATTTGAAATTTATCACAAATGGGATTGGGGCGGGTTGGTGGGGCTTAAATTTTTTTTTTTTATATATAGAGTTTTCTTTCAACCACAGGATAGTTAACCATGTTTTCAGTTTTTTGGGAAAAGAAGACTTGGTGGTATATTAAGAAAAAATGGACAAAATACAAGCCCCGCCCACCCACCCCTTCTCAATTGTGATTAATGTTTTATTCATCGTGAGCTGAAGGGCGGAGTTTACTTGCAAAATCCTCGTTTCTCTACAAGAAATTACCATATGAAATTCATCAGAATTGAGGTTGGGGTGGGTGGGCGGGGCTTAATCTTTGTTTTTTTTTAGTATATAGTTTTCTTTCAACAACAGGATAGTTAACCATATTTTCAGTTTCTTTTGGGAAAAGAAGACTTGGTATATTAAGAAAAAATGGACAAAATACAAGCCCCGCCCACCCACCCCTTTTCAATTGTGACGAATGTTTTATTCATCGTGAGCTGAAGGACGGAATTTAGTTGCAAAATCCTCATTTGTCTATGAGACAAAAAATATTTTTTTTCTGTGTAAATTGAGCAGACAAACCAAAAGCCACTAAACTCTCGAGCGCTTGAAACCTTTTCAGAGATACAAGATATTAATTTCTCACAAAGCTTCTATTGTTTCCACACACTCACATCACACTGGTGATAAGGTCATGAATACACCCTTCATTGTTTCTTTTTTTATATATACTTAATTACTTATATATAAGGAAAGTACTTTTTCCTACGCCTGTTAACTAGTTTTTAATGTGGCTCTACATGATAAGTAGTTCATTTATTTTTATCTACAGATTATTATTTAAGTATATCAGAGAAAGGAATTAAGCGCTTCTTAGTGTTAAGTCAGACGTTAAGTTTCCAAACGCCAATAAATCCTTTACTCAGATGTAGGATATTAAAATAACAGTGATAAATGAAGATAGTGCTGCTCTACCTGTTGTGCGCAGGACCGGCTCAAACATTAAGTTTCTATTCTGTCGAATTGCTGGAATTTTTTTGCACTTTGTATGCGGAAGCCCTGTATTCTGGGAGTGCAGTCTGGTGCCATCCAACTCA